>CM070757.1:16637690-17237690 GCA_036346245.1 Bonia amplexicaulis
GAATACAAAGGTACTCAACAAGGCACCACATAGAATGCATTAGTAATAGATGTAAAGCGGCCAAGGGATGCTTAAGGTTCTTTTATTTGCGAAAATGCCATTATTTTAAGATACAATTATAGAAAATTCCTGAGACCTAACATTTTTACTAAACCATATTTTAAAGATTATAAAAGTATGTAATAATAATAGTTTTTGCAAGTTGCGTCCACTTGTTACAGCGCATGGTTACCTCCACCGTATGCTAGTTTTGTTACCAGGGTTACATCCACCCATTATAATCACAGGATTATGTCTGCCTAGGGGAAATCGGTTTAAAGCTACATCCACCTGATGAGTTTTTTATCCCAGTCACAAAGTTTTAGAAATAGACACTAACTCGAGTGAGTTCCCATGCCCGCCTATGACCGTGGCCACGACTGTTTGAACAGTTTCTACACTGCATAGGTCATACACTTTACGCACAAGAGATAATCAACTTGTTATGTTTCTCCTTGGATATGTAAATCAAAAAGGTCACCACAAGGTATTTGCAATGCATCTTCCCAACGAGACTACACCTGCTAAGATTTTCACCATTATGGGGCAACATCCACCTGCTCCAAAAGCCCCCTCTTGCACCATCACGTTAAGAGCCTCCACTCGCTCATTTGACTATGTGCCACCAGATGGCGCAACCCACACTAAGCCGATGCAAATTAGTTGGTGAGGTCATATCTATTATAAACTTATGGTTGCACTGTTTTACATTGAAATGTCATCATAGGATTCAATCCTTAAAGTTATCTAGGCAGTGCTACCACAACCCACACATTCTTGTGCTACATCCGCAACAACACCTTTTACCATCCGCCTAGATAGATAAAGTAAGTTTTAGAGTTTTGAGGTGCATAAACTTAAGTTATCTCAATATACCAGCCATTTCCCTCCAATGGCTGCCCAAAACTAGTTTCATATTTGAAATTGATGATAGGACAACTTAATGCCCCAAGTATCTAAGCAAGACGAGGCATGGCACTTAGATACAATTTATAACTAGTATGTTCAATGTTAATTCTAGGGCAACAAGGGTTCATGTCCAAAGCCAAGGAGTGGGATATAATTAAGCAATTATCTATAGTAAAGTAATTATGAACAAGTGTGAATACAATTTGCGTAACGAAGTAAAGCGTGTAATTTGATATTTTCAATTAAAATAATTTGCATTCAAAAGGTAAGTGGATATGATCAAAGTAATGACTTGCCTCGCTTAATTTACCGCAGTCTTGTTTTGCTCAAAGCCTCCTCAGTCAATGATCTTGAAACTCTTGGTCTTGGTCTTTATCCGAATCTTGATCCCGCTCAAGTTGTTGTTTCTCCGGGACTCCAACTTATAATTACGCAATAAACGATCGAAAGATCGAATAAATACAAAGAACTTCAAAGGATCCAAATAAATCCAAAATAATCTTAATTAAATGTTATTAGGATTGAGTTGGTGATATGAGATAAAGTTTTTGCAAGTGCGAGATGCTTGACAAAGTCAAATAGAGTTTGAGCGAAGGGAGAAAATGGCGGAAAAGTTTTGCCTGGAAGGATAGAAGAAGGATCGATGTTGAAGGAACATTCACAGGAATATTCCACTTCAGATTGGAGGATGGCTAGACATAGCCAATTGCAAGATACCAAGGCTTGATCTTTAATTTAATGGCTTCTTTAATTATTTTATATTTATTAGGAAATTCTATGAGTTGGGTTCGACTTATGATAGATATGAGAGTCCACCCGGGGCACTAGGTATTATTTGATGAGTGAGATGACTTGAAGGTTAGAGCCTTGAATTATTGGTACATTAATTATTCTTAATTATCATTGGTGATTTAAATCAAAGATAGGATATTGTTATTTAGGCAAGATTGCAAATTTTATTAAGACTTCTAATTTAAATTTGTATTTTAATTTAGATGGCAGGTTAATTACCATTTTCACAAGGTTATATATATTTATAATGTCTTTGATTAGCACTTGGGTTTGAGATAGAAATTAATGATACCTTAATTATTTTGAGAGTCATTATATGCAAGGTGATCTCTAATTTCAAACTCAATATTTATAGTTAAATATTAGTGACCCAATGTTCAAATTACTCACCTTAATCATTAAAGGTTATCTGAAAAAGGGATCCTTACGATTTTTTGAGACATGAGAATTAAGTTGATTATTTTCACAAGGCTAAATCTTTCATTAAATTATCTTTGTAGGATAATTAAAATGCTAATCCTTTTGACATGCAATTGACCAAGATTAAATCTCTACTATTTTATTTTATATGAGCTTTTATTAATTTTAGATGCTAAATAAATTATTTCCTGACTTAATTCAATTCTTATTTGAAAGGGGCCCACTTGTCATTGGGTGAGAGAGAGACATAGAAGAGGGGCTTTGTTCGACAGAAACAGGGGAGCGCCAACAAAGGGCAAGGCGCACTGTGGGATGGCGGCGTCGCCGACGAGGGACGGCCGGGGAGGTGGAGATGATGGCCAAAATGAGTCGTTGGGGAGTCAAGGAAGCTTGGGGAGGTGGCGGTACAATCTGGGGCAGAGCAAGGCGGCTCGGGCGGCGGTGCTCGATGACTGGTGTAGGGAAGCGACAGGGACAGTGGTGGCTGGATGGAAGGGAGAAGGAAAAGGAGGGAGCATGGGCATTAGTGAAGTCCAATGGATGTACCGGGGTGGTTGGTGGAGCCGAGGCGGGCCGACATCGTGAGCCGATGGCGTCGCGAGTGAGCTTCCAGTGACTACGGTCTGTGGTTGAGGGGAGCTCCAACCAGTGGTGGGGTAAGCTAGGAGGCATTGTTGTGAAGCTCCAGGAGGGAGGAATTAGAGGAAGGTGCTCCGAGGGAGGAATGGCAGTGGTGGAGGCAATTTCGACTAGAGTTGGGAAAGAAGCAGCGTTCTAGTGAGTTGCAGCGATAGAACACCAATTAAATAGGAGGTAATGAAGTAGACACCCGAGAACACGATATGACATGCTTGGTTTGTGGAGAGGGTGGTCGGTGTGGCCGAAACAGCAAGATGAAGCGGCGGTCGGCACAGGCTCGAGCATGACTTGGCTTGGGGAGAAGGGAGAGGCACTGAGTACAAAGGTGGAGCCTAGGGGAGGAGCAGTGCGGCACTGCTTCTCAATAGTGGAGGGTGGGCGAGCGGTGCACGCGTGATCGGGCATGGCCGGGAGGCGCGACAGGCATCACTAACGCGCGCGGCACTGGACGGGCAGTGCGCGATGTGAACACGGCGCGCGTGCACAGGTCATGGGGCGTGCAGTGTGGCGAGATGGCGCAGGGCACGCGAGAGCGCCGAAACGGGCGCAATCGGGGGCCAAATAGAGGAGAGGAAGGAGGGAGGAAGAAGGAAGAGAGAGAAGGAGATGGGGCCACACGGCAAAGAGATGATAAAAAGAGGAAGCAAAAGATGCTAGCATGATTTGGAAATTAATTTTGCTTTGAAATTTTCATTTCCAAAATTTAAATTTGTATTTGAATTCAAACAATGAATTCATGGCTCATGATTTGTATACGAATTTTAACATTGCTTTGCCTTTGGTTTTGATTAATTTAATTTCAAATTTTGTTTTCCAATTTGAATTTAAATTTTTAACTTTTGCTCAATTTAGTTTCCAAACATTTTGGCTCTTGAACTCAAGTTTTATCTCTCTTGTTTGGCAAAACCAAATCAAAGTTCTCAAGTAAACGCCAAAGATCTCGCATAACACCGAAATGCAATAAAAGATTTTAAAACTTTCACAATTTCAACATTTCCTATATTCTCAGGGATCTTTGAGATTTGAACAATCTAGCTAGTGTGCAAGCAAACAGGGGTGAAGCCACACCCCGGGCAGGGTATGCTTCAGCCTGGGGTGTGAAAAAATATCTAGTGTATAGATCGAATAAATTTAGTCTAGCCTGGTTAATATTTTCATAATCTAGTCCAGATAGCCTAGATTATTCTATCACTGAGTCCAAGATGTAACTAAATTCTGGCTCCGCCACTGCAAGCAAAGTAGTTGTTGTGTGCGCCTTCCTCCCTATCTCGTTCGGAGATTGGTTATTATTTGTGCAGAGCTATAATATATGAAGCTAATTGAAACGCGTATCCTCATATCCTCATCGAGAACACATCAATCCCTACAATAAGAATTAATTAAACTCATCACGGCGGCTTTGAGGCAAATGCGTCTTTCACAAACATAAAACATCCATTTTATTAAGATTAGAGCCTACCATTACAATATCTCAAAACATTACAATATCTCAAAACAACGAGCGGGTTACACAACAAGAATAGAGAAAAGCAAAGATCCTCTATGCATTCTCGCCACGATGCAACGCATGAGCCGCAGTTGCACGAGCTAGTTGCTTGCGATGTCTTGCCTCCGTAGACTTATCGTCGTGCTGCAAGGAGGAGGACAGAAAAGGAGGAGAATAGCAAGGAGGAAGAGAACAACAAGGAGGAAGAGGAGACCCGGCAAGGAGGGAGAATAGTAAGGAGGAGGACAAGGAAGAGAAGACCAGCAAGGAGGCTAGGATTTGGTTATATTTATAGGGAGGGAGGGGAGGCGGGCTACGATCCGTGGGGTGAGGATTGGTCGATTTCTATTGGCTATGATTGGGTCGAGTAGGATCGGCGGGCCTGATTATCACGAGCGGTTCTATATATAGAACCGTCGTGATGAAATATCACGACGGTTCGATATATAGAACCGCTCGTGAATTAAGCACAAAATTTTATATATCGATGCAATATAAACAACTAGTCTGAAAAGATAAAATAGCAAAGTTTTATATAGCTTATATATACTCATTTGAAAGGTTTCGACGAGATCTACAACTTTTCGGTTGAAGCAAAATCCAAATTCCTAAAGGAAGACTAAGAAAAAGGCAAAACAGACACCAAAAACTTGCAACGCAGGTTTAGGTCCAAAGATGGCCGATTTTGGGGTCTTGGAGGCGCAGGCGCCAGCGGTCGTTATTTTTGGATCGGGCTCGTCGTTAGCTTTCCAACGAGTACAAAACGTCGAAAACGGACACCGTATGCAAAATTTATGCCCGTTTATCAAGGTGTCTCAAAAGCGAATCATACTCGGACTTAAGCGGAAAATATGAAATTTTGAGGAATTGCAAGGCGGAAACATATCACGACGGTTTTTGTTATAAAACCGTCTGTGATACTAGAATATCACAGACGGTTTTATAATAAATACCGTCGCGATATTCAAATATCACGACGGTTTTATAATAAAACCGTGCATGATATCGATATCACGACGGTTTTATAATAAAACCGTGCGCGATATCTGAATATCACGACGGTTTATATTATAAAACCGTCTGATATTCGATATCACCGACCGTTCGCCGTAAGAACCGTCTATGATACTCCTTTTTCCGCCACAAATACCACGCGGCCTCCAAATTAAAACCGTCTATAATAGTATACATCACGAGCGGTTTCACAAAACCGTCGTGATTTGACGTCTAGTATTAGGCTTTCTGTAGTAGTGTACCATGTGCTCCCTCAATTCCTGAACATATATATACATGTTATTCTAGGATTTTCCACAACAACTAAGGCATATCTAAATAAGACTATACTACTATCCTTCTATGTCACTTATAGCTTTTGGGACGTCGTATGTTACTCTTAACTCATGATAAATGACCTTTGAAATAGCCAAAGAGAAGGATATATAAGGGGGAAATGCCAAAAAATCACCTTTAAATTATTGAATGATATGTATTTAAAGACAAAATTTAAAAACTAGAATGGCATATTTGAGAAGGTAGAGAGTACTAGTTTTCCCTCTAGTACTGCTACTATTGCTTTTACGACTTGCAATTTGCAAAATTCTCTTGCTTCGATGTAAAAGGAATTTGTACCAAACACGTGCCATTGATCGCGCTGCATGTCGTCAAATCTCTAGCCCGATAGCCTAGATCATTCTATCACGAGTCCGGCGTAACTAAATTCGGCTCCAACTGCAAGCAAAGTAGTTGTTGCGTCGCCTTCCTCCCTATCTCGTTCGGAGATTGGTTATTATTGTCGAGCTATAATATATGAAGCTAATTGAAGCGCTATCCTCATATCCTCATCGAGAACACATCAATCCCTACAATAAGAATTAATTAAACTACTACCACTACTACGAAAAGGGCATCACAGACGGTTCAAGCGTCATCACGACGGTTTTGTGAACCGTCAATTTATGGTCGATATGTCGAGATCATCACGGCGGCTTTCGACAAATGCGTGGTGCAAATATCCGAGCGGTTCGTAACTAAAACCGTGCGTGATTATAACTATCACGAGCGGTTTTTAGTTACGAACCGTCGTGATATTCTCTCTAAACCTATTTACATTTATTGGCTAACCTTAGGAAATGCTAGCCATGCCTTCGAAATAAGCGATCAACATATACATGTATACATCCAATTCACATCTCAATTCCTTTCACAAACATAAAACATCCATTTTATTAAGATTAGAGCCTACCATTACAATATCTCAAAACATTACAATATCTCAAAACAACGAGCGGGTTACACAACAAGAATAGAAAAAGCAAAGATCCTCTATGCATTCTCGCCCGATGCAACGCATGGTAGCACAGTTGCACGAGCTAGTTGCTGCGATGTCTTGCCTCCGTAGACTTATGCGTCGTCGCAAGGAGGAGGCAGCAAAGGAGGAGAATAGCAAGGAGGAAGAGAACAACAAGGAGGAAGAGGAGACCAGGCAAGGAGGGAGAATAGTAAGGAGGAGGCAGACAGGAAGAAGACCAGCAAGGAGGCTAGGATTTGGTTATATTTATAGGGAGGGAGGGAGGCGGAGCTACGATCCGTGGGGTGAGGATTGGTCGATTTCTATTGGCTATGATTGGGTCGAGTAGGATCGCGGGCCTGATTATCACAGCGGTTCATATACCATGTGCTCCCTCAATTCCTGAACATATATATACATGTTATTCTAGGATTTTCCACAACAACTAAGGCATATCTAAATAAGACTATACTACTATCCTTTTATGTCACTTATAGCTTTTGGGACGTCGTATGTTACTCTTAACTCATGATAAATGACCTTTGAAATAGCCAAAGAGAAGGATATATAAGGGGGAAATGCCAAAAAAATCACCTTTAAATTATTGAATGATATGTATTTAAAGACAAAATTTAAAAACTAGAATGACATATTTGAGAAGGTAGAGAGTACTAGTTTCCCCTCTAGTACTGCTACTATTGCTTTTACGACTTGCAATTTGCAAAATTCTCTTGCTTCGATGTAAAAGGAATTTGTACCAAACACGTGCCATTGATCGCGCTGCATGTCGTCAAATCAGACATGAAATGCAAGGCCGTGCATATGCGCATGAATTTGATGCTTTGATCCTGCTCGTTTCGCTTCAGCTTCTGAATTATTTTATATTATTTATAAATTTTTTAAATTTTTAACTTTTTTTAAGTTTTTTTGTTGATTTTTTTTTCGTATTCGTTTGCGCTGTCTGTGATGAGCTAGCATATTTTTTCTATTTTTAAATTTTTAAATTTAATTACGCCAATACCTTCAGCTACAGTGAAATTTCAATCGCTATAGTATAATTTTAGTCATAAGCCACGACTTTTCAGCCCAACCGAACGGAGCTGTTTCTGGAATCACAAAAGGAGATGATGAAATGATGCCAAAGGTAATGATCGATGCAAGCATGCATGCAAGAAGCGCATGCTTCTCCAAAGCATCGCTTTTTTTAATTTCTCTCTCTCTCTATTGATCGAGTGCATCAGATGAGAGAACTATCGTAAGGGCATTGCCAATAGTCCGTTTAGCGTGTCACTAACTCTATGCTGCGTCACATCGTATTTTTAGTGAGGTGGAATAACAGGCCGTTGTGAATACCCTAGCAACATATTAGAGGATGCTCATTTGAGGTTTTTTTGTGGCTTATAGCTTATTTTGCACTGCAGCTGACTTATTTATTTTACATTGTAACTGTTTGTGGCTTTTTGGCATAATTAAATTTAAAAAACAGAAAATAGAAAAATAGATTAGTATATCATGAACAATACAAACGAATATGTTCTGGTATTTGTTTGAAGCTTGGGCGTTCTCAGTACCAACCAGGCTAGCTGCATCAAACTCCCACTGGTCTCTTCATCATCCACAGCAACTCCACTTTGAGTGACCATGCACATCTGCTAGCTCATCTTTCTTGTACCACCGAATAATTTGTCCAAGTAAAGATATCATTTTGAGTCTCCAAAAGAGAGTTTGGCATGAGCATGGCTGGATTGGAACCAACTGGTCCACTTTCTCTTAAAGAAAAACCACCAAGAAGAGAAACGAACTGGTCCATACTGAGACTGCCCGAAGAAAGGATACAGCAGCAGAATAGAATACAGCTGATGAATATATAAATAACCAGATGAGGAGAAAGGTTTGACATTGGAGAGGAAGCTACGGCGACCAGCCAACCATGTACCATGCATTACGCATATGAACTCAGCAAAGCAAAGCAGAGAGCAGAAACCGAGGAGGCAAAGGCAGGCATGCTGCCCCTTGCCCCTGGGTGGCCAATGGCAGGCCGGCATAGTGCTCTATCCGTTCGGCCACAAGCTCCATGCCAGCGACAACACACAGCACACATCCTGTCTCCATCTCGCCGCCATGAGACCGTGGGCCGGCGCGACGACGGACTTGGTGGGGATGAACAAGCAGATAGAGACATGTACAAGGAAGAACCCACTGTTGGGACACGTCTGCCTGGGCCTGGAAGCACCAGGTACAGAAAGCTAAGGGGGCTTTGCAATGCTCCCATTCTGATCCTGACAGCTGCAACTGCACAAGGACCACCAAACTCTGCAATTTGCAACTGAAAAACCACCATCAGAGCTTTCGTCTTCTCTTTTCCACGCAGAGACGACGATCGAGCAAGGGCCTGATGCACATGCCCACATTGCTTTCTTCATAAACAAAAAAAGAAAGGTGTTTCCTCCTCTCGTTTCTGTTCCCAGGTAAGATGTCACAGTGGTCGTTGTGCCAACGGTCGATGACTGAAGCATCCTTCTCAAGCTAGATCTGGCACCGTGCCTGTGTTCATACGTTGCTTTCTATCTTGACAAATCCTGGCACGCTGATCCTTGTATTTCTGTCCTCTTGTCATTTGCTGTATACAGCTATGGCGTTATGCGCATGTGGCGCGCTGTTCCAGCAAAATTCAACTGATCCAACAGCAACCTACAACTTCCTGCCAAGGAATCAGATTTGCTATGAACTGTACACTGTGGATGAGGACATGTCACGTGAAGTGGCACCTTTTTCTTTAGACTTGCTTCCATAATGGGGAAACAGGGCTTCCCTTCAACGACCACACCTCGATTCATTTTGCCAAGTACTGTAGGAGGCTATTCATTTTGCCAAGTACTGTAAGAGACTGTTAGGTCAAGAAAATGATCGACAGAAGGGAAAGCTTTATCTGAAAGCATATCAAAGCTCAAAAAAATGAACTCATCTGTTCTATCAGCCTGCTGAATAGCAGTATCTGAAGATTGTCCCCCTTGCTACAGCACAGTTCAAAGATGATATACAGCTGGTATCGCACTACTTGTCTTCCCGTCACTAACAGCCTATCAACAAAAAATGTACATAATGATTAGCAGTTTAGCACATTGTGTTCATCTTTACCTATCCACAGGTACCCAAGAATTGACAAACTGAGAAACTGGAAAAATGTGTAGCACAACAGCACTTGTAGAACAACAGTGGTGGGAAACCAGCACATGACTGCATCCTAGTATTGCCAAACTGTTGTATTATATGTGGCGGATTTCCACCTTTCGGCAGTGTGTTTCTCCGTGCACTGCACCTGACAATATGCATGGCAATATAAGCTACTTGATTAGTGCCCAGCACATTCCTTAGAGGCTTAGACTAGGAAAAACATGATCTAAAAAACAAAGACGAGAAGAAAACAACAACTATTCTCAAAATAAGAGGAAACAAAGCTTTTACCAAAACTCATCAGCAATGAAAACATATTAGAAACTACAAAAACGCCTAAATTAAGCAGATCATGAAACTGCCACATGAGGAAAAATTAACAAATGTTAAAACACTACTCAATTCACCAGATGTTAGGAGGCCGAAAGCTGAAGAATAGAAATGCAGCTAAGTGTAATAGATGCTGTAGTAACCATTAAGAAACCTAGACAGTTTCATTTACTATCAACACAAGGGATACAGCAAATATGGAAGATAGTCAAACACAACTAAACAGAAGGCTTTGATCCCAAAGAGAAAATTTCAGAAAGTCTAAAAGCTATGATCTAGATTAGTGCATGAAGTTTGGGAATTGCAACCAGTACACATGTTACAGAAAAAACAGTTGCAGTTTCATTAACTCATGTAACACTAACAAAAAACATGACGCAACTTTGTATGTGCACTGCAAATCATATTATGCCAGGCTATAAGACTACAAGACAGAGAACTCAACAATTTTGCAATTCGGACAGAACAAAAGCAAGACACTGTTGGGTCAGAGTACTTGACAAAACTAAAGGACTATATTACCCTTAAGAATAAGAATGTTTGCAGCAAATAGAAACAGATAGAGAAGAAGGGCACAAGACATCAAAATATGGTGTGATGACGATCAAGCAAAGGGAATTATGTTGCCCAGCTGAAATCCACAACTATAATCATGTCTACAAAGCACTGTTTAACTGTTTTATCTGTGCGCTACGGTGTGAACAACTCCTTACTTGCAACAACACGTGTACACATATGGATGAAGTTAGAGATGTATAATTTAGAAGAAGAAATAATATAAAACAAGAATATTTTAGGACAAGAATCGGTCTAAAATTCACTTATCCACATTATTGTTAATTTCCGTGTGTATAAAAATACATCAAAAGACCAGAATGGGAAATAACAGAATATTTCCAAATTCCAATAGTCATAGGCTCATAGTCGCAGCAACTTGCTGAAATTAACTAGCTGTTTTCGTTCCCATTAGAATTGCAGTGGAAGCAAACAGCAGTGCACCTCAATGTACTATAGTGAGTCCAATTTTGAGTGTTAACTGACAAAATTCATAAATTGTGAAATGCACTCACCAATTATTAACTTGTTTGTCTCTCCACAGGCTAGTAGAGTAACTGCAAAACTAGCAATTGAGCTAAAGGATTAAGCCAGTCATGTGGACAACTGTGTTGGCAAAAGGGAGAAAGAGTGTAGGAAAGGAGCCAAGATCAGGAGATAAAGCAAGAAGCTGCTCCGCCTGTGAAGACATGAGATGCAGCAAAGCTACTTGTTGGGGGAGTGGCCCCCATCTTAGCCCAGTTGGCCCATGGCGCTAGTAGGACAGTCGGTCAGCCTGGCAGGAACCTATAGGGCCAGGGAAATAGCATGTTTATCTCTGTAAGTATAAGCCCAGATAAAGACATTTATGTAACTCTAAGTAGGGAAAATGGCATGTTTATCCCTACAAGTGTGCACCCGGGTAGGGGTGTTTATGTAACAGGCTCCTATGGCTATAAATATGTGTCTGAATGCGCCATGGGGAAGAGAGAGCTCTCCTTTTCAGACAAATTCAGATAGCACAGATTTCTAATAAGGTCTCCACAACTTGTAAGGCTCCGGGCAGCCACACCGAGGTCTCCCGGGTAGCCCCTTGGTTTATTATTTGGTCTGTAACCACAAAAGTTGGCACCGTCCGAAGGAACCGGCGTAGAAGCTATGAGCTAAGGTAAGATACAGTCGGAAACAATGGCCCCGAAGAAGGCGGCGGCATCAACCCCAAAGAAGGCGGAGACATCAACCCCGAAGAAGACGTCGACCCCAGAAAAAGTGGTAGCGTCGAGCACCAAGTGAAAAAGAAGCACCATCTCCAAACTCGCCGTGACAAGAACTCGCCGCGGCAATAACAGAGGAGGCGGTGGCCAGCAGAAAACCCAAGAGCAGTGCTGCCATTGGTGCCATCGCCATCGTCGCGCGAGGAGTGGGGGGCGCCCGTCCTCTACAACAAGCACGAGCGGAGGTGCCCTAGAGGCAATCTGTGGGACACTGCAGCAAGAGTTGGCGGACCTGTGAAAAGCCATGCGTGAGATACAGGAAAGCCGGAGCCAGCCGGCGCTCGTCGTAGTAGCAGCGGGGGCAACGACAACGAGCGCGGGGACCGCCAAACACGCGTTGAAACCTCTCGGTGGGTGGACCCGGAGTCACCCATCTCCGTAGGACTGCAGTAGAGCGCCTAGCAGGAGGATTTCAAAATGCCCACCGTCGAGTCGTACAAGGGTGACAGTGACCCCTGCGAGTTCCGGCGCGTCTTTGAGACGGCAATCGAAGTAGTAGGCGGGGACGACACGGCGAAGGCAAAAGGGCTGCCCCTCGCCTCCAGGTGGTGGCGCTCTCCTGGTTTTTCACCATCGCCCCCGGCTCCGTATACGCGTGGGAGCAGATCCGCAACCTTATGCATAACAATTTTCAGGGCAACTACGTAGAACAGGTCGACGACGACCAACTCTTCGCCATAAAGCAGGAGCCGAGAGAGAAGCTATGGGCCTATTTACAGCGCTTCACGAAGGTTCACTGCCAAGTAAAAGACGTTAACGACACGATTATAATCAACGCGGCCATCCGAGGTCTCCGGAAGGGCCCACTCGCCGAGTACAACGCGAGGAAACCCAAAAAATCGATGGCCAAGCTTTTTGATAAAATGGAAGAATACACTAAGGCGGAGGAAGACGCAATGCGGCGCGAGGTGGAGGCAAAGCCACCGCCCGAAGAAGGCCGCCTGTGGCCTCGGAAGGAAGGACTCAAGCCGCAAGTCACAAAGAGCGGCTCGCTCCAGTACGCTTTCGCATCGAGGAGCCGACGAAGGTAACACCCCGCAGGCCGCAGACACGAAAGGGCGGGATCGTGAGGACGGGCATCGCAAGGGCTTTGGTGTGAGGTACATGGCCACGAAGGTCACCTCACCGGGATCGCCTCCATCGCGACCCTCCGCGAAAGCGTGGCGAGGAACGCACCCAAGACACCAATGCACCGGTGATAGCTCATATGCGCAGCTGTCTAGAGGCACCCCGCAGGGAAATCAATGCCATCTCGCGGATCATCCTCGAGCTCCCTTCCGAGAGCGAAGAGCCACGCTGTCGCATCCACCATGTCGCCACAGCACTCAGCCGCAAGCGCCGGACCGGGCTCATGTGGACATCACGTTCGTGCCGAGGATGCCGGTCGACAACGACCAACTCTTCGCCATAAAGGTGAGCCGAGAGAAGCTATGGGCCTATTTACGCTCACGAAGGTTCACCGCCAAGTAAAAGACGTTAACGACACGATTATAATCAACGCGCCATCCGAGGTCTCTCGGAAGGGCCCACTCACGAGTACAACGCGAGGAAACCCATAAAATTGATGTCCAAGCTTTTGATAAAATGGAAGAATACACTAGGCGGAGGAAGACGAATGCGGCTGAGGTGGAGGCAAAGCCGTCGCCTAAGAGAAGGCCGCCCAGTGGCCTCGAAGGAAGGACTCAAGCCGAAGTCACAAAGAGCGGCTCGCTCCAGTACGTTTTCGCATCGGGAGCCGACGAAGGTAACACCCCGCAGGCCGCAGACACGAAGGGGCGGATCGTGAGGACGGGCATCGCAAGGGCTTTGGTGTGAGGTACATGGACACGAAGGTCACCTCACCCGGACCGCTCCTCCATCGCGACCCTCCGCGAAAGCGTGGCGAGGGAACGTACCCAAGACACCAATGCACTGGTGATAGCTCATATGCAGCAGCGTCTAGAGGCACCCCTGCAGGGAAATCAATGCCATCTCGGCGATCATCCTCGAGCTCCCTTCCGAGAGAGCGAAGAGCCCACGCCGTCGCATCCACCATGTCGCCCGCACCCAGCCGCAAGCGCTTTCGGACTGGGCTCATGTGGACATCACGTTCAGGCCAGAGGATGCCGGGGGTAGAATTTCCCATCAGACCCCGGTAATCGCAGACCAACATTGCGGTCGCAACGTAGGTCGAATCTTGGTCGACGAGGTAGTTACCGACTCTTGTTCGCAAATGCCTTCGACCGGATAGGCCTCCTCGGCAAGCAAGGCGGCCGCGGCATACCATCGCAGGCTTCATGGACGGCCAACAACGCGCTAAGGTAGATCGTGCTCGAAGTAGTCTTCGCGCAACAGGAACAAAGCAGACGCGAAGTCATCACCTTCGACGTAGTGAACCTACAATACTCCTACAATGCTATCCCAGGAAGGGCCATCCTCAACGCATTTGGTGCGATCCTGCACCATAACTACCTGTGCATGAAGCTACAGAGCCCCAGCGGAGTCATCACTATAGGAGTGACCCCATCTTGGCCCAGGTGGCCCATGGTGCCGATGAGGACGGTCGGCCGATTTGGCAGAACCCATAGGGCGTGGAAATATCATGTTTATCCCTATAAGTGTAGGCCTATATAAAGGCATTTATATAACTCAAGTAGGGAAATGGCATGTTTATCCCCATAAGTGTGCGCCCGGGTAGGGGTGTTTATGTAACAGACCCCCATAGCTATAAATATTTGCCTGAGTGCGCATGGGGAAGAGAGAGCTCTCCTTTTCAGTCAAATTCAGATAGCACAGACTTCTAGCAAGGTCTCCACGACTTGTAAGGCTTCGGGTAACCCCTCCGAGGTCTCCTGAGTAGCCCTCTTGGTTTACTGTTTGGTATGTAACCACAACACTAATTATAGCATGCATAGAGTAAGCTTTGGATTCATGCTCCATAGGTGGCCTAGGATGGGATATGCAGAGGAAGTAGCACATGCCGTAGACCATGTCGCGACAACGAGCGGGGACCGCCAAACACTGCGTTGAAACCTCTCGGTGGGTGGACCCGAGTCACCCATCTCCGTAGGATCGCAGAGAGCGCCTAGCGGAGGATTTCAAAATGCCCACCGCCGAGTCGTACAAGGGTGTGATGACCCGCGAGTTCCGTAGCGTCTTTGAGACGGCAATCGAAGTAGTAGGCGGGGACGACACGGCGAAGGCAAAAGGGCTGCGCCTCGCCTCCGGTGGTGGCGCCTCTCGTTTTTCACCATCGCCCGGCCCGTATACGCGTGGGAGCGGATCCGCAACCTTATGCATAACAATTTCGTGGCAACTACGTAGAACAGGTCGACGACGACCAACTCTTCGCCATAAAGCGGGAGCCGAGAGAAGCTATGGGCCTATTTACGCTTCACGAAGGTTCACCGCCAAGTAAAAGACGTTAACGACACGATTATAATCAACGCGGCCATCCGAGGTCTCCGGAAGGGCCCACTCGCCGAGTACAACGCGAGGAAACCCAAAAAATCGATGGCCAAGCTTTTTGATAAAATGGAAGAATACACTAAGGCGGAGGAAGACGCAATGCGGCGTGAGGTGGAGGCAAAGCCAGCCGCCCCGAAGAGAAGGCCGCCCCAGGGCCTCAGAAGGAAGGACTCAAGCCGCAAGTCACAAAGAGCGGCTCGCTCCAAGTACGTTTTCGGCATCGAGGGAGCCGACGAAGGTAACACCCCCAGAGGCTGCAGACACGAAAGGGGGCGGGATCGTGAGGACGGGCATCAGCAAGGGCTTTGGTGTGAGGTACATGGCCACGAAGGTCACCTCACCCAGGACTGCTCCTCCATCGCGACCCTCCGCGAAAGCGTGGCGAGGGAACGTACCCAAGACACCAATGCACTGGTGATAGCTCATATGCAGCAGCGTCTAGAGGCACCCCTGCAGGGAAATCAATGCCATCTCGGGCGGATCATCCCTCGAGCTCCCTTCCGAGAGAGCGAAGAGCCTACGCTGTCGCATCCACCATGTCGCCGCGTACCCAGCGCAAGCGCTTTCGGACTGGGCTCATGTGGACATCACGTTCAGGCCAGAGGATGCCGGGTCGACAACGACCAACTCTTCGCCATAAAGCAGGAGCCGAGAGAGAAGCTATGGGCCTATTTACAGCGCTTCACGAAGGTTCACTGCCAAGTAAAAGACGTTAACGACACGATTATAATCAACGCGGCCATCCGAGGTCTCTGGAAGGGCCCACTCGCCGAGTACAACGCGAGGAAACCCATAAAATTGATGTCCAAGCTTTTTGATAAAATGGAAGAATACACTAAGGCGGAGGAAGACGCAATGCGGCTTGAGGTGGAGGCAAAGCCAGTCGCCCCGAAGAGAAGGCCGCCTGTGGCCTCGAAGGAAGGACTCAAGCCGAAGTCACAAAGAGCGGCTCGCCCATATACGTTTTCGCATCGAGGAGCCGACGAAGGTAACACCCCCAGAGGCTGCAGACACGAAAGGGGGCGGGATCGTGAGGACGGGCATCAGCAAGGGCTTTGGTGTGAGGTACATGGACACGAAGGTCACCTCACCCGGGACTGCTCCTCCATCGCGACCCTCCGCGAAAGCGTGGCGAGGAACGCACCCAAGACACCAATGCACTGGTGATAGCTCATATGCGGCAGTCTAGAGGCACCCGCAGGGAAATCAATGCCATCTCGGGCGGATCATCCCTCGAGCTCCCTTCCGAGAGAGCGAAGAGCCTACGCTCGTCGCATCCACCATGTCGCCGCGTACCCAGCGCAAGCGCTTTCGGACTGGGCTCATGTGGACATCACGTTCAGGCCAGAGGATGCCGGGGGTAGAATTTCCCCATCAGGACCCCCTGGTAACTGCAGCCAACATTGCGGGCTGCAACGTAGGTCGAATCTTGGTCGACGGAGGTAGTTACTCAGACCTCTTGTTCGCAAATGCCTTCGACCAGATAGGCCTCCTCGGCAAGTCGGCGCGGCGGCATACCGCTGCGCAGGCTTCGCGGACGGCCAACAACGCTAAGGTAGATCGTGCTCAAGTAGTCTTCGCAAGCAGAACAAAGCAGACGCGAAGTCATCACCTTCGACGTAGTGAACCTACAATACTCCTACAATGCTATCCCAGGAAGGGCCATCCTCAACGCATTTGGTGCGATCCTGCACCATAACTACACATGCATGAAGCTCTGAGCCCCAATGAGTCATCACTATAGGAGTGACCCCATCTTGGCCCAGGTGGCCCATGGTGCCAGTAGGACAGTCGGTCGATTTGGCAGGAACCCATAGGGCCAGGGAAATATCATGTTTATCCCTATAAGTGTAGGCCTATATAAAGGCATTTATATAACTCCAAGTAGGGGAAATGGCATGTTTATCCCCATAAGTGTGCGCCCGGGTAGGGGTGTTTATGTAACAGACCCCCATAGCTATAAATATTTGCCTGAGTGCGCATGGGGAAGAGAGAGCTCTCCTTTTCAGTCAAATTCAGATAGCACTGACTTCTAGCAAGGTCTCCACGACTTGTAAGGCTTTGGTAACCCTCCGAGGTCTCCTGAGTAGCCCTCTTGGTTTACTGTTTGGTATGTAACCACAACACTAATTATAGCATGCATAGAGTAAGCTTTGGATTCATGCTCCATAGGTGGCCTAGGATGGGATATGCAGAGGAAGTAGCACATGCCAGAGACCATGTCAGGTGGAATCAAACTAGGGTAGAGAATTGGCATGAGCCAAAGGGTGCATCGTCAATAATGCAATATCATTAGGGTCCTCGCTTTTTCTAGTTTTTAAACGAAATATCTTTTAAGATTCTACTAGTTAAAAAGTCGACTTCATTTTTTTGGCTTTTCTCGCACAAAAACTAGTTTTTAAAGCGAAATATCTTTTGGGCTAGCAAGATATGGTCTACTAGTTAATTGTAGTACATCTATACAATCTGATGTCTGCTACTTATTTTCAAGCAATGTTCTACATAGCGGTTTAGCGACTTCATTTATATCGTGACCTTGTAAGTGGTTTAAAATGTTAAAAAGCCACATGTGAGACATATTTCATTTCATACAAATGATCAAAGAAAAGCACACAACTCAAAAATATAAATATAAAATATCTATCCTGAGCAGCATATGTGTTTAAAGGCCCACTTAACAGCTAAATTAGACTGCTATGCATACAGCATTGCAGCACAACTGCCGCTTCCACATGTGGCCATACAAGCCACTATTTAGAACCAAGTACAAAAAGAATCACAACTAGCATGAGGGTAAGTTGCCACAATGGTACATAAAAAACGACTGCAGTTCCGGCCCTTAAATGGGCAGTGGAAATGGCTATCTGTTTCTACAACCTTTTTGAACATTAATGTCTCAAAAGGGTTCATTAGCACCCATACAGTCACTAGATGCACTAACAGAAAAAAGCCTGCAGCCAGCTATAATCTAAGAGGTAACTATTAGATCAAATGATGCTACATTGCTACAATTATACAAGGTCAGAACAGGTAAAATTGCATTTGTCCCAATTCACAATATTCTGGTCATCTAATGTCATTGCTCTCCATGAGGGAATTTTTGAATGCTGACCTCTTCAAGCTCTTACCAGAGGAATCTTTGGCCTTCCCGAACTTCTTGAGTGGCTTTTTTAATGACGTTGTATAATTTTGCAGATTTTGCTGCTCTCTCATGTTCCTTGAAGACACTACCTCATCAAGAGCGTTGTGCAGTGCCTCTTTAGCAACATTATAGAGCTCAGCGGATGTTGAACCCTCTTTTGCACATTTGATCGCATCATAGCAAAGATCGTCATACCTTGCAGTTGAAGGATCCTCACGGTATCCCCTTAGACCAATGTAATTATCCAAGGTCACACTACTTTTTGCATGCTTTGTCCAGCGTTTCAAGATACAAGCCTTTGGAAGGGAACGTACTCCTTCGATAATGAAAACTCGAAGAGCATGCCTGCACAAGATTCCACAGCTCTCGAACAGGCAGCAACTACAACACACTGTTCTTTGATCTGGACTGAAAGAGACAATATGTGTCTCCTCATCACCATCATCTACTATGACACCATACTTGTGTAGCATCCCATCGTCGAGTCTCTCCACATGGTACCCAAAGGACTGAACAAATTGCTCCTGAAATATATCAAATACTATCCTAGTGAATACTGAACTTGCTTGTTTTTCCACTGGAGAAGCAGTCCTCAGTGCTGCCATTTGAAAACTTGTCAGATAATCTGCCTGAGCCTCTTTTTCATAGGAATTACAAATAGCTTGTTCAAGTTGCCGGACAGCCACGCACAATTGGGTCTTGGATGAGAAGTACTTCTCAATAACCTTTTCAAGATTTTCACAGCTTTGTGGCAGCAGGTTTCTGGCATGAAATGCCTTCTTCGTGTATGCAGGGGCCCATTGCTGGCGAATATCATAGAGAGACTGTAAAAGTTCATTATTTCTGAAGCCATACTTTATGACAATTGAGTCCCAACATGATTCAAATGATTCTTCTATTCTGCATCCATCAATGCACTTTCTCAGGTCAGTTATGAAAGGGTCTAATTCTGGATACATACTGTGTAGCTCCTCCCTGACAGTGTCTAAGATATGCCTGCCACAGAAAATATGATGGGTATCAGGTAATACCTTGGCAACTGCGGCTGCCATTCCTTGGTTCAGCTCTGTTATTAAAGAAACAGGAGGCCCCACATGCATTGCTTCAAGCCATTTTTCAAATAACCATGCAAATGATTCTTCCGACTTGTCAGCAAGTAGTGCACAGCCAAAAACAACAGGCTGCACGTGATGATTGACACCTAAAAATAGGACAATAGGTATATGCTCCTTGTTGTTCCGGTATGTTGTCTCGAACCTAACAGCATCACCAAAATGGTAATAAGCCATCCTAGCTATAGCATCAGCCCAGAAGATATTGACCATGTGATCATTCTTGTCACGCTGCACTGCATAGAAAAATGCAGGATCCTCGACTTGTGTTTTTTTAAGATATTCAAGTAGGCTTTGAGCGTCCTCTGGCCCTAAATCATTATACCGGATCTCTCTAGGAGGCTGGGAATCTTGGCAGTTCAATAGGAGATTACGTGTGTCAACAAAGTTCTTTGCAATGACAAGTACCTTACCTTGCGAGCGAACACAGCAAACTCTGCTTGGTGGTGCAGGGTTCAGCTCATGAGTATGCTCTAGGATGAGTTTGGAGACCATCCAGACATCTCTGTCCTTCCGAATTATCTCAAACAATGCATCACAACCATCCCTGGAGGGATCGGAGGCTTGCACTCTCTTCATATCCTCTCTACTGTTCTCTCGTCCTGAGTGGTAGCGGTGCCTCGAGCACACAAGCTTCAGCATCTTGAGTGACTCATCTTGCGACTTGCGGGACTGGCGCACGCGCGCTTCGAATCCCACACGGATGGCATATGAGTAGTAGAATGTTTTGGCGGCCTCAAGGGATTCAAACTCCATACCAATGTAAGGGTCGACTACAGCGTCACTCTCAGTGGCGATATAGTGCACTGTGCTGGGTATCCCAACCTCATGGTTATGCTCCTTGACAAGCTTGGTGATAACCCACTTGTTATCGCCTCTGCGGAGCACCTCAAGCATGGCATTGCAACCCTCCCTAATGGAGGCAGCCCGCTTCCTCGTCTTCTTCCCCACAACAACACGCTTCTCCCTGCTGAACCCTTCCTTTGAGCAGACAAACCTTAACATGATGATGGACTCACTGCACTTGGACTTGCGGGACCTGGCAATGCGGACAGAGAACCCAACACGGCCAGCGTAGGCAATGTAGAAGGTCTTGGCAGCCTCACCAGACTCGAACTCCATCCCCACCCGGGGCTCAAGACAGGCGTTGGATTCAACCGGGAATAGCTCCTTGCATACGGACTGCGACTCTGGCAACGGCTGCCCTTGGTGGTCGACGATCTGGACACTGTGCAGCGACATCTGGTCGATGCCATGGACGTGGGGGCTCACGCCGAGGGAGGCCCAGAAATTGATGTTGTCGTCCTCGAGCTCCACCACATGGGGCTCCATCATCCCTGCCCCGCCACCTGCCCCCGACCTCCATTACACCACCCCCCACCCCTCCCCACAGAACCAAGGAACCAACTAGCAGCCGCGGCCGCCGATCCCTGATGCCCAATCCAAGAAACCAACTCCAGGCCTCTCCCTCGCTCCGGCTACTCCCTGAAGCCTGCCCAATTGCTGGGGAGAAGCGACAAGTCCGAAGCTTCAACAGCTCTGCCAAGAAACTGTGAGAACGTATCTCCAATTGCGGAAACGGAGAGCACGAACCCTAGATATTTGACTCGGTGAGACTTGGGATTCCAACGGAAATGCAAAGAAAGGAGGTCAATTCGGGGAAGGACAGGGAAAGGCAGTATCTTTGGGCTGCGGCGGCGGCTGCTGCTACGGTCGACGGCCGGGAGGGGAGGAGAGATTGCCTGATCGCAGGCGAGAGAGCGGCCGTGTGTAGGCATCGCAATTGTGACAGTAAATACCCTAATGAAATCGGATATGAGATGTGTTCTTTATCTACAGATATGAAAATGAGAAAAATCTCTGTCCATCGGGTAAACAGGTACTGATATAGATTAGCTCTATCTGTACCTGTCCCGTCTATTTACCTGTGAAATAAACTGACAGATGGACCATCCTAAAATAATAAATCCGAGAGTACATGTTAACTCCCCCGTCACCTGCCCAGATAAATCTCCGCCCCCCTCTCGCACTCTCGCCGCCTCGACCACGGCCCGCCCTAGATCCGCCTCCTCCTCCTCCTTCATACGCCGCCCCCCCCACGCGCCGCCTCCTCCTCCGCCCCGCATCCGCCTCCTCCTCCTTCATCCTCCTCCTCCTCCCCATATCCGCCTCCTCCTCCTTCATCCGCCTCCGCCCCACCCGGCCACGGCATCCTCCTCCGCCCCCAGATCCGCATCCTCCTCCTCCTTCATCCGCTCGCCCAGATCTGATCCACTCGCACGCCACCCTGCGCCCCGCTCGCCTCAGCCCTCAACGCCTCGCCCAGATTCGCCATCGCACTCGGCCACCGGCCGCCTCCTCCACCCCCACTGATACAAGACTGGAGTGGTGTATATTATGTAATATAATATGGTGACTCAATTTGCGAGTAAACGGGTATGTCCGCGGGTGACGGGTATTGACGAGGTTCTTTACCCGTCGTTCTTTGCGGATATGTCCATAGGCGTAAATCAGGGTCGCGGTACGGATATGAACGAGCATTATCCGTACCCGCCGTCCGATTGTCATCCCTAGCCGTGTCCGTACACTTGCTCCACCTTTGCTTTCGTTTGATTTTTTTTGTCCCCTTTGAGTTTTGGCTTCTCTTCTCTCTCTCTCTCGCTTGCTCGCTATCAAGTTTTTGCTTGCGAGACAGTGCGCCCCGGTCCTTAGTAATTCCTTCCACTCTGGTCACCATTTCGGCCAAACGGGCCTCCCGGCGCAGCATAATAGAAGACCCAGCACGGCTGGGGCAAAAGAAAAATAAAGTTATGTCAGACCGATCTAGAAATGCTTATCTAAATAGGTCATCACTGGCCTGCTAATTTTATTATCAATTACAAATAATTTTACAGTCAGTCACTGTATCACGAGTATTTTTACTGCTAATCACAAGTGATTTGATTGTCATTCCTAAGTAATTTTACTATAAAGTCGCACATCCACTCTTAGAAAATACAGTAATCCTAACACAAATAATTTTACTATCAACTACAAACAAATTTACTGCACTACCACAAAAAGAATTACTATACATGCTGGGCAGCCATACCAATGTGCTGGCCCAAGCATGACACGTCCGGTCGGGTCAGGCCGACACAGTCCATTTACTATTCGTGTGTGTCATGCCTGGACCGAGTCAACAGTATCGTTCCTCGGACTGACACGGCTGACTCAGCCCATTTAGCCAGGTCTAATGGTATCTGCATTTAGTTTGATTAAACTGAATACAAGATCACATGGAAAGTGCAGGGTTTCACGTAAACTTCACAAAAAAGATTACGAGAAACACTATATAACTTATTGAGTTCGGGTGGGGTTTTTTTTTTGCAACGTTTTATAACTTATGGTTTTTTACCCTATTGTGAGCGGTTGTGTAAACGAACTGAATACCAATAAGTCGCTTTAAAAAGGTTGTCCCGATAAACCGCTTCGAAATGACGGTGGAGAAACTATTCCATTTGTTTGTTTGGAGGAAGCCATAAACTAAAAAGAACCAGGAGATCCTCTATTTCCAAGCGGCTTGAATTGTAGAATTATGGCTTTCCTCTTTTCCTTTTAGTTAAGGAAAATGTGGCCTTTTTTTCTAGTCTAGAATAGCGCTTAAAAAATCTAAAAAGAAGAGAGAATAGCGCTTAAAATGTAATTTCAAAAGGAGTACAAAACCAAGCATACCTATTTAGCAAACTGGGCCATGAAATAGATGTTTGTTTGGGCCGATCAGGTTGGACAGAAACCCTACCGTATGAGGCCCCACAAGCACTACTACATGCTCGTTTCAGACCGGCTACATGTTCTGATTTCTGAAGGTTGCCTAGCACCAGTTCTGCTTGACAAATCCCTTCAAGTTCTGAATAGAAAGAGAAAGAACACGAGCTACCTGCCTAAATGTGCAGAAGCAATGAAAATATGAGACATGTTTTCCTCTCTCTTCGTTTCTGCAGCATGGAAATAGAGATATAATATATGCCTTGAATGGCTTCAGGAGGTTCAGGTATTGGCATCAGAGCAGTCCTCACAGCATCCTACCTATTTCAGCATGAACAATATGCTGCAGGAATTAAGCACATTTGCACTGTCTCAGCATGATTAGTGGTTTAAATTCAACAGACATATCATAAATGTGATCATTTGCTCTGTCGGCCTGCGGAGGAGGTAGACTTCAGCTGGTGAAGGAGGAAAGGGAGCTAGCCAAGCGGAGAGGGGGAACTGAGCCGGCGTGAACTAAAGAAAGATGAATGTTGATCCAGCATATTCCCACTAAAAAAGGCACGCACGCACTCGACACCCTTTTAGCTTAAACAGCTAGGAGGAGAACAAAGAGACAAAAACGGCATCTGGTGCTTTTGCAATGATGGCACCGATTGTTTAGCAATGGTAGTGGCATTAGCATGCCAGCTCGGTGTAGAGATTATCATCAGTGAGGCATGCACAGGGTTATCTGAACCTGGAGCTGGAGCTGCACTTGCAAAAACTTGGACAGCCTAAGGCAATTACAATCCCAAAACAGTATCAATGGCGCCATGATTAAGGTCATGATCATATTGGTTTCTGAGAAGCCAAAAGCTATATGTTCTCGGGTTATGGCTTTTGACTACGGTTGATAGCTTTTGTCTATACTTTTCGAGACCACATTAGCGGATGGAGACGTCGACGCGGATAGCAAACACGTTTTTAGGTTTGGGAAGCGGTTTAGAGAATCCACTTCAAAAGCCACCATGTTTTAACGTTTGGCTTTTCAACTTTCAAATAAGCTAAAAGTCAAAAGCGAAAAAGAACGGAAACAACTGGATTCTCAAAGCGGTTTCTCCACTTCCTTTACTTCCGTCTCGCTTGGAGGATAAGTCAAGGGTCACCGACGTATCATATACCATATTCCTCTTGCTCCCGTCTTATATACGCATCTCTCACTCAATTTTTACACTATCCATCCCCTGCTTCTACAAGTCAATTCTTTCGACCACTACCAATTGTCGCGGAAAGGGCGGCCATTGACATTGCTGGTGAGGTAGCCCAGGATCAGGGTTCTCCGTAGCTTGTTTTCATTTGTTTAACCAGTAAGCGAAGCTTTCTCCGGCATCAGAAGGATGCTTTTCTGAATCATGCTACATACGAGCGTGCGAAAGGAGAGATACCAAACCGTTGCCCGGCAAGGCGATCAGCCAAGGAGAAAGGACTCCTCCCGCGCCGGGCAAGGCAAGGTTGCCGCCGTCGCCGGGCACATAAGGCGGTCGGCTTCGCCGCGCAAACCGCCCCGCCTTAGCCTCTCCCTGATGCTGCTGCTTCGTTGCAGCTCCCATCCCGATGTCCAACACCACGCACAGCCACAATGACAACCGCCACCATGAACCGTGGGTGCAGCACCCGCGTGGGCGCAAGGCGTACCGGTCCGGCGCGCTGGCGTGGGCGTCGGCGGTGGTGTTCACGGTGCTGGCCATCCTGGTGCTGGTGGCCGCGCTCGCCGTGCTGCTCGTGTTGCTGTTGCTGCAGCCCAAGGCGCCGTACATCGCCATCCGGTCGGCGCGCCTGGACGGGCTCGTCTACGACCAGCAGGGCGTCCTCGATGCCGAGCTCTCCCTCGGCGTCGTCGCCGAGAACGGCAACGCCCGGACGGACGTGTCCTTCTCGGACCTGGAGCTGAGGCTCAGCTTCCACGGAACGGTGATCGCGATCCTGCGCGCCGACCCGTTCGACGTGCCGAGGAAGGGGGAGCTGCCGCTGGGCTACGTGGCGCGGTCGTCGGGAATACCGCTCGACGACGCCGGGCGCGCGGCCATGGAGGCCGCCCTCAACGACGGCGTTGTGCCATTCGCCGTGGCCGGCCAGGCGAGGACGCATTGGAAGTTCGGCGCGCTCAAAACCGTCAAGTACTGGTCGCGCCTCCGTTGCGACCTCCGCTTCTTCTGGCCCAACGGCACCGCGCTCGACTTCAGCTGCAGGTCCAAGTCCCAGTACTGACATGGCAAGCATCACCATCAGACCAGCTCTTCTTCCCTAATCCGATCCAGATATCCAATCCATGGAGATCTGGGTGCGATCAAGAACAGCCACTGTCTTTCTTGGATTCTTTCTTCCTTCCTTTCCTGAGTACGTGTTTCCGTATGTATAGATTGGTAAAGAAAAAGATCAATTTGTTAGGGATCAGTGCGTGTAAATTAGATTGCCAAAGTAAGTCCTAACTCCTGATCGAGGTGAAAGATTGGGGAACAGAGACTGGTGGAAACAATCAGAGATAGTAAATTTCTTTTCTTTTATTTTCTCCCAAACTTTCTTGCTTGGAGGATTGGATTGCTGTGCTAATGGGGATTGGGAGTTGGGACCCTAGCTAGCTACTGAATGAGTCAGTGGCCTGCATGTGCTACCTACTGCTGCCCCCCTTCCTTCCTTTCCTCGATCCTTCATCTTTCTTTGCTTGCTTTTGTTCCAAGTCTCCTCTTATCCAGAAGAAAGCAAGAAACCCAAACCCAGATCCCAAGAATCTCCAACTCATCCACTCCCAATCTCAAATCAATACTAGTACTACAAGCAACCAATACATACATTTAATCCATACATGTCTCGGACTTAGAGTATACATACATACATACATACATGTCACTGCTCTTAATTTCTGAAGTCAAACAAGAACAAGACAGGAAACGATCCGAGGAACAAGAAACGATGTTGAATTGTACCTGCCTCTCTAAATCGTACTCCGCGCCTTGGTTACTTGTTCCAATGAAGAAGCAGAAGGGTGTCTTGGCTGAGGCTACTATAGCAAGATTAAGCTACAGGTAGGTCCAAGACTGGACGGCCAGCTCGGGCACGACCCATCCTTGGTTGCCAGATGGAGGAAACCGCAATTCATCTTGGCTAGAGTTCGAATTGAAGTTGGAGAGGGTGGGAGCTAGACGAGGAAGGGTTGCTAGTGAACTAGGAAGGGGAGAGAGAGAGGAGCAGGGGAGGAAGACGACGACGACGACCACGATTACTTATAGCACGTCCCGCTGCCCAATGCGCTCGCTCGCATCCGTAAAAAAAAGGAGTGACTATTTTCAAGGCGACTGAAATTTTTTTATCTCTCAGTTATTTGAAGTTGCACTCTCAATCAACTAAAATTACAGCTGTTCTTTTTGGAGGGGGCTGTAATTTTAGTTGATTGAGAGTACAACTAAGTGTAACTGAAGTTGCACTCTCAATCAACTAAAATTGTAATTATTTTTTTGGAGGAGGCTGCAATTTTAGTTGATTGAGAGTGCAACTTCAAGTGACTGAGAGATAAAAAAATTCAGTCGACTTGACAATAGCAAAACCGCAAAAAAAGTGATTTGGTGATGTTTTTTTCAAGGGCGTGTATACGTATCACCGAATATTTTCTTTCTAATAATCATCCAAATTTTGACTGTTGAATTAGAGATCCAGCGGCTTCTTTTTTTTAGAGGGAAGAGATTATTTTTTTAGAGGGGCGGAGAGAATTCTTGGCCGTTGGATCTCTAATCCAACGGTCACAAATATGGATGATAGTTAGAAAGAAAACATCCAAATTATATTTATTAATACCCTTTTTTCAATGGTGTATAGTTTAAGATTGTGATTTATGATTTATAATTTTAGCGTGGATGTTAATATAAACGAATAGAATATCGATAAATTATTTTCAAAATACAATTTTGATAAGTCATTTTAAAACAACGATAAAATAATCATTTGTTTATTTAAAAAATCTATAAATTAAAAAAACCCAGCTATTAGTTTTAAGTTTTAACTAATCTCTAGTTAGGCAGAGCAAGCAAAGCAACTGCTAGGAACTAACTGGTGAGTTGTGTGCGCGAGCAAGCTAAGCACGCGTGATTAAAATATTAATGATGCGATTAATTAGGATGGGTGGGAAGCACAATGTGGTACGTGATGATGGGTTAATCGTAGGAGATTAGTATTAAGATAGTATCTAAATAAATAAATAAAATAAAATTTTATCATCATTTTAAAACAACTTATTAAGATAGTATTTTAAAAGTGACTTATCTATTTATCGATATTCGATACATTCATACAAGTGCTTACGTTAGAGCCAAAAAGCATAAGCTATAATCATAAATCATAAGTAGCAGTCGAAAAGAACTACCATACTTTTGGGTTCGCTGTCGCTAAGAAGGGGACTGCTGTTTCCAGTTTCTAAAAGCAGTCTTTTGGCTTTTCTACAGCAACTAGTTTTCAAATAGAGTGTTTTTAGAGTGAGATCTATGAGTTGATTATATTACATATTGTAATGACTTTATTTATATCGATCAAAATTGTACGTGAATTTCTATTACTCCGTAATATCTCTTATGAATAACTCAAAAGTCATAAACCATAACCAAAGTTTGAAGCCAAAAGGAATAAGGTTAAGAAGTTGTGTTTGTAACTTTATAAGTAAGCCCTCC
Organism: Bonia amplexicaulis; assembly: GCA_036346245.1. NCBI lineage: Eukaryota > Viridiplantae > Streptophyta > Magnoliopsida > Poales > Poaceae > Bonia > Bonia amplexicaulis. The sequence continues at coordinate 16,665,720 of CM070757.1, forward strand.
TTTTATAATATTTATTCATAGTGTATCGTACACACAAAGATCATACCGGTTTGGTTCTTAGAATGGTACGTTTCGGTACCGTTCTATACCGGCGTATCATTTCGGATTTAATATATTTATTCATAAGTATACATGTAATTATATGCACACATAATTTTACTTAAAATCTCACTTTAAATACATAATCATAGCATAAAAATAAGGGTCACTTCAATTATGTTTGGTACCAAAATGGATGGAACAATAAATCCTCTAAATTCCTAAAACTAAATACCCAATTACGGTCGGTACAAAATGTCTAGAACAGAATAGGCCGATATTGATTGGTATCAAAGCCGGTACAAGATAGAGGATTTATTGTGCCATTTGGCTTATCAATACAAAACATTCCGGTCGGAACCGGAACGGAATTTACCATTTTGTTTTAGAGTAATGGGCCTGTTCTTTTCCTCCGAAGCTGGCGGCTTTTGGCTTTTACTACAGTACCTAACTTTCAAACGGAATATTTTCTCAAAACGGGGTCTACAAGTTAAACGATGTACACGTTAAAAGCCCAACATCTGTACAATCCAAAATTGCAAGTGAGTATCTCTCTCCGTAATATATACCGTAAACTGTTAAAATTTAAAAATTTCAGCTAAAAACTATAAACCGCAGTCATTGCCAAACAGGCCCAATGTCACCTTCTTTTCTTGAGGATGCTCGGTGCCACCGCAAATTAGGGTGCTTAACGGACCCAGCATCCTCCTTTGGGCCTAGCAAAGTTCGCACGGTTTTGACCTTTTGAAGCGCACACTACAGTACCCGCGACGGATTCAACTGACCCAACAGGTTTTCGCAAACAAAATGTTCAAAGATACGAAATTTCAAAGACATCGAAGGATTTGCAAATGAAACGCTTAAAGATAATCTATTTTGCTTGTTAAGATTTCGATATACTTTTTTTTTCAAGAGAGTACAAAGCAAATGCATACACTTAACATATACCACACTCGTATCATCACTCATATATGTATGTGTCCTCTATACATGCTTGAAATTTATCAGAGGCACCAAAAGTCTCACAAAGCACGGACATGTACTTTCTCACTGAACACATATATATATATACTCTTAAAATTGATGGACATCAACATTAAATTTAAAATTTAAACTCTAGTAGACTAAGTATACACTCACACGCCTAACCATCTCGCTAAAGGCTAGCTTTCTCGACCATGTGCTCTTGGTGATATGGTCCCATTTTTGGATGAGACGGAGGGTAACACATGGAAGGGCCATCTCCTGATGGGAAAGGATGTCTAAATGAGTATGGAATAAAAGCAATATTGCTCAGTATCATCATAAAGATCGCAGAGTTAGAAAATACCATTCAGTGTGTCACTGATAGGTAGTCCTGGGTCCATATATCATTCTCATAAGCAATGGTAATTGTCAACTCTATGATTGCAATCTTTGCAATTGTACTTGAACAAAATAATTCATAGCATAAAGGATGAGTTGAGTTAGGTAGTGCTCCAACAGGTTTATAAGCCTAGTCTTTTAGCTTTTTTTGTACCGTAGCGGATGGAAATATATTATAATTATTGTTAGTTTTTTTTTTTTGCATAACTAAGTTTAAAAAGGAAAAAAAGTTTTATCATCCCAAACAATGCAAAGAAATAAAAGCAAAAAAAACTGAAAAAATAAAATTAAGAAAACAGAAGCTGAAGACGTTTAGACACTCTCAACTACACTTTGGGCACGATTCCGTCCAACATTGTCCAAGCTTAGGGGTTAGGTCCTGCTTAGAAAGCATAAGCTTACAGTGGTCTTACATGAAACGGTGCAATTCCTACGAAAATCTTGCAAAATTCTCTCGTTCCAGCCCAGCCTAGGTACTATGTGTACTGCGTGCCCAAGATAAAGACGGAGATCAGCTAGGTTTAGCTCAGAATTTTGATGATCTTTCTTAGGGAAAAAATCTTGGGTGTAGCAATTGGCCATGATGGTCTGCAAATACAGTCAACCGAATTTATCTGTACTGCTAGTCTTGTGAAACTGAAAGCAGAAGGTGCATGCGTCCAGGACGACAAAGCACAATGGGCATGAAGGGCGGGTGTAACAGACAGTCAGAAACAGATGCTGCTGCTGCTGCTGCTTCTGAATGATTATCTTATTTCCAACACGGCTATAAATCTACCTAGCTCTAGCTGAACTAAAAGCTTCACAGTCTACACCTGTCTCTTGAATGTTTACTAGCCAGCTTCACTTCCACGCCTCCTAATGTCCCTGCTAGAGTCTAATTGTTTCTTTTAGAAATGCTAGTTTCTGTGTGGTGTTGTTCAGGCACTGGAAGTGAGAATTGGAGGAAAACAAACTGATTGCTGATTGATGTTTGCAACATGCGGGCAAACATGCTCGGCTTGTTTTTCTCCAATATCTCACCTTCAGTCGATTGCTTGGTGATTGGGTACTGCTGCCACATATGAAGGAATCAGGAGCATACATGTGCCATTGAAAGTGAGAATTAGAGGGAAGTGAACCATTGATGAAGGTAAGAAGGTTCAGTTTCCTCTAATATCTCACCTTGAATGGTCCATTTGGGAAACGATTCTACTCGCAGATACACATAGGATCCACAAACCAGGCATCGAATGTAAGAATTGGAGGGAATCAAACTGAAGGTTAACTGTCCAGTTTGTTTTCCTCCAATATCTTACTTTCGTTGAATTGCTGATGTTTGCTGCAGATACATATACAGCTTGTGCCTCATACTTCAGTGTTCCAGGCTTCCAGGTAATGGCAAGGTTGCTGCACTGCATTGCCAAAGTTTTCTCAAATGTTCAGAATTTTCTGAACTCACTCATGTCAAGCTTTTAAATCTACTGTGGACAAAATCTACTCTTTGCCAGCATGCTCATTTGCATTGCTACCCATACTTGAGACCAGTATTTTATTTGATATGATTAGAAGTTCAGAACAGAGCTAAATATTTTACTGCACTGCATTGTTAATGTTTCATCAAATGTTCAGAAGTTTTTCCAAGTCCAGTTATGTCATGCTTTTCAAACCTCCTGTATGAAGATTTCAATTGTACCCCATATTTGAGACAAATCTTTCAGATGTCATGAAAAAATAAAAACTCCGGTTGCCAACCTCATCATGTGTAATCATTTAATTTTTATGTAATTACAACACAGAACATAAGCCATGCTAAAAACAAGATTCAGGACATAAGAGTTGGCTTTATTGATCAAGCTAAATGATACATGACATATACATTACAGAATACTTGTAAAGCTTCAAAGAAAAAGGTCATCTCTCTGCTTTGCTGAATTGCCTTGATGATAACACAGGCATAGAGATTTTGATCATGCATGCCTATTGTCACAAAATGTACACGTATGATTATTTGCAGGTGAGTGGCAGTAAAGCCTTTTCAAGGATGTACCCTATGTTCTCTTTCGGAGTATATATACAACCTATGTTCTCTTTCGGAGTATATATACAACCAGTGCGTGTGTGGATTCGACTCAAATAAGAAATACCTCAATAATCCTCAAGCAATGCGTCCAAATTTTTCCTCCTCGCAGCATGCTTCAGCTTCTCCATAGCGATGAGTCCTACTTGCCTCACCCGCTCCCTCGACAACACAAACCTGAAGAATATTTCCAAGGCCAGGATCAGAAGATCATATGCCAAGAAATTCTCTGCAAATTGTCATGGCTGTGTGGATGATACGAACAGACTGTATAAACCAATTTCAGAACCTTTTCAGGTGAGCAAATAGATTTGATTATAAAATAGAAAGTTAAACAGGAATAGCCTAGCCAATACATTCTTTGCAAATTGTCATGCTGTCTCAATTATCTGTGTTACAGTAAGTTCAACAAGTACAAGACACACGCAAAAAAAAATCTTCCTCAGTCCAAGAAGTACTACTTACTGTCTGCTATTAATATGCTCCCATGTATGACATTGTTTTCCTATACCATGATATAGCCGAATAATGTCCCTCTCGTGCTCATTGAGAGTTGAGTTTAGAAGCTTGTTGACTTCCTCCTGGTATCACTAGAATGTTTCAGTTAAAACATGTTTGACAACTTTTCTGAGGACATAAGGTAACCAATAATGAATTAGAAATTATAATAATTGTTTGATACTACGGAAATATCCTTGCCAAAACAAAGAACACGGACTAGTAAGAGGAATTGTTCTCTTCCAAATCAACAGTATGGATACCTTGAGATACCACTCCTCAAATCCGTGCCATGGATCATTTGTGACGTTTTGATCCTCTATATACTAAGGGAAAGAGAGAAAGAATGAAAGTTAACTCTATATCATATTTTTAAAGTTCAAAAGTTTAGTGGTGTTTAAACTTTAAAGTGTGGTCATGTAATAGCATACACTATGGAGTGTCTCTGCAGGTAGGCCGTTTAAGGAGGGGAATGCCTGTTGATCCAATGAAAGAACCTTGTTCACAGCCTGCATTTTCAACCAGAAAAATGATTGTAAGAATGGCAGAAATGTTAAAAGCATTGAAACAAAAGAAATTCCACCGGGTAAGATTATGTGTTACCTCTGTAGCATTGTGTACTTTCTTTTCCGATATATTGAGCGACTGCGATGTTCTAAGGATCATCACAAAAAGGTTAAAGCAGAACATCAGAGCATTGTTTTTCAAATTTTACCTCAAAAAACAAAGTAACATGGTAAAAACACAAGAAATACAGCCTGAAATACTTTGCAGTTCACAGAAACAAAACTAGCCATCACCCATGCGTTCTGCCTTACTTTTATTGTTGGAGAAATTCCTTGATCTTCCAATGCATACTTTGCTCCACGAATTGCGATCCGCCTCTCGTGCAGATAAGTAGGAAGCATGAATGTTTTCGAGTTCTCGGCCAATGCTCTTGAAACACCCTGGTAACAGGCAAACGAATGGACGAAGAATGTGTCAAGTCTCAATTGATTCATGCTATGATTTTGTTGTAAATAGCATATATAAATACATTATTAGCTTCTTGCCATTTGCCTGATCACAAAATACTAACGAGATTAGCAAAAAGATCTCACCTGACGAATCCACCAGTACACATAAGTGGAGATTCTGAAGCCCCTCGAGGCATCAAACTTTTCTTTCCCACGGAGTAGCCCTATCAGGCCACCCTAGAACAGCAATTGAGTTGCAAGTCACAATGTGCCTAAAATTTCAAAATACACTCATCGCCATAACGCAACAAACGGATACTAATTGGAATGAACACTGACGTTATTACCTGAATAAGGTCTGCCAACTCAACATCCAGGTTATCATACTTCTGAGCAATGGATATGACCAAACGAATGTTGCTCATTGTTAGCATCTCCCTTGCGAGGTACGACTCGTACATCCTCGAGCGCAGCTTGGGGCTGATATCCTGAGCGATCGCGCCAGCTGCTTGTTTGACGGCTCATTCCCCAGTTTCTCCTTCAGCCTGAATCAAGATTTGGTGCAGAGATCAATCAAAGAGGGAATTGGAATTGCTACTTGCTACTAGTAGTACAGGAAATCTACGCATTCCAGCACTGGTAATCATACAGAACCTGCAAGACCTATATGGAGAAGTCACAGACTACAATACGCAGAAGAGCAATAACGATGGTTCTTGATGATTGATGATGGAATCATTCATAGAATTGATCGTTGCAGTAAGAGTATACTGATGATGGAAGGGGGCGCAAGAGCAGTTGGATTAATTGTTCGTAGCATGGTAAACTGTAATCGGCATACTTTGATCTTTGCTGATGCAGCCAGATGCCGTCCTTGATCTTCTTGGAGAGGTGGACGACCTGCTTGTGCGTGAGGAGCTCCTTGCTGATGGTGCCCCTGAGGTAGATCCGGTTCCTGCTCTGCAGCAGCTCGGGGCTGATGGTGAAGTGCGCCGCGCCGTTCTTCGACCTCCCCCGGCCCCGCCTCCGGCTGCTCATCCTGTTGGCGAAGAAACAAAATCCCGATCGCTCTTGCACGGACAAGCTCTCACGAAATTGAGGCAGGAAACAGAAGATATTTCGTTGTGCTGCGCTGCTTTGAGCTGCACTGGATGCTCTCTATTTATAGCAAATCAAGAGACCGACTAGAAAGGGAAACGGAGTTGAAACATCATCCAACTCCTAAACGGAAACAGGAAAACAAACTAGGAAACAAACTCCAATTTGCATACGACACGGATTAAACTAACACATCCTCCTCCGCCGGGCCGAGACGCCGGAGCTTGCGACCACGGCGGCAGCCTTGTTTTCGTCGTCCTCGGGCGAACTGAAGGGCAATTTGTTATCGTCGTCGTCGAAGGGGAGCTCCCACTGCTTCTCGAGCATGGACCTCTGGAGCAGGACGATGGCCTCGAGGGAGGACTCGAGCTCGAACTCGGCAGCGTCGGGCGCCTGGGCGGGGTCTGCGGGCGCGCTCTGCCTGAGCGCCGTGGGGGGAGAGCTTGAGCCTGTGAGCGGCGACGGTGAGCTTGGGCGTGGTCGGGGGCTCGAACTGCAAAGAGGAGCCGTCAAGCTCAGTGGTAATCTTGTCCGGGTGGAGGTCGGTGGGGCCGAAGGAGGTGCTGAGGAGGCGGTTGCCGGCGCTCAGCCCGATCACCGCCGGCGTCGCCGTCATCTTCCCTCCCTCCCTCCTTATCTGTCCGCGGCGCGCGCGTGCATGCAGGCAGCAGCTGTAAGCTACCGAAAGAAAGAAACAGCTAAACTAGAAACAATCACTGCCGGGACGTCGTCGTGCTCGAACCTGTGCGAGAGCAGAGGAGGAAGACGACGGATCGGTGCCTCATCTTCTGCGCACGTGTCCATACTTTATGCGGTTTTGCTATTATCAAGGCGACTGAAATTTTTATGTCTCTCAGTCACTTAAAGTTGCACTCTCAATCAACTAAAATTGCAGCCTCCCTCTAAAAAAACAACTGCAACTTCAGGTGATTCAGAGTGCAACTAAATTTATATTTAGTTGCACTATTAATCAACTAAAATTGCAACCCCCCTCCAAAAAGAACAACTGCAATTTTAGTTGATTGACAGTGCAACTTCAAGTGACTGAGAGACAAAAAAATTTCAGTCGTCTTGGCAATAGTCACTCCCTACTTTATGAGGTATTAAGATAAATCTAGGATTTATCTAATGATCTTTGTTTAAGTTTTATCGTGCGTTTCGGCTAGGTGTACACGTATACAACATTGTCTGATCCTCCGGAAAATAAGGGTGCTCATCTGACTTCACCCACAAAAAAGTCTAATTTTGAGCCTTAATTAAGACTAGCCACGTAGGTGTGGCGCCACGCCACGCCAGCCACCGTGTGGACCGAAGTAAAAGAGGCAAAAATTCAAGAGAAAAAAGAAAGCCTAGGGTTTTTTTTGCAAAAAATCGAGGCCCTTTTCGCAATAAAAGGAGAGTGGAGGGGCTTTTTCGCAAAAAATCGAGGGTCTTTTCGGAAGAAATAAGGGCATGTTCGTAATTACGGGAAACCACGGGTCGCTACCCAGCAAAAAAAAGTGTGTAGGGGCTTTTCGCAAGAATCTAGGGACCTTTCTGCGAAAACTAGGGACCTAAACGTAATTACCAAATCTTTGCGGGCTGTTTCGCGGGGGGCTGAGCGAACCCGCACGGCACCATCCACTCAGGGAGCGCTTCGCGCACACGCGTCACCCGGAGCGCTCATACGGAGGGGCAAAATGATGACGTGGACGCGCGGAGAGGCTGCGAACTCTGCCGGTTATAATATACGAAGTATTCGTCAGGCACTCAATATTAGATATTTACTTGGGTGGTAAGGCGGCAGCAGCGGTACGATCATGATGGAGGGGGGCAGTGTGTAACAGGCTATTTTTTGTATCAAAATAAATATACACAATTCTTCATGAATTTCTAAAATTTTTAGTGCATTATTAAAGTTTCCCAAAAGCCTTATTAGAGTTTAAGTTTTTAAAATAAATTTCTTAGCTCAAAAATATGAATTCAAGATTTCTAAGAGTTAACTGTATGCTGAGAATTTTTTCTAAAATTTTCGTGTGCAAATTTCTTATGGAATTGAAATTAGAAATTCAAATCAAACCAGAATTAAAATTTAAACCTTATTTAATTTCTCTCCATGCCTTCGGGCCAAATCCACCTCGCCAGCCCTCCCCGCCCCCACTTTCCTTTCCTTGCCAGCTCGCGTGACGTGCTAGCCTGTCATCCTTTCCCTTTCCCCGTCGTGGCCCAGCCGAACTGGCCAAATCCCATGCGCCCGCCGCTAGCCCAGCCGCTCACTCTCTCTCTCGTGCCGACATTGACAACCGAGCCTCGGTCCTACCTGTCAGCCCCATTCACTGTTCTTCCCCACCTCTCTCTCGCCCGAGCTCATTTTCGCTCGCTCTCTCTCCGCATCACCTGGATAAGCTCACGAAGTGGCATTGAAGGCCTACATCACCTCCCTCAAGCCTTTGTGTCGCCGTGAGGTAGTCACCGCCCTCACCGTCGCGCCACCGCCTCCTGCTGTCTCCCGCCTTCTTGTCGCCACCATTGGGACTATAGTGACCCCCGTATTCTATTTTGCCCATTGCGGAAGGACATCGTGCCCTCCACCGCTGGCCCCGATCCCCCATGGCCGTCCCCTGACTTCGACTGAGAAGGAAGATGACCACATGTCACTGTCAAGTAGGCCCTGCACGACAGATTAATTAGCTTAACCAGTAAATTAGTTAGTCATAAATGAGGTAGTTAGTATGATTATGATATGTGGGCCCAATGTAATTAGTTAACCCCGATTTAAATGTGTGTCACTCACATATGGACCCCACACCATTTAAACCATCACATAAGCCAAGTCTATGGACCACTGTCACTAACATGTGGGTTCCACTCTCTGGAAATAACGTGGACCAAGTCCATATGGATCATAGCCCTACCTATCAGCCTCTTAGAGTTTACTGAATAAAAATAATTGAAAACTAAATTAAAACCGCTCTGATCCCACTTGTCAACTACCGTAGGTTTTCTTAAGAAAAACAATTCGAAAAGAAAAGAAAATCCCAGTCGACCCTACCTATCAGAAATTTTTGAATTTCTGGAATGTCATTTTGGTTCAAACTTTGGAAGGCCATAACTTCTTTATTTCAAATCCAAATCTAGTGATTTTATATTTCTAAATTCAAATAAATTCAAGACCTTTCTATCAGAACCAAAATCATAATTTTTTTAGTTCATTTGAATTTTATTTGAATATTGCATTGAATATAGTTAATTTCGCGTGCATAGACTTTGACAATTCGGATGCTCCCGTTGCTGATGAACAAGATACCACCCTAGCCACATTTAATCAAGGCAAGTCTTTATAATTGATCATGTTGAGTCTAGTTTTTAAATGCAAGTATTTTACTTTTAAATACAAATGCATACTGAATATGGATTATTTACATAAAATGATATGTCAAATATTGTTTGTCTAGTTACACCGAGCACCTGTTAATTAATATTTCCCCCTTTCTTGAAATATTGATATTTCCTTGCTATATCATCCTAGGATACTCAATAACATAATAACTCCACAATTGATTAAACTTCGTAAATTATGGTTGTGTTTAGAAATGTCTTAGTGGTGAAATAAATTACAACACAAATATTGCCAACTGATAATTGAAAACATGATAATGAAATGGTAACATTGGTTACCATTGGAAACAGAAAAATACTTTCTAAAATTGTGGAGACTCAGGCGAGTGGTTGGTTGGAGATCGGTGCAGGGATTGCACATATTAGGGCATGTTCTTTTTGGCTGCGGCTTATGGCTTTTGGCTGAAATTTTTGAATTTTTGCTGTTTACGGTACAGATTACGGAGATTGATACTCACTTGCGATTTTGGCTGGTACAGATGTTAAGCTTTTAACGTGTACTACGTTTTACTTGTAGGCCCCGTCTTGAAAAAATACTCCGTTTAAAAGTTAGGTACTGTAGCGGCTGCGAAAAGCCGGGCGGCTTATAACCTACCGAACAAGCCCTTAGATTGGTTGTACAGGGATTGCACGTGTCATTTTTAGATTGGCCGTGTAGGGATTGCACGTGTCATTTTTGGATAGGTCATGCAGGGATTGCACGTGTCCTTTCTTGAGTAGCTATGCAGGCATTGCATGAGTTCTGGATTTGTGATTGATCTTGTCTAAGTCGTTTAAGGACCAAATTCTTGTGCTCATATTTTCTACACATAAATCGTGCAAGTCTGGTTATGGGACAACCTAGCCTACTAATTTGATTAGCTCCAGTGTGAATCATGGGCAAATATTAGTTTGTGAATTTCTGAATTTCAGTTGTGATTGGTAGAAGTGACCCGTAACGGTCACTGCTCTTATGAATTTTACCGAGAAGAGTCGTAGACTCCCTAACAACAGGGCCCCTCATTAATAACGTAGTCTAAAATGGGACCATTCTGGGGGTGAGGCATAACCCGTGATGAGACCGGTCACTATGGTCAGTGTTGAGAACTCCACCCTATAATAGGAGTAAGTATCTAAGCTAAGTATTGTAAAGGGGTAAGTATCGAAGCTAAGTACTGTAAAGACTTTATTATGATTTTCTCAGTCATACACCGACAGAAACGTATAGTGGCTGATATTATAAGCTAATCATATCTTATGAATAAAACTATATAACTTTATAGACTGTTAAAAATATATTCGAATTATCGTGCCCCGAACACGACCAAAAATGTAGAAACCTTACACTCGGCCTCGCCCCCGCCGCCCACCCTCCGCTCCGACGACCAGCCGTGCCTCTGGGAGGGCCGCGTCTAGGAGACCCCTTGCCTCGCTTCCAGTAGCACCCCTCCTCGTGGTACTACTAGCACCCACCACCTCTAAGTCCTCTAGTACTGTGATCTCTCCATGTCCCCGCCTTGTATCTATCTGTTCAGAAATGGCATTTCTTTTGCTTCAATTGCATTTCGGCAAAGTGTGGCATTTTGATTGGATTGATGCTACTAATTCATCAGCAAGGTTGCAGGAATGATGAGCCCAAACATCTCATCACCCAATCTTCGAGGGTTGTGACGGTGTCAGTGACATACAGCACCTTGATTAACACAAGGGAACAGGAAGCAGATACGTAGTAGACACATTCACCAACAGCTGCATCGATCTCGCAATGCATTCAGATTAAACTGTTGATCGAACCAAGCTATTTATGTTCTTTGCAAACATGTCCCGTCTTTTTATGTCTAGTAACTGGAACAATAAGCTCTATGCCAGTAAATTACTGCCGCAGATAGCCTGATTCCTCAATCATCTTTATAGAGAACTGGGTATCCTTGTTCGGCTCCGTCCCGGTATCCTCTTAGTAAGGAACGATGATGGATTCGATGAGCTCCTGGAGTGGAGCCAGCTCCTTCTTGTCAATCAGGCCAAATTCCTGCAGCACAAGCCAAGACGTGTAAAGTGTAAACAATAGCTATGGATGATGAGCATATAATATATAAACAGGTCACTTACGTTTGTAAAGAGAATGAAGTGCTTGAAGCAGGTGTTAAGATGAGCCTCCTCCTTGAGGCTGACAATCTTCTGAAAATGGGAGTGATATATGTGGGCATAAACACGAAACAAGCGCTTGAAGATTGTCTTCACAACTTCCTTGAAGTTGGATGGGAATGGTGTGCCTGGAGAAAGGAATTAAACACGGGTAAGTGATCCTTGACTGCTCCAATATCAAGTTTGTGAGAGACAGAGAATTGTCCACGGTGCAATCAACATACCAAGCTTTTGAGGAAATATGGATTCATCATCAAGCTGGCCTTCAATCCAGTCCATTAGATACTCCACGTATTTTGGTGCTGACACTTCTATGGGCTTCTTTATCTGTACACCATCAGCCCATCTGTACTCATACCTACATAAAATTCACATTTGTGTTGTGACTTTTGTCGTGATATGACCTAATGCTGATCTAATTCTGAAGAAAGCATCATCAAGGGATTATGGGGATGAAAAGTCCAATTTATAATCGGTGGAGTTACTGGAGTATAATACTTGCTTGCCTAATGCCTAATGCTTAGTATTACAGAAGGCAATTGTCATAAACAAAGTGTTTTGGAAATTTTATTCTTTCAAAAAAGGGTGTAACCATGAATGATTATCCATTTAGATAGTGTTCGAAACTAACCATAGCAGGACATGTGGAAAGAGTAAGGCACTGAAGACAAAGTCCAAATGCAAAATAATAAAAGGCAATCACGAGGCATACAATTACTTGTTGTGAACTAACACAACAAAGAGGTAATCATCCGTCGGAGAGAGGTCGGACGGCGACGACTTGAAGTAAAATAACGCTAGGTAAAGAGGGCACCGATTGAGAGAGGAATAGATCTATAATAGCTGGTCAAGGGAACAACCACAACTAGACTTTATCGACTATGGACTTATCTATTCATCTTTACTTGATTCATAGTGGATACATGCTATCCCTTTTACAGAGACGACTCAACTTGACCCCTAAGAAATAATATATAAGAAAACTTATCTCTAACAATCCAATCTAATAATAACTTGCCTAACTAATAGATAATCCCAAACATCTAATAGATAAATTCCTAAATAACAAGCCATGCCTAATACACGCAAAGACTACAGACCCTCGCATGAACAAGATATGTGCACTACAAGAACGGTGCTACAATGCATCACGGTGAACAATGTCGCGGATATGACCAAACGAATGTTGCTCATTGTTAGCATCTCTTGCTAGATACGACTCATACTATCCAGCTCGCGCTGATATCCTGAGCGATTGCGCCAGCTGCTTGTATGATGGCTCATTCCAGTTTCTCCTTCAGCCTGAATCAAGATTGGTGCAGAGATCAATAAAGGGAATTGGAATTGCTACTTGTCAGTAGTATGGAACATTTACGCATTCCAGCACTAGTAATCATAAAGACAGAACATGCAAGACCTATCTGGAGAAGTCACTGATTACAATGCAGAATAGCAGTTTCAATGGTACTTGACAATGGAATCATTCGTGGAATTTTCATTGCAGTAAAAGTATACTGATGATGGAAAGAATCTCAATTCTGGAAAAAAAGCGGTTGGATTAATTGTTCGTAGCATTGTAGATTGTAATAATCGGCATACCTCGATCGTTGCTGCTGGAGCCAGAGGCCGTCCTTGATCTTCTGAGAGTTGGACGACCTGCTTGTGCGTGAGGAGCTCCTGCTGACGGTGCCCTGAGGTAGATCCGGTTCCTGCTGCAGCAGCTCGGGCTGATGGTGAAGGGCGCCGCCCTGTTCTTCGACCTCCCCGCCTCCGGCCGCTCACTCCTGCCGCGCCGAGACGCCGGAGCGCGCGACCACGAGGGGCCTTGTCTTCCTCGTCCTCGACGCCGTCCTCAGGCAAACCGATGGCCAATTCGTCGTCGTCCTCGTCGGCGCGGTCGTCGTCCTCGAAGGGCTCCACTGCTTCTCCAGCATGGACCTCTGAAGGACGATAGCCTCGAGAGGACTCGAGCTCGAACTCGGCGGCGTTGGGCGCCTGGGCGGACTCGGTGGGAGACGCGGGGCGGCGCGGCCAGCGGGGCGCGCTGCCTGAGCGCCCGCATGACCTGCGCGGCCGTGGGGAGAGCTTGAGCCTGTGCGCGACGACGGTGAGCTTGGACGCGGTCGGGGCGCGAACTGCAGCGAGGCGTGTGGCCGGCGCCAAGATTAATATTAATCTTGTCGGGGGAGGTCGGGGCCGAAGGACGTGCTGAGGGCGGTTGCCGGCGCTGAGCCCGATCACCGCCGGCGTCGCCGTCATCTTCCCCCTCTTTATGTGGGGCGCGCGCAGGCAGCTGAAGCCACCGAAGGAAGGAAGGAAAAAACAACTAAAACACTAGACTAGAGATCATTGGCGTCGTGGTCGTACCTGTGCGAGAGCAGAGCAGGAGGAGGAAGAGGAGAAGACGACGACGACGGTACAGGCCGGCGTAAACCGAGGGTGAGGCGCGCGGTGGATGCGCCAACCAACCAATCAAGAATCACCGAACTACCCGAGGGGATGGACAGCACGCGCCGAGCTGAGAGAGAGAGACGGACGAAGAAAGAGGCCGGCGGTTATAAAGATTAGCAATGGTGGTGGCACGAGGAAAGGGGGCTCCGCGCGCGCTGCTGCGCGGCCGCTACGTTGTTGGCTGTACTGTGTTACTGCAGCAGGCTGCACTGGGGGAGGGGGGAGGGGGGGGAGAGAGGATAGGGCGGGGGAGGCCATTGGTCGGGGGATATTGTGGGTGTTTCGTCGCCTTGCCCTCGCCGCGCATCCGCCGCCAGATCCGCCTGGCCCGCAGGGACGCGTCGTCGCGCGCAACAAAAATCCTCGGCCCTTGCCTCCCACGTCACGCGGCCCACGTCCCGTCTTGGGCCTTTTCCTCTCTCTCGTCCTGCGTTTTCCGTTTTTAGACCATTACACAGTATGGACGGACTGTATGCACTCACCCGCATACATAGATGCGTCCAATAACGTTTAAGATGAGATAGAGATCAAAGTATCTTGACGAATACACTTTGATCAAATATCACACACATGTTGAGATCATAGATAACCATTACTAAGAGGGATTTTGAAAAACGAATATTTAGGGCTAAATTTGAAAAAAATGGCTAAAGTCATATTTGTGCTCAATTCCTAGACCCTCACTCACCTCTAAAAATAATACTCAAATCCTCAACCCTTGATTGTGCGCAAGATCCGTACTCGTTTGGTTTAGAGGTTAACCGAACCTCAAATTATAGTTGCATGATGAGGTGGAATGGAGCTAACCATCATGGTGGCGGGGGCTAGGGAGGTAGAAGGAAGTCAGGCGCGGAGATGGTGGAGGCCAGGGTGAAATGAAATGGGAGGAGGAATGGTAGGATATTAGGTTTTGTGGCACATCTCGGGCAAGCCAAGGAAATTTTGTAATCTAACATATCTTTTCTTCTTTGGGAAAGACCTTTTCCTTGTTTTTCGTTTTATAATGGCCCAAAAGATATGTTGTCTGGAGCTACTTTTTTTTCACAGGACTTCCAAAGCAACACTAGAGTGAATAGAATACTACTCCCATTTCAAAATTCAAACCACCACGACGGACACCCACCAATCAACTAGTCTATTATTTTTGTGACTTTATGATTGTAACTTTAGTTTTCCTCTATAACGCTTACAACGATCTTTCTAAAGACTATCATAATAGATTGCTTTAAACGAAAAAATGTTTTATTTGTTTATTCGAAAAGTTATAAACTATAGACATAAGCTAAAAGAAAAGAATCAGTTAACCTCAGCACAAAGCAGCACATAATTATAAACCCTCACCATTCACCGTTCTCCCAATACAACACACCAGAGAGATAATCGAGCCATGAGGAGCGACATGAAGTCCTTCTTTGACAGCAGAAGGGCGCACCAGCCGGCACTAAGCCCAGCCATATCTCTGGGGTCTGGGAGGCCGCGTCTGGGACCCCGTTAGTGGCAGCTTGTGTTGAAGAGCCAGCTTCGTTCTTCCGCCTGGTGCTCCTGCTAAACCACCTCTACAGTCCTCTAGTACTGTGATCTTTTCATGTCCCCCTGTATCTCTCTGCTCATGCCGATCAATGCTGATGTGATGCCTTGCGTACTGATGTGATGTTATTCGAGTCGTTGCGTCTCGTGTGTGATCATCAAAGCAGAAATGACGGTGGTGGCAGGAGACAACAGCTGCATCGATCTCGCAATGCATTCAGATTAAACTGTTGATCGAACCAAGCTATTTATGTTCTTTGCAAACATGTCCCGTCTTTTTATGTCTAGTAACTGGAACAATAAGCTCTATGCCAGTAAATTACTGCCGCAGGTAGCCTGATTCCTCAATCATCTTTATAGAGAACTGGGTATCCATGTTCGGCTCCGTCCCGGTATCCTCTTAGTAAGGAACGATGATGGATTCGATGAGCTCCTGGAGTGGAGCCAGCTCCTTCTTGTCAATCAGGCCAAATTCCTGCAGCACAAGCCAAGACGTGTAAAGTGTAAACAATAGCTATGGATGATGAGCATATAATATATAAACAGGTCACTTACGTTTGTAAAGAGAATGAAGTGCTTGAAGCAGGTGTTAAGATGAGCCTCCTCCTTGAGGCTGACAATCTTCTGAAAATGGGAGTGATATATGTGGGCATAAACACGAAACAAGCGCTTGAAGATTGTCTTCACAACTTCCTTGAAGTTGGATGGGAATGGTGTGCCTGGAGAAAGGAATTAAACACGGGTAAGTGATCCTTGACTGCTCCAATATCAAGTTTGTGAGAGACAGAGAATTGTCCACGGTGCAATCAACATACCAAGCTTTTGAGGAAATATGGATTCATCATCAAGCTGGCCTTCAATCCAGTCCATTAGATACTCCACGTATTTTGGTGCTGACACTTCTATGGGCTTCTTTATCTGTACACCATCAGCCCATCTGTACTCATACCTACATAAAATTCACATTTGTGTTGTGACTTTTGTCGTGATATGACCTAATACTGATCTAATTCAAAAGAAAGCATCATCAAGGGATTATGGGGATGAAAAGTCCAATTTATAATCGGTGGAGTTACTGGAGTATAATACTTCGCTTGCCTAATGCCTAATGCTTAGTATTACAGAAGGCAATTGTCATAAACAAAGTGTTTTGGAAATTTTATTCTTTCAAAAAAGGGTGTAACCATGAATGATTATCCATTTAGATAGTGTTCGAAACTAACCATAGCAGGACATGTGGAAAGAGTAAGGCACTGAAGACAAAGTCCAAATGCAAAATAATAAAAGGCAATCACGAGGCATACAATTACTTGTTGTGAACTAACACAACAAAGAGGTAATCATCCGTCGGAGAGAGGTCGGACAGCGACGACTTGAAGTAAAATAACGTTAGGTAAAGAGGGCACCGATTGAGAGAGGAATAGATCTATAATAGCTGGTCAAGGGAACAACCACAACTAGACTTTATCGACTATGGACTTATCTATTCATCTTTACTTGATTCATAGTGGATACATGCTATCCCTTTTACAGAGACGACTCAACTTGACCCCTAAGAAATAATATATAAGAAAACTTATCTCTAACAATCCAATCTAATAATAACTTGCCTAACTAATAGATAATCCCAAACATCTAATAGATAAATTCCTAAATAACAAGCCATGCCTAATACACGCAGCACTACAGTACCCTCGCATGAACAGTATGTGCACTACAGTAACCGGTGCTACAATGCATCACGGTGAACAATGTCGCGTGCTACAGTGCGCGCGCTACAATGCTTTTCCTAATATTAGACTATGACATTACACCCCTCACAATGAGGCAGCTCGTCCTCAAGCTGCGGTGGTGGCTACGGTTGAAGATTTTCTGCTCTACGTTATTAGCCTTTAACTTCTCCAAGAGATATGATGTGACACCGGAACCTATGGTGAGTAGCTCTGATACCAATTGTTGTGAACTAGCACAACAAAGTGGTAATCATCTGTCGGAGAGAGATCGGACGGCGACGACTTGAAGTAGAACGACGCTAGGGGGAGAGGGCACCGATTGAGGGAAGAATAGATCTAGAATAGCTGATTAAGGGAACGGCCACAACTGACTTTAGGGACTAGGAACTTGTTTATTCATCTTTACTTGATTCATAAAAGATACATGCTATCCTTTTTATAGAGACGATCTGACTTGACTTCTAAGAAATAATATATAATGAAATTTATCTCTAACAATCCAATCTAATAATAACTTGCCTAACTGATAGATAATATCAAACGCCTAATAGATAGATTCCTAAATAACAAGCCATGTCTAATACACGCGGCGCTACAGTACCCTCGCGTTAGCATTGCACGCTACAGTGACCGGTGCTACAGTGCACCACGGTGATCAGTACCGCATGCTACAGTACTTTTCCTAATATTAGACCATAACGTATACATCAATTGCATTTGAGTTAGTTAAGTCTCATTCAAGTACATTCATTCTTTAGATTGATTCTTGCCACTTGATTGCCTTCAAGCAAAGCTCGTGATTTATTACTCTTGGTATTTGCCATCATTTAGATAGCTTGGAGGTGGTTTACGCGGTGATCTCTTCAAAAAGGTTGTAAGAGACCCGCCACTAATTGTGAGTGGCTCGGTGTTTGCCATCTCCGGAGTGGAGGAAGAACAACCACTAATGAACTTGAGGAGTGAGGCTTAATTCGTGAAGCCGATCCAATTGATTTACACAGTGATCTCTTCAAGAAGGTTGTGAAGAGGCCCGCAACTAATTGTGAGTGGCTCGGTGTTTGCATCTCCAGAGTGGAGGAAGAACAACCACTAGTGAACTTGAGTGAGGCTTAATTTGTGGAGCCGGTCCAATTCGTTAGGCTTTCCTCAACGTGAATTAGTGAAGACCGGTATGTCTTCGATACCACGTCAAAACATGGCGTGCCTTAATTTCAGTTATTTCTTTGTTTCTACTATTCCGTATTTATATTTCTAGCTATTGAGTTTGTGGCATCTTATTGATCTAGAAACATTTGTAGAGACCTAGAATTGTGGTGCCTTAGTATTACTAGAATTGCATAGGTTGAACTTTGTGCTAGAATTCTTGTTTAGCTTTTAATTCTAGAAATTATCTTTTAGATAGCAAGAATTTTTAGAACCTCCTATTCACCCCCTCTAATCGGTTATTCTTAATCCTACACTTCTGGTCACAAATATTAAAATACATATCGCTTTGGACATCAACAAGATCTCCAAAACACAACTTTGACTACTATTTATAATACCCGATAAAATTATAATATTATGAAAGTATTTTTTGAGACAAATATATACATATGATTTTCATATATCCAATTTAAATATTTAAAACGATATCGATAGTCAAAGTTTCGAAAGTTTGATTGTATGTAACCCAAAACGACATATACTTGTAACAGGAGGGAGTAGCTTTAAGTAGAAAGATCTAAATCAGCTTTCGCATATTACTATATAGTGTCATTATAAAGCTGCAACAACATCAAAAGCCTTTTGTATCAAACAAGTTGGAATAGGTTAGGAATAAAACATCCTCAAGGTCAAAGAAACGAAAGCCTTGTAATAAAACTTAGGCTAAAAACCCTAAGCCTCCTGCCACCTGAACCGAGGGCCTAAAACACCATCCTTAAACCTTCTTCTTATACCATCGTTCCAGAACATGGATCACTAGCTTCTATGCGCTTCTATCCAAAACCAACTCTTTGGATACATTTCAATCCCTTAAGTCTCTTTTAACTGCTTCCTCCCACGTCAGTCTTAGTGTCACTATAAGGTTCAAAAACAAAAATTGAAGACAACAAGAGTCACTTGTTAGTTATTAGCATGGGCAAAGAAACTAAACAGGCCATTCGTGGGAGTTTTTCACCAGGCAGGTAGCCTTCAAAAGCCATCATCAAATTTTATCCATTTAAAAGGTTTCAGACAGATACTGACAAAACACTGTAAATTGCAGCCTTGTAAAACAGTTTCCCATACGTTAAATGACAATCACACAAACAGACTTTAGTCACTGACATGCTTGCTTTGGATAAAAAGGTTTTGACTTAATTCTTTTTTGACAAGTCCGAATGAAATTGATGGAAAGGCGTACTTTGGGCCTGCAGTCATTGTCGGGCAACTCTCAGGTGTGCAGAATTCTGCGAGTGTGCCATACAGCAGGTTAACTTGGTTAAAGAAATCTACAGCTGAAAAGGAAAACACACACGTTAGCTTTGATAAAATGACTGGGTTTTAATAACATTCTAAAAGATAGAAACATAATTCAGCACTGAGCTTCAGGTTACTGCTACATTCGACAAATTCCAAAAAATAAAAACCAAATAAAATATGTTCAGTACAGGTCAAGGTGAAAAAGGAAAGGAAAGAATATTACTATTCACAGCAAGCCATTCATTAATATCCTCTCCAGGAGGCAGCCTCACAGCTTCCCTAAGGTTTCCACTGCCAAGGGTGGCATCTATGTGCTTTCGGAGCTGTGCCCCCTGCATATTAAAAGGGAAGATTTGCATCAGAAACAGACAATAATGACAATATCAAGTTATGGCATTACTCAGTATGTAACTTATAATTTAGTGTTTGTTCCTAATTTCTAAATGCCGTGTATAACATGCAAGCTCTGTGGAAAATTTAATATATTGAGGAAACCCTAAAGATACGCCCTGTTTCCTGTTGCAAAGTCTAACTGTGAAATATATGTTATGCCTAAATCTGTGCTCATCTGAGGTGATTCAGGAACCCAGGGCATGTAGTGAAGATTGAATCAGCTAGGCAATAATGAACAGTGGTCAGGACTCAAGACTGAGTAAGTAGTCCAACATGCATAGACGGATAGACCAAACACACCCTGAGTTGTAGCATGGTTTCGTAAGTTAATCCATTTGTCATACAACCATAGGGGTGGCATAATATGAGTTATAAGAACATTTAATCAATGTGTTTATGTTAACAGACTATCCTGAACTGGATACATGACATGCAAGAAATCAAACCATAGTAGCCGGATGTGCCAAAATGTTAAGAGAGACTTTCTCCGGTACTTGGAAGGTACATAAGCCATTTATTAGTTGCAATCTGATGATCCACAATCAAAGGTACCTGTTGGAAGGTACTTAAATTGTGGGGTGGCTATTAACTTAAAATTAGAGCTGGAGGTTACATACGTAATTTTGTACCCGCATCAAATAAGAAAGCGAAGGTAAACTAGTGAGAGACCCATGTGTTGCAATGGAGTCATAAAAATAATGAGACGAAACTTACTGCCTGACCAACTTCACACATTAAACTTTTGAAAAGCAAGCGACAGAGAGAGAATGGTGGTCAGAATGCGCGAGGAGATGGGAAAAGTGGAGGGGGTGGGCGGTTGTATCCTGTGAGAGAGAGAGGAGAGAGACGAATGGTCCAGATCAAATCGAATGGCTGAGAAGAGAGGAGAGAGAATGGACCAACCACCAACTCACATTTTTATAATAGTAAAGATAAGGCAATTGTAAACTAACAAATCGTATGGCTTATTCTTTTGGTTTCAAACAAGCAACAAGTCAAAACAATTGACACCGGTATCCATGGATGAAGCTAGGTTATGAGGCTGCAGGTTGGGTTAAAACTTATATACTAGGTAACCGAATTGAATCGCCATTGTTCATGTAGAGTTGGTGATTGATTATTAAACTAAGTAACTGAACACTCGTAGGGGTCCAGACCCCCAGAAAAGGGGAGGGAGTCGACTGAACATCTCAGCCATTGGCAGGAATTTCGCCCGCATCCAATCCCCAATTCTTGTTCACCCCGGATGATCGGATTGGGTAAATTGTGACATAAAGTACATAATTTTACCAAGATTTACATATAGTTGTTATTGTGGCTAGCGTTCTCAAACGCAAAGGAACCATGGCGCTGCGCACATTCTCGTCTGATTGAGAATGGGCAAGAGGAGTAGAGCTGTTTCCCTATATCTTGATTTTGGAAGAGGAGAGGAAGGGAATTAGGTCGATTGAGGGGTTGTTGCTGGAGTAGACGAGGGTTGGTGGAGGAGAAGGGGAGGAGGGGGCGGCTGGGTTGGAGGGGCTGGTGGAGATGAGTTAGGGTTAGGGAGAAACAAATTAGGGTTAGGGAGCAACGAATTTATGTTTTAAAAAGAATATATTCCTAAGTTATACACCTTAGTACATCAACAGTTGATAACCTCAAGTACATTCAAGCACCGTACTCTCGATATTAGATACTTTGGAAAAATGGATGCAGGAACACAAACAATGCGATAAAAACATTTTTTGCTTATGTGAGGAGATGTTAACTGAAACACTGAGATCATGTAGAACTCAGTGAAAGCCAGCAAGAATGTGAGTCAGTAACATGGCTTATGACTGTGGACAAGTTGGAACTAGAACGGAGGACAAAGACAAAAGCACTAAAACAGATGCCTTGCAGTTTTACTTGGACAAAGGGCGATTCCCTGATTAGATCCATCACCAATCCATGTGTTTTATAAATTTCATCAATCCTAAAGTTAATGAAATAGAAGAATTGCTGCTATCTTACTTTTCCAACGACAAGCATGGCATGCATTACCCCTAAATATGTAAGAGTTATCGCAATTCCCTAAATATATAAGAGTTATGGCAATTGATGAATATCCTGGTACAGCACTATTTCAGCAACGCCAGCGATGGAAATAAACCGACACCTAACCATGTTGGCCGTGTATTAAGTCATGCTCTTAACCATTATTACAACAGCAGTGCTAGCTACTCAGCCAAGCTCTTATGCATGATCTCTTCTTGGTCACATCAAATCCTGTTTGATGGCCCAAAGCAAAGCAGTTCCTACACACACGCAATGCGCGGCACGGTACCCCAAGACCGGTACAATTCGCTCTTGTTGGTCCCAAACCAAAGGAAGGAACTCGCAAGAGGACGTTCTTAATTTCTTACTTTGCTGCCGGACGGAGCACTCTTCTTGGGACGGAACGTCTTCTGGTTCCTGCAGAGGGAAAGATTGGCTCAGGATGATTGCATCAAAAACGAAACTGCTTGCTCAGTATGATCTGATGCCCCCCCAAACTGCTCTTCTTGGGAGAAACCGGAAATCGACCGTGGAAAAAGGAAACCGCGCATCGCAACAGGGAGCTCTCATGGTGACACCAAACGCGGCGCATCACCAGCGACGAGTGACTGCAGCAAGAAAGCATCCGGCTAGAGCAACGGGCCCATGGATCAAGCAAGAATTGCCCGCCAGAAATCCCGCGCGGGGATCCGCCGCGGCGCCCCAAGTCGAGCATCCGCCGGCGCTAGATCTCATCCTCCCAGGCTCGCCGATCCAAGAAACGGCAGGTGAGCTCCTTCCTATCCGAGGACGAAGCAGAGGGGGGAAAGGGGGGAGTTCGAGATGCATGGCGCGCTCTCACCGTCCGAGCCCGAAGAGACTCATGCCTCCTCCTCGCGCGCTCCCTCCCTCTCTCCTTGCTGCCGCCGCCGCCGCCGCCGCGAGGAGGACTGGAGGAAGGCTGCGCCCCCAAACAAATGACTTGTTGGTCGGTCACGCTTGCTCGTCAGCGCATATGCGGCATGGGCCGGCACAGTGACAGCACGGGCAGGGCGGGGCGGGGCGGGGGGCCGTCGGATCGGGGAAACGGACGGCGGATGGGCGCGGCCTGGCTGTCATCCATGATACGGCCCCCGAGATTCCCGAGTCAGATCAAGATCTACCTAGGTTTGTCCCCTGCCGGGCCGGGCCCCCTCGTCCCTCCGCCCGTGTGCTGCACACATTTCGTACCCGTCTACAGCACATGGATCACCATTTTCTCTTTCATTTTTTTTTCTTCGTATCTCCGTTGCTTTGCATGGAATGCATAAATTTCATACGAAACGGCTTAGGCTCAGATTCAAAGCTATGATGTACGGACGTAGATATGTGGACACGGCAATGATATAAGAATTCACCGTATTCCAATAATACAGATACGACGACACGGCTATATATATTTAAATAATAAATAAATTATATATATGTATGTGTTTATTTTTTCTATGTTCTTTCATACTTGTTAAACTGAAATAATGTAAATTGTAAAGTTGTAATTTATAAAGTGTATGCTCGGAATATGTACCTCATCAATTGTTTTGTTAATCATTGCGACAATTGTTGATGTGAATACCATTTTCAAAATAAGAATTTCATTAACCTAGGAAAAAAGTAACATGATCAGATCAGCAAGACTACAAAGATAACTTATTAATATGTATATTTGATTCTTAAACAATCAAAGCAATAGACTAATAGATCAATAACAATTGATAAGGATAAGCGATAAATATTAAGAAATAGCCAACTTCGAACATAGAAACTTAAATGTAGAGTTCAACCAAAAGCAAGCGGCCACTAGCCAACATATGAGTGGTTCAACTTAAGGTACATCACAAACTCAAATTATAGTAGCAAGGCTAATTAAAAGACAACATGGGACTCTTAGACTTCAACTTCCTCCTTATTTTCTTCCTGAATCATTGCAGTAGGCTCATCTTCAAACAACACACATTGCAACTCTGGTTCTTCAAGAGAGAGCTGAGCAACCTCTAGAATGCCAACACCAGTTAGAGATTCAAAGCTATCTCCTCCCACATCCCACGCAGAGACGTATCAATATCATCACATTCAATTGTTCATTGTTCAATGATATGCTAATATGATTGTTCAATATCATCACACTTCAATCTGAAAACAATTTACACAATGGGCACCGAGATCACGAATTCTAAACAGAGAAAGCAAAAGGGATTGAGGAAAACTCGGTTACCTTGGCACACAGCACGGCAACAGTGGGAGGAAGCCGGCGGCGCACGAGAGTCGGGAGGAAGCCGGCGGCACACGAGAGTCGGGAGGAAGCCGATGGCGTACGGGAGTCGGGAGGAAGCCGATGGCGTACGGGAGTCGGGAGGAAGCCGCCGGCTCACAAGAGGAGATGCGGGAGGAGGCCGTCGTCCAGGTTGGCCTATGCACGAGATCTTGAAGTCGGCGAGGAGGCGCGCGTGAGCCGACGAGATGCGGGGAGGCGGCTAGAGGGAGGAGATGCAGGGGAGGCGGCGAGATGCGAAGGCGATGGTGACGGGAGACAACGAGATGCGGGGGAGGCGACTGGAGGGAGGAGATGCGGGGAGGCGGCGAGGAGGAGCACACTGGAGGAAGCTGGCTGGGAAATGGGGAATATGGCGCACGGGAGGAAGCGATGAGAGCGCGGGTGTAGGGTTGGGCATGGCGTGAGCGGGCTTTTCCTGGGCCGTGTCCGACTCGCGTAATCGCCGTGTCCGAAACGTGTCGATAATTTAAAAAATTAAAATTTATTTGAAAATTAGCCGACACGCTACCGACACGTGTCCGTGTCATATCCGTGTTTGACATGGTGTCGGACATAGATACAACGGTTTGGGCACGGGTCCGTGCACTAGAGATTCAAAGTGTTGTGGTTTTGGCTGGAATAGTATTACAAGGACTATTATCTTTTCATGCGATTCTCAATTAAAAGAAAAATGAAGATAAATAAACAAAATAAAAATACCATTATATCTTCACAAATAATACAAACGAAAAGTAAAAAAAGAAAGAGAAAAAATCCATATTAAGAATCCAATGTGTTCCAAACGGTTTTTGAATCCTGGATTTCATAAGCCATCACTATTTAGAACGAGATCTTAATTTGCACATTAAATGAAAAAAGTGGCTTTCCAAATGGGACCTAAAACACGGGTGAGTCAAACCGACTCACAGCAAGGCACCACTGCCCGTTCATATTGGTTTTTACTGATAGCTTTTCGCTTCAGCTTATGAATAGTAACAGCTTGTAGAGAGTCGTACGGAGAAAGAAACTCGCGTGCAATTTTGGCTGATATAAATGAAGTCACTACAGTGTATATTACAATAGACTAGTAGACTCCGTATTGAAAAGATACGCTGTTTTAAAAACTAGATACTGTAGAAAAAACAATTATTATAGAAAAACAATTTTTAGAAGCCAAAATGAACAGTGCCTTAATTCCTTCCTCTAATAGCTATCAATCTATCATCCCTTCCTCTAATAGCTATCAAGGGCTTGTTTAGCATGTATGAATTTTGTAGGAAGTAGTTCGATTTATGCAGAAATCTGACAAAATTTAGTTTGATTTATGTAGAAATCTGACAAAATTTCCACCTTGTAAATGAGGTCTAAACAGTGGACGCAGCTCACCTACTCCGCCCTAGTGCCCAAATAGTTCATAGGTGGGTTTTTTAGGTTGTGGCTTATAGCTTTTTAATTTTGGTTATTTATGAGAAAGTACGAAGAGAGAAGTAGCTTGTGATTTTAGTCGATATAGCTGAAATTAATATAATACCTACTACAACTGACTTATAGATCCACCTTAAAAAATAGTTTTTATAGCAAAAATTAAAAACCACAGCACACGCTACAACTTGAAAGGCGAGCCAAAAATAAGCCAGCCCGTGAGAACTTTGCTTATAAACGAGGAACTACACGAAGAAATGAACACAACACACTATAACTTGGAAGGCTAGTCTCAATATTTTATATGTTGTAGCGCGAAATTTAATTTATGGTCTTCTAATTTGAATCTATGCAAAGCTAAATAACAGCATCGTGTGTTTGTGAGTACAGTGGTAGAGTTTGTGGGTCTTACAGGAGGTTTGGACTTTCGAGGTTAAATGTATTGGCACTCCATGATATTATGTTTATAGGCCCACTCATACAATGCTTT
The DNA here is from genome assembly GCA_036346245.1 of Bonia amplexicaulis. Lineage (NCBI taxonomy): Eukaryota > Viridiplantae > Streptophyta > Magnoliopsida > Poales > Poaceae > Bonia > Bonia amplexicaulis. The sequence goes on from CM070757.1 coordinate 16,691,986, forward strand.
GGTTTTTTTTGCTGCAACTAGTAAGTTTTATTTGTGATTTTCGAGATAGTGACACATAAATTTTAGACTTAGAAAAGATTTTTAGGGAAATAATTTTGAGAAACCTCTTTAAAAAGTTATCCTGTTTATTTCGGCTTTGCATAAACCAAAGCTATATAAAAAAACCGATCGAAAGCTAAAACCCATGGGCCCAACACTTACAGGAGGGCCTGATCGGCCCAACTCCCCCACTTGCCGCGCGTCCCCGTCTCACATCTCCAGAACTCGCACCCACCCAAACCCTACCCTCCCACACCACCTATAAAATCGCTCCTCCCCCTTTCTTTCCTCCTCTCGCGCCGCCACTCCCCTTCCCTTCCACTCCCTGCAAACCCTAGCCCTCGCGCGCACAGCTCGCCGCCGCGAGCCGCTCCTCTTCCATCACCACCGACCATGGCGACCCAGATCAGCAAGAAGAAGAAGGTACGAGATCCCAACCCTGGCGGATTTCCAGCTCCTGTGGCGATGGAGGCATCGGTCGATCTAACGGTTTGCGCTTGCGTACTGTGTAGTTTGTGAGCGATGGCGTGTTCTACGCGGAGCTGAACGAGATGCTGACGCGGGAGCTGGCGGAGGACGGCTACTCCGGCGTGGAGGTGCGGGTGACGCCGATGCGCACGGAGATCATCATCCGGGCCACGCGGACGCAGAACGTGCTCGGGGAGAAGGGCCGCAGGATCAGGGAGCTCACCTCCGTCGTGCAGAAGCGCTTCAACTTCCCCGAGAACGGCGTCGAGCTCTACGCCGAGAAGGTCGTCAACCGCGGCCTCTGCGCGATCGCCCAGGCAGAGTCGCTCCGCTACAAGCTCCTCGGAGGCCTCGCCGTCCGCAGGTATAGCCCCGTCACTTCCCTGCTAATTGTTTGTTGCCATGGATGCGATTGGTAGATTTGCGTACATGCGTCCAAGTTTCTGAACGTTGCTCTTACTAGGCTATAGTTGATGCACTATGCTCTTCATTTGTTCGGATGTTTGTGGTGATTATGAGATCTTAACGAATAGCAATCGATGCATATGTTTGGTGGACGGAGTTGATGTGGAATTTGTACATTGAATGATTGAAGAACCGTGGTGCTTCTATATATGCTGTAGTTTAGGAAGTGTGTAGTCTCTTATACGTGTGCTTGCAACGTACGTAAGGAAGTGGGAATTGTTGCACCTGTCATTTGTTTTGTCCTGCTTTCTCGCTGTGTATGATATTGACACTGGTGCACAAAGGAAAACTGCTCCTTGAAGCAGCGGCGGCCAGACAACCGTCGAGATAGATCCACAGATGAATGACTAATCTGTTGTTGTTTGTCTACTAATTCTATCTCACATTTTCTATGTGCCATTATGGTGCCTGTTTGCTCTTCTGTATTTTAGTGTAGTATGTCTTGGTATTCTTAAACACTGCAACTTAGGATGCATTCATGGGATTGAATGGTGTTATTTGTTTGTAGTATGCAGTTGCTACCCTAGATCAGATGAGTAACTACTATAGTTAGGTGATAAGATTGTTTAGGATTTGCGGCAAATGTTAATTTCTTTATCTGTATTAATGCAATGCTGCTGTGTTTTTGCTTGCTGCAATTAAACCATGCTCTTAAATAATTTGGGCTGCTATTCTTACTGCTGCATGAATAACAGGTACATGTTAGTCTGCAATTGTGTAATACTGCACCTGAAAACTGTTTAGTCCTGCTTTCTTATTATGATTGTGGGATGTTGAAATTGGTGCACAAAGGAAATGCTGCTTTTGAAGCAGCGACGGCCAGACAACCGTTGAGACAGATCCACAGATGAACAGCCTTTCTGTTTGTCTACTAATTCTCTCTCACATTCTTGTGCCATGAATGATCTGCACTCTTTTAATCTTAATACCTTTCTGCTATCTAGATATAAATTGTTTTACTGCTACCCTAGTTCATTATGTGCTTTTAAAATGGCTTGGGTCTTGTTTATAAGAATGCAATTAAATCACTGTTCTTTAATGTTATGTCGGTGATTCATATGATTTCTGAATGTTTTGTTGGTTTGTAGGCTTTGTATATGTTGTACTTGCTGTTTGTACTTGTTTCCATTTCTGAGTTTCTTTTCACATGCTGACATGCCTGTCTACATGGCAGGGCTTGCTATGGTGTTCTTCGCTTTGTTATGGAGAGTGGTGCCAAGGGTTGTGAGGTGAGTTTTCCTATGCTCCTGAAGATATATAAATAATTTTTGCATTTTGATGGTTATGTAGCTGACTAATCTATCTATGCTTATTTAGGTCATTGTGAGTGGAAAGCTCAGGGCCCAAAGAGCCAAGTCCATGAAGTTCAAGGATGGTTACATGATCTCGTCTGGTCAGCCTGTGAATGAGTACATCGACTCAGCTGTGAGACATGTGCTTCTCAGACAGGTCTGTTTGCTGTACTTCCTAACCCTGTTTGCCTGTAACTGCTTAGGTTAGCGCCATTTGACCGAATGAACTTGTTGATTTGCTTTTGGGCAGGGTGTTCTTGGCATCAAGGTGAAGATCATGCTCGACTGGGACCCCAAGGGCAAGCTTGGCCCGACCACCCGCTGCCAGACCTTGTCACCATCCATGCTCCCAAGGAGGAGGAGGAGCTGCGCCCTCCAGTCTTGGTCCCTGAGCTCTAAGCTCCCAACAGAACACCACATGAAATGTCACACCTTTTTGGAGTCTTGAGCAAGGTGGTCACTATCCGCGAAATGTTTGATCGGTTCTAGCTAGGTCTCTATCTTATGATAAGCAAGGGGCAATGCAACACTTGGTGTACCTTAAGTTTCATGGACGAAGGATCTATGTACTGGTGCTATGTTATTTTTGTTTAAACTACCCAGCACTTTTTCGGCTTTTACGCTGTTGTATTTGCCTTTTCTCAGCGGTCATTATTTATTAGATTAATAAGCTGTAGTTAAAAGCTATAAGCTGCAGTTAAGTTTTGTGGAGACAAGTTCCATTCACATGTGTGTGGAATCGTTGTTTGTAGTTTTCATGCTTGAGCTACTCCGGTTTGTTCCTGGGATCGATGTGCAGGTTTACGGATTTACATTCAATGTTTGAATGGTTCTGGAGCCGTATGGTTCAGAATGTCACTGTGATTTGTAGCTCTTGAGCTCGGTTCGTTGAACTGGAGCGTAGTGTTTGTACAAATTATTGGTGCTCTGGAATTATTTACCATCCATAGAGAAGGTTTGGGTGCGAAGGGGTGTAAATGAAGCGGATACGGATAAATATTGTTTATCTTGTATTATATTTTATATTTTTTGTTGGAGTCGGACATGGATAATTTTAGATACGAATACAAATGTAGATATTTTTGGTCACGAATACAGAGCGAATATATATCGCTTCGAATATGATTAATTTTGGTTATGAATATCTAGTCGGATAATATGCGGAAACAAAAATCATATATATTGCATGTGTTAGGATCAATTACCATACTACATATCCATAATGGAACTATATTATTAGTAAATTTCACACAATGATAGAGATAAATTAAGTAAATAGTAAATTCTAGTTTACAAAGTAGCAAATAAATGATAGAACCTAGTTAAACTAGTAGTTAACTAGTTACATGTCACATGGTTCAAAAGTAAAATTGCCTATAACCAAGTAGTCAAGTATATCACTAGTTCATTTAATTTCATTACATTTACATCATATAATAAGTTCACAATGAAGATTTTGTCTAGCAAAAACCAGCAGCTAGCCATCTCTAATCATGTATTAGTGGAGTTTAGCCTCGGTTATTACTCGTCCTTCAAAAAAACATTAATTGAAACCAAAATTATTGAATGAATTATAGAAACCCAAAATAAATACTTCTACAGTAGACAGTATAACTATAAAAGTATATGTTTCGGTTCCACTCAATGTCAGTTTGTCATCAGAAGTAAATAATTATCAGACTAGATAAGTAGTAACAGTGTAAATAACCATCACCGGCGCACAACTTAACTAAATTAAGAAAATCAGCTCGACTCTGTAGACTCCTGGCACTAAAAAAATCCATACTAAGCCAAGCTTTTGGAGACATAGCATATGCCATTAACATGATGCAGTATACATATCAAAGGATAGCCAATTTAATTAGTTGACAGCAAAGGATGTACTGATACTTCCTATGGAGTGGCCAGTACCAACTGTTGAGAAAATCAGCTCGACTCTGTAGACTCCTGGCACTAAAAAAATCCATACTAAGCCAAGCTTTTGGAGACATAGCATATGCCATTAACATGATGCAGTATACATATCAAAGGATAGCCAATTTAATTAGTTGACAGCAAAGGATGTACTGATACTTCCTATGGAGTGGTCCGTACCAACTGTTGTGACAGTATCAACAGTGACAACAGGGGATGCTTCTGTGTTTGTACAAATGTTCGCACTTTCACTTGTAGTAGCCATTTCAAATTATCAATATCCTGTAAATAGATACAAATGAGTTTAGTATATTATGGGCATAAAACATGCAGGTCAACTGGAATTGAGAACATATAGTTATTACTGTAATTGTTGGTGTTGAGATGCTAAACGAGAATGTCTAACTAATTTAGTCTTTCTTTTCCATAAGGACCATAACAAATCATCTGAATTGTGCCTTGATGTTATTGCAGACATGGTATAAATACGTAATTAACTAAAACACTATCGCCCAATTTTGGTTAATCATCTATTCTAGTTATTGTAGCATTCCTATCCGAAAAGCACAGTGAAGTACTAATCTGATCAGAGTAAATGGCCAATACAAGCCAAGAAGAAATCCAAATGATTTAGGCACCATCACAGTTCACCAGAATTGCCAAACGCAATAACTGAAATTTGAACACCTCACCTGAAGTAATATATTTAACAATTTTTTGACGGTATATATTTAGCAAATCTACACTCACAACTGGAAGTGATAACATGAACAGAGCATGAAGAAGGAAGCTCAAACCAAAGCAAAACATGCTTCTTTTATTTCATCTCATATGCAGAGTGGAACCCCAGACCGACAAGCACATATAAAAGCAAGAAAACATCATAATTAAGCAAACATTTAACTACTAGCCACTAGCATCACTGATCCATGCAAACACACTCGGATCCATGCAAACACTCTATTTACAGAACACATGAAGAAAAACCACAGGATCCATACCACCAAACATTGACCAAAGTTTCCTAGGACTATATTCTGCCGCATTTTGACTGCAATCTCAACCACAAACTAGCCCACTAAACCATGGAAAAACAACTTTTGATGCATTTGATCTCTTAAGTCCAACAAAAAAAATCACTCGTCAATCAATACTAGTATACTACCCATGACACCACTAACCCGAACTGAGATCCATTACGAATGTACAGCCTATCGACACTACAACAACCACCGAAACAAGCAATCTTAAATAAATAAATAATGCTACAATCCAAGAAGAGGCGGAGATCCCACTTGGCCGACGAAGAGGCGTTGGTCTGTGGGGGCGGAGATGCGGGCGGCGGTGGCGCCGGTCTATGGGGGAGGAGAGGCGGGCGGTGAAGGCGCCGTTTGTGGGGGGCGGAGGCGGCGCGGCGAGTGCCGTTCTTTGTTTCGTGTGGGTTGGAGGACCTCGAGTGGATCTAGTCATATAGATGATGGGCGCCACTCCCACAAGGGTTAAGGTGGTTAGCATTTTTACCGGATAGTAACAAGATAGTAATCCGGTAACTATTCGAAAAAATACCTAGATAGCTCCATATCCATTGGATAATGCCTTATTCAAATCCGTTTTCGTATTCGACAAAACTATCCGACTCCGTTTCTGCATCCGACAGAACTTTCGGATATCCGAGAATATGCTTCGAATTGTATCTGGATTAAAACGGATGGATGGACTGTCAAAAAATATCCGCTCCATGTGCCACCTTTAAGGGGCGCTGAACTGATTATAAGTGGTCCGTAGTCGCCGAGGATTCATCGTCTCTGTCCCATCTGTGCTGGCGCTGCTTGCTTCTTGTACCTGGCGGCCGGACAGGCTTATGATCGAGAGAAGACAGCATTGCAAATTCCCCTTGCGCGTAGTTCGTCAGGCAGCTTTGTTGTTAATCGCGGATTGAAAAGGTGTGGTTTATTCCCGTGATCAGATTGAGAGTTCCTTTGATCATATGCAAGTGATCGACAATTCGTCGTCGTTCCGTCCATTCGTGTCGACGCTGCCGCTTTGTTTTACCTAGCAAATCGACAAGTACTGCAAATAGAAAGTGTATGTTCATTATACAAGGCAGAGCAAGGTGGCTACTTGCAAGTCATGGGGATAATCAAGCTGCAAATCCCACCACCTTCCGTCTAGCAATCTTCAAACTACACGAGTGGGGTGGTGTCTTCGCCGTCGACATGCGAATCCGGCAAGTCAGGCAGGTCGGCGCTTATGGAGAAGCTCAGCCACCGCCTCTTGTCGGCGTACACCAGGCACGGCTGGAGCACGAACCCAACGAGCATCGCCAGGATGCTCACCGCCATCACCTTGAAGGACGCGAGCGCCATCACCACGATTATCAGGATGGTAGGCGGGACGACCATCAGGACGGCGCCGGCGGCGCCCAGCGGGATCCTGTACGGCCGGGAGGCGTTCCGGCGGGTCACCCTCAGCTTGACGAAGGCGATGAACTCCAGGATCATCCCGAAGCAGTAGAGGTAGTTCTCCGCGGCGACGATCTCCTGGAAGCTCATCCAGGACAGCAGGATCACACCGAACGCGGAGAACAGGATGCCGATCAGCGGGGTCCCGTAGCGCGATCTCCTGGCGAAGAACTCAGGCAGCATGCCGCGCTCGGCCATCCCGAGGAGCTGGTAAGAGTCGCTGCTCATTTCAGTGACGAAGTTGCCCATGTTGGACAGCGCAGCCGCCGCCTGAATCCACGAATGCAACCAGAAGCCACCAAGAATTCTTGCAACGTCCGAGAAATATCCGTCCGACCAGGACTCGCGAACAACCGGAACCGCCGCCGTGCAGGTGATCAGAGGGTACAGGTATCCCGCCACCACCAGAACTAGAGCATAGGAGAGCGCCTTGGGGAGGGTTCTCGTCGGGTTCTCGACCTCCCCGGCCAACGTACTGATTGAATCCCAGTAGTTGAGGTTCCAAAACAGTGTGTTCAGATACAATCCCCAGCTCACATTTCCCAAGTCCATCTCGAGCCACCTCGAAGGCTCAATCCGGGGAATGGCTATCAATCCCATGACAACAAACGGGAGGAGAGAGAACACCCCAAGAAAGACTGCCACCCAGCCAACTATTGTCAGTCCCCTGTAGTTCATGTACGTGAGCCCAACTGTGAGGGTAAGAACAGCCAAGGTCCTGGGAAGACCGGCCCCGAGAGCTGGAACACTGGACTTGACGTAGTCAAGGAAGAGGACTGGGTAGAGAGCATTGTCTATGACGCCACTGAGCCACTTCGCCCAGCCTTGCTGAAATCCCCAGAAGGGCCCGAGAGCCGAAGACACCCACACAACGTAGCCACCATTTTCTGGGAACATGGTGCCCATCTCGGCGGTGATTAGAGCCTCTGGAATGCTCCATATGATTGCAAACAGCAGAAACCCGGCGATTGCTAGGAGTGGTCCGGCAGCCTTGACGCTGTCCTCAATCCCAAATGGACCCCCGGAAACTTCATAGAATATGAGGAAGACGAGGGGGACAATGGAAACCTTTGGGGTGCCATGCCCTTTCTTACGCTCTCCGCCCTCATTGACACCGTCGTACGTGATACCAACACAATCCCCCATAGGAAGGCAGGCTGAATTTGCTCGTGTTGTTGCTGTGTTCCTCAATTTCTGCAGTAGAAAAGCCAAACAATCAATAAAAATGCAAGCCTTAGGTTATTAACTCCTTGTTAGACCATGCAGCACATTCACATCAGGAACATAAATGATAATACATACTAAAATTCTGATGCCTTTGACTTTGTATGCCGAATGTGAGTGATAGTTTGTTCTACATGATAATACATACTAAAATTCTGATGTCTTTGACTCTGAAAGATATCTCCATTGCCCTTTCCGCAAAAAAAAAAGGAAAAAAGAAAAGAAAAGAAAGATATGTTCATTGCATAAAACAATGGGTCAATCGTATCAGAACCCCAACTCACCCACAGAGCAAATGACTATTTTGGCCATTGAGGATCAGTAAGTACGAAAAGAGTTCATCAGTGAATTATGGGGATGGTGTCAGACGAACTCAAATAAACTACTATTTTATGCTTTAACGGGATAATACAGCCTAATAATTAGAACTTGGTGTCTACTTGAATTAAAACAACACATCAAATCGTTTATTATATACTCATGATTTTGGAGACCTTCTTACTGCAGCAACCCCATGATACATTTCTGTCAGACCCAGAGAAAATATTTGCAATAATTGAGCTTGCCATGAATAGTCAAGCCTGCAGCTTGCAACAACTTTCCAACTCTGAAGGCAGTGAAACACAGTAATTAAGCCACTTCAGGTTGAAGGATTAATTGCGGACTTTTGGATCAAAACATATTGACTTTACAGATGGGTGGCCAGAGGTGTAGAACTACAATAGCTTCTCCTTGCAAGCAATTGCTGCATCTGTTCATCAGAATTTGCAGGAAAGGAACAAGAAGTTCTAAACCTGATCGGGATCGGACCCAAGCGGTGCAAAAATTAAGCCTGTGATCTGGCAGACCAAGAACTGCTACAAACTTTTGTTGACACAGTTCATCTCATCCAGATTCGACCGTTGGGGCACCAACAATTCACCCACAGTCTCACGGATTACGAGTATAAACAAACCCCTACGCAGCCAGTAAACGCGAACCGAAAACTAAAGATCCCGCGCGGGTACACACAACAGCAGCAGCAGCGAGAAATTGAATAGCAGCGGCAAGAGAAAATCGGGCAATGAGTCCCGGAGAATCCACGAGCCTCCACAAAAACCGGAGAGGGGAAAGGATCCAAGAAACGTAGGCGGCTTCATACGAGCAGCATGCGAATCTAGTAACAATCGGGGCAGCAGAGCGGCGGAAGGAGGAGATCAGTTGCGCTCACCATCTACCGCGTGGGGCAGCCCGCATGACCGGATGAGATCTTCCTCCGACCTCCGACCCCGAGCCCAAGCCTCTCCCTCGCCCTGGTCGCCGCTCGCCAAGAACTGGGAGAAGACGGCGAGGAGGATGGGGCTGGAGGAGACGGTGGTTTGGGGTCTCAACGCTATGAGCCTACAACGATTTGGATCCTTTGACGCGCGGAACGAGGTCCCATCATTGACTTTCGATGATTCTAGACCGCCCGATCAGAAAAAGACGGTCGAAATTAGATGCTATAGTGCCAACATCGGTACAGTACTCATGTCCCCGGAGAAGAAGAAGAATTGTGGCACGCGGGCCACGTGGAAGCATCGGAGGCGCCACGTCACGCACCCAGCTTACTCTCGTTGCCACGTCATAGTTGCCGTAGGCCCAGAGGCAATGCAGATAATCCGTAGGCCCTCGAGCTGAGAAACACAATTGGCAAATTGGGCCGTCTTTCGGCCCACGTGGTGCTGTTACGACTCAGAGGATGAGAAGATCTCGACCGTCCAAGCTAGGGCGGCTCCCTTATAAGCACCCAACCCTACCCTAAAACCCCTTCCCAGCCTCCTCATCTTCTCCCTCTGCCGCCGCCGCGTCGTCTCCTCTCCGCTCCGCCGTGCAGGTTCGTTCCCTCTCTCGCTCGCCCCCTCTCCCCTTCCCCCCTCCGATGCAATCGTCCCGAGCTACGCGCACCAATTAACCGGTAGCGCGTTCCAAATGGTGGACGAGCTGATGCGGCTAGATCTTGCTCCGAGTCCTGGGTAATTTTGTCCGTCGTGCGGCTCTAGGTTCTTGATTTTCGTCGTAGCTACAACTTGTAGGATGCTTTTGGTGAGTACTTGCGTTCTTGATCTTGCTCGTTAGGTCGCACGCTCGCGCAGCGTTGCTCAGGAGTTCGGAGATGTGACACCGTGTAGCTGTGTTTTGCTGATGCGATTATGTGTTTTCGTTGGTATGATTGATTGATTGTGTGCAGGTAAGAAGAGGAGGAGGAGGAAATGGTGAAGCACAACAACGTTATCCCCAACGGGCACTTCAAGAAGCACTGGCAGAACTATGTCAGGACCTGGTTCAACCAGCCCGCCCGCAAGCAGAGGCGCCGCATCGGTGAGCAGTCCCCGCTCTTCTTTTGTTTTAGCTTTTGTCAAGCACGCATAGTAATCGTGCCGTGATATGTATATTGCCTAATGATAATAATGGTGTATGCAATGGTAATGACTGTTAAATTGTGGCTGGTTAGATTAGAGTGCGCGTACTAGAATTCTGTGCTGTCATTAAGTAGGCTAGTAGGTTGACTGCACTGTACGCCTTGGCCGTTCGTTCTAAATATTGTCAACATTTGATTTTTATTATGTCGCAATTGTGATGCATGGTTGCTGGCAATCTAGTCGAAATGGATGTTATAAGTTACTCCTGTGCGGAATTGTCTAGTGGAAGACTGGTAGGTTGGTTGATTTGAGTTTACTATCTGCTATTCTTTCTTATTTAGGCACCAGATTTCTGTGTAGTTTTTCTTTGTCTGCAACTTTTATGTTTAATAACCAGGCTAATTAATTGTTTCTAGTACACCTACCCGAACGGTTTTAACTGAGTGCAGGATAGCTATTAGAGATGTCTCTATTACGTGTGTTTTGTGCTGTGACTGAATGCATTTGTCTGGCATCGGGTATATGTCTAATGCCAAGCATGGAGTGAGATGCGAATAGTGTTTGTTATGCATGTATTTTATTTGATGAACAAATTTGGTCTTTAACAATAGGGTGCTGTGCAGCATCACTAGTTTCTTGTTTGACTGAATATATTTAATTCATACTTTCATAGTGCCGCTTTATCAACCAGTTACCCTTTAAATTATTATATACTACAATAAAATGTTTGGGTCATCCTTTCCTTGTGTATTATTGCCATATTGTGTTGGTTGCATGACTATTTCTAAAACAACCAATCTTACATTTTGTGTTTGTGTACAGCTCGTCAAACGAAGGCTGTGAAGATCTTCCCTCGCCCAACATCCGGCCCTCTTCGCCCCATCGTGCAATGCCAGACTCTTAAGTACAACATGAAGTCAAGGGCTGGTAGAGGCTTTACCCTTGAGGAGCTGAAGGTGATTTGTTTCTTCTCTACTATTCCTCGACCTTTGAATTGCACTCAAGCCATGTTACGTTCTCAGATATCCTAATTGGTTTTTAATGGACATGCAACACTTTCAAATAATCTGCTGCTGTGTAAGGAAATCAACTTACACTTCGTACATTTTTCATGGTTTCATCTTTTTGTTTTGTATCAATGGCTGGCATGCCTGCTGTTGTTGCGTTGTTGTGTCAAATTCGAATTGGTCGATTGTGTGGCAGTAAGTTCGCATGCTTACATTACCTGTTATTTGTTGTGTCAGTGGCTTGGAATTGTTTTTCCCTTTTATAAATGTTACATGATGCTTGAGTTTAGATTCAGATGCTAACTTTATGTGCATATGCTTTTATTGTATTACCCTTGCAATCAAATTATGCGTTTATTGTACTACCCTTGAAATCAAAATATCTGTTGAGAAACTACTATGATTTTCCATGTATTATGTAACGTCACCTATCTTTTTGCTGATGTTCTTATGCTGTAATTGCAGGCAGCGGGCATTCCAAAGAAGCTTGCTCCGACCATTGGCATTTCTGTGGATCACCGCCGCAAGAACCGATCACTTGAGGGACTGCAGGCTAATGTCCAGAGGCTTAAGACTTACAAGGCCAAGCTGGTTATCTTCCCAAGACGTGCTCGCAAGGTTAAGGTATGGCTGCAGTTTCTTATCCTGTTTATTTTATGGTTTGATGATAGTTTTCTGTTTTTGACCTTGATTTTGCTCCTGTCCCAGGCTGGTGATTCTACTCCAGAGGAACTTGCCACTGCCACCCAGGTCCAGGGTGACTACATGCCTATTGCTCGTGGTGAGAAGCGCTCAGTTGAGGTTGTGAAGGTTACCGACGAGATGAAGGCGTTCAAGGCCTACGCTAAGCTCCGTGTCGAGAGGATGAACCAGCGCCAGATTGGTGCTCGCCAGAAGAAGGCTGCTGAGGCGGAGAAGGAAGAGAAGAAGTGAAGTGATCGGATATAGTACCTGTCTTGTTTTATTCAGTGGCTAATGGATGCTATCATCAAGGACTAGTTCTAAATTTTATTTTGGTGCTGGAAACAGAAACCAGCTTATCGTTTTGGTGTTCTCATGCCCCTTCTGTTTGATATCTGGTACTTGTTTGCATGCTCTGCTATCCAATGGGTCATTGGAATTTCTATCCATCTTCAGCTTCTACGTGGTTAAATTTATTGGCCATGCAATACAACAGTACTGGCATGTTCTGGATGTCGATGCTGTTACTGGCGGTTAGAAACTCAGCAGTTTAGAATTAGCTGTTAAAAGTTAAAACCTTGCCTAGCTGAAATCTTACCGTGAGTATTTCAAGGATGTTGTTCTTTGGATCATTGGTTGTGCCAAGTGCTATCAAACCAAAAATGTTCGCATCTGTGTGGTACTTTTGGATGAGATATTGCTTTTGACTGTCGTCAAGTCATAATTTTGCATTCTTGATGATATCGCTGTATGACTGCCGTAGTTGTGCAAGTTTTGTGTCTGTTAACTAGCCTTATCGGTGTTCATCTCCTTTTGGTAGGAATATTTAATTTCTATATGATTACTTTGTGGAATATATTGTTTGTGAAGAAAAAAAGGGATGGTTGATGTAGGCTGCAGTATATGAATATGGTTCGATGTGGCTAGCATGGCATGGCATCTGATCTGATCTTGTAGAGAAGTGATGAGATTCTGTGCCCACTGGCAGAGTAGCAGTAGGCAGTAGCACTATTACCACTTGGAAAAGAGTGATTTGCCGCCGTTGTTTCGGCTTGACTGATGATGGGTTGTTGCTAGTGATGCGATCAGTATAAATTTCTACAAGTTGTCCTGCTTTTGCATGTTACAAGATGCTCATCATTTTTTGCATGTTACAAGATGCTCATCATCTCATCTCTTTGGACGACGGGCTCAACGTAATTATCAGTTTATCAGACAACCATGCAATGATGCAATGCAAATCAGGGAAACTTTTGGCTAGATGCTCGTAAATCATAATAGCACTAGTAGCTAACTTCATATAGCTGCCATTTGCGCTTGACTAACTATGTGAGTTCTTTTTTGTCATGGTTTTTTGTTTAAATTTTATCTGAGATTTTAACTGATATAGATAAAGTCAGGATAATATTTACTATAATCGACTTATAGACTCTATTTTAAAAAAACACTTTATTTACAAGCTAATTACTGTAAAAAGCTTAAGTCATAGATCTAAAAAAGAAGTTTACAAATGCTGAAAAAGAGCAATGCTATGTGTGCGAACAAAGGCCTGTTCAAGCTCTTTTGCGAAATCCTTGATTATAACACCGACAGATAGATGAGCCCTAGCAGCTGTTGGATTTTTCTACCACAAGGTAGATACACATAGAAGTATGTCATTTGTTCGTACGTAAAGATAGACATGAGAATTTAAATCTCTGGTGGATAGCACTTTACAACTACATCGTTCCACTAAGATGTGGTTCCAGCAACGGTTGAAATATACGGAATCCCAAACCCATGCTGAGTAGAAGCTGTAGGCTGATTGCCTGATTGTTTTTGGCTTGGAGAAGAACTAGATGCAATGCAAAAATGATGGTATCTAGCTGCCTACCATCATTTTTGGAAGTACTGTTTGCAAAATGATGGTATCTAGCTGCCTACCATCATTTTTGGAAGTACTGTTTGCATATTACTCCTCTACTCCACCAGGCGCCAGTGGTTGGAAGTTGGTTGCTGCTCTTCAATTCTGCATGACCAAGCAGTTAACTGCTGCCTGTACCACACTAGTATTTGCTCTGGTCCTTGTCAAAATATTTACTTATATGTCAAAATATTTACTTATTTTCCCGGATAACTGTCAAAATACTGGCATTCAGAAGGCAGAGCAAACAATAGATACTAAATCTGAATCAAACAATAGCAAACAATAGACAGAGAACGGAACAACTTATGCAAAAGCTCTTGATTAATCCTTCTGTAGCAAATACATGTTCCATTAACAAATCTGAATCAGTCCTCACTTGCATCATAGTATGCAATGTCATCATTATTATTATTTTTTTGTAAAGGAGAGCTGATCATACTAGTTTCTTAAAATTCTTGCAGAAGACTCCTATGGCGGTTCTCTCGTTCAACTCCAAATCTGCTGAAGACTACAGACTGTGATTATAGAATTTTCATAGAAAACTTCAATTCTAATAGAAGGACCCGATATTTTAGCAGGTAAGTTGCTTAAGACAAAAGAACACACTTTTATCTTTCTATAAATCTGTCCGAGGGCCTCGCTGCAAAACTTTCGTCCAATCCAGGAACCTATTCGTAATTAGCATAAAAGATAGGGAGTTCGGCACTGCACAATTCAAGGACTACGCTATATAGGAGGAGATCGATCCAGTGATAGCGCCTCGTCATCATCGTTAAAACCGAGAGAGAGAGAAAGAAAGCAAAAAATCCAAAACCTCGAAGCGATGGGTCTGCAGGTATACAGATCACTCATTCGCTCTCCCTAAATCATCATTGTTTTTCCTCGCTTAATCCGCCTAAAGATGAAATCTTGAAGCTTCTCGATGGTCTGAATCCATGCTTTGTTTTTCTTGGCATTTGATTCTGTTTCCCCAGCTCCGTTAGATTCTTGCATTGTGATCTGTCTACAGTGTCAGTAGGAGCGGCGTTCGTTGGATTTCTCGTAGAACGGATGTAGGCTGGGAATTCAGTTCTGTAGGGTCTTAATCTCTGTCTAGATTTGTGTACTTCGCAAAGATCTGTCATATGCAGGCTGCTCCTGATATGTTGCCTGGGTGTGTCAGTGATCTTTCTAGCACATTCGACTCTCTGTCGAATTTTCGATGCTTTTACCTTTCTTGTTAGTGCCATTGCAGAGGAAATCTTATGCATTCGGAGAGTCTTGAGCATCCCTTTGGTGGTGCCTTAGGAAGTAAGATCGATAATTCCCTGTTTGTCCTGTGGGAGTGGGATCTCTTGATTTTGCTTTGTGCTGCTAGTCTGTTGAAAATTGAGCGAAAAAGGACCTCTGAGTTGGCGAAGAGGTTGGCATTGTCTTGTAAAGCAATTTTGTAGTCGCTTTTCGAAGTATATGCGGTCGAAATGTTGGAAGTTGTAGCACGATTTAGTGTAACTGTGTGAGTTTTAGCCCGATCGGATAATAGTTTGGAATCAATGTCTGCTGCAGGAGGATTTCGAAGAGTATGCTGAGAAGGCGAAGACCTTGCCCGAGAACACTAGCAATGAGAACAAGCTTATCCTATATGGACTCTACAAGCAAGCCACTGTTGGAGATGTGAATACCTGTATGTATATCTGTTATTGCAGAGCAGCTACTTTTGTTTCCTTCAGTCCTTTCCCGGATGTGGATAAGTCTTGATTCATTGTGTTTGGTCACATTCAGACTAACTAGAGACTTGATATATCCAAATCTTGGGGGTAAAAATGTTAAGGTTGAAACTGACATTTCACAAGAACATGAAAATCGGAGGATTCCTCTTTTCGCCCCTTTTTATTCTTTAGTTTAAACTTCAAATTTTAACCTTGATATATTGAGGCTGGACTTGACAAAAAGCTCTGCAAGATAGTAGATTACCTCAGTGTTCACCTCCCCAATTCCTTTTTCCAGAATCTTTTGTTTTGAATGGCAGTACAAAAAGAGTGGGATGTATTGGATAATTGGATACGCCCAACTTTATGGAGTTGCAACTTACAAGTGCACCCAAGGTTGAAATACACCGTTCTCTGCTTATGTAAACTTATCTTTAGTATATGATTATGGAGGAAATTTGCTGCATCTAGCACTAATGGATGTCCATATTCAGAGTGCTAGTGTGACTTGTGAGTTGCAAGCAAAACATGTTTGGCTAGTGTGAGTATGCACTAAAAACCTGTCTGTAACTTTCATAGAGTTAATCTGTATTTTTTTTGCTTTCGTGGAAGAAGCAACTACTACATGCTACTTGTGCTAAATCAAGCCTTAGGCTATACAGTGACCTTCGTTTCATTTGTCAAACTTGTAAAATCTTAATGTTCCTTTCAACCTTTTGACTCTTTATTGGCTGTCGCAAGTCAGATCGACCAGTAGCCTATATGGTATTAAAAGAACTTCTAGTCGATTGCCCATCTGAATTCAATCTACCTCGCTGTTAACTCCGCATGCGAACATGCTATTGTGTTTTGTGTTTGCACTGCAATTATCTTTACAATTCCATTTTGAATAATCTTTTGTAGCTCGTCCTGGCATATTCTACCAGAGGGACAGGGCCAAATGGGATGCATGGAAGGCTGTTGAAGGTCCATATACCTCTCAGATCCTCATATCCTGTCACAATTCACAACTACATCTTGTTGTCTACTCTAGTACTATTGCAATATTGCACCATAGTTTGCTAAACTTTTTGAGATGTTTGCAGGCAAATCGAAGGAGGAAGCGATGGGCGACTACATCACCAAGGTAAAGCAGCTCCTGGAGGAGGCTGCTGCAGGCGACTCTTAAGAGTGATCCAACCAGCTATTGTCAGCTGAACCCTACATGCTATTTGATTATGAGAACTAAATCATTCTATCCACTGGGGATGTGAACCATGTAATCTCTTTATGTACTATTTCGCCTAATTTACCCGTCTATCAATCTATCTATCTATGAAGACTTCTCTAAATTAAGATCTGCTTACATCTGTCTCTCTGTGTGCTGTTGAATCGCATAGAAGACTGGTTGGCAAACCAGTTTGGTTTTAAGATGTAAATCTAAGCAGATAAAACTAGGGGTGGCAATTTCCCCTGCGGGGAATTTCTCCATCGGAGGCGGGGCATTCTCCCCCCACGGGGGAACAGGGGCGGGCCCTGTGAGGCTAGTAGGGTGGGGACGGGGTCATCCCCCTGCGGGCCCCACGGGACCCGGTAAAAATAAAATATATTTTTAAATAATGTATTATAGTTTTTAAATATAGAAGATTGTATTATTTTCTTATATATTTAAACTAAAATTTGAATCTATATGTTAGAATATAATTTGAAACTATATTTTGTAAAAAGTATACCTAAATAATTATAAATTAATAAACAAAGTCATATTATTATTTTAAAAAGTATTTTTATCTATTTTTTAATCCCCGTGGGGATCCCCTGGGGTCGGGTTCCCGTGGGGACGGGGGCAGGGACCGTGTCCCTCGAGAAGTCTAACGGGGCCGAAGATCGAGGCGGGGGCGGGGGGCTTCCACCGGGACCCTCGGCCCCGTTGCCACCCCTAGGTAAAACAACAGCAGGTGAGTCTACCAAAGAGAAATTGTCAGGAGCAAACCTATTGATTGTAAGGCAAAAAAACAAGAAGCTTAACTTATCATAGATAAGTATTAGGTTAATAGCCCTGCACTGAAAAATACATTCTACTTCCAGACTTCCAGGTATAGTTACTCCCACCCATGATGTATACTATCTAAACGAATTTGACATACTCTTTTATCAATTTAGGTATATTTATATACTAATTATAAAATACTCCAATATAAATAACATGAAAAAATTTCTAAAGGAGTCTACAGTTTTTATCATATTTTGTAAATACATTCATATACATATATAAAAAAGAGTATATTCAAAAAAATATACATACCACCTAGATGGTCGTTTATACTCGTATATTACATATACATACGCTCCATTACGAGAGATACTCTATGTTGTCTCTATGTTGTAGCTTTAGCTTTTACAGATCCTAACTTTAGATATGACATATGGAGTAATTACTTTTAGGAGTAGAAAAGGCCTTCCTATATACACACACCTTGGTTATGTTCTTTCCACAGATGCATCATCTCATCTGGAATCCATAACTAGTAGCAAGAACCAAGCTCTGTCCTGAAGAAAAAAAAAGAATTGTTCAGAAGTATTCATAGCCCAAAACTTCTGCCACCTGAGAAGAGGTTGAGGCAGAGCAGGCATGCAGCCAGCAGCACACCCGGTATCCACCAGCTGCCACCCTCCTCGGAGAACATGGCGCACAGCACCAGGCACAGCAACAGCAGCATGTAGAACCCCAGCCCGGAGCCTCCCCACTCGCCGCCGGTGACGCCGACACCGCCACCATAACCCCTGTCCGGCTGCGGGTAGTAGTATATGCCGGCGAAGTACGCGGCCAGCAGCAGCAGGAGCGCGGCCACCATGATGTTCTGCATCAGGAGCATGACCAGCACCAGGGCCACCGGCACGAGCACCACCTCGCTGCGGTTGCTGAGGACGACCGCGGCGAGCATCAGGAAGCCGGCGGCTAGGATCAAGAGGACGGCATTGTCGGTCACCGTCTCCTGCACCTCGGTCACCTGCTCGTACCACTCCACCAGGGTCTCGTTGAAGATGACCCACCCCAGAGCCACCACCAGGAGAAGGGGCACCACCGGAGACGGCCCGCGGCGGCTCGCCCCCCACACCGGCGAGGTTCCCGGACTTCCCCAGTAGCTCATGATCACCTCTTCTTTCAGTTTCCTGCCTATGCTACTCCTGTAACTCTTGCACTGATATATATATTCGCTGTTGTGAAACGCCACTAAGTATACTCACAAGTAGTAGACTAGTTGTACTAATGCAGGTTCGATCAGTTTCTGAAATATCAGATTCTTCTGGTTCCAACTTCCAACTAATTTTAACTACCTGCTTCTGAGCTGATGTCTAGTGTCCTGGAGTGTAGTTGAGGCAGGGGCCTACTTTAATCTGGTAGATGAACTGATCCTAGAGAAAGATGGTACAGAAATAGGGACTTGTAGGTCAGGTCATTCTCATGCTTGAGTCATGCACTCTATGGTTAGGCTGGGGGTTCAATGGTGGCAGGATTCTTCCATTGCCTGCATTTAACCCCGCTCGTTTCAGTTTCTGACTTTTGGTTTATTTTACTATTTATAAATTTCGTTTTTTCTGAATTTTTGATTTTTTTTGAGCTTTTTTGCCGGTTCTTTTTTTTCCTGTATTCGTTTACGTTATCCGTGATGAGTTAGCATATTTTTCTATTTTTAATTTTTTTTAAAATTTAATTACGCTAAATAAGCTATTTTCGACTACAGTGAAATTTCAGTCATAAGTCACAGCTTTTTCACCCAACCGAACAGGACTAGAAGACTTATAAGGCGATAAGTATCAGAAAATGATGGCTGACATCATGAACTGGACCACGGATTACATCAACCACAGAAAAGAGAAAACTGATCAAACCATAGTGGTAGTGGTTATGGACTGCAGTACGGTTGATCTTTTTTGTAATGGTTGTCTAGGAAGGCAGTGGCGAAGCTTATGTAATCGGTCACGTGTGAAAACTGCAGTTCATTCAGAATTTCAGATTGTCAACAAAGTTCAGTGAGTTTTAGCACATCACTTGATTAGCTACAAGTCATCAAAGGCGGGCTTTTGCCTTTTGTGTGGTTCAGTGAGTTTTAGCACATCACAAGTTTTAATTTTTATAATTCATTTGCTATATTTAAAGTTTTCTAAAAATATATATATAAATAGATTTTTCTGAAAATTTCTACAGTGCGCTACGGTGCACGTCCGCACTGTAGCCATGCGGTGGTGGGTGCTACAGTACACCACCGCACAGTGGCCATGTAGTTTTGGCTAATCCGCACGGCCGCCATGCGGCACTGCTCATGTGTCGGCTTCTCGGTTAGTCCCACAGAGGCACCGTGTGGTGGAGGCTTTATTTTTGAAATTCCGTATGACGAGTGTCTTTTTTGGTAATCACGCGTCAAATACCACCATTTCACCGAAGATTCTACTCCTCATACATTTCTACTGTTTTCTATGCAACAAGTGAGAAATATTTTGCTCAGAGATCCAGGCCAGGTGAAAGAGCCGAAGATATCTCAGGAGCCAAATTAACCCAAAAACGTAATACCTTTGGAAGTGCATCAAGCTGTAAACTCAAAAGTTTGTCGTCGCAAAAGCAGAAAAAAGCAGAAGTTTTGGTTGGACATTTTTGGTTTGCAACAATGTTTAGTAGTACCGACATTTTTGGAGTCGTTGACAGAATCCTGCATCCTCTCTTTCTCTGACAATACTTCAAAGGAACCAGCCAGTAGACCACCAATATTTCCCATTCAACACTTCTGTCACCCTTCCCAGACATCATCATATAAGAGATAAGTAAAATGGAAAGTAAAATCTATAACCGGTTGTGCCTACAACCTATATCTATGCCATTGGTTTGCATTGAGATTGGTGCTATGTCATGCA
The DNA here is from genome assembly GCA_036346245.1 of Bonia amplexicaulis. Taxonomy (NCBI): domain Eukaryota; kingdom Viridiplantae; phylum Streptophyta; class Magnoliopsida; order Poales; family Poaceae; genus Bonia; species Bonia amplexicaulis. Next base: position 16,712,403 of record CM070757.1, read on the forward strand.
TTTGTGGTTGTATAATTGCTATGCCTACAACGGGTTGTACACTGTAATATCCTGAAAATCCTAAGGAATATAAAAGTAAGGGTAACTTAAAAATTTCTGCATGCATTTGTTCTTCGTTAGTTTTCATTGGAGTTTCTTTGGAAACATTTGATTTTTGAAAATCAAAAGTGCATAAAATATAAATCAGATCGAATCCGAATCAAATAAGTATACTTAAACTCAGCGAGAAATCTTCTCAGATTTTTTTAGAAAAATCAAGAGAAATAAAACTCTGAAAATCTACCTAATCGTTTGCACCATCCGAAAAGATTTTCTCCAAATCTTTCGAGTGCATCTGGCAAGTGACTGAAGTGCCCAAACCTCTCAGCTTACCTCACCTCTTTCCCTCTCCCTTGATTACGAACACTTGCAGTCGTTTACGACCACGTTGAGTAGTCGTTTACGATCACGTGGGGTTCTTTGGATGTCGGCTTTGGCCACTTGATCGTAAATGACTTCGATTAATCGACATGATCTCCGTAGCTACTCGAACACCGTTCGATTCTCGGTTGCTGGTCGTACACCGTCCGATCTCCGTAGCAACTCGAGCACAGAGACCTTCTTCCACCTTCAGCCTGCATGAGCACATGCCACTATTTTGATGCCATACTCATCGTTTTGAATACCACGCCCGTTGTTTCTCCTCTCTACCGATAGCCCCTGCCCTGTGCTCCCATCTCATCATGTCTCCCACCTGCACCACGCCAAAGTGGCTCAGCCCTGCGCCTCCCCTTTGCTCTATGCTAACTAAAGACTACAAGCTCTTATGACCACACACACAACTCCTACAACAACACAGTCTTACGACCACTCTAATGCTCTGACTGCTATAGATGAGTACTTGAACATAGCTCCTAAACACTTTGCATGTCGAGTGTATACCCAAACAATCCCGTCAGGCCATCTCTCTTCGCTTGCTGATGCGACGGGTCCGCTGGCAGCAATCATCTTCCACCTCACGTGTATGCGCCAGCTCCACTGTGGTCGTGGCTCGAGCTGCCTCGTTTTAGACACTACGCCTACAGTTCTCCATCTGCTGCTGCCCACTCCTGCCTAACCCATCACTCCGAAACAAAAGTGGCAAGCTAAGGGTGTGGGTTGCAGACGTGGAATCTGGAGAAGCAAGACCACTTTTCAAATCTTCTGAGATATACTTAAATGCTATCTTTGACAGGTGAAAATGAATTTCTATAATTCTATGCCTGCTATCTTTCTCTATTCCTACTTCTAAAAACAATGTCTCTACTATTATTGCAGCTTTTGTATGGGTTAATAATTCTACTTTGTTAGTCCGCACTATCGATCCCTTTATCACGTGTAGCTCCACCACATAAGCCATCAGTTTCATCTGGTCCAAAAATTCAGTCTAACGAAAAAAGAATGTGGTCCAAGTGAGAACTTTCCAGGAAGATTTCCAAAGAAAGTTGAATTATGGACTGTAGATGGGAAGTTTATTAGGGAACTTTATGATTTGCCCCTTGTCGAGGATATTCTAATTGCAACGAGCAGCGTGCGCAAGGGAAAGCGTTCAATCTATTAGAGGCCGGACAAACCTTCAATGTTGTGTTGGTATTGTAAAACAACATTTTAAGCATTATTTATATTGGCTGCAGCAATTGATAATATGAGTTCAGTCAATTTGATTTCTATGCTTTGGCTACAATTATGTTGATAAATCATGTTATATGTGCTTATTATGTACCCAATCATCTTTGCAGCCTTCTCCTATGTAGCATGATGCTGTCACTGTAAATTTATTTATACCAACTAAAGGAGTTTTATGTTATCATTATATTATTTGCTTACAACTTAGAAGGTGTAGCTGTGTGCTATTGACTTATGAAGGTTTCATCATATTTTTAATTGACAAACATAATGGGAAGGGGGTAAAAAGGTTTTTGCTTTTCTTTAATGACAACTGACAAGACAAAGGCAACCATGATAAAAATAACAACAAATCTTTACTTATTTTTATGCAGGTCTTTTCCAAAAGTACAGGTTTGAATGCTTTGTGTTCCAGTTGAAATGTATGCTCACCTATTCATATTGCCATGTAGTTACAGTGGCAAAGATACATGCCATGATTTGAATTCAATTTTGTAGGCACTTTCAAGGCTATTGTGTCAAAGAGAGTGATTTTTCCCTGACTTACATCCGATAGATTGGTCACTGTAAATTAACATATTAGTAACTTATTATAGTGATGTGACATTTTCTTATTTCCTATTTTATTTGTTGCAGATATTGATCATATCATTATGATGCGAATAAATGCTGAATGAGGTACATATATGCATCTGTCACAATTACTGCCCAATTCTTCATTCATTGAGTTTTCTCTATTCACATTTGAAATGAACATGTAGACAAGTGTGGTACACTGGAAAAAAAAAGTGAGATACATATATAGTATCCCACCAAGAAATGAGTACATGCATACCTACAATGTAATAAATAGAAACCATCCTTTCATATGAGCATGCTAAATTCTGGTGTGATGAGTCATTAGCCTCAAACATAATATATTGCCTTCTCCCTTTGACATATATGTCAATCGTAATGTGTTGTTAGATAGAGTACAACAGCAATTGGCTGAGCTTCTTGATGCACAGGGGAAAAAATCTCTGAAGAGATGAAGAGCCTATTGAAGGCCATACACAAGCAAAGCCCCTACTCCGGCAATGCCGATTACCAAACTGACAATCACCGCGATAGGTGGCAGTGTACCACCGATGGGCTTCCCGGTGTTCGCGTCGTACCTCGAAAATCGCTTCTTTGGAGCATTGCATTGGGGGCAGCCGTAGTCATCAGGCTGGAAATAGTGGGAAAATGGGCACAAGTCATCAGCAAAACTAGAAAAAATAACACCTTAAATTCGTCAATTTGAGCATGTCGAAAAGCTGATTGCTACTGAACGAGTTGAGGAGAAACTTGTCTGTCTGACCTGTTCTTCGAAAGGCTTGGATAGGAAGTATATGTATCCACAGTCAAGGCAGATGTGAGTTGCTCTAGCCTGGAAAAATGAATGTGGCAAGTTATAGCATACAGATTGAGGCTTACAAGCGGAAAGAGCACATGACTACAAACTCAGAAGCAACACAAGAACTGTGAAGCAGCCAGGACTATCTTGATCTTGCCTTCTGAGCTTCAGTCAACTTCCGGCCAAATCGAGGCGGCGCCGGCCTTTTCGGTAGGCGCTTCACATCAACTTCAGCACCCCTGATGTCATACAAAATGATAATATGGGGAAAAGGTAAGAAACATGAAAAATCCACAGTATCTTGATCTTCAGGACATAATCAGTTTCCTAAAGAAGTTCAGAATATAAGCTAACAGAATTTGTAACCTGAGTTCTGAACAAATTATGTATCCTAACCATGTAGACAGTGAGTAGAACAAGTGCTTACCTGCTTACTACAAAGTAGACAGAGTCTGGCTTTGCCTGGATGGCTGTCTTGGTGAACCCCAGCTTGTCTGCCGGCCACAGTTCATCTCCAAAGAAGCTACTTGTGTACAGCACTTGGTCACCGGCTTTCAGCCCTGCTCTTGCTGCATTCCCTCCAGACTCCACAGACTAACATAATGCCAAGCCAACAATCTTCTAGTTACTAATGGCAACCATTCCAAGTTAAGGCAAGGAAGTTTGTCTACAAATGAAACAGCTATTCCTTGTTTTTACATGGAAGCAACTAAACCTATGGCATCAAGTTAATTTGATCAAATATTCTCTTGAAGAAACATAGTGAATCAATGTACTTGAAGAGCAGCAATTCAATACTGAAAACAAGCTAGGGAAGAGGAGACTCGGGGGAGTGGCTGGTACTGACAGTGATGGCGACTCCACCGCCGGACTTCTGGCCCAGGGTGAGCCCGAGCGGCTTGTCGACCTCCACCTCGATGTTCTTCGCCGCGCCGGCGGTCCTCGCGTTCACCTGCAGCAGCCTCCGCCGCCCGCCGCCGCGCGGCCTCAGGTGGCCGGCAGAGGCCACCCACCGCCTGTCCACCAATGACAGCCCATGGAAGGCAGTCTTCTGCACCACAAGAGCATCAACGATGGCAGCGATCAAAATTCAGAAGAAACAAACCACACAAACAATCAATGCATGCATGCATATGCAAAGTGCAAGTGCTCACAGCTGATGGTGAGAGGATGGAAGGGGGTGGCGACTTCTGAGCTCTGACAATGGAGCAGTGCTTGGAGGAGGCAGGCACAGAGGAGAGCGTGGCGGCCATGGTGGTGAGGGGTTGAGAGGGTGGCAGGTGGTGATGTGGAGCTGAAGGAAGAGTGCGAGGATGGCTGCCATTTGGATGGAGATGCTGTGGCTAAGACAAGAGTGATGTTTGAGGCCTCAGAACCGAAGGGAGGGAGGTCATGTGGAAACCACAGTGAGCCTGACACTGACATGCAGGGGCTCGTTGCATTCGCACTTCGACGGTACACCAATTTTTGAAGGTACACTAATAAGTCCTTCGGTTACGAGTTAAAAAAATAGAGTGAAGATTTCCGATAAGTACATGTGGCTGCATGTACTATATTTAAGACCCCGCTCGTTTCGGCTTTAACTTTTAGTTTCTGGTTTATTTTTCATTATTTATAAATTTCGTTTTTTGAACTTTTGGCTTTTTTAAGCTTTTTTGTCGGTTCTTTTTTCCCGTATTCGTTTGCGTTGTTCGTGATGAGCTAGTATATTTTTTCTATTTTAAAATTTTTAAATTTAATTATGCCAAATAAGCCACCTTCATTCTGATGAAATTTCAGCCGATACATTGCAATTTCAGCCATAAACCATAGCTTTTCAGTCCAACCGAACGGAGCATAAGCCAAGAGAGAGAAGGGATGGAGAGGGAGATGGAGCACGAATATTGGAGCAACATGGACGCACTTGTGGTAAGTAGTTGTTGTGTACCTTATGCTAGAAAACTCTTTGGATGGTGGTGGGACAATCCCATGTGGGGATCAACCCCATGATAATCTTCTCTCTACATGCTAATTTTTGCGACTAAAGTTAGATATACATACCAGTACACCACACTTTTAAACCATTGTTTGGTTTATAACCACAGTTCACAGTTTAGAATCAAGGGGTGGATAACGAGCGAGTTTGGCTCGACTTAGTCGAACTCATTAAGTAGCATGGTTCATCTCGTTAAGCAAATAAGCAAAAAACAGTGCTTGACTCGGTTCAACCCAAGGGCTTGACCTGACTCATTAGGTTTGTTAAGAATGCCATCATTCACCAATCACTACCAAATAAAGGGGATCATGAGTTCATAATACTCACCGAGGAGACATCAGGGGGGGCATCACCGGTTGGTTGGAACGAGGCAACTTTGCAGAGGAGATAGGACGGTATGTCAAGACTATGGGTAATGGACCTAAGTGTTATCGTTGAACTAGACTTGTTACAACTTGCTAGGGTAGGTTTTAATTTAATCAAGCTTAACGAGCAACTCACGAGCTGGTTTAGACTCGACTCGTTAAGCTAACGAGTAGAAATACCTGCTCGGCTAAACTTATTTAAGTCACAAGTCAAGCCCTTAACAAGCTAAGCCGGCTCGTGAGTTTTGAGTTTTTTTTCCACACCCACTTTAGATGTATCACAGAAAGTGTAGCCAATGTAGACAACCTGATAGCTCCGGTTGCCGATATCAACATCACACAAAGCAAGGGCCACGATACTACTTCACATTCCACACTTCTCCTAGGTATAGCTTGTGTGAGCAAGCCATTTGTCCAGAATGTAAAGGGAAAGCAGTGGAACCAGGACAGCACACGTATCACCCGAGTGATCACCAATCAAACCCGGATGCTAGTTGCAGGAATCAAATCAATGCACAAGAGGGGCACAGAAAAACTGAACAAGGCAGACATACGCCCAAATAAATACAGAACGCAAGAAACAATAGTACATATTACTAGCAAGCAATGCAACGGCTACGATTTTCAACTCAGAGGGGGCAATGCTACAACTGGTTCATAAACCTAACACCCATATCCAAGATACAGACCATTTCTTTTTGCATATCACATAGCATTCATGGTTCATGGGGGAGCACCCGTCCTGATTCCTGAATCAACGTCCAATCTACTACAACTACACAGCTATACAACAGATGTTTTTTTGACTCCAGTGAGTAATTTGTAAGGTGAGCTCAATGATCATTGTAGCTCTGACAATGCAGAATTCCATTGAGTCAACTGCCAAAAAAAGGTCCAAGAAATCGAATCAAGATGAGAAAGATAATTGGGCTAAAGCGTAATAGGAACAGTTAGGGTTCTAAGAAAACCTTCTCGATGACATTTCTTGCAGCATTTAAATCCTCCTCTTTCTTCAAGAGTTCAATTCGAGCCTTCATGGCATTGTTTCTTTCTTCAACCTATGTTATTGTTGTGAGCAGAAAGCAACTTAGCATTTATAAATACAACATTTTTTCGCTGAAAAGAAAATACGCTAGCTGTATTTGTGATAATGATAAATTGCTTTCTGTATGCTTCTCAATCTGACCATCCTTAACGCTTATAGCATCAGAAATTTTGCTCATAAGTGGGGTAACTTCCCTATGCTATTAGATAGCATGATGATGGCAGTCATCTGGTCATCTGAATTTTGGTGAAATGAACTGAACTGTTACTTAGAAAAAACAATGGTTGCTTGTGTAACATTTGGAATCCTTTGGCATTGTATATCTGTTACCCATATTTCCACAAAGAAAATAGCTCCTAGCTTTCAAGATATGATCACAACGACTCAAACCCTGACACCGATGATCGAGTCAAAACACATCAATCTATGATTTGGAAGAATACTCAGAGTAAGAGTAGTTTTGAAATCAATGACAGGGCATGACGGCCTATTTCTGACGATAAACTAAAAGTTTGTCACAGATATTCTGCAAACTGCTTCCAGACCAGATGGATAATACCTTCTCTAGTAACCCTGTCAAACATTCAATTTCATCCTTCTTTGCCTTTGATATCCTTTCTTTAATGTCTTCAATGCTAGTCCTGTAATGAATGAGCTGTCATCCCAAGTGAACTATATTGGGTCACTTTGAACAAAGAATAAGTCAAGAAAAGATATGTTGAATTTCCATAAAGAGCATATTCATGCATTTATAGTTTGAGTAGCATATAAAAGAGAACCGTGAAGTATACAGCTCTTACTTGTCTGAAGATAATACATCCAAATTTCGCTCTTCAACAAACTGATCTACCTTGTCAAGGGAACTAGCAACCTAAAAAATTTGATGGTCATGGTATTAAACATTTAAATGCTGCTATAAACATACAGATACAAATTGTAAAATCTGTGGCAGATGTTAATAAACTTGAAATTGATAATGTTGAACCCAAAAGTGTGCTCAAAATTTATCAACTTGGTGGAAAGTATTGCTCGAGAAATTACTTGTATTTCTTGGCAAAATGTTTCAAACTCCTCCTGCAGCATGAAGAACAAGCATCACATCAAAACATTCGCATTAATAAGTGCTAACGCATGCAAGAAAGAAAGAATGAAACAAACAAACAAACAAAGAAAGAAAAGAATAGCATCAGAGGTTCAGCAAAAATAAGATATTTTAGTTTCATAGTTCAACCATGTATGCCAACAAGAAACAAGCATTTAAGTTGTGCAAGTCAGCTCAAAATACAATGATCAGGCACATGGAAAGAGCATGGCGGAGAGATGGAGAGCAGATATTAGCAAGCTTGGCATTACTAAATATTAGTCTTCAGGTGCAATATACTTAATAGCTCTTCACTTTGTTTTTAACCTATGAAATGGTGTTTGAGAAGCCTAGACATTGCAACTGTCTTGAAATGCCTAAGGAAAACATTTATAAAATGAATGAAACATTACCACAAGTAAAGTAATGTTACGTGCGTGGTTACTGTAGCGGTACTGTTCACCATGAGTACTGTATCGCCACTTGTATTAGGTATGGTTTGTTATTTAGGAATCTATCTATTAGACATGGTTTGTTATTTAGGAATATATTATGTATGGTTTGTTATTTAGAAATCTATCTATTAGGTATGGTTTGTTATTTAAGAATCTATCTATTACGTGTTTGGTATTATTCATTAGTTAGACAAGTTATTATTAGATTGGATGGTTAGAGATAAATTTCTTTATAGATTATTTCTTAGGAGTCAAGTCAGGTTGTCCCTATAAAAAAGATAGCATGTATCTATTATAAATCAAGAAAAAATGAATAAACAATTCCCGAATCCCTAAAGTCCAGCTGTGGTCGTTCCCTTGACCAACTATTCTAGATCTATTCCTCCCTCTATCGGTGCCCTCTTCATCTAACACTGTTCTACTTCAAATCGTCGCCGTCCGACCTCCCTCCGATGGATGATTACTCACTTGTTGTGCTAGTTCACAACAAGTAACCACACAGCTTGGAAGCAATAAAATGTCATGGAAGAAAGAGAAGAAAAGCTAATGGGGTAATTGCATTTCGAAGGTAAGATCGCATCCCAACCCGCTTAGCACCGTGGTTCGAAACCGTGATTCGGACGGAACCGGATTTTGGTATCGGAAATAAAAACCGCCGGGTTTTTCAAAGTGCATTTATATTTGTGTCTTTTGTGACTGCGTAATGCACCTCCTAAGTTGGTTTAAACCTTTTTTTGTACTAGATTACGTATTGTATGTGCTAAATATGCTTCGAAACATTCCAAATTCAACCTTTTCTTGTGTTTCCCAGTTTTTCCGGTTACCGATTTCAAATTCAAATTTCAAAACTTGAAATTTGACCAGATTTTCCCCGGCCGGCCGGGAACCGATACTGACCCCTCGCCGGGATTTAGGCCGGTACCGGGTTTTGGAACCTTGGTTAGCACCATATGCATATCTAAAAATGCACACAAGGTATGTGTATTTTCGATTTGATATATACACACGACTTGATGGGTCAAGCAACCACACGAGTGTTTTAACTCTGGCTAAAATTAAGTGTTCAGTGCAATCTTATGTCTCTACATTACAATAGAAACCAGGTTGAAAAGAAGAACTGTACCTCTATGTTGCCATGCAAAGACTTGATCACCTGAAAAGAAAAGGTAAGAGCAAAAAAGATAAAAGTTACAGGAGTCATACAGGTGCAAAATCAAGTTACAGGAATCAGATACAGATACACAACCCAGTTTTGTAATGGCATTTAACTTCTAGGTAGGGCAGAGATTGACAGATCTAGAAGTAACCGTGAACTAGGAAGGGATTAGAACACTCACATAGACGAACATTTGGTACAGGCGTTCCCTCTCGGCATCCGTGAACGATGAGAAAGCCTTGTTAACATCCTAGAACGCCACAAGGACACGAATCAATTCATCTCAACAGAACAGGAAATCCGACGGATAGCATCCCCGGCCGAGGCTCTAAGTTCTCCGGTGGGCACGCACGCCCCTAGCAAGATCGCCCGGCGTCAAGGGTAGAAACGTGAGCCGAGGAGGAGAGGAAGCGAACCAACCTCGCGGGAGAAGGCGGTGAGGAGGGAGCGGGCGGCGAGCTTGAACGACCTGTCAAGGTTGCCGTACCTCCCCGCCGCGGCGGCCATCGGTGGTGGTGGGTTCCGGCGAGGCGGAGGCAACGCTTAGGTTTTCGGAATTCGAATTCCGGCGAAATGGTTGGCTTCGTTTCGCTTCTCTTCGGGAGGCAAGGGGGGAGGAAATGGGCTGGTTGGGCTGACAGATGGGCCCGGGTTGAACTGGGCTTTGCTTGAGATGGCCCTTGCTGACCTAGGCCAGGTTGGGCCGGTACAGGTGGGCCGAATTGATCGACTCAAGCTTGAGCACCTATGCGATTCCACGTGGCTCACATGACGTAGGTAGGCTGCACGTGTCAAAACAGATGAAGCCGTGTCAAGTCGACAAACACTCGAACTCTCCGCCCTTGGATCAAGATCCTACTATACTCGTCTTCTCTTCTTCCCAATAAATTCTTGTCAATTGCACCTAAACCCTAACCATTCCACTCCTCACCCGCCGCCACCACTACCCTGCGACATTCTTCTCCGCTCCCTCCTCATCTTCTCCCATGCGCCGCCACTTTCTTCCACTACCGTCGCTGCTTATTTAACATGATCGTCAGCAAATGTCGCTGAAACCTAACACGATTTGTCAGATGATGTTGCAGGGATATACAACAGGGGTACAAAAACCTAATCAAAACCACTTATGACTATCAGAGCCATCGTTCGAGGTGTGGGAAGGAGATGGTTGATAGGAAGGCGCCGCCAGATCAAAACATCGTTTGGTGCATGTGAGAAAAAACACTCAGGTATCACTAGCAAATCCCCTAAAAAACTTTTTCCAATATGTGATGCTTGTTATGGTAAAAAGTAGAGGCTACGACAATGGAGGGAGGCCAAGGTATACGTTCATACATCCATTTTCCTACCCTGGTTGCCCTCCGCATCCTCCTCCTCGCCCGTCATGCCTAACAACTTCAGCAGTTGCTTGCTATCTACCGATCAAATAGATGAAACATACACTTCTACAACTTTAGGTTGGGTTCTTGTTGGCTTGCTGCTTGTAGCTTTTGGCTTTGCTATAGTAGCTAGCTTTCAAACGTGGTGTATTTTTAAGCCAAGGTCTATAAGTCGATTGTAGTAGATACTATACCGATTTTAGATATACCGACTAAAATCGTATATGATTATATCTCTTCGTACTCTGCGAACCTGATCGGCGGGGTGTTAGGGGCGAGGGTTTTGTTCGTGGAAATTGCTCGAGTAGCTTGCAGCGATCAGTGGAACAAGCTCCTCAAGCGAACCTTGTGTTGCTCGAGGGTTGTGGTAGGAAAGTCTATTTTCGCCGTTGTCACGATCTCTGGAAAATTAGAAGAAGAAACAAAATTTACAAAAAATGATATAAAAAAACAAAACTATTGGAAAATAAATGAGATGAATTGATAAGCGTCTAATAAATGTCAGATGAATTGGTAAGCAGCTAATAAATATTTATTTTTTACATAGCATTAAATCGTATCCAAATCTTCTGAGCCAAAAATAAATGCAAACCATCCTATAAGAGCGGCTCTCCCCTCCCTTGTTCTGCAGAGTTCGGACTTCTTCTCTCGATCCATCCCGGTCGCTCCCAATTCGCCCAAAATCCCCAATTCCCAATTTCTTCCTCCCCAAATCCTCGCGATCACATGGTTCCCTCCCCAAAATCCTCCTCCCACTGATTGCTGCGAGCTCCTCGAGCGATTTCCCTCCCCAAGAACTGCTCATGGTCCGTGAACAAAACCCTCGGCCCCGATTATCCCCGCCGATCACAGCCGGCGCTGCGAAACCTCGTGAATTCTCCGTAAGGTTCTTCTAAAGATCCGATTTTGTTCGGGCCGTTTGAGCCTCATGCATATTTGTACGGGCTTTCGGCCGATTCGGCCGTTCCAGGCGTAGCAAGCTCGTTCTTGCTGTTCTTGGATCGCCGTGCCCGTCCGCGGGAGATTTAGAGGTCTAGAACTGTTTGTTTCGTCTAATCGATTGGTAGATAGCAAGCAACTGCTGTAGTTGTTCGGGCATGGCGGGTGAGGAGGCTGCGGAGGGCAGCCGGGGCAGGAGACGGATGGATCTGAACCTGTACCTCGGCCTCCCTCCATTGCCGCAACCTCCAGGCCGACTGGATGTTGCTGTGGATTTTCCGGCATCGTTGCCGAGCTCGCTCGATCCTGCGCTAGAAGCCACAAGGGCGGATGAGCCAGGAGGGTTGGTGCCCCCAGAGGAGGTGCCACCACTGCCGGCGGTGTACTCACCATCCAATGCACTCTCCACCCCGGAGCTGTCGCTGTTAGATCCGCTGATCCTTGAGTGGTTCGATGGCCACAGTACGGACAGTGAAGAGGCTCCCGACGCTGTTGAGCCGGTTGTCGGGCTTGATGTGCCCTCGGATGGTGCCAATGTCTCGCCGCAGCTTCTTGCTGGGTTGGAAGGGGATGATCTTGAACCGTTGGCGGAAAGGGTTTCGCACCCTGGTCGGGTGTCTGCTGTTTCCAGTGGAGTGGTGATGGTCGCCATGAGGGAGTTGAGGCAGTCTAGTGGGCTTGCTATTGAAGCGAGGACGCCCGAGCTCCGCCTGCAGAGGTTGATCCAGGTGAGCGAACAGCACCGCATTGTGAGGTCTGTGCCAGTGAGCCGCAACCAACGGGCGGCTAGTCCAGAAACGGAAAGGCTGGTGCGGGCCATCCAACGCTCTCATAGCTCTCTAGGCACATCAAAGCGGCAGAAGCTGGATGGTGATGGCAAGGTGGGAGGAATGGTTGCTGCCAAGAAGGATGAGTGCTGCGGATGCAACTCCAGTTTTGAATGCAATATCTGCCTTGAAACAGCTAAAGAGCCCGTGGTTACACCGTGCGGCCACCTCTTCTGCTGGCCATGCTTGTACCAGTGGCTTCATGGACATTCAGCCCACTCTGAGTGCCCTGTCTGCAAGGGAGAGGTGCTCGAAGCAAATGTCACACCGATTTATGGAAGAGGAGCTGGTGAACAGGATGCCTCCAGCAATGATGTCCCTCCTAGACCGCGTGCAAACAGGAGTGAGAGCTTGAGGCAGCAGCTGCAGATGCCAGACCCGAGAGGCATTGCAAGCATGGTGAGGCGGTTGATGGAAAACCAGGGTATAGTGAGAGGCCAGGCAGCTCCACCTGCAGGGGTTGAGGTGACTGTTCTTCCTGCAGGCCGGTCAAGGGCTAGGGGTCGGAGACAGCAAAGACAGGATAATAATGCTTTGCCTTCCGTACCGGCAATACTGCTGCATGTGGGCAGTGTTGCCCCTGGGAGCAGCAATGAGGTCCCATTGCCATCTTCTAATGCTGATAATGCTGCACTGGCGGTTCCTACAGTTCCTCGGCAGTCATCATCTATGGAGCAAGCATCGACTTCTAGCACCATGTCTGTTAGAGTGGGAGAGCCAGTGCAAAGTAGGAGGTCTAGGCCTTCGGAATCCACAACCACAAGGAGAACAAGAAGGAGGCAGCAGTAGGTAAAAGTACCGCTGTTATTTTCGCCAATAAACCTATAGAACATGTCCTATTTGTTACCATGATTAGCTCCCAAAATATCTCAAGGTTATAATATAGGAATTTATATCCTATCGCTGGTTTCCTTCTCTCGGGCTGTAATACCATGTATGTACCTTCATGGGGTAAAGGAACCAAACTTTCAGTTTCAGTATCGATGGCTGAATGTTGTTGTTATCATGCATGTTGGGATACGATTTTCTGATATTGTGTCTGTATCTGGTACAGTGGATTATTTAGTGTTTTGGCTTCACTTAGTGTGTATGTCATTGCCATTATGTTTCCTGGTACTGAAACTCAGAAATTTTGAGTTAGTCAGGTGTGCATTCATTTGCTCAGCTACAGTTTTGTACTGTTAGGATTGATGACGTAGCAACCAATGCACTGTTCTATTTCAAGTGTATCTCGTGTTGTCTTAATCAATTATTCTAGAGTCAAGAAAGACTGGTATCCAGATTCTGGGACGAGTCTCTTTAAGTGATTTGAAATGCCAGCTCCATTATGAATGGCAGCAAAATTTGCAGTGTGCTAGTAGTGCAACACAAGCAGCTTTGTTTTAAGTAGGTGGTCAAGTTTGTCATTCGACATATTTGATATGCAATTGCTCAAAAGCTACTTGTTAATATGCCACTGCTAAACCTTTTAAGATGTCTTTTTTTGTGACTGGGAATTAGTATATGGTACTGCAGAAAAAGGAAATTGACAGATGACTGCTGCAACTGCAAAACATGAAAGTCTCTTTTTGGATTTGCCAATGCAACTAGCTAGTTTGCAGTTGTATGTCTAATTTTGTAGTCACTGCAACTAGCTATTTTGTAGTGACATTCTGTAAATGGATAGCACACAAACAAGTTCTCATGTTCTGCAGTGGCATGGCAGCAGCAATCTACTTTGTCCTAAACATGAAAGCAGTTGTCTAGTTTGAAGTTTGAACCGAATCTCTCATGGGACATATCATTTGTCAGCCCCTGCATATCACAGGAACCAGCCTCTTTTTGTTGCATGTGGAAAGACAATCGAATTGGTGCAAACGCATGAATATTTTCCATTTACATTTCAGCATTATCATTTGATTATCTGAACATTAAAAAAATCACAACATATCCCTTGTGATAATATTGATAGCGAATTTGTTGCGACCTCCAAAAGGACCACCAGCAGAGATTAGCGGAAGTTGTCAGGTTCTCAAACCTTGCCAATTGGCAATGTCAGCAACAACCAAGGACATTATTTTGTAAAGGGGGGTAACGCAGTTGCTCGGCGAAATTGGTCTGTGTTTAATCTATCCAATCCCCTGCCATATGAAAGCAAAGTCACTGTTGAATTGTAACTTCTTTGCATGGACTCTTGTACAGGAAAATTGTCAGACTGCTAAGATGCAGCTACCTCCTGGAGTCAGATATGCACACGTTTGCTCGTTTTGTGAGCGACACCATGGGGACAACATAGCACTTGTTTTTCAGCTCATCTTCAGCTTGGGGTCAAACTGCTACTGCTTTCTCATTTGTACAACAAGAAGCTAAACAACAGTGAGCAGCAGAGGGCCATGGGTCAGCAAAGACTGTTACAACTTACAAGTAGCACAATAATATCTTCAGTATGTGCATCGTGTTGTCTATCCAGTCTCATTGTATATGCTGAGTAGCTTACTGTTCCCATTATGGCTTGGGAGTGTTTGTCCTCCATCTAATGTAATTTTGCCCTGTAACCTTCTTCCCTACATTGAAATGAAATGCAGAAACCCTGCAATGTTTCCAGAAAACAAATCCGATAAATTACAATATGGTTCATGGTTTTCTTGGTTTTCTACCAAGACTCAGTTGACCTAGTTGATCGTTTGTAACTCATGCACATAGGAAACAGCATTTCCAAATTTGGATAGCAGCACTTCATCAATTGGATTGTGCACATGTTGGGCCTAGAGTGCTACCATCATTGCATAATATTACCATTTTTTTCAATTGCTAATCATTTTAAGCAAACTTTGCTTTATTCATAAAGCAGTGACTACTTACATTATATCATTTTAGACAATTATTCTAACATACTAGTGGAGTTAAACATACTAACAAAAACTGATATGCGAAATGTTGCTAGTACGTGAAGTTATTCATATGTTACTCCCACCCGTGCATGACGTCCTCAATGGTCACTAAAAAATAATAAAGGATGAGTCCAAAGACTCAGCAAGTACACAATAGAACGATAAATCCTACCAAAACATGTAAGCAATTTAACCAACCATAACATTCTCCACATACATTATCCGGTTCATATTTTCATTTTATGTTCCTACATTGTGATATCATTAGTGCGATGCAGCACTACTCTACATGCTCATTTGTTCATCTCATTGTATATATCGGTATTGCCGAGTGAACACCCGTCGATGTTCACCTAAAATCTTGGGCCCGCCCATATCGACACGGGGGTCTCTCCACTCCCGTGGAGGCCTACCGAAGTAGGTCTTACGGAATCCACCCAGGTGAATCCCAGTTCTCATTTCATGAGTGCACATGATGCTAATGCATACACCCATTGGCATTGCCATTGTCATTCTCATCAATATTATCATTGGTTGGGTGGCATCGCTGCTCACCCCGTTCCATTACCATTATCACCATTAAATAAATATCATTATGTCATGTAAACATTGCAATTCCATATAAGCATCATCATATCATGTAAACATCGCATATTTCATAAACTCTACGGTCTACCGCTCTACCATGCACTTGTCTGTTAACCAAGCGAAGCGAAGCGACGTGCGGACGGCGTCGACTCAGGACCTCCACCTGAACAAGCAGTTAATCCAACTCAACACATCATAACGAAACCAGTGCTTAAGCGAGCAACGACGACCCTACACGCATAACCTGACTCTGGCATAAAAGACCAGAGTTACGGACCCGTCGCACAGTTACCAAACCCCTTTTTTCCCTCCCCTTTTCTTCTTTTTTTCCTCTTCCTTCTCTTTCTTTTTTCTTCTTTTTTCTTTTTCTTTCTCCCACCCGAGCTCTCTTCTTCTCTCATTACTTTTCTCATTACTATCTCCCTCTCCTCATTTTTTCTCGGCCGAACGGCCTGGCGTCTCCCAGGAGATACAGTGGCGCACGGCCGAGCTCGGGCATCGCCAATCCGGAGCTCACCGTCGACAGCTCCTCCGCCAGCCCCAACATTTCCCCCTCTCCCACTCTCTCCCACCTTCAGATCCGGCCACCTCCCTCTCGGTCTTCCCTCGGGATCGTCGACCACGGCACACTGCCAGCTGGGAGCCCGGTGTTGCCCCTTCCTCCGGCGACTCCGCCTCCCTTCTTTGTCCGGTGCGACCCGACCGGCACCGCCGTCTTCGGAGGCTTCAGCCGCGCCGCCCTCGGGCTTGCCTCTGGTGATGCCCCTAATTTCGGATCTGTCGGCGCCGCCACCTTTCCCCAACGCCACCCCTGGCCCGGCTGTCGATACCATGGCTCGGCCTCCCCTGACCCCCCAGCCGTTGGCCTGCCCCTATGGTCATCGCCGCCAGCCGTCGGTGCCTAGCACCGACCACAGCTCCGGCACCGCTCCCCCCGTGGGTTCGAGCTCGCTGGCCGGCCAACCCTCCTACTACCCGCCTCTGGTACTCCTTCCCTTACTACCTTCTTTCTACTCTATGTGCATGTGTGGGATGCTTCGTGAGGCATGCACCGAGCTATGCTACCGTGATGGATACAAGGAGAAGATGACCTACTCGGTTTGTTGGAAAAGAAAAGGAAAGTGATAACGATGGTCGTGTTTCGGTTCCATTGGTCCCCGGTTGACGTCGTCGCCGTCCTCACGCCGCGGCCTTCGCCAGCTCCATGGGGTCCCCTCCTCTCCCTTGCTCTTGCTTCATCTTACCTCCCTCATGGCTGGTTGGGTGGCTCTCGATTGTGAAGTGGAAAGGGCTGAGGTGAGGCTTGGACTTGGGTTATTTCTCAGTCTTTAGCTAGCTCCCTGGTTGAGCTCTCGGTCAGGGGAAGAAATGTGAATGGAGCGTGTATGGGGGCTGGTTGGTACTGTGCTAGCTTATAAGGGCATGGTTGGCCTATCCTCTGACTTTGTGGAATGACCGGAATGCCCTCACCTTATTCCCACTTTCTCTCATATGGTTGACTGCCCCAAGGGCAATTTGGCCCAAATGGCACTGCATGAGCTTTGGGGGGTTTCTTACAGCGCGGCGGGTAAGTTGGTAAAAAGGTAAGAATAGAATTTCCTGCCGGATGATGAGAATCCAAACGCGAGACAGTGCTGACCGTCCCTAGACGGTCTGAGAGTCTCAGTGAGCGCTACTTTTATTCAGCATTCTAAGAGTCAATGGGTCTGACGGCAAAACTCCTCTTAATTTCCTTTGTTTTCCCTTTTACATTTTTAGTGGTATTACATCATGTGTAAAAAAAAAATTGGCTCAATTTGACACTGATTTTCCCCCAATTTCATCCTGATCATTCAAAGCCCCAGCAGTTGGTTAATGTACAGACAGCATCATATTTTGAACTGTTCAGTCAGTCTCAGAAGGCTACACGTCTCCGCATCAGGCACTGCTCCTCTCAAAATCATTGTCCTTACCAAATTTGTCTCATAAACTTCTGCCTTGACATAAGCTAGAAGGACAAAGGAATTCCTACAGACCAATTAGCACCCGTCATAGAATTCTCAATAGCTTCTACATATGTCTCGGAAACAGTATGTAGCCTTGCTACAGCGTGTGCGATCGCTAGAATGCCATAAGTGATCTCGTTCGGTTCAATTTTTGCTCTTTTCATATGATTGAATACTCTCGCTACCCCATCGATGTTGTGCTCATTGGCCTGTATTTTCAATAAGATGTTGTAGGTTGACGTGTGAGGGGTCACGCGATCGGCTTTCATCTGAGCAAGGATCTTTGAGGAAGTTTTCCTACGCCCCGGAGAAGAATGAAGGATGATCAGGCAGTTGTAAACGTATGGCAAAATCGGCAAGGACAAATCGCTCATCTTCCTCATGTAACCGTATGAAATACATACAAGAACAAAGCGAGGGGGAGGGAGACCTGGAGGGCGGTGCGGTGGAGGCGGCGTGGAATACGTGGCCGCGGTGCACGGCCCGGCCGGCGGCCATCAACCCCCGGATGGCCACGCACGCCGACGCCGCCCGCTCCACCCGCTGCGCCAGCGAGCCTTCCTGCTCCAACTCATCAGGGGACTCCGCCAGCGCAGGCGGAGGCGGAGGCTAGGGAGGGCCGCCGCATGAGCTGGTAAATAAGGTGGCGGCGGCGAAGGGGATCGGCGGCCGCCGGCGCCGGAGCAGCGTGCGCAGCGGCGCCAACATCGTCGCGGCAATTCGTCGAACGGCTGCTGCGCACGCCCGTGCCTAACTTATTATTCTGCCGCACGCATTTCGTAGCCGTCGGATCGGGGATCAGCGCTCCAGACAGCATCCAATCAAAGAAATTGACCACTCCTCGCGGCCGAACGACGCTTTGCGAATGCTCGTTGTTCGATCCGGACCATCCAACGGAACGATCCCACGGCCCAGAATAGTTCGATTGTCTATCTGTAACACTCCATTTTGGGGCTTGTAAATATTTGTGCCTAAAATTTCAAATTTCAAATTTGATTCATTTTGCGCCTCCCAAATGTTTGCTTGATTTTCAAAATTTTCAATTTTGAAAACCCTTTCTGGGCTCACCCAGCCCAACCCCTCATTCCCCCCGACCCATGGTCTTCAGCTCGGCCCAACCGGCCTCCTGGCCTGGCCCGTGGCGCACCATGCCAGCTCAAGCGTGCCGCTCGCGCCTGACGCGCGTGCGCGGCCCGGAGTGTGTTGACCCGCCTCTGTCTGTCATCGCCTGCGCCGCCGCTTCATCGCCCCTCGCCGCGCCGGTAGGAATAGGAAGCGAAGAAGGATAATCCGTTTTATCCGATAATAGGAAACAGTAAAGGATAATCCGTTTTATCCGATATTCATATACAAGAAAACGTGAATGTGGTAAGCAAAATCTATATTTGAGAATGTTCGTATTTGTATTCGAGAATATTCGTATCCGTATTTGAGAATATTCGTATTCATATTCAAGAATTTTCGTGTTTGTATTCGAGACTATTCGATTCGTATTCGATCCATTTCCATCCCTGACGACCTCCCCGAGGATGATTGTAGGAAGTTTCTGATGAATCAAGGGTTCACAAGAAAGAAATAAAAATTACTTTACATAATTTCTAACTTTATGCGCTACACTGCTAGTTCCTATAGATGTATAGTTATGTTATATAAATTTGTTCTACCAAAATTTGTTATAAAAGTTTTAAAATATTCGCATTCGACCAAATTAAATACATATTCGATTCGTATTCGTTACGATATTTGATTCACATTCGTATTCAAAAATGTTTAAATTTGTATTCATATCCATTTTAAAATATAAATTCCTATTTATATCTATATTTATTTTAAAAATATGGATTCATATTGGTATTTTGAGACAATTCCATTTGTTTCCATCACAGCGCTCGGACCCCTTTTCTCTTCTCCCTCTCCTCAACACGCCCCTCCGTGCGCTCGACCCACCCCCGTCGTTCCGTGCCGCATGCACTTCCCCGGCCGTGCCGACCGCGCCGCTCTCCTACTCATATGCCTCGGTGCGCTAGCTCCCCTTCTGTCGTGACGCGCGTCAGGCGCCGATCGCTCCTCTACGGCCACCACCCAAGCCATCATGGCGACCCTCAGCTCCAAGCCTCCCCTCCGCTATAAAACCCACCGAGACCCCTCCTCCTATTCCCAAGAGCTCCCATTTGCGCTCCTGTGCACCTCTTTGGCTCAAGCGCCACCCCTCCCTCTTTCTTCTTCCCTTTTGGCCGCTCCGCTGCCGCCAGCGCTTCCAGAGCCTTGCCGCACCTCCGTCCAATCAAGCGCGCGTCGAACTCCGCCCAAACACCCTGAGGCTGTCCTGACCCCCGCCAGATGATGCCTTCCCCTCCAGCGAGCTCTCCACGGCGCCACCTCACCGTCGCTACGGCCCTCTGTCGCTAAGCACTCGGGTGAGTTCCCCATGCCTCTTGATACTCCCCTAGGCCGGAATTGGCCTTGAATGCCGCGCTCTGTCGTGGTGCCATGATCGGCCCTCCCTCCACCGTCGAGCGTCGCCGCCGACCCTCCTAGAGGCCAAATTGGGCCGCGAGACCCCCGCGTGTAGCTGTAGTAGGGCTCCAGCATCCCATTTTTAGGCTTGCTTGCGGCTGGCGGCGCCCCTCTCACCGGCGACGGGCATGGCGACGTCGTAGTTTTCTCGGTGGATAAGGAGCCATGTAGCAGGGTCATTAAACTTAAGCACGTGTTTAATTAGCAGTTAATGGCCATTATTAGCATGAGATAATTAGTCTCTGACCTGTGGGCCTGTACCGTTTAATCTAATATCTCGCTGACAAATGGGCCCGTGGCCATTTAAAAACCTTTTAAACTGGCAGTTAAAAGTTAGGGTCACTGACATGTGGGCCCAAGTTGCTATTTGTATAGTAAAGTGGTTACACATGTCAGTCTCTAGCTCTTTTCCTTCTAAGAAATAAATAGAAATTTAGTTGAAAAGGCAGTGGGCTCCAGCTATCAGCCTCTATACTTTTTTATAAATAAAATTTATACAAAAAATAATTTAAAACTGGGTCACACCTGTTGGAGAGATCTCTCTCCTTTGTTTATTTTTGGATTAAATCTGAAACTAAACTTTGGAGAGCATGTTCTCACTCATTTCAGCTCCAAATTTAATGAAACTTATTTCTAAATTTTTCTAAATTCAAAATATATCTAATGGTGCTAGTTTTGTTCAATTTGAATTTTCTTTGGTATTTATTTTGTTCTTATTTGTGTATTGTTCGTTTCTCGATACGACAGTCCGAGTTTATTACAAGGACACAGACGAGCCCCAGATCGAGAAAACTCAGGAGTACCAAGACCAACCTGCCTTTGACCTAGGCGAGTTAACATTTTTATCATATTGAACCTACATTTGTGCAAATTTATGTTCATTTAAATGATCAAATTGCGTGTTTAATTTATTATAGAAATGTATGTCAAACTTAAGATAGTTACATGCCTACATGATAATGTAGTAAAATTATTATGCCATCATTGACACTTGATTTGCATGATCCTTGTCACCCTAGATATTAAATGGTAAACTCACTAGCTATAAGTCGTACTTAAGTGCCATGCTAGTCTTGTTTAAGTATTATCGGTGTTTTAATACCGATCTTACGTATGATTTATTTGGATTTGTAGATTTTCTTCGAAGACTAAGCTATGGTCTTGCGGAACAGGGGCACCGGAATTTTTATCCAGATTCAGGCATTATCCTAAAAGAATAATAACCCTACGTCCTGTGTAATTACTAATCAAAGAAAAATGATTACAAGAGTCTAATACTGAAAAAAAAGTCTACACTATCTCTAATCTCGCCCTCCCTTTCTTCCTCTAATGTTAACCTTTAAATAGCTCACGAAGTGACGACTGTTGTCCCACATTGGAAGATGTCTTAACGCTTCGGGTGATAACCGTCTGGCGGAAATTATTATCAAAGAGACGTAGCGGCTCGTTCGCCATGCAGCAATTGATCAAAATGAGCAAGATCAAGAGATTGGATTTATGCAGCCTGTACCCAACTATTCCCAGGCATCTTACTCAAGCCTCTTTCCGTCATTATCTTCCTTAACCGCTTAACCTTGTCCCATTTGTTTGCTTGTGCATATATGTTACCCAACAGAATGTAATATCCACTCTCTTCAGGCTCCAGTTCAAAGCACTTGGACGCAACAATTTCCCCCAGCTCAACATTGCTGTGCAACCTGCAAGCGAGAAGCAAAGCACCCCAAACACCAGCATGTGGCTGCATCGGCATCTGCGTGATCAGCTGAAACGCTTCATCCAACTTTCCGCTACGTCCAAGAAGATCAACCATAATGGTGTAGTGTTCCATTGAAGGGCTAATCTTATATTTTTCTGACATGGAAGCGAAGCAAGCGCGGGCTTCTTCCATTAGCCCTGCATGGTTGTATGCAGACAGCAACCCCACAAAGGTCACCGCATTAGGATTGATCTTGGTGTCGGACATCTCCTTGAACAAGGCAACAGCTTCGTTGAATCTGCCATTCATCCCGCAGCCCACGATCATAGCACTGTAAGACACCACATCTCTCGTCCTCAAGCTTCTGAACAAGTCAAAAGCCCTATCGATCCACCCACTCTTGGTGTACAAATCGACCAGAGCGGTGCGCAAGTGATCGTCCAGTTCGATTCTCACACACCCCATGAAGCTCTCCACCCACAAGCCAAACCTCAAGTCGCCCAGCTGCGAGCAAGCCGAGATGACGGACGAGAAAGTCTTCTCGTTGGGCAGCACCCACACATGGGGCTTGAGCATACGGTTGAAAACCCCAAGCGCCTCCCGCGCGCAGCCATTCTGCGCGTAGCATGCGATCATGGCGTTCCACGCGTAAAGATCCTTCCTGTCCTCCATCCGCTCGAACAAGCCGGCGGCGGCGTGGACGTCTCCGGCCTTGGCGTACCCGGAGATCATCGTGATCCAGGAGACGTTGCTCCTCACGGTCATCTGCTCGAAGAGCTCCCTAGCCCGGGTCAGGTGGCCATGGGCGATGAACCCGCACATGACGGCGTTCCAGGACGCGGCGTTCCTCTCGGGCATCTTGTTGAAGAGGTCGATGGCGGCGTCGAGGTGGCCGGCCTTGGCGAGGCCAGCGACCATGGAGTTCCAGGACACGACGTCCCGCACGGGCATTGCGTCGAACAGCGCGCGCGCGGCGGGGAGGTCCCCGGAACGGAGGAGGGAGGCGAGGAGCGAGTTGCGGCAGACGAGGAGGGAGTGCGGCGCCTGCGGTCGTGCGGGAGGCGTTTCGTCGAGCAGGCCGCGCGCGTGGGAGGGATGGAGACGGGAGTAGAGGTGGGCGAGCGCGGCGCGGGGGTAGGGGTGGGCGAGGAGGCCTAGGCGGAGGAGGTGGGCGTGGAGGGAGGCGGCGGCCGCGGCGTGGGCGGGTAGGCGTGAGAGGGACTTGAGAACGGCGGCGAGCGCGAAGGGGCAGGGACGGTGCGCCGGGGCGGCGGCGGAGCGGAGGGACGAGAGGTAGAGCGCGATGGCGCGGCGCGGGCGGCCCTGGTCCGCGGCGGCGCGGATGGCCAGCGTCCACGGCGAGTTGACGTGGGCGGCAGGGGTCGGCATGGCCAGCGTCCTCCTCAGTGTTGCCGCCTAGTCCTCGCCGGCGACTTCACGCCGCACACCTTCAGTGCGGCGGGACACTGACTGCGCGTGCCTCGCTCATATACGCCTCTTTTTGCCTTTTTCCCCTCTCCGGACACGAAGGATATGAAACAAACGGACAGCTTCTCTAAGGGGACGGATTGCCATGGTCAAAACCGTAAGTTTCCATCATATGTCACCGTTTTAGAAAGTATAAACAAAATTCATCAACTATAGCCAAACATTATCAACCACAGCAAAAAAAAAAAAAACCTAATCTGGAATAATCAATGGACGCTCTACTCTTCTGATATGATGCCAACTTCTTGCAAATTAAGACGAACGCATCACAAATTCACCTTTCGCCGCGCTCATATACGACGACTGATCTGGAATCAATGGACTCAAAAGTCAGCAAAGCAACATTCACAACTCACAAGACGCCCAACCACGAGTTTATAAATCAGAATGGGCGGGCAAACCAACGGAAATAGGGGCACAGGAGTAAGGCAAGTATTCAAGTTAGTCGCATGAAACGGAACAGAGTACCTCCCAGCAATCTTCGCAAACCGCACCACGCCACCGTAGGATAAACATCTTGCAAATGCGCGGAATATTTGGTTGAATCTGTCATCATAGGCCAAGCAAATACCACCATCCAACATGCCAACCATATTTTACACTACAAATAGCTGCCCCCGCACCCAAAAAAAGCAGCAGCAGAAATGATTTACAAAAGAGGACGGAAGATGCCAGTCAACCGCGGCAACAGATGAGGTCAATGATTTTGGGGGCAAAAAAAAAAAGAACCAATAACCAATTTAGACATGCCATCATCAATCGCCGCCTGAGCTGCTGCTGCTGTCGCCGCCACGGGCAAAGGAGATGCTGTGGACTTGATACATACCACCTCATCTCATCGCGTAAATCCAACTGTTTCTTCTTTCTCCCTATCTCCTACTGTCCTACCATTCTTGGGGCTAACGAATTTCAGTGCCGCTGGCCGAGTCACCTCGTCGGCTGATCGGATGTCTGGTTGTTAGCTGCCGCCGGCGATGCTGATATCACCGGGTGGGCTCCATTGTCCTGAGGCGGCGCTGCTCCCCACTTTGGGTCCGCATCCAACGGCTCCACCACATGAACTGCGCCATCGCTCATGCCGACTGCTATCTGGTTAGGCTCCAAGGGATGCGCGGCAACAACCATGGGATAGGCACTTCCACCACTGTTGGATAAGATGCAACAGGGGGCAACAGTAATAAGATATTGGTCACTTCGAATAAGTTTAGCAGACAACAAAGAGATAGGTATAAGACTATACATACCTAGATATTGAAGGTGGTATATAGGAAGAAGGTGCAATCCTGCAACGTAACCTAAGAGACTCTGCTTCGAAGACTCCAATAGCACCATCACAGAACCCAGCGTAAACCAAAAGACCATCACACGAGTATATTGCACTTGAAATTGGAGCCGGAAGTGCATCTCTTGGGGACCACTGCATTATCAATAACGGAAAGGAGAAAATCAAATAGGGTGATCATAACACCTAGTGTTACGATTCAAAGGGGCATCATAAATATTTATCACATTAGCATAATGCAATATGTTACTCAAAGACACAACGTGAATACAGCACGATATGCGCGCGTATTGAATTAAGGAAACTTGGTGAGGACTAACCGAGCGCAAGCATTCAAGCTTCCCATCATAGATCGCCAATTGGCTCTCATGAGCTACTAAAAGATGTGTCTGGTCATTGTGAAACTGCACCCTTGTATCGCCAACTAGAGCACCAGAACGATTTGCCGGGGGTTGGATATATCTCGATTTCTTCTTCTCCCAACCATCAATGCTCCAAACACATAGCTACAAAATTTCATTCCAGCAAGCAGTGATTCAGAAACAAATATATATAATGTAGTTGTTGGCACAATCACAAACATTTTTTTCCGAACGGACTAACGGATGGCATGGGCTATGCATGCATGCAGAGATTTTAACATTCAACTCAGCATCCATTAGAATTTAATGAAACAAAATTCATACCTGAGCATCAGCACCTGAAGATACAAGAACATTCATCAATTGAGAAAAAGCCAGTCCAGTAATCCTTTTCTGATGGCCCTTGAGCTTGCTTTTGACCTATGTAATTTGATTAAGATAAATCAATATTAAGACATGTTACTGTTAAATCTTAAATGTAAACTAAAGGTCCCCCAAGAACATTAAGCACAAGTTTTAACATAAGAGGAATCCATTGTTATTGAGAGAGGTTCCCAAGTCTTTCAATGTTGAACTCTAGCTAGTTGAGGATTGCTGCGCACTAGACATTGCATATACGATATACAATTTAAATTGTCAAAAAGAAATATGTAAAATGGCATTTAGAAAGTTTAATAAGCTCTGATACATCAATAAAAAGCAAGAGATACATAATGTGAAATGAGAACACATTATTTAACAACAGGAATACTTCACTTCCAGTGAGGATCATATGATAATAACACTTACCTCATCAACACGGACATTGTAGATTTGAATGGTAGAATCCTCCATCCCAATAGCAATGATATTGTTGTCTTGTGGGTGGAATGCCAGGAAAGTTGCAGCAGGTGGAGGTGCCATAAAAGTAGTCATGACCTGTGAGATTCCACAGATTTACTCAGAAATTCGGAAAAAGGCAGTGACTCCATTATGGAATAACAACCTTGTGTTATCTGAGGTTATCAGGAAACTATAATTACCATTAATGCACATAGTCAAGAAAGATAAAGAATAGAACCATATGATAACCATTAAGGCACATAGTAAGAGGGATCAAAGAAAGTAACAGCTTATTGTGCTTAGGTGCTGAAGACGACATTACCTTGAATGTCATCATATTGAATAATGAGACTTTGCCACCAGATGCAGACATTACATACGAGTCATTTTTGGACAATGCAATGCAGGCAGTTGCTTCTTCTGGGTTGCCATCACTAGTGTCGTTTGTCATTAGAATCCCATTTGCTGGTTGCCACAGCTGAGGTGGAACAGATGCAGTAGACTAACAAAAAATAATAATGATAATTCAGAAAGCAAGCAAACAAGATTGTGGTCGAAATTGAAATAAGAACTACTCTCCAGTCTAACCTTGCCACTAGGATTCCTGTCACTGCGTTGCCATTTCCACAGCTTATGAACAGCATTGGAGCCAAGAGCCAAAAGTGCAACCCCATTATTCGTATATAGCAAACGGACAACCTGTGGAGCAAAGAAATAAAACACATCGCTCATCCGAAATTTTATATTGCCCAGATCATAAACATAATTGCTTGAATACTACTAAACTGCCTGTTCTAATCACAAAAGAGATTAATCAATATGTTCTAATCACAAAAGAGACTAATCAATATGTCCCATTTGATCGAATAACGCTTGTATTCATCATGAGACCAATGGGCCAATATATATACATGTACAGGTTTGGCATATATACAGAAACCCCTCATACAATAGGGTAAATACACAGATATGTAATACATATCTAACACCCCCTCAAACTTATGGTGGATCAACAACATGAAGTTTGGAGAGGTGAAAACTGTGCTGGGCTCTGGTTTGTGCCTTTGTGAAAAAATCTGCCAACTGAATCTCGGAAGGCACATACTGAAGAGCAACAACCTGGTCCTGCACCTGTGTCCGCATGTAGAAAGCATCGACACCAATATGCTTTTAAACTCATGCTTCACCGGATCTTTAGCAATGCTAATAGCACATGTACTGTCAAACAAAAGAGGAGTCGGTGCCGAAACAGAAACACTAAAGTCCTCAAGTAACCACCGTAGCCAAGTAACCTCCGCAGTCAACAAAACCATAGCTCGTAACTCAGCCTCAGCACTCGAACGAGAAACTGCTGTCTGCTTCTTAATCTTCCAAGCAATGAGAGAACCACCAAGAAAAATGCAATAGCAGAGAGAGAGACCAACGATCAGAGGGATCACTAGCCCAGGTGGCATCAGAATATGCCTGAGAAAAAGAGCTAGAGCGAGGGAAAAAGAGACAACGAGAGATAGTTCCACGAAGATATCGTAGAACACGAAGATGACTATAGTGGAGCTGAGTGGGAGCAGAGACAAACTGGCTCAAGATATGCATATGGTACGAAATGTCAGGACGAGTGACACCAAGATAAACAAGGCTCCCAACAAGATGACGATAGCGAGTAGAATCAGCAAAAGGCTCACCATCAGAGGTACAAAGATGAATATTAAGCTCCATGGGAGTCTCAGCTGTGCACTTATTAGTAAGAGAGGCACGATCAAGAAGATCT
Source organism: Bonia amplexicaulis (assembly GCA_036346245.1). NCBI lineage: Eukaryota > Viridiplantae > Streptophyta > Magnoliopsida > Poales > Poaceae > Bonia > Bonia amplexicaulis. The sequence goes on from CM070757.1 coordinate 16,740,022, forward strand.
TGGATATACTTTTCTTGGGATATACCCTCGTGAGAGAAATAACCTCAATCCCAAGAAAGTCGAAGAGGACCCGGATCGGACATAAGATCATGAAACCCTGACAAAAGTGATATAGAAATAATGATCATATCATCAACATACAAAGGAGAAGCGTCAACCACGAGATGAAATGTGGATAAAAAGAGCAAGATCATGAGCACTGGCCAAGAAACCAGCTGCAGTGACAACAGAGGAGAAGCGATCAAACCAGACACGAGGAGCTTGCTTGAAGCCATAGCGAGATCGGTGAAGACGACAAACCACACCCTTAGGAACAGAATACACAGGGGGTGGCTGCATGTAGACCTCACGCAACTCGCCATTGAGAAAGGCGTTCTTACATCCAACTAAGAGATAGACCACTGTCGAACAGAGCCCATAGCAAGAAAGTGCGAATAGTGGTCATATGAACTACAGAAGCAAAAGTCTCATCATAGTCACGACCATGCTCCTGCTGAAAACCACACGCTACAAGAGCCTTGTAACGCTCAAGAGAACCATCAGAACAAGTCTTAACCTTATAGACCCACTTGCACGTTATAGGAATAACACGCGCAGGAAGAGGAACACATCCCACGTGCTAGTACGCTCAAGGGCAGCGATCTCCTTCGCCATCACATGCTGCCACTCCTGATGAACAACAGCATCACGATAAGAAGTCAGTTCGACAAGAGCAACGGCAACAAAACCAAAACGCTCAGGAAGCCAAATCGACTGGCGATCACGAAGAGTATAACGAGTGGCCGAAGGGGATGACCCGTCAGAAGGGGAGGGCATATCAGAAGGATCCTCAACTCGCGGGCGACGAGTATAGTAGAACGGATAAGAAGGAACAAGATCAGGAGCAACCTCCGGAGAGGATGCCGGTGGTGAAGGTGCTGACTGAGAAGGAGGCACCGGAGAGACCAAAGGTTGTGGTGGAGTGATGACTATAGGACTAGAAGGAAAAGTCAGAAATGAAAGCGGCTCAACAACAGAAGCTGAAGTGATGGAAGAAGGACGAGGATAGAAAGGACGAGACTCATCAAAAGTAACATCACGAGAAATCCGCATCCGTTGGCCAACAGGATCCCAACAACGATATCCCTTGTGCTCAGCACTATAGCCCAGAAAAACGCACTCAACTAACTGGCGGTCAGTTTGGTGCGCTCACGAGGTGCAAGAAGAACATAGCACACCCAAAGAGGCGAAGTCTAGAATAATCAGGAGTTTGGCCACAGAGATGCTCAACTGGAATCCCACCCTAAAGAGCAGAGGAGGACTGAATGTTGATCAAGAAGTGTGGCGAGAAACAACCTCCGCCCGTAAATGTGGTGGAATAGCGAGAAGCAAGCATGAGAAAGACGGCCGTCTCAAGAAGATGACTATGCTTGTGTTCAGCCACAACATTCTGAGCATGAGCACATGGACAAAAAAACCGAGAGAGTGCCCTGCTCAGCAAGAAAACCATGAAGGACTCTCGACAAGTACTCTCCAGTGAAATCAACGCGAAAAACACGAATAGGAGTCAAACTGAGTGCAAACCATGGTGGCAAAGGTCTTGTAGATAGATAAAACCTCACTACGAGATGACAGAGTATATCCACGTATGTCGAGAAAAATCATCAATAAAAATGATATAATATCGATGACCTTTCGAAACAAAAGGAGCTGGTCCCCATACATCAGAATGAACAAGATCAAAAGGACGCTGAGACACTGACTCACTAGAAGGATAAGGGAGTTAAAAATGTTTGCCAAGCTTACAACCCTGACAATTTAGAGAAGCATCACCAAACACAAACCCTAAAAGACCTCGACGAAGGAAGACATACAGGAACCACAAAGATGTCCTAAGCGATGATGCCACTGAGCAAACGATGCGGTGGAGGCTACAGCAGCTGCAGAGGCAGTGGTGGAGGCGAGAAGACTGACTGGGGCAGCGAAAGGAAGGGGAAGCCAGTCAAGCTCCTAGAGCCGTTGTGAGTCATGGCAGCGAGGGCCAATACCAACCAGAGTCCCCGTGCGACGATCCTGAACACAAGAATCAGAATCGAAAATAACACGACAACTATGATCAGTGAGCTGGCCAGCAGATATGAGCTACATGGTTAGTTTTGAAACATGAGAAACATCAGGAACATGAAAAGAGGAATTTGAAAGAGTGCCTCGAAGAAAACCACGAAGGACTCGACAAGTATTCTCCGGTGGAATCAACGCGAAAACACGAATAGAGTCAACGAGTGCGAACCATGGTGGCAAAGGTCTTGTAGATAGATAAAACTTGATGAAGATGAGGTACTATCATCAATAAAATGATATAATATCGATGACCTTCGAAACAAAAGGAGCCGATCCCATACATCGAATGATAGACACCGACTCACTAGAAGGAAAGGAGTTAAAATGTTTGCCAAGCTTACAACCCCGACAATTTAGAGAAGCATCGGATGTCATCGACGAAGGAAGACATGAACCACAAAATGTCCAGCGATGAATCAAGAATCCAAGGTGATGTACCGAGGAAGGAAGGAAGTCAACTAAGTCGTGGTCTCAATACCAACCGAACGATCCCGAACACAAGAATCGAATCGAAAATAACACGACAACTATGAGTGGTGGCAGACGATGAGCTACATGGTTAGTTTTGAAACATGAGAAACAAACATGAAAGAGGAATTTGAAAGAGTGCCTCCCTGATGAGAAGAGAGCAATGATGACTAAAGAACTAATAAGACGGTGAAATCGGATGTCATATGAGTGTCAAGGTGATGTACCTAAGGAAGGAGAAGTAGAAGGTGGTCTCTCCGAAAGATCGAGCAGCAAAAGAGCGAAGAACCTAGCCTGAGTGTTGTACCGAACTCGCTAAAAGAGGAACCTCCAGTGCCCCTGAGGACGAGCACCACGACGAAGATCCTTCTTATAGCAAAATTATTCCACATGTCCATCTTTGTTGCAATAAGTGCAGTGGAGTTTCTTACCAACAGCAGCTATCACTGTGGAGGCACAACTAAGGAAGGAGTAACCAAAGGCACAGCGAGTGTAGAAGCTAGAGAAGCCGCCAAAACCGAAGGAAGTGACGATGATGATAGCATACCGCTCACTAAGTCGAATCTTCTCGACGAGCAGTGCAAGGGCCTCCAACAAAGTCACACGAGGTTGACGAGTCGAGAATCGAGCACGAGTCCGCTCAAACTCGCATCAAGACGTGTCAAAAAATCGTAGATGCGACGAAGCTCCATGTGAGACTGCTGATGCTGACAACACTGACAGGTGCGGCAAACATCTGGCCCCAAAGAGTCGATCTAACGCCATATCGCAGACAACTGAGCATAAAACTCATCCATAGTGGCATTTCCCTGCTGCAATGACTGCTCCTGTCGCACAACAAGGTATAAGGAATCACCAAATGGGTCGTAGCGGCTGTGCGGAAGCCAATCCAACATCACCAGTGAGATGCACCTCCATGCTAGCAACCAAAATAGCAGAGGCACGAGCATCTTCATCAATCCATGTCTTATAAGCAGCATACTGAGTCTGAAAAGTCTCCATGGCATCCTCAAAAGCCTCAGAAGCCTTTATACGAGCGTCTTCGGAAGCATCCATTGGGAGTACAGGCTCAGCAGGTGGAGTAGGACGAGACGGGCAAGGCAACTCGCCAGTAAGAAAATCCCAAAGGCGTTGACCACGCATGTGGATGCGCATGTGCTGAAACCAGTCCCGATAATTGAGACCATCGAAGATCACCGGCAACCAGAAGTAAACAATGCCCGCAAAAAAGATTTTTCTCCTTTTTGCTTTTTTCGATTCGATTGGTTTACGGTTTACAAGATACCACTCACCAAACAGAGGCGAGACACCGCACTCATCTGCGGCCACGAGCAGGCGGTCGGCGGCGACCGCGACGCGGCGGCGGCGGCCTCGGCGGGATCAACGACGGTGGTCTCGGGCGAGGTCGGCGACGGCGGTCCCGGCGGCGCCGCGAGAGAGAAAGCGGCGGCGGCGATGGCCTCGGGCGGGATCTGGACGGCGGCGTCCCGATCTCACCGATAGCAACCCTAACGAGATCTCGACAGCGACCCCTCAACAACAACGGTGGAGGTTGTAGTGAAGCTGAGGAGGTGGCGGCGTCAGGTCACGGCGACGAGCGGCGGTGGAAAAAAGGTAACAAGCGGAAAGCCAGGCAAAACCCTAGGTATGACGAAACCCTTGGCTCTGATACCATGATCGAATAACGCTTGTATTCATCATGGGGCCAATATATATACATGTATAGGTCTGGCATATATGCAAGAAACCCCTCATACAATGAAGTAAATACACAGATATGTAATACATATCTAACACCATCAACAGAATGTCAAACATAAACATTTGTGAAATAAATACAGCAAAATCAAACATATACTATGAATGCCCTCTCCCCTACCTCAAATAGAACGATAAACTCACATATTTCTAGTTGATATTGCATAGTCAATATTTATAACTCAATAATAGCATACTGATATCAAAAGATGTACATGCAAACATTACTCAACATACTTTGCCTGGAGTCGTTGCTGTATCTGGCAAACGCAATGCTCGAAGATGCCCTGAATCAACGATATCTGCCAACTTCCAGGTCTTAATCTTTTCAGATTCATCTGTTATTCTTGGTTTAACGTCAGGGGTTCTGCTAACATCCATAGATGCCTGCTATTTGTTTGACACCTTTAGCAAAACATATTGGACAACAAGTAGACAACAAGAAAGGCTGCGGGAACTCACCAGGCCACTCATCGACACTGTGGGCAAGATCCGATCAGGTCGCTCTGAGTTCACTGCTATAGGACTGGACGCATTCGAAACAGAACCAAGGGTGTTGACGATTGGGGGCTGCATTAGAAACAAAAGTGAGTATATGGTACTAACAGACCCTGTTAGTATTCACTAATTGCCCAGCTAAAACTGAAAAAGAAACATAAGGCATCTACTAGAGTGGAATTGATTAAGTCAAATGAATCAGTTGGCTCAAAATCGTCCTGATGCATCTTACAAATGAACCAGATGCAAATAACTCATGTCCTTGAGAAAATAAGCAACAGTCATAGACACAAACCAAAATTTCAGTTAGAACCACAGAAAACAGATATCAGAAAACAAGAAACTAAATAGAGAATCAAATCAGTGTGATATTTATACCCTAAATGACCCTAGGATGCAAACAAATATTGATGAAAAGTACATGCATCACTACCTTGGTATTAATTTGTTGAGGTGGTCCACGAGAGCCCTCAAATGCTCTGCTCTCTAGCATCCTTAGCAAACGCTGCCCATCAGTGTTGGCTAATATTCTTATTCCGTTATCATTTGCTGTAACAGCAAGCAATGAGCCTTCTCTATTGAATCTCAAGCGTGGGCTTGCCTGAAAAATCAGCAGCAAATGAAGGCTAAGCAAAACCCTTCAGTTTGGACAATTCTGATGATAGCCAAAAGAAAACAAGGTGCTTACAGGAAGTCCACCGTCACAATCCGTTGTTGTTAGTATGTTGGCGCTATCCATATCCCAAAATTTAATAAGGAATTCATCTCCAGCAGCCAAGAAGTGGTTTCTGGTTGTGTCAAATTGGACTACACCCAGCGATCGTTTCCTAAAGCCATTGTATGTCCTCTTAATAGCCCCTTCAGTCTCATTCCACTCAACCAAGTGCGAATCACCATCTTTACTAGTACCACAAGAGAACAGCCTGCAAGGAAATTTTACAGTCAAACAACCTATATGGGTGAAAAAACTAGAAATGAAGCATCAAGATCAAATTGGTACATGAGAAACTTGTGACGAATGTGGATATTTCATCCTTCAGCATGTTTACTTAATTTGTTATCGTTTGACAGCTATTCTGTTCTATTTAATAATTGAAGTGTCTCACCTTGTTCCATCAGCACTGTAAGCCATGGTAGTACACCAATGTCCAGGAGCATCATAGTCAACCCTTGAACCCAAACAGTCATATAACCATGCCTTAATTTTCCCATCAATGGCGGTAGAGAAGATAAACTGCAAAGAAAGATAAACAAATCCATAGAACAGATGACAAATAATAATGACTAAATAATATGAAGTAGAACCTTAGCATGTCAAAATTAAAGCAAGTGAACATGAGGCAGCTAATGCTAAACAAGAATGCAAGAGGCGTCTTTATCATGAAAATGGCAATTATATGGAAAACAGCCAGAATGGTAATTACATAAGAAGTGCAACAAAGTGCCAGTACAAAATAGCTAGAAGCATATCTCAAGAATACCGGAATTAAAGTCACCCAGAAGTACCTGAATGGACTCCTTGTAGTGAGGGCAAACAGAATACACTGGAGCTTCATGACCTTCAAATGTGTACTGTTTTTGTCCTGATTGAGCATCCCACACCTGCCAATCAAATGTACCAGCATGCTCAAGATATTCTCTTCTGTTTTATAAACAGCAATACATCATATAAGTAACCTCACCTTAATGAGTTTGTCATCACCACACGTAATAATTGACAATGTCTTGTTGGGGTGCGAGAAGGCGATGTCATTAACCCCACCAATGTGAGCATCAATCTGTGTCATTTACAAGAGGTATCAAAATTTAGGGGTTGTTTGGATGATGGGAATTGGGGATTGAATTAAATCCCAAAAAAAACCTATCCAAACAGGCCAAAGGCATTTGATATTCATTCTCAATCATTATGCATTTACCTCTGCTTGCTGCCGTAACTCTCCATTAGGAACAAATGTATAAGTCTGAACAATATGCTTTGAAAAGGCAACACCTGGGAATCAAATCAACCTTACAAAAATCAATCTTGCAGATGAGCACAATTCAATATCTCAACTAAGGAAAGGTTATAAAGAAATAGAACTTGCAAATATAAAGCAATGGTCAAATGTGAATAGCAGCACAATGAGCCGTACCTAGCATATTTCCATCGGGGCTCCACAGACATCTATTGACAGATATTGCAGCATCTTTCATTAGTGCAGCCTGGACATGGAAGGAAACAGATTGTGCATCAGAACACACCACTGAAAAAGCATAATGCTGTGAATTACAGGCACAGCACAACAAAAGGTGGTAATAACACAGAATCAAATGGACTAAGAGTTGATAAATGACATCATGACCTGCAAAGGCAAGGTGCAGGAACCAATATCCCAAACTTTGAATGTCTTGTGAGCTATCCTTTCTCGTGAACCAACTTCCCATATCCCGATGTCACCAACATTTGTTCCAGCTGTGTTACATCAGAAAACTGTAAATACAGTGGACTGGATATAGACCAATAAATTACCCATTCAATAACCAAGAGATATGTTTCCAGCATGTACCTAAAAGAATGGTTTGTTGAACGGGATGGAAATCCAGGCTCATAACATTAGAACCCTGATTAAGGGTACGAACCACTTGTTTCGGAAGGTCATCTTGAGTATAAATGTTGGGAGGATGACTTGCACCAGAGAATGAAACCTAACATAGTTTTCAATGTATCATAATTTATTTGATCATGCAAATATGCAATATTGCAGAACTGAGTAAAAGGATAAACAAAGGTAAGTCCAAGTTCATCCAATACCTCATCCGGTTGGCCTACACGCATTCTTTTCATCAAATGTTCAGAATCTGCAGATTGATAGTCAATGCCAGGAGCACTTGTTGGAGTCCTTGGATGTTTTAGAAATGCCGCTGCAAACGAATAGAACATCCAAACAAAACAACCAAACAACAACGCCATGAGTGACAATCACTGCTGAGCTGAATTACTATAGTTTTATCTTACCTGTGTTTGGAGGCTGAACAAGACCAGGTGGTCCTTGTGCAACAGCAGCATGTGGCAAAGAGGGGTTGGCATTTGTCATCCAACCCGCAATTGCATTCGGAGATGGTGGTACCACGGGTTGAAATGGCTGCAAGATTGAAACATAGTGAACAATAGAACAATAAAAGTAAGCCAAATGTCCTACTGGTGTAATACATACAGCATGAGCACCCATTGGCGGAAATCCAGCTGACTTAGGGATTGGTCCAACAAGGGGTCCATTGGCAGTGGGAGGGGCTCTTGCGCCGTTGGTAGGACCAGCACAAGAGTGATCAGTGAAGAGTGTCTTGATGTCAGGGTTTGGTCTGGGATTCTTGCAGAGTTGATGTTGCCAGTTAAGACTACAAGGCATAGGAAAGAAAAGCAGTCCAATTAGCATCACCCTTTACAAGAAACTAAAGCAAGAGAAGGCATTACTGAAAGCCTAGTAGGTCTATATTATGGCAAACAGCAAAAATAAACATTGCTTGTATTGATGATACAACCGTACCTAAAAGATTGTCTGCAGTAGGAAGCGAAAATTAGAAAAACATTATTAATAAAAAATGGCATATCACCAACTTTCGTATCTTTGTCATATTCCATGAGAACTTGCTAAATGGGATAAACACATACAGGCATCTAACCCACACCAGACAAATCTTGAACCAAAATTATATCAAAAAGATTTTTTCTAGATAGGCTATTGAAAGAATGAGCACAAAAAATTCAATTGGTCTAAGGTCTCAAGTAAGAATTAACATTTAGGAAACAGAAAGGGTAATTCCCTCCCTCTCCACAAGTACAACCAAGTTTTTGTAAAGCACCAAACAGTGCGTATAATTTCTGAACACATTGGTTGGAGCATGTCCATTGGACAATCAAGAATCATAAATGTCCCTTATAAAGGGTTAGGTGCTAAAACTTCATGTAAATTTCCAACATAATAACACCAAACATCCCTCTTACTCGTCTATCATTGTTTAGGAAAGATGGAGACACAACCAGTAAAAAAACAAAGAACAGAAACAGAAATCTTCCATGTATTGCAGTTTTGTGACAGAACTCTTTTCCGAACTATATGTAAACTGAAAATATTAGACCTGACCTGCTATGTGCACAAATTTATATCGGATCTTACAGCAATTACAACTTGCTCTAAGAATACAATAAAATTTGTTCATGCAGATACCCAATAATAAAATAGTGATATGGAATGCAAAGCATGCCAAAATTTAAATCAACAAAACACCTTTGATTGATCAATGTGCGCAGTCTCGAAGCCTTAAATGGCGGAAAATTCAACTTGTCCCGGAACAGTGGGTTTGCCTCGATAAGCTTCTTGAGCTCCATGAGCATGATATTCCGGGCTGACTTTGTGTCCCCATACTTGGACAGCTGCTCATTTTGCCTGCGCATCATTTATACACAATCACATCCACATTGCCGCGATGCACAATACATTTTGCCAAACCAAAATAATGCTCCAAACGAACCATTTCCACCATACCTAAAATTCTCCAAGGTCAGCAGCTGTGTTATCTCCTTGAACAGCTCCTCATTGAAGGAGGCAAACACCTTGAGATCCTTCACGAGTATCTCCACTGCCTTGGACCGATCATGCCTGCAAAAAACAGTCCAGTTCAGCACAAATTAACCTTGATACCGACCAATGACCAAGAGAAGTTTCAATATGAGCTACCTGTCGAGAGCTTCGAGGTACTTCTGCTTGCGGATCTCAAAGAATATTTTCATGGAGTAGCGGTTATCCTCCACCTTGGTGAACCCGCTGAGGTACCTCTCCACCTCGTCCCATTCACCACCCTGCACCAGGTCCTCGAAATGCTTCATGTTGAAGTAGAACCCCGACTCCTGCTCCAACCTGCTCGACCGAAATGAAGGGAAAAAAATCAAAACCACCACTTTTACCAACCCCAATGGCTCCAAAGCCCTCTCTTGATCAACTCGAACACACGTACCTGTGCACCGTCTCCTTAAACTTCTCCTCATCGAGGAACTGCAGGATGAGGAACACCAGCTCCCTGCTCAGCGACGACATGGCTCCGCCGATCCCAGCCTGCGCCTCCAGCTCTCAAAAACCCAACGAAAATCCCGCCTTTCCGGCAGATCCCCCTCCAAATCCCCGCAAAACCACACCAAACCGCCCCCAGAAAGCCGAACCAAACACCCCACGAGCCGCTCAAACCCCTAGCGGAGACACCAGCGAGGAGAAAATCAAGAGCCCAAACCAACGGCGACAGCGAGCTCACAACCCGTGCGTACCCCTCGCCACGCCCATCCCGGCGGGATCTCCCCCGATTCCGTCGGCGCGAGCGCCGATCTGCAGCTGCCGGTGCCGGCGGGTCAAATCCGGCGGCCGGGTGGGCGCCGCGGGTCTCCTTCCTTCCTCAACCGCGCCGCCGCCGGCTAGGGTTTGACAGCCGCCTCCGTCCGCTTCTCCCTTCCCCTTCTCGCTCTAGCCGCCGCGTTTCCTTCTTACCTCTCTCTCCCCTTCCCTTTCTCTCCAAAACCCGTCCCACTTTTATTTTCCTCTCTGCTTTTGGTTTTTTGGGCCGCGTTTTATAACCACCTCTCCTCGTCTCCCATTTTATAGCCACGCAGACAGCCCGGTCAATTAACGATACCACCCATCGCAACGCCACTCTATTTACACAACTGCCACTGAGGACTGAGGTGGGGCTCGAGGGCAAAAACGGTAAATTGCTCACGCGGCAGAAGCGGGAGTGGGGCGGTCGCGGGGCTGGTTTGGTAATTTCCGCGTCAAGATGGGGCATCTGGGGTTGTTGCGGGGCCCACGGTGGGCCTTGAGGGTACGATGGTCATTTGACGGGGCGATGGCTACTGTAAGTTTTTCTGCCACGTCATCCTTCCTCGTACCCAATAACTCTCTCTTTTTTCTCTCTCGGGTTGGGGGTTTTTTTCCACTTCCTCTACCGGGGCACCGCGGTACACTTTCGAACAGGTTGGGGTTTGTGGTAGTCGCACCCCGTACAGGCTACCCGACTTTTCAGTCCTGTACTCGGGGTTTTTTCACAACAAGAAGTAGGAGAGTACACTTTGGCTATGATCTGATCCTGGGTTTCATAAAATTTTAAGAATAAATGCATTATGTTTTTTCGATGTCAGAAACATATTTACGGTAATCCTGTAAGTAGAAATATGCTTCATCCATTTCTTTATAAGACGTGTTTTGCTTGGCATAGGGTTAAAGAGCGCATGAAACCAAGAGAACCATAGATGGGAAATGACCATGGTGTTAATACCATGGGAATAAAAAGAGAGGGTAGTTGTGTGGTGTTTACTTATAAATATTGAAGAGGTAGGGAAGATTAATGAGGACAACAGAGAAAAGATCACTAAAATATAATGTACGCCTTATATTTTTACACAAGATGATAAAAATTTTGAGCCTTATAAAAAGTAAGTTACTGAAAGCATTCGGAAAGCACGCACATTAGATAATTGCAAGAGAGAGAAAGCTAGGCTGATAAAAAGCTAAATAAAATGCAAGGACTTGGAAAGAAAAAGGGTAGAAAAGCAAAGCGTGTGGGAGGTCACTCGGGGTGCGCGTAGTGGTGCGGGACTATGTCGCAATTATTTTTTGGATTTCCTGTCACTTTCCCGCTGCGTTGTAGTGTGGGGCGAGTGGTTGTCCAGCCTTTAACGCGATATAACAACTAGTGCTTATCATACCGCGCCTATATAAGCCCACGTGCTTATCTGACAACTGGCCATCCATGTAACGCAACGCTTCCGCCTTTCGCTCCGGATTTATTTCCATCTTTTTTAACCGAGCGGAAAGAAAAGGATCGAGAGAGAGAGGGAGGAAAAGGCACACGAGAGTACGAGAAGATGTCGCACGTGTCAATCGTGCATCGAAACGTGGCGTGTATGTTGACCACCCGCGCTTTGACCCGCAGGCGCTGCCCACAGGGGCTCCGTAAGAGGCACGGAGGATGGAGATAATTACAGCGTTTTGCCACTGGATTGTGATGGCCTCCGGGACGGCGGAGGGGCACCTCCGGGAATGCTCGTCTCCTCTTTTCGCGGTGGTGGGCTCGATCGCGGCCGTCCGTATCTCAGCGGCAGTGGCCAACACATGCGCGGGAGCGTCGGATCTTCTGCGGTCGCCCCATGCCTGCTGTTCAGTTTTGGCCTCTCGCCCCTGCTGGATATGGCTGAGCGCTCTATGTGCGGCTTATTAGTACAAGGAGTAGTGATTTTTGAAAGAAACTGAACCTAAAAATCGACCAAAAATAATGGGGTCATATGCCCCCACTGATTTTCTTGATACCGTGCCAAAAAGAATGGGGTCATATGCCCCCACTGGAAAATTTGACAAGTAATAATTGTCAGGAAAAATTTATTTCGACAGAAAAATATTTCGACAGGGCTGTGATACATGCGAGGCTTAATTATCTTTGGAATTGTGATCATGCGTGATTAACGAGAGCTAGCTGTTGAACTGTTCACGTATTGGTCTGTGTAGCCATATTTTTTTTAAAAAAAAACTTGGTCTCCTAATACCTTTTTTTTTTTGGCAAAAATGACATCTTTTATAAGCTCGGAAGGTGTAGCATGCGACATATATCACCTATCGAACTCCCCTCGTAAGCTCGATAGGAGCGAGCGAGCGCAGTAGGACAGGTGGCACGGTAGCACACGACGGGCGAGGCAGGTCTAGGCGCTGTCGAGTTGCTGTGCTCAGTAGCAGACAGCTTGGTAGGCTGCTGCCAAGCACCAGCAGCTCGGTAATGCCTCGCCTACCACGCCATCTGCTCCTGCGGAGCTCCGTAGAAGTGGCAGGTGATATATATCTCTTGTCATGTCTTTTGAGCTCGGATGAGATACTATTTTTATAAAAACCGGTGTAACGGGGTCAAAATTAGAAAAAAAAACGTAGCTCCACAGCCAAATACATAAACAGTCCCTAGATGTTCGGGTGTCTCTACCTGGGCGGATTCTCCGTTGAGCTATCGGTGATGTAGTGGATTGTGTTCACTTATGACGCCCGTTTAATGAGTTTCTTCTATAGTATAATTATCTATATATTTAATAAGTTTCTTCTATAGCATGATTTTAACTCTCTTCTATAACATGATTATCTATATATTTAATGAGTTTCGTTGCAACGTACGAGTACGTAACTAGTTATTTTGAAATATTGCACGCCATGGTACATATTGCCATAATAATCCGTTTTTAATTCTTATTAGCATTGTGTTTTTTTAGAACATCGCGTGTGCCTTCTTGTCGATTAATGACGGTGAACTTGCGTACCCTCCGTCTCGTAATATAAATTTAAAATTTACAATACGTACGAACTAAAGAAACATTAAATTAAAAAATCAATATTATAGCACGTGGCCCATATAGAGCGGCCCATATTTACTCGCATTTTGGCTTATGCTATGCATTCAATGAACTTAAGTATAGTACTTGGCTCCATTCATTGAATGCATTGTCACTACCACGAATCCATGTCACGAAGAAATGAATAAAGGATGTGTTTTGTCCACCAGAACTGTATTAATTTTATGGGAGACAAATCTAGCCCGAGGTGCTTTCGGCTTAAGATTTATGACTTATATTTTTTTAAATAAATAAACAGAATGATTTCTTCACTATCATTTTAAAACAATTTATCAGAATAGTATTTTAAAGTGACTTATCGGTATTTGGTTGTTCACACAAACTCTCACGCTAGACAAATCTCCCATCAACCGTGCGTGCAGGGCCAAGATACGACGCTCCCCCGAGAGACTTCTCACTATGCCACACACCCAACGCCAACACAAGATACAATGATGGGAGATTTGAAGGCACTACAGAGCACGTTTACGTGCATATTTTTAGAGGAAAATTATTTAATACCATCATAAAAACCATAACTTAGAAAGTACTATCATAAAGGAGTGAAGTTGTAAAATACCATCGCAAGGCCTAAAATTTTGCAAAATACCACTGCCGTGGCTTTTTCCTTCTATTTGCTCCGTCAACCTCCTTTTGGTGAGAGAAGCATTTAGAAATGATGCTATTGTCCCTACATCCTTCTTCTTTGCTTTTGCTGCTGTGGCTGGCCACGGTATTGGGTAGGGCTACGGTGGGGGAGGGGCGGCGGCTGCACACGCTTTTCTCGATGGAGTGCGGCAACTACTTCAACTGGCAGGTGGTGGGGCTCCTCCACAGCTTGCGCAAGGCGGGGAAGCCAGACGGCGTCACTTGCCTCCTCAACTGCGCCTCCGAGTAGCTCCCGTCCTACCGCGGCCTTCGCCTCAGCCACACCCTCCAAGCCCCCTCCTCCAGCCGCCACCCCCCGCACTGACTACTGTAACTCTCACCGTCATACACACAGACACACCACTCCTCTCCTCGTCCCCTATGTATCGTAGTGGCTTGTGTCCTCAGCAAAACTATTAGAAGTACTTGCAGTTGTGATACCTTCCTCAAGTTGAGGTTGATTTGTTCCTATCGTTAGTTATTATGCATTGGAATCGTTATGCTCGAGTGCAATTTTTTGCTTCACTGAGAAATCTGGGGGCTTTAATATGAACAATCCCCTGATTCATGGGGGCTGCTCCAAACGGCTTTTAAACCGTGGCTTCTAGTTATGGTTGTTGACTAAAAATGCACTATAACGGCTGTTAGCTTTTTCTAAGTCATTTAATAAAAAATTAAAAAAATCGTTATATCGTCACAAACAATACAAATGAATAAATGGAAAGAAAAACCAAAATTAAAAAATCGATACGTTCTAAATAGCTTTTAGCTTCTGAAAGACAAAAAGTAAGAAGCCAAAACCGTTTGTGGCAGGGCCATGGCTTGGTTACTTTGCGCCTGGATGTGAAATATGTGGGTGTAGGATTTGGGACGGATTACGATATGAAATGTTGAACTCTCAGCACAGTGCATCTCCATTGGGAGTTTATTAGTGTTGGTTGCTGATTTTGTAGTGATTGATTTGACAGACCCTTTTGGATTGAATTAATTACTGCTGTACAGTAGTCTACCGGGGGATAAACTGCTTTGTCCGATGAATATGAGTTTGGGAAGATTTCTCTAGAGGATAATGTTGCGATTGCCATGTATGATTGAAGTGAGTTCACCAATTATTGGCAATTGAGCCACCGGTGAATGTTCGTCAATTATCGGTATAGCTAGGATAGATTCATTCTATCCTTGTATTAAAAAAAAATATCAAATGGTTCCTCAAAGAAAACCTACGCAGAAATAGTCAGATTACTACCATGAACGGTCTAATCAGCATAGAATTCTACTGTGTCTAAAAAAGGAGATTGGATCATATACCCTCCCTTTAGTTGGAAAATTGAGGATTTACCTCCACATCTCAATGACATGTAGGTCATCATAAGTCACCGACTCATGTGCGGGAGGTAAATTCTCAATTTCTATTTAAATGGAGGGTATATGATCAATTTTTTTGTCTAAAAAAGTAGAACTCTACTGGACTTTCCATGATACGGTAGCGTAATTTCTATGCCTGCAAATTAAGCAGAATATTTACTCGACAATATCTTTTTATTAGAGGTGTTGTCGAGATACGGCAAACACAAAGCAAATGGCCGTCAAGTTTGTCAATGTGACACCTGCTAGTACTAATTGAACGTTCTTTTCTCCTCTCCATTTCGAAGAAAACACCAGCTGACAGGAAAGGATGGAGGTGACGTGAGTGGAGTTGATGCACATGGTTGTCCCATTTTTTGTTTGGTTCTAGTTTTTCCTATAATTTCATTATTTTTGCTTGTTTTTATATGGAGAGAGATGGGGAAGGCAGAGAGGTCAGTGTCAAAGAAAGTGAGGTGGCTTGTGGTTGAACTGTAATGGCAGGCTCCTCAGGCCTCACCCTACCCCTGCCATGAAACTTAACCATTCTAGTATGTGAAAATGGAAAAGTGTACACTGAAGAGTAAAGACCTACCATCATCTATTCATCTAGGCTAACTTCTAAATTGATATAATGTATTATAGTAATACTTCTCACGAGTAGTATCTTCCTATACCCACAGAACCTTATTCTAAAATTAGTTTTCTATATGACATAGTAGGATAAAATAATACGCTAAAAGTAATTGGTACTTGCCTCCAAGACTAAAAATATATAGCAAGCCAAAAGTGATGTTAGACGTAAGGCGTAATTTATATAAAGAACCTACAATAAAAGAAAGGTGCATCGGTGTGCTTGAAATGCCTTAACTAATTTAGTGGACGTAATACAATATTTACTAGTTATAAGCCTATCTACGAGGTGGACCCTTCCTTCAGGTGAGGTCTAGTGGCCGCCCGAGCTCTTCTGTCGGCAGGACCTCCCCCCTTCCTGTTCTGCCTCCTAGTCCCAGGCACTGATTGGTGAGGGCGAAGACTTTGCCGTGTGGAGGTAGAAGACGACAGTCGTTCTCTTCTTGGGTCTGAGGCCTACTGTTGAGTTAGGCCTACCATGGCCATTGCTTGGTTGGCTTAGTGCATTGCACACTGATCAAGCCGAGTAGTCTCCTCACACGAGCACATGAGCTGCGCTACGCACGGCTCCACCAGTTGCAGCCCTCATTCACGGCTCAACTAATCCACCTCCTAACTAGCTAACCCTAGAGCGACGACGGCAAGCAACGACGCCGCGTCGAAGCGAGGCCGATGAGCGGGGACACGAAAGTGAGCGCACGCTATGACTTGCGAACATAGGCCGTCCAGGACGGCAGGGGGTGCAAGCGTGCGGCAGGTAGTGTCCAGGGGCATAGGCGTAGGCGTGCAACTACGAGCACATGCCGAGCAAGGTGCAGGCGTGTAGCGGGCATGTGGCGGTGGCGTGGCATATGGTGAACATCGGCGAAGGGCGCGATCATGGGCATCAAACGACCGGTGGCCAAGCCACACAGCGGTGTGCGACGGGTGGTGTCTAGGGGGTGCAGGCCGTACTCTTCTCATTAATCTCACAAATGTGGCCTCCGACCATCGCCGCCACCAGCCACCGCGTGATCCCCAGGTATGTATCCCTAATCCATCTACAAACCAACTCCTCATCACCATTACTAGTGCCACGACTACTCTGCTCTACATTTGATTCCCACTGGTGATTCCCAATCTTGTGCCTACTTTTGCCATCTAAAGAGTATACTACTTCTGCCAAATCCCAATCATGTGCCTACTTTGCTCGTGTTCGTGTGGCAGCGAGGTAGGCATGCTCGATGCTCATGTAGCCGTGACTCGGTCGGACGAGCGCGAGGCCGCGGCCGCCAGGTTGTGCCGAGGCCATGAGGGGCTTCAAACGGGACCACCGGAGGTGCGTAGGTTTGACACGACTTGCCCACGACAGCACCTTTCATCGGCTTACTCGTCTTCTCATGTATGTAGGTTTGCCTTCTCTCATGGAAAGCTCAAGTCCTTGTTCTATAAAATGTTGAGATATTATGGAGATATTTAGATTGTTAGGTTCTTGCCGTCCCTCAATATATCGTCTTCCCACATTTTGTTCGATGTAGCTGAGTTCCATGCTTTGATTTGGGATGGGCCAGTGTTGGGCCACCCAGATTTCATTGGATTATAGAGAGGATTTGGGAAAGCAGTGGGCTTTGTTATTCTTCTATTATCAAAATCCAATGTTAATTAATACTCCATTAATTAATAGAATCTAGAAGAATATAATTAGTTTTTGTTATTTTGATTTCTAAAAAAATGAAAATGTGTAGTAAGAGATGCAGATGGAGTCATAAAGACCGACTTAAACCCAAGAATTTTTTGTTTAGAGTATCTCATTCTTGAATTTGCATATGGAGATAATCAAAAGGTAAACAAGAATGTCGATATACACATATTAAATTTATTTGCTTAGTCCTATCCTATCTTGTAATTTTTATTGCTTTTAGTATACTACTAGAGTAAAAATATGTCTTTCCATTGTTATTATATATTAGTCCTGATCCGTATTGCCCTACCTTTGATTTTTTTAGGTCGATTCCCGCACACATCTATTTATTTCAAATTAAGCACTATTTATCTTCGTTCACATCATTATTTTTATACGAATAATCGACGTAACATAGGTATTAACTATGATTACATATATTTCGGTCGGCTATAGCCACGCCGAACTCTGGCGAAACAACGCACGGGGATCCGGCGATGGCTCGAAAAGGTCCGTAGGGGAGCACTACGTAGCAAATGCCATGTACCCGTAGCGTGATAGCACGGGGGCGTACGGCCTGCGGCATGAGCAGTGAATCGAATCACTGTGACAACTGCGCCACTCTCTCTCCTACTTGCTCTCTCTCTGGAGCAGCGGCGACGGGGCCGGACAGCGCGTGCGAAATGACGAGGGTACCCCCATGCGCGCTCAGGGGCAGAATCGTCCGTCGCGTGGACCGAGGAACATGGGCCGACGTCCTTTTGCGTGGGGACCACCAGCTCCTCTCGCTCGTACTGCCATCCATCCATGGCGATATCTCGCGGTACACACGTGCACAGGGTGTAAATCTCCTCTCTCTCTCTCTCTTCTTGCGAATAGTTTAGAGAGAGAGAGGAGAGAGAGGAGTGAGTGTGAGACGAGGGTAGATGCGATATCTCGTGGGGTGGCAGAGAGATGTAATCCAGTGGTAGTACGTGGGGTGCTGCGAAGGGTAGTCTTTTTAGGTGTCACTCAGTTGGTTGAAATAAGTTAAGTTATGATTAAAATTATATTGTAACTGATTAAAATTATATTGTATCATTAGTAGCTTATTTAGCGTAACTAAATTTAAAAAATTAAAATAGAAAAATATACTGGTCCATCACGAGACAACATAAACGAATACGTAAAAAGAACCGATAAAAAAGCTCAAAAACTAAAAATCATAAAAGACGAAATTTATGAATAGTAAAATAAACCGAAGCTTAAGTCCAAATGAGCGGAGCCTTGATGCCTACATGTTTATGGTGGGTTCTTTTGCTGATGTCACCTGGCTATGACGGATGATTTTTAGGTTCTAGCGTAAATATTTATACGAACAAATTAAATACTGATAAATTATTTATAAAAAACTGTCTTAATAAACTGTTTTAAAAAGATAATAAATAACCATCAAACTTATTTAGCCAGAAGAAATCATTAATCATAAGACATAGGCTGAGATGAAAATGAACCGAGGGTTGCGTGTTGAAGCCGTTGCGTGTTGCCGGACGTGCCGTATGTTTTTTTAAGAGCTGTATGTACTTCTCGGATGCAAGGTGTTTACTGCTTTTTAAATTACCACGTAGCTACCTCGCCCTGGCCTGGAACATGTGCAGTTAAACGTTATTACAAATAGCCCCCTTTTTTCGCGGTGAATTTTATGCGACTACTGTAGATGCAGGGCCTGTTCTTTTATGGTTGAGGTTTGTAACTTTCAGCTGTGGGCTGTGACTTTTGGCTGTTCGTCTAAGAGATTATAGAGTAACTGAAATTCACGTGCGGCTTTTGACAATATAAATGAAATCGGTGCAGTATGTACTACAATTAACTATTAGACTCTATCTTGAAAAGACACCTCATTTAAAAGCTAGTTACTATAAAAAAGCTAAAAGCAGCTTAAGAACAGGGCCGTAGATGCGGTTTCTTGCGTTTACAGTGTTTTCAGTGGTAAAAATCTCCGTGGTTGATTCAAAACGCACGTACCCTCAGCCTTTTTTTTTACAAAAAAACTTTTCAGGTTTTTAACACTAGTTTCTTTCTTTAAAAGAGGCATTCAAAACCAATACGAACATAATGTTTCAGCAAAAAAAAAAGTTTGTCGCTCGGTTTGCACTATTTTGTCCAGTTCCTTCCGGACGGATCCATAAATAAATATGTTGGCACTTGGGCAACGGTGTCTTTATGAAATTTGCTGGCCCGTAATACTTTTATAAAAAATGGATTATGTATTTGTCATGGGAATTGAGGCTTGAACATTGGTATTCAAGACAGAGCCGGCTCAAAAAAAACCTTTGCATAACCAGTGGCGGAGTTAGGATTTAATTACATATTAGGTTCAGTGGTGGAATGATCTAGACTATCTAGACTGGACTATGAAAATATTACCTAGACTGAACTGAATTTACCCGGACTATACACTAGATATTTTTTCACATCTCGGACTGAAACCTACTCTATTCGAGGTGTGGATCCGCCCCTGTTTACAACGGTGCAGCTAGTTATCATAGTTAACTTTAAGGCTCAACAACCGAGATAAACGAATCTAACGTGTCTAATCCTGTAAAATCCACAGATAAACGAATCTAACGTGTAGTTAGTAGGACATGTAACGTAGCCTTTAGCCACAATACATGAATACGGTACAAGTTGGGCTGCCTACTGGACGAGGAAAGAAGTTTGATGGCGCAAAGTATGTATGTCCTACTTAAGGTCTGCTCCAACTGTCTTTAGCTTTCGATTTTTGATTGTGATTATTACATTTTGACTAAAATTATACTGCAGTGATTGTTAGCATTTTCTAAATCATTTCATTAAAAATAGTAAATAAATAAATAAATATCGTTATATCTTCATGGACAATACAAAAGAATAAAATAAAAACAAAAAACAAAAAAACCAAAATAAGAAGTCGACACGTTTCAAGTGGCTTATGACTTCTCGAAGCTAAAATCCAAAAATCAAAAGCCAAATGCCGAAGTCACTTAGAGCGGCCCTTATACTGCCGGCTTTTTTTTGTTACATTAGCAGAGCTAACTGGTACCCTAGATACTTTTTTTTGAGTTTACGTGTTACTTTTGACTATGACAAAAATTATAATAACAAACAATGTCTTTTATTCGAAGCAACCAAATTGCACTTCGTTGACACCATGGGCTGGAGATGGTGGGATAAGGACACTCCTAATAAGTCATACTCAGTAATATCTATAGTATTAATTAGCATTTAGCTAGATTTTATGATGAGGTTGAGGTAGACTTAAAAGAAAAAAGAGGGGGAAATAGTGTCTCAACTCTCATGTAAGATATTGCTTGGTCATAAAATGTGGCCTCGCTCATTTAGGTTTTTTTGTGGCTTATGATTTATTTTTCATTATTTGGTATTGTAGCTAGCTTATTTTGTACTATATTTGCTGGTGATTTTTTTGATATAGTTAAATTTTAAAATTTTAAAATAGAAAAAAGGTTAACCAATCATTAAAAAACTAGACAATACCAAACGAAAGCCAAAATGAACACCGGAGAGAAGAGGAAAGAGAAAAGGCTAGAAAAATACCCTATTAAAAACTAAAAGTCTAACCGAGAATACGTATTAACCAATAGTAAACGTGAAGCATTCGCCGACCGAGGCAGTAGATTCCGTGGAGGGGCATAGGATTCTCGCAAAAGGACACGCCCGTCCGTACCTTAGCCCAAAAGGAAGTACTCCAGAAAAACACAGGATTCATTAAAAACGATAGATATTCGGAGGCAGTCCTGGCAACCACTCCCGTCTTATTTATCGAGAGCTCTCCCTTTCTTCCCCCTCCCCTCCCAACGAGAAGAGTCAAGCGAGGTTCTCGGCACAAGATATTACTCCTCCTGCACACGAGTATCTCGCACGGTGTGTGTACTTGGTGTATCGCGGCGTCGGTCGTTCCCAGGTCACCACCCGTCCGGGACAGGAGGTGCCACGGCTAACGTATTAAATAGTGTCATAGTTATTTTTTCTAATTTAACGTCTTAAATATCTATTTCTATAAATCAAGTTTTTTTACCTATCGAGCTCGGCATGTCTTAGTAGAATCCACCACGGTAACAATTCATACCTATGATTAGTGTGTTGATTAATTAATGTTAATAACATACAACTAGTGCTAATTGTATTTAATAAGCACTAATTATATTTAATTAGCACTGATTTGGTCAAAAAATTTGCTGCTGCGGTGGGTGTGCTCGTTCACAAAGAGGATATATTTGTAAAATAGATATTTTGAGGTTAAATTTGAAGAAAATGGAGCACCTCTCGAGCTTACACCTATCTCGATGGGTAACTACCAAAACTAGCCAACGTTGGTGCTTATATTCGAAATAAAAATATACGCACCGTATAGGATTGGAAGAAGAGGGGTGGAAACCCCGGAGATATTTCCGCCCGGAAATCCCTATTGCCGTTTGGAAACTACGGATACAAATCCTAGCAATTCAAAAAATAAAAAGAAGAAAATTCAGAAAATAGGAAAATTCACAAACAATACAAGACATCACAAGTAAAATGATAATGAAGAAGATTTCAATATCTTTGCTGCTTCGAATGCCATAATTACTGTTATGCATAACAAGGCAAATTACCTAAGATAGTAGCAGCAAAATAGATATACTATGGAAAACACACATATACAAGAGCTACATTCAGATCAGAAGGCCAGATTCTAGATTAACTGTGTTAACTAAATCCAAGAAACATGCACCTCTCAGAAACAACTTATAAAATACCTACAACTTCCTGTGTTACTACTCAAATCACCCAAGAACACACATCATCCACCAACTACTCCAACCACCCAAGAACACACCAGCTCCCAGTATACAGTTTGAGACTTTTGCCCAAAATTAAGACCATATTGTAAAGTCAAGGAGGCCGACCAGAGAAGAGGGTGAATAGGTGCTTTAAAGTCTCTTTTGCTAAAACAAGTTTATAATGCAGAAGTGTAACTCAAATCTATTTTGCACAATTAAGACATAAAACAACTAGTTTCACCTAAATGCATTAACACCCTAAGTCTATGACAAGATTTGTAATCCTAATGGACAAGCAATCAATTTAATTTCAGAAATTTAATTGTGTAAATATAGATTGAGCACAAGAGATCAAACGATAAATAACACAATCTTTTTTTACCGCCGGTCTCCCTAGTCCATGTACAATAATCTATCTCTTAAGATTGTCTCTAAAACTTACACATCACCTAAGATAGCACTAGAGACAACATCTCCAATAGTAAATTATTCTTCTAACTATTTTATACTATTTTTACCATAACTTATTACCTCACACCCTTTCACTATTTGCATTAATTTACGGTTTCAAGTCATCTCTTGTATAAGAGACATCAAATTATCTCTCCTCACCTCCTCTCTTCTCCACATAGAATTTTAAGAGATAGCTGAGATGTCATCATTTGAGATGCCCTAATAAGCAAGCTAACTGAAACAGCAAGCAGCTAAGGGTGAGTTCTTTCGGGCTTATAACTTGACTTTCTACAGTAACTATCTTTCAAACGCAATGTCTTTTTACAAACAGACCCTGCAATCACATATTGTATCCATCACATTGAAATGTATTCTTGTTTAGAATTGATTGGTATCCTTGTAATTTTTTACAAATGTATAATTTTTCTACTTTGTGAGATATATAACCACTAGGTAATTAATTGCATATATTTCGTTTCAGAGAAGTTTGGATTAGTTTGACACTTCAAAATGGAAGGACGGTATTATAAACTGGCGTTGGCTAAAGGATACAGACATATAAAAAAAATAAAGGAATTGAAAACACCTTATTATTTTGACCAAACAGTTGTCGTATATGTTTTTTCCGTGTATAATTTGGTCCTAGAATTCTGTGATCGTTTCGGCTTCTGGCTTATTTTTCACTATTCATAAATTCATCTTTTTCTGAACTTTTAGCTTTTTTTTGAGCTTTTTTGCCCGTTCTTTTTTTTCCCGTATTCGTTATGCGTTGTGCGTGATGGGCTAACATATTTTTATATTTTAATTTTTAAAATTTAATTATGTTAAATAAGCACATCACCACAGTGTTTTTCAACTAGCTACAGTGTTTTTCAGCCATAAGCCACCAAAAATAAGCTCAAATGATCACCCCTTTAGCTTCTAGCTCTGTCAATGCGTGAAGCTAGTACGTACGAACTATATGTCTATATACTAGCTAGGATTCAGTTGTCAAATAAATCTTGTTATCTTTACATGATTATGATTAAATCCAATTTGTGGATGAGAACGGTCCAGGGTAGCCGTGATGCCATCACAGCCTGTTGCTTCCACGACAGTGCAGCTTACTGATTCTTTAATATTCCGCACTAATTTTTTCTGTATATGCTATACACCATCATTTTTAATCCTCCCAGGGAGGTTTTCGTCTCAAAAAAAAAAAAAAAACCAGGACAATTGTGGACTCAACATTAGCGTTGATAATTGAACGAGAGCATCTTACGTGAATGTGTTTAGAAGGATGCTTAATAATAGAAAGCTGATTTTTTTGCCACATAAGATATATAACGTGTTTATTTTAAATCATTGATGCTTAAGTAGGCACATGTGTTTAACGTGTGTTTATGTATATAACTATATCTAATTTATATATAAAATAACATCTGATGATATGGTTATATTCTCTCTCTTTAAACACTTATGTATAAATATTCTATATTGTATATACCTCTATTGGCGCTCATGCTGTAACCTCCCCTTGTAGTAACAGACACGTAATGTCGTTTTCTAGGCTTTTCAAAAACCTACAAGTCGTATATTCTCCTAATATAAGTTCAATTTCTTTTGACATACTTCATGTAATGTTGTCTTTATATTTAAAAGAAAGTCTAGGCTTAGTATATATTTTTGACATACTTCATGTAATGTTGTCTTTGTATTTAAAAGAAAGTCTAGGCTTAGTATATATCCATTTTTTTACTGGTAGATGGTAACAATTGTATATCCAGTTATTTCATACTTTCAAGTCCATCCCATACATCACAAGCATCACGAGGATTATTTTGTTCATTTTTTAATTCGATTGTAAACAAATTAATAAAATACCATTTAGGCCCAGGAATATTATTGTCTAGAAAAAAAAGTAAAATTTGATTGCTTGCTTGATCGGCCGGATTCTTTTGGGTTTAAAGTTTGCTTATATTTATATTGTCTACAGTAATTAGATTTTAAATATTACGTTTTAAGGCGGGATTAATAGAAAAATTATAGTAAAAAGTATACTGAGTTTAACTGTACTGATCAAAATTACATGTGATTATTTCTCTCTATATACTACCTCTTATAAATAGATAGAATTTAAATATTTAAATCATAAGCTATAAATCATCAGTCTAAGATCTGTTCTTTTAACTTTTAGCTTTAGTTTTTGGTTTTTCTACAATAACTAGCTTTTAAACGTAGTGTTTTTTAAGATAGAGTCTACTAATTAATTGTAGTACATACTATACCGACATTATTTATATCGACAAAAACCATATATTACTTTTTATTACTATATAATACTTCATACAAACAGCTTAAAAGTCTCGTAAAAAGAACAGATGGTAAAAAAAATCTACCTATGGACCGATAAAGTAAGGCAAAAGTGTGATGGCCTTTTTGGATCACATGCAAGCCTCTGGTCGCTGTCCGGAGCGGACAGCAGCGACTGGGAATTCATGACAAGTTGCAGGGATATCTCGGGGGAGAATATCTCTCTTGTTTTCCTCGTTTCCACGGTGCATTAATTATCCTGTCTGACGGCAAATCACACACGTCCCATCGGAAAAGGCATGCTGCAGTGTGAAAGGGACGCAAGAAGTTACTTTTGAAAATGAAAGGGACGCAAGAAGTTACTTTTTTTTTTCAACAGAGTAAAAAAGGGTCTACCTTTTCGATTTCTTAGTTTTTTTTTTAACTTTGCTGTCTCTCGATCAATGTTATCTATCACATCTATTAATCACAGTTAAATATATTAACTACAGTTTAATCACATCTATTAATCACAGTTAAATATATTAACTACAGTTTAAAAGAACTGGGCCAACATAGACATATATACAACGAACACCATACGTAACATGTTACTATTGCTACATATAATCCAATATTTTGGATGCAACACCCATCATCGATGGAATCGATGCGTGGTATTTCGCCAGCTGCTTTTGGCTTAAGTTGCAGTATACCATGCATTTTGGCGGATTTAGTCGTATTTAGAGGTGTATTTATATGAGTGACGTCGGTCGCAGGGCAATGATAAAATAGCACTTTTGCTATCTGACTACTATGCGGTGGGGCCTAAGGTGCCGGCGTGATACTCTAACATCATAGACGGTTCGAAATAAAAACCATCTGTGATACTCTAACATTACAGACGGCTTGAAGTAAAAACCGTCTGTGATACTCCAATATCACAGATAATTGTAACATAGAACCATCTGTGATAGTCATTTATAGATAGTTTATACCACAAAACCGTCTGTGATAATTCATACTATATCTAAATTTTTCTGTTTTTTGGCTAGGCTCAAGAAATGTTAGCTATGCCTTTTGAAAACAAGAAAATACAGTAGCAAACACAGCAACACATCCCATTAGAATTCACCATTACAGTATCACAAGATAATGAGCAGGTTACTTATCTAACACATTAAGAACATGGTAAGAACACATCATAATCCTACGAACCTAACTATTAAACATGATAAGAATACATCTCTTAATCTTATGAACTCAACTCTTAAACATGGCAAGAATGTATCTCCTAATCCTATGAACCCATGGCAAAAGCATAGAAGAAGTATAAATCCTAGCAACGCGCGAGCTGGATGTCCTTGACGCCGACTTAAGCACCGTCTTGGTAGCTAGTTGCTTCCATGGTGCCTTGCAGCGAAGGAGATCGAGGCGGCGGTAGCGTCAGCTTCGTGTCACAATGGTGAGGCTGCACAGGACATTCTTACGATACTTACGACAAAAAAATGTGTTGTGTAGTCAATCGTTGTGTCATAACGGAGGCACTAGATCACGGCGGTAGTTGGCGTCGTCGAGGAACAAGTTAGGAGTGGATGAACTACCTAGGTGCAGCCGGTAGAACTAACGCATCTTGGAGTGAAAGGGAGAGGGGGAGTAATTAATAAGGGGGCAAGAGGTGGGAGGAACAGGTGCTACCGTTCGATGCGGAAAGAATGGACACGTGAGATCAAAATCCTGGGGGAGATGTCACGGATCGGTGTCGTGGTATTATCAGAGACGGTTGTTATACGAATCGTCTGTGATGTCTTGTATTACCATAGACGGTTTATATTAATAACCGTCTGTAATATTTTCATAGACGGTTACCAATAAAAACCATATGTGATGTGTTGCTTTATCACAGATGATTCTATAAATAACCGTTTGTGATAGTTGCAGCACATACGGTTCATAGGAATAAATGCGTGATGTAACCATCCAATAGATGTACCTCTTCGTAGCGTATACATCAAGATGTACCTTTTTATCTAGCTAGTGATCAGCGATTTGTGATAGTCATAGGAACCGTTTGTGATTTTGACCGATATAAATGAAATCACTACAGTGTGCACTACAATTAACTAGTAGATTATGTCCTGAAAAATAATTTGTTTAAAAGTTAGATACTGTAAACAAAGATCATTCACCGTTGAAAACTATGTTATAGAAGGCAAAGCGGACATGCCATTCATCCGTCGCTGCGCAAATTACCAGCATGCCCTCTAGCGACCTATGTATCTGCACACATAGCTGAGAAGAAAACAAAATTCTGAATGATATTCTTCAATCGCTTTGCTTTAGCTATAAGGGTTACCACCCAGACATGAATGGGGGTAGGCATGCAGCATCCCACACCGTGGCTGTATTGCATGCTGCCTCAAATGCACCATATATACTAAAGCTCAGACGAAGAAGACGAGACAACGCCATAGATATCGAGCAAAGGAGAAGGCTTTTGGAGCCTATCGTTAGACCTAGAGACTCGACATTTGCCAAAATGGAGTCTCTGGACCAGATATGTGTCCAAAGGAAGGAATGGAAGCTAATTTTGCCATTGGATAGCTCCATATTATATATGTATATTTCTACCTATCCATTTTCGTAAGACATTTTACAACAGCTTTTATTTAGAAGCATCTGTATGGAAAACCTAGCTAGTTTGTGGCTGTATATTTTGTACTAGGTAGTAAATCAATTATTTAGACCCCGCTCGGTTAGGCTGAAAAACTGTAGCTTATGGCTGAAATTACAATGTCGCGGTTGAAATTT
The DNA here is from genome assembly GCA_036346245.1 of Bonia amplexicaulis. Taxonomy (NCBI): domain Eukaryota; kingdom Viridiplantae; phylum Streptophyta; class Magnoliopsida; order Poales; family Poaceae; genus Bonia; species Bonia amplexicaulis. The sequence goes on from CM070757.1 coordinate 16,767,848, forward strand.
CACTGTAGCTGAAAGTGTCTTATTTGATGTAATTAAATTTGAAAAAAAATTAAAATAGAAAAAATTATGCTAAGTCATTACGGACAATGCAAACGAATATGGGAAAAAAGAACCGATAAAAAAAGCTCAGAAAAAATAAAAATTTCAAAGAAAGATGAAATTTATAAATAAGTAAGAAATAGTCCATGGAGTCCATTTGCAATCCTGGGAAAGGGGATACTGCTCGTTGCCGTGCTCTGACCTGTCAGACAGTGAAGCTGAGATTTCGGTGCACATGCATGCACTGCATCCTTCCTGTGCGACGGCATCTTTTTTTTTTCTACTTTTTTACTTTGCCGGTACGGCACGGTGCTGGATAACAATAGACCACGGGCTTCATTTGGGTTTGCTGCAAATGATTTTTGGTTTTTCTATAAATTTACATTTCAATTGGTATATTTCTAAAACAAGATTTATAAATTAATTATAGTAGATATTGTACTAACTTTAACTATGTTGACTAAAATTATATATGATAGTCTCTCTTCGTACTCTCTCATGTAAATAGCCGGAATTCAAAAGCCATAAGCTAACACACCAATCTGTCTTCCATTGTAGTATTATTCGGTTCTTTTTGGCTTTTTAGCCGTTTTTAATTTTAATTCATATTACAAAATACTATTTATTAGATCTATGATCATTAAAAAAATCATTAGGCACGACTCAAAAGCACGTAGCACTATCTTTTCTGCTTTCGAGAGACTTTAAGGGTCCTTTGGTTGAGTCATGCAAGGTGGGAAAAGTCATATGTAATGAGTGTGAGAAAGCTGTTAGGTGTGAGTCAGAGAAAATTGAAAGCTATTTGGTTAAACAAGTATAAAATATATTTTTTTTATCTTTATCTCTTTTAAAACAACTATGAAAGAGTTTTATTCAATCCATTTCCAAAAGCGAAAGCCAAAACCAAAAGCAGTCAAACAGCTTTCAAAATATACTACGAAAAAGCAGCTGCTTTTGAAAAAGTTGCTTCCAAAAGCAACTCCTTTGATTGGACTTTTGACTTTTAGGGCCAAAAGTCGAAGCCAAAAGTCCAACCAAAAGGACCCTAATACTCACACGCACAGGCGCCTGCACCTTGCAAAATTGGAAGTACCTGGTCTTGAGTACCTCGGTACCTGCTCTGCAATATGGTTTTTTTTTATGCTTTAAGAAGCCCTCTCTAGGCCTCTTTTGGAATAAACATATTGATCTCGGTATGATATAGAAATTTTACTAGCTAAACACATCCAATATTCTTTTATGTTCTACGGTTTTATCTTACGGGCTTCCTAGTTTTGGTTTTTGGTCTTTTTGGTTTTTTTTTTGGTTTTTTTCCTTATTCCTTTGTGGTGTTTTCTAATTTTTTTTCTAATTTTTTTTAACTTAAAAAAACTAATAGCTGTTATATTGTATTTACAGCTAAAAAGCCATATCATGCAGCCGTTTGGAGCATGCCCATAAGCTTCTTTGTTAGAAAAGGAAATATTAGCTTGGAGCATGCTAGCACTTTTGTGTTTACATATTTGTTGTCCATCTATTATTGGACCAAAACTGGCCTACTACAAAATACCCATTCCTGTGTTTTCATACATAAACGGCCCTCTAAAAATGAGAGGCAATGATAACGCTAACTCGGTTCATTGCTTAATTTGTCTGGTTTATATGTGCAAAACCTGTCTTTGTTTTCAGGTACCTTTGTGATTAATCATTAAGTTGATAAACCAGTCATGCATAAACTATAATTTATACGGGAGATCTCTTTAAATACCATGATATAGTGATGTCTCACTGATATATGAAATCTAGACCCACATGTTAGCCTCACAATAAGTTGACATATCACAGATCACGTAGTTGTTCGATGGTATACTGTAGATTTTCCCGAATTTATATCACCCATAATTGTCTAAGCAGTTTTCCCTACTCTAGGGATTGGCTGATGTAAACTTAAACTTGCTCCTAACCCTAAAGTAAACTCTTTCTCATCCAAAAATACCGGGAAAGGCCAGTATGCAAAGGGCCGACCGACAGGTGAGTACGGCGGGTGCGACATTTTACAGGATCAACCTTCGTTGGTACGCATAGCAGGGTCCCCAAACTCTCTTCTTGTTTCTCTCTCTAGGGAAGATGAGGAGAGAGATTGTGGTGTTGGGTGGGAGGGCGTCAACGTCGATCGGAAAAAGGCCCTCCTCAGTTTGCCTATGAGAGCACTAACGGTGTTGGAGGAAAATAGCTACAGACTGCCTTCATATATTATAAAAGTTGGCCTTCATGAGGCAGAGACTGGCATCGTCTTTAGGTCTAAGATAGCCTCTTTAGACTAAAATAATCAAATGACTCACTTATCAAAAGGGTTTGGATGACAGAAAAAAAGATTTTTTAGTTTACTTTACCCACCTTAGAGACAATACAAATATTACACATTGAAAATAAAATAGATAAGTTTAGAGGCTATTTACGGGTCTCACCTTAAAGACAATATGAATATTACACATTTAGGATGCCCTAATAATATTTGCTGCTTATCTACCTCGAGCCCCTAGAATCTCCCTTTCCCGTAACACCCGCTGTTAGAGTTTTAGCTTGGCGCTTCTGGCTTCTTATTTTTTTATGGTTTTTAGGTTTTTTTTGTATTTTCTTTATTTATTTGTATTATTTGTGATGATATAACTTTTTAATTTTTATTTTTTTAAATTTAATTACTTCAAAAAAACTACCAACATCTGTAGTACAAAAAATCGTTATAGTGCAAAATAAACTATAAACTCGGACTTAAAAAACCTAAATGAGCATTACCTTAAACAAACAATGTATTACTCCCTCCATCCTGCAATCAATATAAGTTCAAAGTCCATATGCATAGACCAAAGAGCCATTAATTTTTTTAAAAAATAATACGATTGGATCTTACTACTTCTATTAAATAACATATTACAACAACTCACTCATTTTTCGGTATTAAATTATATATATGTGAAAATATTGTAATAACTATAACTTTGATCATCGCAATGAACTTATACTGTGAGACGTGCTTATCAAGAATAAAGACTTATAGTGTCTGTTCTTTTTTGTTTCGACTTACGGCTATAGTTTATGATTCTTAGGCTGCTCTGACAGAGTGTGGAATAACAAAAACTTATGTGTAGTTTTGATTGATATAAATAAAATTATTATAGTATATACTATAGTTAATTTGTAGACATTGCTTTGAAAAGTTATTTTATTTAAAAGCCAAATTTTTCTCGCTATCACATCGCTGACGGAGGGAGCAGTAATCACATCGCTATCAAACCATAAAGAAATGACAAATGAGGCATGGATCGAGTCCCCAAGCGACCAGCTCGGCCACATCTCTTGTCGCAGTTTCTCGCGACATCTCGACGAGAGCCCCGCGAGATCTTGCGGTTCATAGCAACTGATCTCGTGAGATGAGATGGTGAGATGGAGAAGGCTTCGCATCAGCTCCATCGCTGTCTTAATAATGTTTACTATTGGGAATTTGTGTTGTTCGCTGAAAAGGACTGATGGACGCATCTCTTGGACCTTTTCTCCATTCGGCTTCGTAGGAGTCATTTGATTTTTAACTAAAATTTAACTTTTTTACCCATTTAATTAAAGAAAAATAAAAAAACACCATTATATTTCTATGGACAACGACAAAAGGCAAAAGAAAACAAGCCAAAAAGCTGATGCGGTGGCGCTTGTTTGACTGTGGCTGAAACTTATTTTATCAGAATGATCGAAATTATATTCTAACCGCCATTTATTCGACATAATTAAGTTTAAAAATTTTAAAATAGAAAATGGATTAACCTATCATAAAACAAATACGGAAAAACCGGTAAAAAAGCTCAACAAAATCCAAAAAATCAGAAAAGATGAAATTTAGGAATAGTGAAAAATAAACCGAAAGCCAGAGTTCGCTGAAACAAGCGGGCTGGTTCAGCTGTTTTCAGTAAGGATGCTGCAGATTTCCTCCCGCTCCGTTGGGACTGAAGGCAAAAACAGTAGATCTAGGGGATAAGGAACTCACGGCGTGATCGCAGGAACCTTGGGAAGTGGCAGCCGAGGACGTCGGCGTTGGTGGCGCCAACGGTGCTCCCCAATGACAAGCTCCAGGACTACTCACCGCCGCCGACGGCGACGCTCGTGCTGGAGTAGGCCAGGGATTCCTCGCGACACAGACGTGATGGGGGTTCGACACGGCCGTGGGTGGCGACGAGGAGTTACGGCTGGGGAAGATCTCCTTCGTGCCCCTTGACCGAGGTGCTGCGCCGCAGCCTAAACCATGATCCCGCGAGTCGAGCAGCGGAGGGGGGTGACGCGCTCGCATCCGGGAGAGGCTGCGGGAGCAGAGTCGAGCGGTGGCAGTGAGTCGCCGGAGCTGAGCAAGGAGGCGGCGCGAGAGCTCGATATGGTTGATGCTCGATTCCAGACAAAATGATGGGCGACAGCAAAGAATTGCCTCTGGTTGTCTAGTGCCTCTCGGAATTGGCTTTAGAATCATCGATTCTAATTCTAGTGGCAGCCAAACAGCTCTATCTTTATAATCGAATTCCAATTCTCTGATTCCATGGCCAATTCATGGGAGCCACAGTATATTAGTAGAAACTCACCTTACAAGCGCTGCTACTAAGGTTAAAACTGTAGTTCTATTTTTCTATATAGTGACAGAGTTTTCTTAAGTTTTGTCCGCGGAATAATGAGCGAGTTCTTTTGGACTATGGATTATAACTTATGTCTTATGTTTTTTTGAATTCGTCTGCTCACGAGAGAGTAAGATAGGAGAAATAGACGATACGCGTGCGATTTTAGCGATATAAATTTGAAGTCGGATAATGTCTCATATAATTAAATTATGACACTGTCTTAAAAATGTATGATTTAAAACTGTAGCAAAGTTATAAGCATAAGGCCCAAAATAACAACCAATCACTTCGGTTTTGCAGGTTGTTTCTTTTCCCAGTTATGGCATGGCCGTGGGGGTGAAGCTATTTCTAGAGAATTCTGTGTGTACAGATAAATTGCAATAAAGTGTGAACTTGTCATCATGAGCTGAGAAAACAGAAAGAAAGAAAGAAAGAAAGAAAATGAACAAGGTGTCATACTAGGTGACAAGCTGCAGAATTAACCAGTATGAAAAGAGAAAAGTATCTCGTGCTTCTTTGATCACCATCGCAAAATAACCCATTCGCAAGGACAGGATCTCGATGAATCCAGATCGTCTGCAACAGCTTGCCTTGTCTCTTCGTTCGCGGCAACCATGGAGGTTACTGAATTCGTTGTAGCCATAAATGAGGCTTCGTCCAAGGTTAAAGAAGCACCAAAGGTGTAATTAATAACATCATGACCAAATCAGTATCCAAATAAAGAAGCAGACATGTATAATCTTTAAGCTCTACCCTGCATGTTGAGACTAAATTCATTGCTAGCTCCATTGATGAGTACCTAGGCTCAATGTCATAGGTGGCTAGTACACACATATTCAAACCCTAACGGCACCTTTCATGCTCTATGGACGTGGCACCCGAACAAAAAGACAAACAGAGCATCCCGGTGAAGTTCACAGACAGGATAAAAGCACCGCATAACGGATGTCGTAAGTCGCAGAGCGTGGACGCCGCACCAATGGGCCGAGAGAGAGAGAGAGGCGGCACCGGGCGGGCAGACAGCTGCCGGATCGACCATAGCCGACTAGATCCGGAGTAAGAGAGAGAAAGTGAGAGGGTGAGGAGAAGGAAGGGGGACGATAGAGAGCCGTCGGCGAGTGAGCTCCGTGCCGGTGATGCCCGAGCCCCGCCGCTTGCCGCATCGTCTGGAGGCAGTGCCATTCGCCAAACCGAATGGGAAGGGAGAGATAAGAGAGAGCTCGGTAAGAGAAAGAAAAGAAAAAGGAAGGGAAAAAGAAAGGAAAGAAATGGAGAAAAAGAGAAAAGAAAAGAAAATGGGGTTCGATACTGCGATTTGATCTTAACCCCGCATTTTATGCCGTAGCCCGTTATGCGCGTAGAGTCGCCGTTGTTCGCTAAGCATTTGTTTCGATATGATGCGTTGAGTCGGGTTGACGTTTGTACATGTGGAGGTCCTGGGTCAGAGCCGTCCACGCATCGTCCCCGAGGTTAACCAGGCAAGTGCATGGTAGAGCGGTAGACCGTAGAGTTTATGAAATATACGATGTTTACATGATATGGTTATGCTTATATGGAATTGCAATGTTTACATGACATGATGATGTTTATTTAATGATGGCAATGGTAATGGAACGGGGTGAGCAGCGATGCCACCCTACTAATGATAATACTGATGAGAATGACAATGACAATGATAATGGGTATATGCATTCGCATCATGTGCACTCATGAAATGAGAACGTGATGCCACTGAGTGGATCCCGCAAGACCTACTTTGTAGGCCTCCATGGGAGTGGAGAGACCCCGTGCCGATATAGGCGGGCCTAAGATTTTGGGTGAATATCAACGGGTGTTCACTCGGCAATACCGGTATATGCAATGAGATGAGTAAATGAGCATGTAGAGTAGTGTTGCATTGCACTAAGGGTAAAACAATGTTGGAATATGACAATGGAAGTATGAACATGATAATGTATGCGAAATATGTTATGGCTGGTAAAATTGCTTATATGATTGGGCAGTGTTTATCGTTCTATTATGTACTTGTTGAGTCTCCGGACTTACCCTTGCTTTGTTTTTTTAGATGACCGTTGAGAACGTCATGCATGGACGGGAGTAGCACATGAATAACTTCACGTACTTGTAGCACTTCACATATCAGCTTTTGTTAGTATGTTTAACTCCACTAGTAAGCTAGAATAGTTGTTTAAAAATGGTATGGTGTAAGTGGTCGCTGCTTTATGAATAAAGTAGAGTTTGCTTAAAATGATTAACAATTATTTAAAAATGGTATTATTATGCAATAATGGTAGCACTATAGACCCAGAAGATGGGATGGATGTTACATCAGCCGCCGCCGCCGTAGCAGCCTCCATCTCAGCCGCCAGCGCCGCCGCCTTCGCTTGTTGTGCGCTCCGATGAAGAGGCCTAACAGAATCGGGCCCAAGACTGACCCTCCGCTTCTTATCTGCCATCACCTCCCTTTTCGCTTAAGCCCGCCTGCTCTTCGCCGACGTCGCGGGCCTAGCGCCGTCCGAGAACCCACCTCCCGCGGTGGCCTCCACCACCACCACACCGTTCACCTACAGGGACTCCTTGTTCCCGTGTCGCCGCTTCTTAGGCCACCGCCCGACAGCCTCCCACGGCGGCCGTGATTCGATGCTAAGGCTGCCAATCGCTCTGTCGCTCTGGTGAGTGGAATTCCTTCGGCTTTAGTAATTGTATGATGATGTAATCTACAGTTGACATGCAATGCGGGAAAAGGCTGCTTATCCCTTGTCGGTCCGGGAGGCCGCCAAGTGGTACTACAATGTAATGACACACATATTTCATGGATTCGTATTATTTGTGACTGATGAATTTTGGTTACAATTGATGAATTTAGTTGAAAATAAATAATAATAGCTGAAAAAGTAAATTTTAAAGAAGAGAACGAGCGGTGAAAAAATAAGAGAAAGATGCGCTCACGAGGCGAAGTGAGAGGATCGAGATACATGATGCACTGTGATCATCGCTTATCCTCAAGAAAGACGAGCGAGAGGAGAGAATAAACCACTTTGAAAATTAGATATTTATATTAACTTTTGACTTCTTTAAATCTTAGCAAAAGTCAATACCAACACCCTAAAGCTAGCTAGGCATTTCCGTCATTTTGTGAGAAGGTTCCATCACCAATGTTCTTTTCTTCCTGCTTGTTTTCAGATTATTTTTTGCTCCAAGTGTTTGCCTTTTCTTTCTCTCCTTCCTTGTTTCCATGTCGGCCTTTTTCTAGTTATTCAAAGATCAAAGCCATCCAAAGATATCTGAATCCCATGATGATCTGATTCTCACGTGTCTCTCTCACTCCCTCTGCCTTTCGAAGAAAAGGTAGAATTGAAAGATGGTCTTGCTATGAGGCCTTAAGCCCATTTTCGTGGGATGATTTGAGCCCATTTGCATTAACTTTTGACTTCTTTAAATCTTAGCAAAAGTCAATACCAACACTCCCTAAAGCTAGCTAGGCATTTCCGTCAGCTTTGTGAGAAGGTTCCTATCACCAATGTTCTTTTCTTCCTTGCTTGTTTTCAGGTTAGTTTTTTTCTTTTCTTTTCTCCTCTGCAGGCAGCTATATATATTGTTTCCATGTCGGCCTTTTTCTAGTTATTCAAAGACAAAGCCATCCAAAGATATCTGAATCCCATGATGATCTGATCTCACGTCTCTCTCTCTCTCTCCCTCTGCCTTTCTTTGAAGAAAAGGGTAGAATTGAAAGGCGGCCTTGCTATGAGGCCTTAAGCCCATTTAGCGGGATGATTTGAGCCCATTTGCACTATAGAATCCGAAGAATCTATGGTATATTAAAGGATTAATTTCCTATATGTCACTGTAATTTTGCGAAACCCCTGCATCACTGCCATATGGTAGTATTCTAAAGGATTAATTCCTTATATGTCACCGTAATATTGCGAAATTGTCACTGTAATTTTGCGAAACCCCTGTATCACTGCCACATGATAGTATTCTAAAGGACTAATTCATCATATGCCACCGTAATTTTGAGAAATTCCTGATAGTATCGCTGCCACGTGAGGTCGATTATATTGAACAAATGATCACCCTTGGTATACAACATCACTGGGGTTTTACTGCCTTTGTACTTGATAACGTATGGAAAATCCTACACCAAAATTCCTCTTGTGCAATTGTGCAGACATTTATATTTCCTTTTCACAAATAAGCATACTGTATTTTCCACCAGGTAAGCACAATACTAACACGCCACTGAGCAAAACACAGGATACAGGAACAAATTAACGGTTCATGTTCAACTAAATAAGAGTAGATAAAGACATATCATTATAATGCTGGCTCTGGTATCAGTCCTACACTATATCCTTTAGATGTTCATATTGAGGACACGCAACTGCTTGGGCACAAAATTCAGGCACAACATGGTGAACAATTTGTCGACTTGATTCTCGAGCTGCCCTAATGACAGCCATTTTTGATGTTGTCACTGCAGTCTAGGTTACTCGCACTTGATTGAACGGTAAATGTGCCGCACAAACAGCAGCGATGCACGAAACCAACAGTGCCCAGCATGAGGAAGAAACCGTAGCAGACACAGGTCATGTACCCGAAGAAGAAGGACGTTTGCATGAAGCCTGACATGTCTGACCGAGCATGGTAGTAGTAGATGCAGTAGAAGAAGACGAATATACCAGTGGAGCCTCCACAAAGGACAGATCTGCAAACAGAAGCAAAGCTTTTATTCCACAGTCAAGAGCAAAGTGCAACGTGGGAAGTATGGAACTGGAAGTCCAAGAAATAAGGTGACGGTAAGATTGTAACTATTGATGGTCCGGATACATGACCATTTTTTTTGCCTGAAGTGTTTCTCAAGTTCTGGTGCTTTAAGTTCACAGTTGATGATTGGGTACTTCTGAAAACTTCTAGGGATAATTTCCTAATAAGTTTTTCATTTAACTTCTACTGCTTTATGTATAACTAAAGCATTTTCCATAGACAACTTTCAAGCAAAAAGTGTATTTATGAGGGCAAGGGGCAACTGTGAGCTAATCTAGCATTCCATGTACTAAATAATTGCTAAACTGCATGTTTCCTTAAAGTTTTAATTTTAGTTTTGATCTGTTGGCTTGTGCAAACACAGCAGAGAAGTAATTAAGTAAACATAAATAAAAAAAAACATCAACAAACATGGATAATTGTATGAAGATGGATAATTGCACGAAGATGAATTGATCTCCTGAGCACTGACCTCCACCACCACTCATGATCCTCAACAGCAAGCTGGAAGTATGTGAGTGCCACTGTGACAAAGCTGTGACGATGATGAGGATAATAAAAACAATGAAGAGGATGCTATAGATGGTGTATATCTTATGCCCCCAGATGCTGGCAAATATGTAGTACAGCTCGATGTAAATAGCACTGAAAGGGAGGAATCCTGCCATTGCCATCTGAGGAATGGTGCTCGGGATACCGACCAATGACCAAGAGAAGCTTCAATATGAGCTACCTGTCGAGAGCTTCGAGGTACTTCTGCTTGCGGATCTCAAAGAATATCTTCATGGAGTAGCGGTTATCCTCCACCTTGGTGAACCCGCTGAGGTACCTCTCCACCTCGTCCCATTCACCACCCTGCACCAGGTCCTCGAAATGCTTCATGTTGAAGTAGAACCCCGACTCCTGCTCCAACCTGCTCGACCGAAATGAAAGAAAAAAAATCAAAACCACCACTTTTACCAACCCCAATGGCTCCAAAGCCCTCTCTTGATCAACTCGAACACACTTACCTGTGCACTGTCTCCTTAAACTTCTCCTCATCGAGGAACTGCAGGATGAGGAACACCAGCTCCCTGCTCAGCGACGACATGGCTCCGCCGATCCCAGCCTGCGCCTCCAGCTCTCAAAAACCCAACGAAACTCCCGCCTTTCCGGCAGATCCCCCTCCAAATCCCCGCAAAACCACACCAAACCGCCCCCAGAAAGCCGCACCAAACACCCCACGAGCCGCTCAAACCCCTAGCGGAGACACCAGCGAGGAGAAAATCAACAGCCCAAACCAACGGCGACAGCGAGCTCACAACCCGTGCGTACCCCTTGCCACGCCCATCCCGGCGGGATCTCCCCCGATTCCGTCGGCGAGAGCGCCGATCTGCAGCTGCCGGTGCCGGCGGGTCAAATCCGGCGGCCGGGTGGGCGCCGCGGGTCTCCTTCCTTCCTCAACCGCGCTGCCGCCGGCTAGGGTTTGACCGCCACCTCCGTCCGCTTCTCCCTTCCCCTTCTCGCTCTAGCCGCCGCGTTTCCCTTCTTACCTCTCTCTCCCCTTCCCTTTCTCTCCAAAACTCGTCTCACTTTTATTTTCCTCTCTGCTTTTGGTTTTTTGGGCCGCGTTTTATAACCACCTCTCCTCGTCTCCCATTTTATAGCCACGCAGACAGCCCGGTCAATTAACGATACCACCCATCGCAACGCCACTCTATTTACACAACTGCCACTGAGGACTGAGGTGGGGCTCGAGGGCAAAAACGGTAAATTGCTCACGCGGCAGAAGCGGGAGTGGGGCGGTCGCGGGGGTGGTTTGGTAATTTCCGCGTCAAGATGGGGCATCTGGGGTTGTTGCGGGGCCCACGGTGGGCCTTGAGGGGTACGATGGTCATTTGACGGGGCGATGGCTACTGTAAGTTTTTCTGCCACGTCATCCTTCCTCGTACCCAATAACTCCTCTCTCTTTTTTTTCCACTTCTCTCCCGCACCGCGGTTTCGAACGGGTTGGGGGGTTTGTGGTAGTCGCACCCCGTACAGGCTACCCAACTTTTCAGTTCCTCTACTCGGGGTTTTTTCACAACAAGAAGTAGAAGAGTACACTTTCGATATGATCTGATCCCGGGTTTCATAAAATTTTAAGAATAAATTTGTTTTGAGGATGGAGCTATTGTCGGCTGTACTTTCTCTTGTAGATCACTAGATGCACTATTCATATTTTTCCCTTCCCATGTTTATAGTGCCCTCAAAAAAAGTTATTTTCGTGATCTAGATTTCTTCTAGGCAAACAAAGAAAGTTCCTCTATTCGTGTAAATAAGTGAAAGTACAACGGAAATAAGCTAAGACATGTTTAGAGTGCAGAAATTTCACATGATATAGTATAATTCTCTGTTCCAAATGGACCTAAAAAGGAAGATTTTGATGAAGTACACTCTTTTTGGTAGTAGTGCATCTTGTCATGGATTTTTCAATTTAACTATCATCATTCGGTACATAATTTTTTAGATGTGGCACATTAGTGCCTGTGCTATTAGTATTTGAAAAACAATAACTGCATTATGTTTTTTCGATGAAACATATTTACGGTAATCCTGTAAGTAGAAATATGCTTCATCCATTTCTTTATAAGGCGTGTTTTGCTTGGCATGGGGTTAAAGAGCGCATGAAACCAAGTGAACCATAGATGGGAAATGACCATGGTGTTAATACCTTGGGAATAAAAAGAGAGGGTAGTTGTGTGGTGTTTACTTATAAATATTGAAGAGGTAGGGAAGATTAACGAGGACAACAGAGAAAAGATCACTAAAACGTAATGTACGTCTTATATTTTGACACAAGATGATAAAAATTTTGAGCCTTATAAAAAGTAAGTTACTGAAAGCATTCGGAAAGCACGCACATTAGATAATTGCAAGAGAGAGAAAGCTAGGCTGATAAAAAGCTAAATAAAATGCAAGGACTTGGAAAGAAAAAGGGTAGAAAAGCAAAGCGTGTGGGAGGTCACTCGGGGTGCGCGTAGTGGTGCGGGACTATGTCGCAATTATTTTTTGGATTTCTGTCACTTTCCATTGCGTTGTAAGCGTGGGGCGAGTGGTTGTCCGACCTTTTACGCGATATAACAACTAGTGCTTATCATATCACGCCTATATAAGCCCACGTGCTTATCTGACAACTGGCCATCCATGTAACGCAACGCTTCCGCCTTTCGCTCCGGATTTATTTCCATCTTTTTTAACCGGAGCGGAAAGAAAAAGGATCGGAGAGAGAGGGAAAGCTGTGCACACGAGAGTACAGCAAGATGTCGCACGTGTCAATCGTGCATCGAAACGTGGCGTGTATGTTGACCACCCCGCGTTTTGACCCGTGCGAGGCGCGGCCCACCTGGGGCTCCGTAAGAGGGCACGGAGGATGGAGATAATTACGGCGTTTTGCCACTGGATTGTGATGGCCTCCGGGACGGCGGAGGGGCACCTCCGGGAATGCTCGTCTCCTCTTTTCGCGGTGGGCTCGATCGCGGCCGTCCGTATCTCGTGGCGATGGCCAACACATGCGCGGGATCGTCGGATCTTCGCGCCGCCCATGCCTCGCTGCTCGCTTTTGGCCTCGCCCTGCTGGATATGGCTGCGCGCTCTATGTGCGGCTTATTAGTACAAGGAGTAGTGATTTTTGAAACAAACTGAACCTAAAAATCGACCAAAAATAATGGGGTCATATGCCCCCACTGATTTTCTTGATACCGTGCCAAAAAGAATGGGGTCATATGCCCCCACTGGAAAAATTGACAAGTAATAATTGTCAGGAAAAATTTATTTCGACAGAAAAATATTTCGACAGGGCTGTGATGCATGCGAGGCTTAATTATCTTTGGAATTGTGATCATGCGTGATTAACGAGAGCTAGCTGTTGAACTGTTCACGTATTGGTCTGTGTAGCCATATTTTTTTTCAAAAAAAACTTGGTCTCCTAATACCTTCTTCTTTTTTTTGGCAAAAATGACATCTTTTATAAGCTCGGAAGGTGTAGCATGCGACATATATCACCTATTGAACTCCCCTCGTAAGCTCGATAGGAGCGAGCGAGCGCAGTAGAACAGGTGGCACGGTAGCACACGATGAGCGAGGCAGGTCTAGGCGTTGTCGAGTTGCTGTGCTCAGTAGTAGACAGCTTGGTAGGCTGCTGCCAAGCACCAGCAGCTCGGTAATGCCTCGCCTACCGCGCCATCTGCTCCTGCGGAGCTCCGTAGAAGTAGCAGGTGATATATATCTCTTGTCATGTCTTTTGAGCTCGGATGAGATACTATTTTTATAAAAACCGGTGTAACGGGTCAAAATTAGAAAAAAAAACGTAGCTCCACAGCCAAGTACATAAACAGTCCCTAGGTGTTCGGGTATCTCTACCTGGGCGGATTCTCCGTTGAGCTATCGGTGATGTAGTGGATTGTGTTCACTTATGACGCCCGTTCAAGTTTTTACTGGTGCTTTCTATTACTATTATAAAAGAAGGAGTTGATGGTTGTAGGTTTATTCTCCTCCAACCTTTCTATTTATTTAACTTCTCACTATTCTTTATTTTTCAACCGATCAAAGTAACTCTCTTCTATAGCATAATTATCTATATATTTAATGAGTTTCGTTGCAACGCACGGATACGTAACTAGTTATTTTGAAATATTGCACGCCATGGTACACATTGCCATAATAATCCGGTTTTAATTCTTATTAGCATTGTGTTTTTTTAGAACATCGCGTGTGCCTTCTTGTCGATTAATGACGGTGAACTTGCGTACCCTCCGTCTCGTAATATAAATTTAAAATTTACAATACGTACGAACTAAAGAAACATTAAATTAAAAAATCAATATTATAGCACGTGGCCCATATAGAGCGGCCCATATTTACTCGCATTTTGGCTTATGCTATGCAATTCAATGAACTTAAGTATAGTACTTGGCTCCATTCATTGAATGCATTGTTACTTGTGCATTGTCACTACCACGAATCCATGTCACGAAGAAATGAATAAAGGATGTGTTTTGTCCACCAGAACTGTATTAATTTTATGGGAGACAAATCTAGCCCGAGGTGCTTTCGGCTTAATATTTATGACTTATATTTTTTTTAAATAAATAAACAGAATGATTTCTTCACTATCATTTTAAAACAATTTATCGAAATAGTATTTTAAAGTGACTTATCGGTATTTGGTTGTTCACACAAACTCTAACGCTAGACAAATCTCTCATCAACCGTGCGTGCAGGGCCAAGATACGACGCTCCCCCGAGAGACTTCTCACTATGCCACACACCCAACGCCAACACAAGATACAATGATGGGAGATTTGAAGGCACTACAGAGCACGCTTACGTGCATATTTTTAGAGGAAAATTATTTAATACCATCATAAAAACCATAACTTAGAAAGTACTATCATAAAGGAGTGAAGTTGTAAACCTAAAATTTTGCAAAATACCACTGCCGTGACTTTTTTCTTCTATTTGCTCCGTTAACCTCCTTTTGATGAGAGAAGCATTTAGAAATGATACTACTGTCCCTACATCCTTCTTCTTTGCTTTTGCTGCTGTGGCTGGCCACGGTATTGGGTAGGGCTACGGTGGGGGAGGGGCGGCGGCTGTAACTCTCACCGTCATACACACACACACACCACTCCTCTCCTCGTCCCCTATGTATCGTAGTGGCTTGTGTCCTCAGCAAAACTATCAGAAGTACTTGCAGTTGTGATACCTTCCTCAAGTTGAGGTTGATTTGTTCCTATCGTTAGTTATTATGCATTGGAATCGTTATGCTCGAGTGCAATTTTTGCTTCACTGAGAAATCTGGGGGCTTTAATATGAACAATCCCCTGATTCGTGGGGGCTGCTCCAAACGGCTTTTAAACCGTGGCTTCTAGTTATGGTTGTTGGCTAAAAATGCACTATAGCGGCTGTTAGCTTTTTCTAAGTCATTTAATAAAAAAAATAAGAAATCATTATATCGTCACGAACAATACAAATGAATAAATGGAAAGAAAAACCAAAATTAAAAAATCGATACGTTCTAAATAGCTTTTAGCTTCTGAAAGACAAAAAGTAAGAAGCCAAAACCGTTTGTGGCAGGGCCATGGCTTGGTTACTTTGCGCCTGGAAGTGAAATATGTGGGTGTAGGATTTAGGACGGATTACGATATGAAATGTTGAATTCTCAGCACAGTGCATCTCCATTGGGAGTTTATTAGTGTTGGTTGCTGATTTTGTAGTGATTGATTTGGCAGACCCTTTTGGATTGAATTAATTACTGCTGTACAGTAGTCTACCGGGGAATATGAGTTTGGGAAGATTTGTCTAGGGGATAATGTTGCGATTGCCATGTATGATTGAAGTGAGTTCACCAATTTTTGGCAATTGAGCCACCGGTGAATGTTCGTCAATTATCGGTATAGCTAGGATAGATTCATTCTATCCTTGTATAAAAAAATATCAAATGGTTCCTCGAAGAAAACCTACGCAGAAATAGTCAGATTACTACCATGAACGGTCTAATCAGCATAGAATTCTACTGTGTCTAAAAAAGTAGAACTCTACTGGACTTTCCATGATATGGTAGCGTAATTTCTATGCCTGCAAATTAAGCAGAATATTTACTCGACAATATCTTTTTATCAGAGGTGTTGTCGAGATAGGGCAAACACAAAGCAAATGGCCGTCAAGTTTGTCAATGTGACACCTGCTAGTACTAATTGAACGTTCTTTTCTCCCTCTCCATTTCGAAGAAAAACACCAGCTGACAGGGAAAGGATGGAGGTGACGTGAGTGGAGTTGATGCACATGGTTGTCCCATTTTTTTGTTTGGTTCTAGTTTTTCCTATAATTTCATTATTTTTGCTTGTTTTTATATGGAGAGAGAGAGAGGGAAGGCAGAGAGGTCAGTGTCAAAGAAAGTGAGGTGGCTTGTGGTTGAACTGTAATGGCAGGCTCCTCAGTCCTGACCCAACCCCTGCCATGGAACCTATAACCATTCTAGTATATGAAAATGGAAAAGTGTACACTGAAGAGTAAAGACCTACCATCATCTATTCATCTAGGCTAACTTCTAAATTGATATAATGTATTATAGTAATACGGGTTGTTCTTTTGGGCTTCTAAAAGCGACTTTTGCTACAGTATCTAACTTTTAAATAGAGTATTTTCTCAAGTCAGGATCTACAAATTAATTTTAGTACACGTTAAAAACTTAACATCTGTATCAACCAAAATCGAAAGCGAGTATCTCTCTCCGCAATCTCTATTGCAAACAGCCAAAATTCAAAAATTTCAGCCAAAAGCCATAAACCGCAGCCAAAAAGAACATGCCCTACTTCTCACGAGTAGTATCTTCCTATACCCACATAACCCTATTCTAAAATTAGGCTTCTATATGACACAATAGGATAAAATAATATGCTAAAAGTAATTTATACTTGCCTCCAAAACTAAAAATTTATAGCAAGCCAAAAGTGATGTTAGGCGTAAGGCATAATTTATATAAAGAACCTACAATAAAAGAAAGGTGCATTGGTGCGCTTGAAATGCCTTAACTAATTTGGTGGACGTAATACAATATTTACTAGTTATAAGCCTATCTACGAGGTGGACCCTCTCTTCGGGTGAGGTCTAGCGGCCGCCCGAGCTCTTCCGTCGGCCGGACCTTCCCCTTCCTGCTCCACTTCCTAGTCCCAAGCACCAATTGGTGAGGACGAAGACTTTGCCATGTGGAGGTAGATGATGACAGTTGTTCTCTTCTTGGGTTTGAGGCCTACTGTTGAGTTAGGCTTACCATGGCCGTTGCTTGTTTGGCTTAGTGCATTGCGCACCGATCAAGCCGAGTAGTCTCCTCACACGGGCAGATGAGCTGCGCTACGCACGGCTCCACCAGCCGCAGCCCTCCTTCACGGCTCAACTAATCCACCTCCTAATTGGCTAACCCTAGAGCGACGACGGCAAGCAATGACGCTGCGACGAAGCGAGGCCGATGGGCGGGGACACGAAAGTGAGTGCGCGCTAATACTTGCGAACATAGGCCGACCAAGACGACAAGGGGTGCAAGCACGCGGCGAGTAGTGTCTAGGGGCACAGGCGTAGGCGTGCAACTACGAGCACATGCCAGGCAAGGGCACAGGCGTGTGACGGACATGTGCCAGGGGCGCGTGGCATATGGTGAACATGCGGCGAAGGGCCTTGATCATGGGCATCTGACGACCGGTGGCCAAGCCACACCGGGCGTGGGTGTGCGATTACCGACGGGTGGTGTCTAGGGGATGCAGGCCTTACTCTTCTCATTAATCTCACAAATGTACGTATCCCTAATCCATCTACAACCAACTCCTCATCACCATTACTAGTGCCACGACTACTCTGCTCTACATTTGATTCCCACTGGTGATTCCCAATCTTGTGCCTACTTTTGCCATCTAAAGAGTATACTACTTCTGCCAAATCCCAATCATGTGCCTACTTTGCTCGTGTTCGTGTGGCAGCGAGGCAGGCGTGCTCGATGCTCATGTAGCCAGCGGCTCAGCGTCTGGACGAGTGCGTAGGCCGCAGGCCGCCAGGTTGTGCCGAGGCCATGAGGGGCTTCAAACGGGACCACCGGAGGTGCGTAGGTTTGACACGACTTGCCCACGACAAGCACCTTTCATCCGACTTACTGCCTTCTCATGTATGTAGGTTTGCCTTCTCTCATGGAAAGCTCAAGTCCTTGTTCTATAAAATGTTGAGATATTATGGAGATATTTAGATTGTTAGGTTCTTGCCGTCCCTCAATATATCGTCTTCCCACATTTTGTTCGATGTAGCTGAGTTCCATGCTTTGATTTGGGATGGGCCAGTGTTGGGCCACCCAGATTTCATTGGATTATAGAGAGGATTTGGGAAAGCAGTGGGCTTTGTTATTCTTCTATTATCAAAATCCAACGTTAATTAATACCCCATTAATTAATAGAATCTAGAAGAATATAATTAGTCTTTGTTATTTTGATTTCTAAAAAAATGAAAATGTGTAGTAAGAGCTGCAGATGGAGTCATAAAGACCGACTTAAACCCAAGAATTTTTTGTTTAGAGTATCTCATTCTTGAATTTGCATATGGAGATAATCAAAAGGTAAACAAGAATGTCGATATACACATATTAAATTTATTTGCTTAGTCCTATCCTATCTTGTAATTTTTATTGCTTTTAGTATACTACTAGAGTAAAAATATGTCTTTCCATTGTTATTATATATTAGTCCTGATCCGTATTGCCCTACCTTTGATTTTTTTCGTGGGTCCGGCACGGCCTATTTATTTCAAATTAAGCACTATTTATCTTCGTTCACATCATTATTTTTATACGAATAATCGACGTAACATAGGTATTAACTATGATTACATATATTTCGATCGGCTATAGCCACGCCGAACTCTGGAAACAACGCAGGGGATCCGGCGATGGCTCGAAAAGGTCCGTAGGGGAGCACTACGTAGCAAATGCCATGTACCCGTAGCGTGATAGCACGGGGGCGTACGGCCTGCGGCATGAGCAGTGAATCGAATCACTGTGACAACTGCGCCACTCTCTCTCTCCTACTTGCTTTCTCTCTCTGGAGCAGCGGCGACGGGGCCGGACAGCGCGTGCGAAATGACGAGGGTACCCCCCATGCGCGCTCAGGGGCAGAATCGTCCGTCGCGTGGACCGAGGAACATGGGCCGACGTCCTTTTGCGTGGGGACCACCAGCTCCTCTCGCTCGTACTGCCATCCATCCATGGCGATATCTCGCGGTACACACGTGCACAGGGTGTAAATCTCCTCTCTCTCTCTCTCTTCTTGCGAATAGTTTAGAGAGAGGAGAGGAGAGGAGAGGAGTGAGAGTGTGAGACGAGGGTAGATGCGATATCTCGTGGGGTGGCAGAGAGATGTAATCCAGTGGTAGTACGTGGTAGTACGTGGGGTGCTGCGAAGGGTAGTCTTTTTAGGTGTCACTCAGTTGGTTGAAATAAGTTAAGTTATAATTAAAATTATATTGTAACTGATTAAAATTATATTGTATCTGTTAGTAGCTTATTTAGCGTAACTAAATTTAAAAAAATTAAAAATAGAAAAATATACTGGTCCATCACGAGACAACGCAAACGAATACGTAAAAAAGAACCGATAAAAAAAAGCTCAAAAAAACTAAAAAATCATAAAAAGACGAAATTTATGAATAGTAAAAATAAACCAGAAGCTTAAGTCCAAATGAGCGGAGCCTTGATGCCTACATGTTTATGGTGGGTTCTTTTGCTGATGTCACCTGGCTATGACGGATGATTTTTGGGTTCTAGCGTAAATATTTATACGAACAAATTAAATACTGATAAATTATTTATAAAAAACTGTCTTAATAAACCGTTTTAAAAAGATAATAAATAACCATCAAACTTATTTAGCCAGAAGAAATCATTAATCATAAGACATAGGCTGAGATGAAAATGAACCGAGGGTTTGCCATTATGCTAGCTAACGAGAGGGTCAAAAGTTTCTTTATCCCGCCGGTTCGCGTCGTCCGGACGCATCCGTTTGAAGCCGTTGCGTGTTGCCGGACGTGCCGTATGTTTTTTTAAGAGCTGTATGTACTTCTCGGATGCAAGGTGTTTACTGCTTTTTAAATTACCACGTAGCTACCTCGCCCTGGCCTGGAACATGTGCAGTTAAACGTTATTACGAATAGCCCCCTTTTTTCGCGGTGAATTTTATGCGACTACTGTAGATGCAGGGCCTGTTCTTTTATGGTTGAGGTTTGTAACTTTCAGTTGTGGGCTGTGACTTTTGGCTGTTCGTCTAAGAGATTATAGAGTAACTGAAATTCACGTGCGGCTTTTGACAATATAAATGAAGTCGGTGCAGTATGTACTACAATTAACTATTAGACTTTATCTTGAAAAGACACCTCATTTAAAAGCTAGTTACTATAAAAAAGCTAAAAGCAGCTTGAGAACAGGGCCGTAGATGCGGTTTCTTGCGTTTACAGTGTTTTCAGTGGTAAAAATCTCCGTGGTTGATTCAAAACGCACGTACCCTCAGCCTTTTTTTTACAACAAAACTTTTCAGGTTTTTAACACTAGTTTCTTTCTTTAAAAGAGGCATTCAAAACCAATACGAACATAATGTTTCAGCAAAAAAAAAAGTTTGTCGCTCGGTTTGCACTATTTTGTCCAGTTCCTTCCGGACGGATCCATAAATAAATATGTTGGCACTTGGGCAACGGTGTCTTTATGAAATTTGCTGGCCCGTAATACTTTTAGAAAAAATGGATTATGTATTTGTCATGGGAAATGAGGCTTGAACATTGGTATTCAAGACAGAGCCGGCTCAAAACAACATTTTTACAACCAGTGGCGGAGTTAGGATTTAATTACGTCATGAGTTCAGTGGTGGAATGATCTAGACTATCTGGACTGGACTATGAAAATATTACCCAGACTGAACTGAATTTACCCAGACTATACACTAGATATTTTTCCACACCCCAGACTGAAGTCTACTCTATTCAAGGTGTGGATCCGCCCCTGTTTACAACGGTGCAGCTAGTTATCATAGTTAACTTTAAGGCCCAACAACCGAGATGTCACTGGCTTAATCCAGTGACATAATGGGCTGGAGATGGTGGGATAAGGACACTCCTAATAGGTCATACTAAGTAATATCTATAGTATTAACTAGCATTCAGCTAGAATTTATGATGAGGTTGAGGTAGACTTAAAGAAAAAAAGAGGGGGAAATAGTGTCTCATATAAGATATTATTTGGTCATAAAATCCCGCTCATTTAGGTTTTTTTGTGGCTTATGGTTTATTTTTCACTGTTTGGTATTGTAGCTAGCTTATTTTGTACTATATCTGCTGATGACTTTTTTGACATATTTAAATTTTAAAATAGAAAAAAGGTTAACCAATCACGGACAATACAAACAAACACTAGAAAGAAAGAAAAGGCAAAAGTGCCCCCTAAACAACTAAAAAGCTAGAAAAAACGAAATTAAAAAACTAGAAGTTAGATACCAAAAGTCTAACGGAGAAGCCAAAATGAACACCGGGAGAGAGAGAGGAAAGAGTGAGATGAATTTATTGCTTGAGTCTAGAAATAGATACTATCTATTAAAAAGATTACACCTACTGCTATTTTCTGTTGACACGAAAGAACGTGAACATTGCTCTGCAACGTCTCGACTGAGAATACGTGAAGCATTCGCCGACCGAGGCAGTAGATTCCGTGGAGAGGCATAGGATTCTCGCAAAAGGACACGCCCGTCCGTACCTTAGCCCAAAAGGAAGTACTCCAGAAAAACACAGGATTCATTAAAAACGATAGATATTCGGAGGCAGTCCTGGCAACCACTCCCGTCTTATTTATCGAGAGAGCTCTCCCTTTCTTCCCCCTCCCCTCCCAACGAGAAGAGTCAAGCGAGGTTCTCGGCACAAGATATTACTCCTCCTGCACACGAGTATCTCGCACGGTGTGTGTACTTGGTGTATCGCGAGATGAGACGATGGTCTCGTCCTCTTGGGAAACCGACGCCGCGGCATTGGTCGTTCCCAGGTCACCACACGTCCGGGACACGAGGTGCCACGGCTAACGTATTGTAGAGCATTTTCTTTTCGGCTTGGCTTGTGGTTTTTGGTTGTTTACGGTACAGATTACGGAGAGACAGATACTTACTTGTGATTTTGGTTGGTACAGATGTTGAGCTTTTAACGTGCAGATCGTTTAACTTGTAGACCCTATCTGGAGAAAATACTCCGTTTGAAAGTTAGTTCAGTAGTTGTGTTTAAAAGGCGATTTCAAAACCCAAAGAACAGGCCCGTAGTTATTTTTACATGCTCTCTCTCTATCCGATACAAATCGTATGGTAGTTATTTTTTTCTAATTTAATGTCTTAAATATCTATTTTTGTAAATCAAGTTTTTCTACCTATCGAGCTCGACAGGTCTTAATAGAACCCACCACGGTAACAATTCATGCCTATGATTAGTGTGTTGATTAATTAGTACTAATAACATGCAACTAGTGCTAATTGTATTTAATAAGCACTAATTGTATTTAATTAGCGCTAATTATGGTCAAATAATTGTAGCTGCGGTGGGTGTGCTCGACAGAGCACCTCTCGAGCTTCCCTACCTCGATGGGTAACTGGCAAGCTCGATGGGTTCACAAAGAGGGATATATTTGTAAAAATAGATATTTTGAGGTTAAATTTGAAGAAAAATGGTTACACTTATATTTGTGTGAACAGTTCCTCTCTCCCCCCTCTCATTTTTATCTGTATTTCTTTTTTACACTCATATTTTAAAATACTTGAATTTCACTAAATTGATTGTTTTTCAAATTGTATGCCAAGCAGGTCGGACTAGCCAACGTTGGTGCTTATATTCGAAATAAAAATATACGCACCGTATAGGATTGGAAGTGTGAGCGATACCCGGACGATCTCAAAAGAGACTACTTAAGGGCTTGTTTGGAAGAGGGGGGTGGAAACCCCCGGGAGATATTTCCGCCCGGGAAATCCCCTATTGCCGTTTGGAAACTACGGATACAAATCCTAGCAATTCAAAAAAATAAAAAAGAAGAAAATTCAGAAAAATAGGAAAATTCACAAACAATACAAGACATCACAAGTAAAATGATAATGAAGAAGATTTCAATATCTTTGCTGCTTCGAATGCCATAATTACTGTTATGCATAACAAGGCAAATTACCTAAGATAGTAGCAGCAAAATAGATATACTATGGAAAACACACATATATACAAGAGCTACATTCAGATCAGAAGGCCAGATTCTAGATTAACTGTGTTAACTAAATCCAAGAAACATGCACCTCTCAGAAACAACTTATAAAATACCTACAACTTCCTGTGTTACTACTCAAATCACCCAAGAACACACATCATCCACCAACTACTCCAACCACCCAAGAACACACCAGCTCCCCAGTATACAGTTTGAGACTTTTTGCCCAAAATTAAGACCATATTGTAAAGTCAAGGAGGCCGACCAGAGAATGGAGGGGGTGAATAGGTACTTTTAAAGTCTCTTTTGCTAAAACAAGTTTATAATACGGAAGCGTAACTCAAATCTATTTTGCACAATTAAGACCTAAAACAACTAGTTCCACCTAAATGCATTAACACCCTAAGTCTATGACAAGATTTGTAATCCTAATGGACAAGCAATCAATTTAATTTCAGAAATGTAAATTGTGTAAATATAGATTGAGCACAAGAGATCATTTTCTTAATTTCAAAATATATATGGTTTAGTACTATATTATTAAGATAAGGTGTGGAAGACCAATTTATAAGGTGGAGCTATCACCACTCCTTGAATATGGATAGAGATGACATGAGAAGGGCTTTGGCTAATCGCGTACGCGCGCGCGTATTTGCACATTTTTTGCATGAAAACCGTGCTGTGACGTGGCACATCACTTGCCAGACTAAGTCTATCTTTATTTTTGCTAAACCCTGCACCACTCTCTCTCTCTCTGTTTGAATGAAATTCAAGCGTTTGAATTTGAGGCTTAATTGTGTTTTTGATGACAGACAGTTATCAGTGGATAAATCGCTGGTTAAATGTTATCAGTTACTAGTGAATAATTTAGCAGTTACTAGTGAATTATTTCAGTTCAATGGGCGATTACTAGAGAGTAATCGGCGCGCACAACACACACACACACACACACACATATATATATATATATATATATATATATATATATATCGAAACACCTTATTATTTTGACCAAACAGTTGTTCTATATGTTTTTTCCGTGTATAATTTGGTCCTAGAATTAGGTTTCTAGCTCTGTCAATGCGTGAAGCTAGTACGTACGAACTATATGTCTATATACTAGCTAGGATTCAGTTGTCAAATAAATCTTGCTATCTTTACATGATTATGATTAAAAATCCAATTTGTGGATGAGAACGGTCCAGGGTAGCCGTGATGCCATCACAGCCTGTTGCTTCCACGACAGTGCAGCTTACTGATTCTTTAATATTCCGCACTAATTTTTTCTGTATATGCTATACACCATCATTTTTAATCCAGGGAGGTTTTCGTCTCAAAAAAAAAAACCAGGACACTTGTGGACTCAACATTAGCGTTGATAATTGAACGAGAGCATCTTACATGAATGTGTTTAGAGGGATGCTTAACTGTTGTAAAAAAAATTGTAGTAAAAAGTATACTGAGTTTAACTGTACTGATCAAAATTGCATGTGATTATTTCTCTCTACATACTACCTCTTATAGATAGACAGAATTTAAATACTTAAATCATAAGCTATAAATCATCAGTCTAAGGATATGTTCTTTTAACTTTTAGCTTCAGTTTTTAGTTTTTCTACAGTAACTAGCTTTTAAACATAGTGTTTTTTTAAGATAGAGTCTACTAAGTTAATTATAATATATACTATACCGACATTATTTATATCAACAAAAACTATACATCACTTTTTATTACTCTATAATATCTCATACAAATAGTTTAAAAACCTCGTAAAAAGAACAGGTGGTAAAAAAATCTACCTATGGACCGATAAAGTAAGGCAAAAGTGTGATGGCCTTTTTGGATCACATGCAAGCCTCTGGTCGCTGTCCGGAGCGGGCAGCAGCGACTGGGAATTCATGACAAGCTGCAGGGATATCTCGGGGGAGAATATCTCTCTTGTTTTCCTCGTTTCCACGGTGCATTAATTATCCTGTCTGACGGCAAATCACACACGTCCCATCGGAAAAGGCATGCTGCAGTGTGAAAGGGACGCAAGAAGTTACTTTTTTTCAACAGAGTAAAAAAGGGTCTATCTTTTCGATTTCTTAGTTTTTTTTTTAACTTTGCTGTCTCTCGATCAATGTTATCTATCACATCTATTAATCACAGTTAAATATATTAACTACAGTTTAATCACATCTATTAATCACAGTTAAATATATTAACTACAGTTTAAAAGAACTGGGCCAACATAGACATATATACAACTCACACCATACGTAATATGTTACTATTGCTACATATAATCCAATATTTTGGATGCAACACCCATCATCGATGGAATCCATGCGTGGTATTTCGCCAGCTGCTTTTGGCTTAAGTTGCGGTATGCCATGCAAGAGGCGTGCGACAAGAGTTTTTGGCGGATTTGATCATATTTAGAGGTGTATTTATATGGGTGACGTCGGTCACGGGGGCAATGATAAAATTACACTTTTGCTATCTAACTACTGTGCGGCGGGGCCTAAGGTGCCGGCGTGATACTCTAATATCATAGACAGCTCGAAGTAAAAACCGTCTGTAATACTCTAACATCACAAACGGCTCGAAGTAAAAACCGTCTGTGATACTCTAATTTATAGATGATTGTAACATCAGCTTCGTGTCACGATGGTGAGGCAGCACAGGACATTCTTACGACACTTACGACAAAAAGTGTGTTGTGTAGTCGACCGTGGTGTCATAACGGAGGTACTAGATCACGGCGGTAGTTGGCGTCGTCGATGAACAAGTTAGGAGTGGATGAACTAGCTAGGTGCAGCCGGTAAAACTAACACATCTTGGAGTGAAAGGGAGAGAGGGAGTAATTAATAAGGGGGTAAGAGGTGAGAGGAACAGGTGTCTACCGTTCGATGCGGAGAGAATGGACATGTGAGATCAAAATCCTGAGGGAGATGCCACGGATCGGTGTCGTGGCATTATTAGAGACGGTTTGTTATACGAATCGTCTGTGATGTTTTGCATTACCATAGATGGTTTATACTATCAACCGTCTGTAATATTTTCACAGACGGTTACAAATAAGAACCATATGTGATGTCTTGCTTTATCACAGACGGTTCGTATAAATAACCGTCTGTGATAGTTGCAACACATACGGTTCATAAAAATCGTCTGTGATGTAACCGTCCAGTATAGCTTCTTTCATAGCAGTAGATGTACCAAGCATACGTACACGTATACATCAACCTCGTGGCCAACGTGGCACTTTTTATCTAAGCTAGTGCTCATCAGCGCATGGGACATGTAATCACCTGCGGACTACACTATACCGATGTCAGCCGTGCTGGCCGTGGATATATCCACCCTTGCATCAACCTCTATATGTTCTTTTTGGCTTCAGCTTATAACTTATGGCTGTGGTTTATGGTTTTTAGACTGTTTATAAGAGAGAGATACTCGCGTGTGATTTTGACCGATATAAATGAAATCACTACAGTGTGCACTACAATTGACCAGTAGATCCTGTCCTGAAAAATAATTTGTTTAAAAACTAGATACTGTAAAAAAATATCATTTACCGTAGAAAACTATATTACAGAAGGCAAAGCGGACATGGCATTCATCCGTCGCTGCCCAAATTACCAGCATGCCCTCTAGCGACCTACGTATCTGCACACATAACTGAGAAGAAAATAAAATTCTGAATGATATTTTTCAAACGCTTTGCTTTAGCTATAAGGGTTACCATCCAGACATGAATGGGGGTAGGCATGCAGCATCCCACACCGTGGCTGTATTGCATGCTGCCTCAAATGCACCATATATACTAAGGGTCCTTTTGATTGGACTTTTGGCTTTAGCTTTTGATCCTAAAAGCCAAAAATCCAACCAAAGAGGTTGCTTTTGGAAGCAGCTTTTTCAAAAGCAGTTGCTTTTCCGTAGTATATTTTTGAAAGCTATTTTGACTCTGCTTTTGGCTTTTGGCTTTCTGCTTTTGGAAATAGATTGAATAAAACTCTTTCATAGTTGTTTTAAAAGAGATAAAGACAAAAAATATATTTTATACTTGTTTAACCAAACAATTTTCTATTTTTCTACTACCACCTTTTTACAGCCTTTCTCACGACTCACAACCCACGCAGCTTTTCCTCACTGCAATGACTCAACCAAAAGGACCCTAAAGCTCAGACGAAGAAGACCAGACAACGCCATAGATATCGAGCAAAGGAGAAGGCTTTTGGAGCCTATCGTTAGACCTAGACATTTGCCAAAATGGAGGCTCTGGACCAGATATGTGTCCAAAGGAAGACATTTGTCGCTGGGAAAAAAAATGTGGAATTATCTCAAAAGGAAGGAATGCTATGCCGATGAATCGGTGACAATTTTGGTGTTCTTCATTCCTATCTTTCTACCTCTTATCACCAGCGTAAAAGGAAGGCCATTGGATAGCTCCAGATTATATATGTATATTTCTACCTATCCATTTTCGTAAGACATTTTACAACAGCTTTTATTTAGAAGCATCTGTATGGGCAACCTAGCTAGTTTGTAGCTGTATATTTTGTACTAGGTAGTAAATCAATTATTTAGGCTCCGCTCGGTTAGGCTGAAAAGCTATGGTTTATGGCTGAAATTGCAGTGTAGCGGTTGAAATTTTATTGTAGCTGAAAGTGACTTATTTGATATAATTAAATTTTACTGTATATGAAGATAGCTTATTTGATTGAAATCCTGGTAAAGAGGATACTGCTCGTTGCCGTGCTCTGACCTGTCAGACAGTGAATCTGAGATTTCGGTGCACATGCATGCACTGCATCCTTCCTGCTTCCTGTGCGACGGCATCTTTTTTTTGTCTACTTTTTTACTTTGCCGGTACAGCACGGTGCTGGATAACAATAGACCACGGGCTTCTTTTGGGGTTTGCTGCAAGTGATTTTTGATTTTTCTATAAAACTACATTTCAATTGGTATATTTTTAAAACAAGATTTATGAATTAATTATAGTAGATATTGTACTGACTTCAGCTATGTTGACTAAAATTATATGTGATAGTATCTCTTCGTACTCTCTTATGTAAATAGCCGGAATTCAAAAGCCATAAACTAACACACCAATGTGTCTTCCACTGTAGTATTATTCGGTTCTTTCCGACTTTTTAGCCGCTTTTAATTTTAATTTCTATTAGAAAATACTATTTATCATATATGTCGGTCATAACAAAAAAAAATCATTAGGCACGACTCAAAAGCACGTAGCACTATCTTTTCTGCTTCCGGGAGACTTTAATACTCGCACTCCGATTAGGTTTGGCGGGTACAGGCGCCCGCGCCTTGCAAAGTTGGAAGTACCTCGGTACCTGCTCTGCAATATGGTTTTTTTTTATGCTTTAAGAAGCCCTCTCTAGGCCTCTTTTGGACTAAACATATTGATCTCGGTATGATATAGAAATTTTACTAGCTAAACACATCCAATATTCTTTTATGTTCTACGGTAATAGATCAGTGAGCTTAGCATTTCCCTTTCCCAGTGCTCTGCCAAATGAATGGGCGCACACAAATACTTAGGGGCATTGTTCTTTCATGTTACCCATTTTTTTCTCTCTCCCTTTCTTTTGGTGGTGATCATTTTGGCTTATTTTTGGTGGTTTATGGCTGAAAAGCACTAATTGGTGAAAAACACAGATGAATGACAGAGGCTTATTTAACATAATTAAATTTAAAAAATAAAAAATAAAAATATGTTAGCCCATCACAAACAACGTAAACGAACACGGCAAAAAAAGAACCGCAAAAAACTCAAAACCAAAAGTTCAGAAAAAGACGAAATTATGAATAATGAAAAATAAGCCGGAAGCCAGAAACTGAAGCCGAAACGAGCGGGGGCCTTTGTATTTGATTAGACTCGTCAGTACACAACTCACTCCAGCGGCTGCCTTTGCCCCATGCTAGCACTTTTATGTTTACATATTTGTTGTCCATCTATTATTGGACCAAAACTGGCCTGCTACAAAATACCCATTCCTGTGTTTTCATACATAAACGGCCCTCTAAAAATTAGAGGCAATGATAACGCTAACTCGGTTCATTGCTTAATTTGTCTGGTTTATATGTGCAAAACCTGCCTTTATTTTCAGGTACCTTTGTGATTAATCATTAGGTTGATAACTAGTCATGCATAAACTATAATTTATACGGGAGATCTCTTTATATACCATGATATAGTGATGTCTCACTGATATATGGAGTCTAGACCCACATGTTAGCCTCACAATACATATCACAGATCACGTAGTTGTTCAATGGTATACTGTAGATTTTCTCTAATTTATATCACCCATAATTCTCTAAGCAGTTTTCCCTACTCTAGGGATTGGCTGATGTAAACTTAAACTTGCTCCTAATGCTAAAGTAAACTCTTTCTCATCCAAAAATACCGGGAAAGGCCAGTATGCAAAAGGCCGACTGACAGGTGAGTACGGCGGGTGTGAAATTTTACAGGATCAATCTTCGTTGGTACGCATAGCAGGGTCCCCAAACGTACACACTTTTCTCTCTCTAGGGAAGATGAGGAGAGAGAGAGTGTGGTGTTGGGCGTCAACATCGATCGGAAAAAGGCCCTCCTCAGTTTGCCTATGAGAGCACTAACGGTGTTGGAGCAAAATAGGCTCTAAAAAAATGAGGGATAGCTACAGACTGCCTTCATATATTATAAAAGTTGGCCTTCATGAGGCAGAGACTGGCATCGTCTTTAGGTCTCAAGATAGTCTCTTTAGACTAAAATATTCAAATGGCTCATTTATTAAAAGGGTTTGGATGACAGAAAAAAAGATTTTTTAGTTTACTTTACCCACCTTAGAGACAATATAAATATTACACATTGCAGATAAAGTAGATAAGTTTAGAGGCTATTTACGGGTCTCACCTTAAAGGCAATATGAATATTACACATTTAGGATGCCCTAATAATATTTGCTGCTTATCTGCCTCGAGCCCCTAGAATCTCTCTTTCCCGTAACACCCGCTGTTAGAGTTTTAGCTTGGCGCTTCTGGCTTCTTAGTTTTTTTATGGTTTTTAGGGTTTTTTTGTATTTTTTCTTTATTCATTTGTATTATTTGTGATGATATAACTTTTTAATTTTTATTTTTTTTTAAATTTAATTACTTCGAAAAAACTACCAACATCTGTAGTACAAAAAATCGTTATAGTGCAAAATAAACTATAAACTCGGACTTAAAAACCTAAATGAGCATTACCTTAAACAAACAATGTATTACTCCCTCCATCCCGCAATCAATATAAGTTCAAAGTCCATATGCATAGACCAAAGAGACATTAATTTTTTTTAAAAAATAATACGATTGGATCTTGCTAATTCTATTAAATAACATATTACAACAACTCACTCATTTTTCGGTATTAAATTATATATATGTGAAAATATTGTAATAACTATAACTTTGATCATCGCAATGAACTTATACCGTGAGACGTGCTTATCAAGAATAAAGACTTATAGGGTCTGTTCTTTTTTGTTTCGACTTACGGCTATGGTTTATGATTTTTAGGCTGCTTTGACAGAGTGTGTAATAACAAAAATTTATGTGTAGTTTTGATTTATATAAATAAAATTATTATAGTATATACTATAGTTAATTTATAGACATTGCTTTGAAAAATTATTTTATTTAAAAACCAAATGTTTTCTCGCTATCACATCGCTGACGGAGGGAGCAGTAATCACATCGCTATCAAACCATAAAGAAATGACAAATGAGGCATGGATAGAGTCCCCAAGCGACCAGCTCGGCCACATCTCTTGTCGCAGTTTCTCGCGACATCTCGACGAGAGCCCCGCGAGATCTTGCGGTTCATAGCAACTGATCTCGTGAGATGAGATGGTGAGATGGAGAAGGCCTCGCATCAGCTCCTTCGCTGTCTTAATAATGTTTACTATTGGGAATTTGTGTTGTTCGCTGAAAAGGACTGATGGACGCATCTCTTGGACCTTTTCTCCATTCGGCTTCGTAGGAGTCATTTGATTTTTAACTAAAATTTAACTTTTTTACCCATTTAATTAAAGAAAAATAAAAAAACACCATTATATTTCTATGGACAACGACAAAAGGCAAAAGAAAACAAGCCAAAAAAGCTGATGCGGTGGCGCTCGGTTGGACTGTGGCTTATGGCTTATTTTACTGTAGCTGACTGAAATTATATTCTAACTGAAGGTGGCTTATTTGACATAATTAAGTTTAAAAATTTTAAAAATAGAAAAAATGGATTAACCTATCATAAAACAAATACGGGAAAAAACCGGTAAAAAAGCTCAACAAAATCCAAAAAATCAGAAAAAGATGAAATTTAGGAATAGTGAAAAATAAACTGAAAGCCAGAAGCCGAAGCTGAAACAAGCGGGCTGGTTCAGCTGTTTTCAGTAAGGATGCTGCAGATTTCCTCCCGCTCCGTTGGGACTGAAGGCAAAAACAGTAGATCTAGGGGATAAGGAACTCACGGCGTGATCGCAGGAACCTTGGGAAGTGGCAGCCGAGGACGTCGGCGTTGGTGGCGCCAACGGTGCTCCCCAATGACAAGCTCCAGGACTACTCACCGCCGCCGACGGCGACGCTCGTGCTGGAGTAGGCCAGGATTCCTCGCGACACAGACGTGATGGGGTTCGACACGGCCGTGGGTGGCGACGAGGAGTTACGGCTGGGAAGATCTCCTTCGTGCCCTTGACCGAGGTGCTGCGCCGCAGCCTAAACCATGATCCCGCGAGTCGAGCAGCGGAGGGGGGTGACGCGCTCGCATCCGGGAGAGGCTGCGGGAGCAGAGTCGAGCGGTGGCAGTGAGTCGCCGGAGCTGAGCAA
This sequence comes from Bonia amplexicaulis, assembly GCA_036346245.1. NCBI lineage: Eukaryota > Viridiplantae > Streptophyta > Magnoliopsida > Poales > Poaceae > Bonia > Bonia amplexicaulis. The sequence goes on from CM070757.1 coordinate 16,799,901, forward strand.
GGAGGCGGCGCGAGAGCTCGATATGGTTGATGCTCGATTCCAGACAAAATGATGGGCGACAGCAAAGAATTGCCTCTGGTTGTCTAGTGCCTCTCGGAATTGGCTTTAGAATCATCGATTCTAATTCTAGTGGCAGCCAAACAGCTCTATCTTTATAATCGAATTCCAATTCTCTGATTCCATGGCCAATTCATGGGAGCCACAGTATATTAGTAGAAACTCACCTTACAAGCGCTGCTACTAAGGTTAAAACTGTAGTTCTATTTTTCTATATAGTGACAGAGTTTTCTTAAGTTTTGTCCGCGGAATAATGAGCGAGTTCTTTTGGACTATGGATTATAACTTATGTCTTATGTTTTTTTGAATTCTGTCTGTTCACGAGAGAGTACGAGGAGAAATAGACAGTCGCATGCGATTTTAGCCGATATAGCTGAAGTCGGTATAATGTCTGCTACAATTAAATTATAGACACTGTCTTAAAAAAATGTACAGTTTAAAACTGTAGCAAAAGTTATAAGCATAAGGCCCAAAATAACAACCAATCACTTCGGTTTTGCAGGTTGTTTCTTTTCCCAGTTATGGCATGGCCGTGGGGGTGAAGCTATTTCTAGAGAATTCTGTGTGTACAGATAAATTGCAATAAAGTGTGAACTTGTCATCATGAGCTGAGAAAACAGAAAGAAAGAAAGAAAGAAAGAAAATGAACAAGGTGTCATACTAGGTGACAAGCTGCAGAATTAACCAGTATGAAAAGAGAAAAGTATCTCGTGCTTCTTTGATCACCATCGCAAAATAACCCATTCGCAAGGACAGGATCTCGATGAATCCAGATCGTCTGCAACAGCTTGCCTTGTCTCTTCGTTCGCGGCAACCATGGAGGTTACTGAATTCGTTGTAGCCATAAATGAGGCTTCGTCCAAGGTTAAAGAAGCACCAAAGGTGTAATTAATAACATCATGACCAAATCAGTATCCAAATAAAGAAGCAGACATGTATAATCTTTAAGCTCTACCCTGCATGTTGAGACTAAATTCATTGCTAGCTCCATTGATGAGTACCTAGGCTCAATGTCATAGGTGGCTAGTACACACATATTCAAACCCTAACGGCACCTTTCATGCTCTATGGACAGGTGGCACCCAGAACAAAAAAGACAAACAGAGCATCCTCGGTGAAGTTCACAGACAGGATAAAAGCCGCGCGCCGCTGTAACGGTGTCGTAAGCCGCAGAGCGTGGACGTCGCACCAATGGGCTGAGAGAGGACAGAGAGGGCGGCGGCTGGCGGCAGGACAGTGCCGGATCTGACCATAGCTGACTAGATCCGGGAGTAAGAGAGAGGAAGTGAGAGGAGGGGTGAGGAGAAGGTGGGGGACGATAGAGGAGCCGTCGGCGGTGAGCTCCAGGCCGGCGATGCCCGAGCCCGGCCGTGCGCCGCCGCATCGTCTGGGAGGAGCCAGGCCATTCGGCCAAACCGAATGGGAAGGGGAGAGATAAGAGAGAGCTCGGGTAAGAGAAAGAAAAGAAAAAGGAAGGGAAAAAAAGAAAGGAAAGAAATGGAGAAAAAAGGGAGAAAAGAAAAGAAAAATGGGGGTTCGATACCTGCGTGACGGATCCTTAACCCCGGGCATTTTATGCCAGAGTCGGGTTATGCGCGTAGAGTCGTCGTTGTTCGCTTAAGCATTGGTTTCGATATGATGCGTTGAGTCGGGTTGACGTTTGTACATGTGGAGGTCCTGGGTCAGAGCCGTCCACGCATCGTCCCCAAGGTTAACCAGGCAAGTGCATGGTAGAGCGGTAGACCGTAGAGTTTATGAAATATACGATGTTTACATGATATGGTTCTGCTTATATGGAATTGCAATGTTTACATGACATGATGATGTTTATTTAATGATGACAATGGTAATGGAGCGGGGTGAGCAGCGATGCCACCCTACCAATGATAATACTGATGAGAATGACAATGACAATGATAATGGGTATATGCATTCGCATCATGTGCACTCATGAAATGAGATCTGTGATCTGCCTGAGTGGATCCCGCAAGACCTACTTTGGTAGGCCTCCATGGGAGTGGAGAGACCCCGTGCCGATATAGGCGGCCCCAAGATTTTGGGTGAATATCAACGGGTGTTCACTCGACAATACCGGTATATGCAATGAGATGAGTAAATGAGCATGTAGAGTAGTGTTGCATTGCACTAAGGGTAAAACAATGTTGGAACATGACAATGGAAGTATGAACATGATAATGTATGCGAAATATGTTATGGTTGGTAAAATTGATTATATGATTGGGCAGTGTTTATCGTTCTATTATGTACTTGTTGAGTCTCCGGACTCACCCTTGCTTTGATTTTTTAGATGACCGTTGAGAACGTCATGCATGGGCGGGAGTAGCACATGAATAACTTCACGTACGTGTAGCACTTCACATATCAGCTTTTGTTAGTATGTTTAACTTCACTAGTAAGCTAGAATAGTTGTTTAAAAATGGTATGGTGTAAGTGGTCGCTGCTTTATGAATAAAGTAGAGTTTGCTTAAAATAATTAACAATTATTTAAAAATGGTATTATTATGCAATGATGGTAGCACTCTAGACCCGAAGATGGGTGGATGTTACATCACCGCCGCCGCCGTAGTGCCTCCATCTCAGCCGCCAGCCGCCGCCTTCGCTTGTCGTGCGCTCCGATGAAGAGGTTTAACAGAATCGGGCCCAAGACCGACCCTCCCTTCTTTTTGCTTAAGCTAGCCCGCTTTGCTCTTCGCCGACGTCGCGGGCCGGGCGCCGTCCGAGAACCCACCTCCGCGGTGGCCTCCACCACCACCACACCGTTCACCTACTGGGGACTCCTTGTTCCGTGTCGCCGCTTCTTAGGCCACCGCCCGACAGCCTCCCACCACGGCCGTGATTCGATGCTAAGGCGCCAATCGCTCTGTCGCTCGGTGAGTGGAATTCCTTCGCTTTAGTAATTGTATGATGATGTAATCTACAGTTGACATGCAATGCGGAAAAGGTTGCTTATCCCTTGTCGGTCCCGGAGGCCGCCAAGTGGTACTACAATGTAATGACACATATTTCATGGATTCGTATTATTTGTGACTGATGAATTTTGGTTACAATTGATGAATTTAGTTGAAAATAAATAATAATAGCTGAAAAAGTAAATTTTAAAGGAGAGAACGAGCGGTGAAAAAAATAAGAGAAAGATGCGTTCACGAGACGAAAGTGAGAGGACTGAGGTACATGATGCACTCGTGACTACTGCCTTATCCTCGAAGAAAGACGAGAGCGAGAGGAGAGAATAAACCACTTTAAAAAATTAGATATTTATATTAACTTTTAACTTCTTTAAATCTTAGCAAAAGTCAATACCAACACTCCCTAAAGCTAGCTAGGCATTTCCGTCAGCTTTGTGAGAAGGTTCCTATCACCAATGTTCTTTTCTTCCTTGCTTGTTTTCAGATTATTTTTTGCTTCCAAGTGTTTGCCTTTTCTTTTCTCTCCTTCCTTTAAGTTTCCATGTCGGCCTTTTTCTAGTTATTCAAAGACAAAGCCATCCAAAGATATCTGAATCCCATGATGATCTGATTCTCACGTGTCTCTCTCACTCCCTCTGCCTTTCTTTGAAGAAAAGGGTAGAATTGAAAAGATGGCCTTGCTATGAGGCCTTAAGCCCATTTTCGTGGGATGATTTGAGCCCATTTGCACTATAGAATCCGAGGAATGAGGATAACATGGACTGCCATTTCTGCTCAGGTCTATGGTATATTAAAGGATTAATTTCTTATATGTCACTGTAATTAGATATTTATATTAACTTTTAACTTCTTTAAATCTTAGCAAAAGTCAATACCAACACTCCCTAAAGCTAGCTAGGCATTTCCGTCAGCTTTGTGAGAAGGTTCCTATCACCAATGTTCTTTTCTTCCTTGCTTGTTTTCAGGTTAGTTTTTTTCTTTTCTTTTCTCCTCTGCAGGCAGCTATATATATTGTTTCCATGTCGGCCTTTTTCTAGTTATTCAAAGACAAAGCCATCCAAAGATATCTGAATCCCATGATGATCTGATCTCACGTGTCTCTCTCTCTCTCTCTCCCTCTGCCTTTCTTTGAAGAAAAGGGTAGAATTGAAAAGGCGGCCTTGCTATGAGGCCTTAAGCCCATTTTAGCGGGATGATTTGAGCCCATTTGCACTATAGAATCCGACGAATCTATGGTATATTAAAGGATTAATTTCCTATATGTCACTGTAATTTTGCGAAACCCTTGTATCACTGGCATATGGTAGTATTCTAAAGGATTAATTCCTTATATGTCACCGTAATATTGCGAAATTGTCACTGTAATTTTGCGAAACCCCTGTATCACTGCCACATGATAGTATACTGAAGGACTAATTCCTCATATGCCACCGTAATTTTGCGAAATTCCTGATAGTATCGCTGCCACGTGAGGTCGATTATATTGAACAGATGATCACCCTTGGTATACAACATCACTGGGGTTTTACTGCCTTTGTACTTGATAACGTATGGAAAATCCTACACCAAAATTCCTCTTGTGCAATTGTGCAGACATTTATATTTCCTTTTCACAAATAAGCATACTGTATTTTCCACCAGGTAAGCACAATACTAACACGCCACTGAGCAAAACACAGGATTCAGGAACAAATTAACGGTTCATGTTCAACTAAATAAGAGTAGATAAAGACATATCATTATAATGCTGGCTCTGGTATCAGTCCTACACTATATCCTTTAGATGTTCATATTGAGGACACGCAACTGCTTGGGCACAAAATTCAGGCACAACATGGTGAACAATTTGTCGACTTGATTCTCAAGCTGCCCTAATGACAGTCATTTTTGATGTTGTCACTGCAGTCTAGGTTACTCGCACTTGATTGAACGGTAAATGTGCCGCACAAACAGCAGCGATGCACGGAAACCAACAGTGCCCAGCATGAGGAAGAAACCGTAGCAGACACAGGTCATGTACCCGAAGAAGAAGGACGTTTGCATGAAGCCTGACATGTCTGACCGAGCATGGTAGTAGTAGATGCAGTAGAAGAAGACGAATATACCAGTGGAGCCTCCACAAAGGACAGATCTGCAAACAGAAGCAAAAGCTTTTATTCCACAGTCAAGAGCAAAGTGCAACGTGGGAAGTATGGAACTGGAAGTCCAAGAAATAAGGTGACGGTAAGATTGTAACTATTGATGGTCCGGATACATGACCGTTTTTTTTGCCTGAAGTGTTTCTCAAGTTCTGGTGCTTTAAGTTCACAGTTGATGATTGGGTACTTCTGAAAACTTCTAGGGATAATTTCCTAATAAGTTTTTCATTTAACTTCTACTGCTTTATGTATAACTAAAGCATTTTCCATAGACAACTTTCAAGCAAAAGTGTATTTATGAGGGCAAGGGCAACTGTGAGCTAATCTAGCATTCCATGTACTAAATAATTGCTAAACTGCATGTTTCCTTAAAGTTTTAATTTTAGTTTTGATCTGTTGGCTTGTGCAAACACAGCAGAGAAGTAATTAAGTAAACATAAATAAAAAAAAACATCAACAAACATGGATAATTGTATGACGATGGATAATTGCACGAAGATGAATTGATCTCCTGAGCACTGACCTCCACCACCACTCATGATCCTCAACAGCAAGCTGGAAGTATGTGAGTGCCACTGTGACGAAAGCTGTGACGATGATGAGGATAATAAAAACAATGAAGAGGATGCTATAGATGGTGTATATCTTATGCCCCCAGATGCTGGCAAATATGTAGTACAGCTCGATGTAAATAGCACTGAAAGGGAGGAATCCTGCCATTGCCATCTGAGGAATGGTGCTCCGGTACCAGGGCAGCTGAGGGATTTCCCTTGGGTACTTGGTTGTGCGGCAGGGAGCTTGGAATTCTGTATTGCTATTTTTCCCAGCTATACCACCCAACACAAGGAGAGGAGAGGTTACAAGTGCCCAAATGAGAATAATGACAATTATAGTACCGAAAGGCAAAGCTGCTGTAGCACTGTACGCTATCGCAACAGTGTTTAGGAAGCAGAATGTCAAGAAAAGAGGCCCACAAAACAAGCAGCCAGTCAATACCAGATTCCTCACCTGAAATATTAAGGCAGTTTGTGTAAATACAGAGCTGCAAATAATTCAAGAGACCTGTCCATTAGAGCATGCCTTACCCAGTTTGTTCCCTCCAGTTGAAGATAGAAGGAAGTGGCTGTGTACCCAGCAATACCAGATGTAAGAGCGTAGATGACAACAAGGGCAGTGAAAAGGGCTCCTCTGTTGTATGGATAGAAGACACCAACAATTGCGAGGAGGAAGATGAAAATTGCACTGTCAAAACGAGAAGCATTTGTTACTTGAGGATCATTACATCAAAGCTTGGATCATAACATAAACTGAAGTGAGGAAGTTCTTACAGGGCAAGAAGCTGAGTTCCAGATCCAATAATTGCTGCAAAAAGAGATTTTTGCTGTGGGAAACGGAATACATCACCGTGAATATACTTCCATCCAGTCTCTTCTTGGTCTTCAAGGGACTCATCTTCATGTGAATATCTTCAATGAAAGTGGGACATTAAGGATCCATTTAGTAAAGCTACAATCCATGTGATAAGAATGGAATGCATTGATTAAGGTCTTACTTGATGAAATCGTTCTTGAGCACACGCATCAGGATTGTAGCCAGGAAACCAGTCAGGAGGAGTACCGTTACACATGAGTTAATTATGGAAAACCAATGGATCTCTAGATGTTGTGGCATAGCGGAAGACTTGGAGTACTTTTCCATTCTTTTCTCAAAAGGAATACCTGTCTTCTTCCATGTGACTGAATAAGAGAACTCCACCTGCACCTCCTTGTCCTCTGTGATATCCACAGCCACATTTGGATCCGTTTGGACATTGATTTCTACGACACGGTCATTGTTGTACATGATGTCGAAGTGGATGTGCTTAAACAGCAGGTACTTTGCATCCCCCTGCTCCTTGTCCAATTTACCAAGGAATCCCCATAATGGCAGGTCATCATAGTACATCTGGAAGTAGTAATCCTTTGCAACTGCATCCCGGAGCTTGGCAACTTGCTCCTTGGACAATGTTTTCTTGCACAGAGTCCTGGAGTTCTTATCTTCCTTGAAGTTCAATTCATATGGTGCATCAACCAACCGATCACCATTTAGAACCTCCCCAAGAGCCTCCTTTTTGTCCTTCGGGTGTTCTATTACAAGCCAGGCAGAAGTTAACAAGAAAGAAAAAGGACTTGGGCACAACCAACCAAAGAGATTGATTGCTAAATTAAGCAAAAAACAACAACAAAAAACATTGGAATTCATAAGATCACAAACCTGGTGCACAAAAGGGTAGATCATAGTACCGATACGTCTCACTGCAATAAACAAAGAGTATCTCAGTCATAATGACCACGGTCAAAAAGAAAAGCAAATCAATTTTAACGAGCGGATAATGTAGAAACATAACATGGTTATTATTCGCTTGTAGCTGGTATGTCTCACTGCAATACACAAAGGGTATCTCAATTATAATGACCACGGTAAAAAGGAAAAGCAAATCAATTTTAACAAGCGGCTATTGTAGAAACATAACATGGTTATTATTCACTTTTCGAATTCTATCGTTGAGGCAATACTGAAAGTGTAAACTTGCCCTAGTTCATATGGCATTATTGACAACATAGAGCTCTTTTCCCTATGATTGAGCTATCCATACTACTAACTCATGGATTGTCGAAGTGAAATCACAAAGACACTGTAACAGATAATACTAACTACTATTGCTAACCCAGAGCCCGCCTTCTACAATTGAAGAATCGCACACTTGCTATCTTATAGGCTATAGCTACTACACTGGAAATACTTCCGATTGAGCTTAGTATAACTTGGCAGTAATCCTATTCTAACTTAACCGTAATTACCGACGCCAAGTAAACCAAGTCTTACTGATGCATCTCTAAGACAGAGTACAATGTACCTAAAAATGGACTACACAGCGTAAGAGTAACACAAAGTCAATCCCTCATCAATAGTTCTCACGTCGCAGGAGAATTATACCTTGGATTGTGGAAAGGCCCAACCTTGTTCGCGTAGAGCGGGACACGATCTCCCTCCTTGTACCTGTGATCGGAGCCATCAGCTCCAGCTCCCAGCACACAAGCCAACACCACCACCGCAACAGCGCCCACCGCGTCCGCCCTCACCATCTCCGCAGGCACCTACCCAACAACACCAATAAAAAAAAAATCTCAGAGATCTTCACCTCACCATGGCACCACCTGCATGTACAGCGCGCAGGAAAGGCAAGATCTTTTCAAGTGGAAAGAAAACAGATTTCACCCCACTAGCCCCTCAGATCCTTACCAAGATCCAACCTTTCCAGCCGGATCGGGCTCCGGCGCCAAAACGGCGAGATGGGTATCAAAAGATCTCCGCGGAAATGGGCGCAGAATCTGTGGAGAAGTGGATCAAAACGGCGCCGTTTCTGCGCGGAGGTGCCAGATTTGGGAGGCGGGCGTGGGAATTCGGAGACGGGGATGGGGCTATTGGGGAGGAAATGGCTGGGGATTTTGGTCGCGAGGGAGTTCGTGGAGATTTGTGGAGGGGGAGGGGAGGAGGAGGTCAAGCAGTTTGGGAAGGGGAAAAACTATAAATTTTTGGTACGTGAGATCCCCTATCTAACTAACCGTGACTTTTGCCTTTTACCTAAGATGACACTGTAGGGCTACAAATTTGGCTGCGTTCAAATCCGAAAACGACACGGTAGGGGCTACAAATTTGGCTGCGTTCAAATCCGATTAGGCTGATCGTTTATGTATGGACCTACAGTAATTTATTTTTAAATCGTGAGTTTTTTTAAGGTAAGTTTTATAAGTCGATTATAGGTATGCTCTTTTTCAGCTTTTGGTTTCAGCTTTTAGCTTTTTTACAGTAACAAGTTTTTAAATGGAGTGTCTTTTCAAGATGGAGTTTACTAGTTAATTATAGTACATAATATACCGACTTCATTTATATCGGCAAAAAACGCATGTGAATTTTTGTTACTATGTAATATCTCACACGAACAGCCCAAAAGTCACAAGTCGCAGCCAAAATCTAAGAGTTTCAGCCAAAAAGAACTGGCCCTATAGTAGACACTGTAGCGAGTTCAGCTATACTGGTCAAAATCGTATGTGGCTGTCTCTCTCTTCTAATCTGTCTCGCAAATAGCCAGAATTCAAAACACATAGGTCAAAAGTCATAAGCCACAGCTCAAAAGAACCCCAAAAGTCGTGGTTAAAAATAGAGGTGTTTAAATCAGCTTTTGGCTTTTTTGAACAGCCGCTACCTGTCAACCTGTCCTCGCCACTCCTGTGATCTTCTCATAATTTTATTTGCGTCACATTGTGTTCTAGCATCTTATCAACATTTCCCCTCAAAATATTTCCTTTTCCTCGCAGTACATCATCGGAATTTCGCCGTCGTCCCCGTCACAGCTCAACCCACTGCTGTCGTCGATCTCGTCGTTCTCTGTGAACCTCACCCAAAGTCCTCACATTCGAAGCTTCGCCATCACCCCCTCAACCCGTTCCCCATGCCAATTAGGCCTATTCTCAATCATGGAACGCCGCCACCTCCTTCTTCGGTGTCGGTTGCCACCGCCCCGCCACCTCTGACCATATCTGAATATGTCACCCACACCGTCAAACTCCTATTGCCTTATTCATGCTCGTGAGTGCGCTATTTCCCAAAGAGCGCTGGTCGAAGCACCACCGTCGCCAAGAGCCTACGCCATGACCACTGCCCTGACATCGTGAGCACTGCCATCAAGCTCCCCTGCCCATGCCACCGCTTATAGCTCTCTCGAGGTTGGGCCGACCCATTTTACCTATCGGCCACACCGCCAGAGCCACCGTGCTCGTCCTTATTCGTTGTCTCAGAAGCGGCAACCGTTCTAACAAAAATGGCTTTCCAGAAGCCGCCGCAAAAGTCCACTAATTCCAACCGGCTTCTAGCTTTTGAAAGCTAGAAGCTGGAAGCCAATGCGGGTTGGAACGGTGCCTAAGTGAGCTGTAATAAACAATTGGACATTTTTGTCCTCTGACTTGGTTTCATGGAGTTTGGCTGCATTGCATTGTAGCTGGGGCATTTGGGCACAAAGCATGGTTTCAGCGAGAGAGAAAAACCAAGCATGTTGCGGTTTAATAAACCTAGCCCACTATAGTCACTAGATTACTCATCAGAGAGGAATAGAGGATGGAATTAACATCAAACAATTGGCTTACTTTAAAATTTAAGAATGTAAAAAATTCCCATACCCTGCTGAAGGAAAAGGTCAAATCAAATATGTAATCACATGGCATTCGATGGATTAGAAAAAATTTCGAGAATGAAAAGTAGCCGCTTGATCTTGTAACAAATATCTAAAATACCTCTTTCTTCATGTTCTTTCTAGATTTTTTTTGTGAACAAAAAAGAGATTTCATTGATTCATTAGAGGGAGCGTTATAATCATGGAGCACAAAAGGCTCAATGCAAGAAAGAACACCCGCTAACTAGAAGAGCGAATAGCATGCTGTGCTAGCTCATATTCTACCCTATTTTGATCTCGTTTACTAGACCAGGTTGAAAATCCTGCCGGTAGCTGGTATGGTTACCGGCGGGAGCCAGATTTCCCGGTGGAAATAAAAAAAAATACCGATCAAATTTGTTTAAATTCAAATTTGAATTTTTGAATATAAAAATTGGCTTCCTTAATGATGTTTATATTGTTTACTACTAATGGAATATATTAGGAAGATATATGCATCTCTCATGCTTGACTTGATGCTTTTTGGCATGAAAGTGTAGCATGCTGCCATGATGTTCCTCCTGTGGATGCTTCTTCGTCTCAAGGATCATATGACGTTTCTCAGGGATCTTATGATGTTCCTTCTCATAGCTGGACTTATAATGACCCTACTGGTATGGCCCCTCAAACACACTATAGATATTGGCTAGAGTTACATAATCAAATGGGACATCGTGATGCCTCCCCGCCTCTCCATGGTCAAGGTCTGGGGCGGAGCCACCGTCTGGCGACCCTGGGCGGCCGTCCAGGCTCGTCGGCGAAAGCACAGTAGAACTTCTCTACAATCGGTGAGGTTGAAGATAGTATTGTCTCAGGCAAACGTTTGCCATAATTTGGTTTGCCTAAGCTCCAAAAAATACATAGCTTCGCAACTGGTCAAGGTTACAAGGTAATTCATTACACGTGCCCTCGATACATATCGTACTACCAACAATGACTTCAACAATATTTTATGATCAGCTGGGGAGAATACAAGCAAATGGTTCTCCAATACCAAGGGATCATGATTGTAGATGAAAATAGTGCCTACCATCAACCTTCCTGGTACTCCACTGCCATATAGGTGTTAAACTAGCATCATAAACTCGCAGGAACATATACATTTGTATTTGAAATCTAATCTTTTCAATTATATTGTAGGTGTTGATTGTGCTTATGGGTGAAGACATGCAGTTGTACGCCAAGTCATTAACTTCCATTCTCCTCCTCTTTCAATGTTTGTAGAGAATTCAACTAAAATTTTCTTGTTATTTATGAGATGTTCTTGTACTCTGTAGCAAGTTGAACCTCTCTATATGGTGTTTGTACCAAATGAAACTCATTTATGTAATAATTTCATCTAAGTCCGTGCCGCAACTTCATGGCGAAAACCGGTGGGAACCGGAAATTGACCAAATCCCAAAAATCCTGGTCAAATTTTGACCAGATTCTATTTTCAATTCAAAAATTTGGCTTCGCCTAACCGTTTGGGATTTTTCGGTAACCAGCCGAGAACTGCTACCACCGGGGTATGAGAAAAAACGTAAAAAAAAGGTATTTGAAGCCCTGTACTAAACTCGCCTAAAGAACAAAGCAGCTCCTTTGCTTCAAGGATTAGACCGAAGAATCTGGATCTATCCTAGACTCCTAGAACTAATCGACCAAAAGCTATTTCTTTTTATCCAAAATGTCACCCGCTTCGTCAGCTCTTCTCATGCTGCCCGTCTAAAAAACGTTTTTAATGCTGCCTCAAATACCCTAAATCGCTTCACATTAACGGATGAATTATGAATGACAGGTCAGCTACGCAGCAATCACTGAGCATTCAACAGGTCAGAAATTCAGAATGCACGTAGAGAAGATGCACAGATTTAAAGATGGAGTAGGATCGAAGGAGAACACGAAGGGTCGATTCCTCAGATACATATGCAAAGAGAGCTACATGAGCATGCTCGCTATGCCTTTTGCTTTGGCTCGTCTGTTGTACGGGCGGCAACGTGCAGAGATCCTAATCGTGCCTGCCTCAACTCTACTTTGTTTTTGTGTTCTCTCCTGCTATCTCCACACCCCTTCGTTTACACACAGTCACACCCTGCAAGGGCTGCTTAGCTTTTTTTTTTTTTTAAAAAAAATTCTAGATTTAGGAGACGTGTCATACGTATCTTCTCTACTAGTTAGACACACGTGCGTTATAACGGAGTCATAAAAATAATGAAATGGAACTTACTGTCTGGCCAACTTCATATATCAAACATTGGAGAGCAAGCAACAGAGAGAGAAGAGTCACCAGAATGTGTGATGAGATGAAAAAAGTGGAGGGAGTGGGCGGTTGTATCCTAAGAGAGAGAGGAGGAGGAGAAAGACGAATGATCCAGATCAAATCGGATGGCTGAGAAGAGAGGAGGAAGAATAGATCAACCACCAACTCACACGTTTATAATAGTAAATATATTTTAGAACCTGACAATTCTCCGGATAACAAGGTCGGCTACAGGTTCTAAAGCCTTTTAATCGACTGGTGTTGAAGTAAGTATAAATATGTAGACCGAATGTCCAGATTTGTAGCTTCTCTTTCGATCAATTGATCCTTTTGCGACGATAGCCATTGTTGACAAATAACATTTGCTTAATTTTGTAGCCTATATTCATAGAAAAGACTATATGAGTGTACCTATATAATTCTGGATATTACTTAGAGAAGCCACGTACAAATTTGACTTCTGCACACGCTACAATATGGAGCGACCAAATGAGTACCGTTTTATTCTTTAGTACAAAGTAGAAGGAATTTAAGGAGTTGTTTCGATTATTAGAATTTAGGCTAAAGCTTACGGTCCAGTCTCCATTTTTCTAGTCTACATCCTCTAAACACAATAAAACAATTCATTAGAAAAAAGATAGACTGCTCGTTCAGCACGCAAACAGATAATTGCACATCCTCTATTTCTATTAACGTCACCCATAATGTAATTATGCTACTGAAATGAACCAGAAATCACATGGTATTATAATACCAAAATTATTTTTAAAAATAAAGCAAATTAAAAATTCCAAATGAAACATATGTTTTAAGTTTTTTTTTAAACTATAAAACATATGTTTAAAGTTGAAGTTACATTCTAGACATGTGTTTTTTTAAAAAAGGAGGTTATATTCTACACCATTTCTCAACAAATTATGGAAAAGAAGTTAGTACCGATAACACATACCGGAAAAAAAAGGAAAGAGGCGGCTAGGCCAGATCCAAGCTCGAGCCGACCCAGCCCATGCCAACCCCACAAAAGGGAGGAGCAGGAGAGGCAGCTCATCATTATCCACTCCTAGTTGCTCCCATTCACTTCCCCCAGCCGTTCCCTTGCACTACACCGCCATCGCTCCTCTGCTAGCCGTTCGTCAGCGTCGCTACCTACTCCGCTCGGTCACGTGCCACTGCTGTTGCCCAAGCTGCCTCGACCACATAGTAGCCGTCTTGTCCCTGAGCTGCTGCTCCTTGCCCTCGGAGTTGCCGTTGCTGCTCGACCGTGCCGTCACTGTTTCCTCAGGGGAGCCGCACCATGACCTCCAGCCTCAGCATTGCATTTCTTCCCTTGCACCACCCTTCTCCCCTTCGCTCGTGCGCCACACTTCTTCCTGTCGGTAAGAAGAGGACGGATGAAGGAAGGGGAGGGAAAAGGAAAGGGGTCGGTCGAGAGGGAGAGGTTTGGCCGAGAATAACAGTGGAAGAAGAAAAGAGGAAGAAAGAAAGAGGGAGGCTTGGCCGAGGAAAAAGAGAAGGAGAGGAAGAAGGAAGAGGGGAAGAAAGGAAGGAGGAAGAGGAAATAAGAAAAGAGGAGGTCGAACCGACACTAGATCCGTCAAATCTGGCCAAGAAGAGGAAGATTGTGTCCCAATCTAGTTGTTCGTTGCTAGGGTAACACCTCAAATCCCTTTTCCCATGTCTTGTAACCCTCTGTAATGGCATAGATGATCACGTTACAGCATTGTTAGAACATAGTTGTGACGCATCGGTAGCAAACGTTCGTTCAACTACAGTATTGAGGATTTTAAAGTGGTTTTAGGGTCCTTACAATATTGAGGATTTAAAGTGGTTTTGGGGTCCTTACATGCCTTTCACACCTTTGTAATAACATGAAAGCTATAGATCATTGTCTAAGCTTTCTATAGAGTGCTAAATCATCGAATTTGGTCAAGTAGGTTGGAAATTATGGTCCTATGAGCTCTATTGTCTAGAATTGGGTTAGCAAATGTAGTTGTGATGTTATTTTGCATTTTCAATGCATAAAAAGGACTTAATTAAATTATGGTGACAATTGGAAAGGTGTAGATATTTTATTCTAGTCTCCATAAATGTTATTATTTGCTATGATTGGTTTTGTAGAAAAAATACTTATCAAATTTTGAGGGTTATTGTCTAGTAAGTCAACAGCAGTAACTTTGGGGCAGAAAACGGTAGCCTAGATGGCTTAATCATGAAAAATTGGATATTTAAGAAAATGCAGAAGACTTTGTGTAGATTTCAGAAAATATATTATTTGTTGAGTTTGAGTCCTAGTTTGGAAGATATAACCATTTATACACCAGGACAACGTGGGTGAATGGCCGGTCAACTAGATTGATTTAGTTCAGATTTGTGCATATAGGAGCGTCGTTAGCTTATTTATCATATTTGTACTATGGTAGCATATTTTGAGTTTGGTAATGATTGTCCTAGAGATTCAGGGTTGATATTGTGTACACATCATCCCCGTGGTTAAAAGGTAAGTGCATGGTGGAACGATAGACAATTATTTATTTTCGTTATTGGTTATCTAAATTTATTCGACATGCTATATTTACTTGATTCTTATTAAATATGATAGTCCAGAGCGCTCTTAAGAAAGACCTACTTCGATAGGCACTTTTACGAGATGGAGAGAAAGACATACTTGGTAGGCACATCCACATGATGGAGGTAGATGATGTACATCGACGGGTGTTCTCTCAACTATACCGATATGAGCTTAAAAAGTGCATATGTGCATTGCATTGCATTATTGAGAGGAAAAAGATGAAAAGAGTTATGGATAATGGCATGGTTACGTTATGTTGTGATAAATGGATGTTGACATAGTTAAGTTATATCTATTACTTTATCGATGTTTATCATTTTATTATGTACTTACTGAATTAACTCAACTCATACTTGCTTTGTTGTTGTTTTAAGGTGTCATGCATTGAGAATGGGAGTAGCACCTCTACACCACATCTAATAATATTGCTCTACAGCATCGCCTCTGTTTTCTTGACTTAGTAAAATAATTTGTTAATATGAATTTAGTCAATAGAGCCCTCGTAAACTGATGATGAATATTAGATAACTTCTCTAATAATATATATTATCCAGTAATGTTCTAATTGCAAGTTTAAGTTTGCTCCCGCGTGTATGGTTTCAGACATTTTCGAGAGCATGTTCTCGAGTGTTCTTAGGCGTGCACAATCTAAGTTTTATTTTATAAATTATTTATTCTTACGTTGGTCAACGAGTTTTGTTTATACCACATTTGTTTTAATGCTTATATTAAATGTATGATGTTTACCGCTTCGCTGAGACATAACTAGAGGGGATGTTGCTGAAACCTAAAAGCAATATATGTAAATTAGAGTGCTATATATTAGTGGTAACACTCTAGACTTAGAGATTAAACCGAAATATTACAAACAGGCTAGCACGCATACGTTTACAAGAAATACCTCATTTTTAGAATGCCCTCCACAAATAGACAAGAACATCCTTACCAATCATGCTCCACGCCTTAAACAAGCCGAAGGAAACCGACGCCAGGTGGATCACACCGGGCCCACATGTTGGTCCCACGTGGGCGTTCCAGATACGATGCCCGATGGCGCGTAGCTATTTTGCAAGCAAAGTGGGATTTGGGCGGAGGTAATACAGCCAATAATAGCGCAGCTGATAGCGATCGCCTGTTCCATCTCCTCCTCCTCCCAAGATCTCCCCCTTGTTTCTTCTCTCCCTCGCAGCATTGCTCCGCATGAAGCCGTCGTTGGTTTGATCGCCCCGTTGACCCCCCTCCAAGCTTCAATTCGATCCATTCCCGGTTCCCTTTTTTTTTGTTTGCAGCAAATTGCCGCCTGTGCGCCCCCGGTTTGGCCGGTTTCTTGGTTGATTCGGCCGGATTGGAGGAAGGGCACGGTGAGAAAGGCGGTGTCTTGGGTGGTGCTGTTGCGCTGAATCGTTTGGCGTTGCTGCTTGCTCGCGGCGTGATTGGAGGCGAGGCGGCGTTAAAGGCTCCCGCAACCTTGCGCGTGACATTGGTGAGAGGAGTGGGGTCAAAGATCGCGTTTGCGCGCTTCAGGCTCCTCAATTCGACGCATTTATTGCGGTGGAATTTGGATTGGATTTCGTGGTCATCGGCGTGAAGGAGGCGGGCGGCTTGGTGTGGATCTAGGCAGGAAGGGAAGGAAGGATTCACCGGCGGTTTGGTTTCTTGTTCTTCTTGGTATGAGCGTTGGAGGAGATGGGGATGGACTACTACAACGTGCTCAAGGTGAACCGGAACGCGACGGAGGAGGACCTCAAGAAGTCATACCGGCGGCTGGCGATGAAATGGCACCCCGACAAGAACCCCGGCGACAACAAGGAGGAGGCCGAGGCCAAGTTCAAGAAGATCTCCGAGGCGTATGAGGTATAACAATTGAACCGCTCTATGCATCCCAATGCAATTGAAGAGGTTATGATTTACCATTTTAATCCATACTGGATATGTTGCAGCGCAAAATGCAGCGTGATTGAACAATGACGATATCTGTTTTGCTGTGTGATTCAGAAATATCATGGTTTTGCTCTCTGTTTTTTTTTTGCCGTATACGGATTGATAGGTGCATCATTTGATTGAGAGGGGAGGCATGCCATCTGATCGCTTTCATGGTCTTTTTTTTTCCCTTACCAAACTTCTAGTATATCTGACTACTGCTATGTTCCTCTGCATCCTCAAATGTGACAGGAAGAAACATAGACTCGAATGTCTCCACTGTACTTCTTGCTCTGCTTGCTAATCTGATTGCATGCTATGTTTCTGTGCCCATTTTTTCATTTCAAAGGAATGCTGCTAAAATTGAATTTGCAAATGTTGAATTAATATCTCAAGCCTAAGATAACCATTCATGAACAATGTTTACTGCTTTCAGGTTTTGAGCGATCCCCAGAAGAGGGCAATATATGATCAATATGGAGAGGAGGGCCTGAAGGCCTCTGCGGACGCTGGTGGTTCGTCATCCATGAACGGGCCTGGTAACCACCGTTTCAATCCTCGGAACGCCGAAGACGTGTTTGCTGAGTTCTTTGGCAGCAGCAAGCCTTTTGAGGGGACGGGGCGTGCAAAGTCGATGAGGTTCCAGACAGAAGGTGCTGGCGCTTTTGGTGGGAATGAGAACAGATTCAGATCATCATACAATGATTCGGTCGGCACCAGTTCGAGTCAGCCTCGGAAGCCACCTGCTGTGGAGACCAAACTGCCCTGCACGCTTGAAGAGCTATACACGGGTTCGACGCGCAAGATGAAGATATCCAGGAATGTTGTGAAGCCTAATGGGTAAGCATATGCATATTTACAGGCAGATTCTTGGAGCAGACTGTTTCCATTATCTTTCACCTAGAAAGCTATGCACCATTGCCTCATTTTCAGTTACAAGCAAAATGTGTTCTAACCATTTAGCCTCTTCTTTATATGTACAAGGAGCTCATGAACAACTAAATGGAGTTTTAAGAGCATGATGCACACCGATTTCATTTTCTCTTAGCTTGTTTTTCTTACCTGCTGAATTTTAAACAGACACATAGGGACCGAATCAGAGATTTTAACAATTGATATAAAGCCTGGCTGGAAGAAAGGAACCAAGATTACATTCCCAGACAAGGGCAACGAGCAGCCAAACCAGCTCCCTGCCGATCTCGTCTTTGTCATCGATGAGAAGCCCCATGATCTCTACACAAGAGAAGGCAACGATCTTCTGGTCTACCGGAAGATAGACTTGGTGGATGCATTAGCAGGAACAACGGTTAATCTGAAGACTCTTGATGGGCGTGACCTGGTGATCAAGCTGACAGATGTGGTGACACCTGGGTATGAGCTTGCGATTGCAAAGGAGGGGATGCCTAATGTCAAGGAGAATGGGAGGAGAGGCAATCTGAGGATCAAGTTCGACGTCGATTTTCCCAAGAGGTTATCGTCAGAGCAGAGGCATAATATTAGGAAGGTTCTTGGAGGGCAACCTCAGCAGCAGTAAGCACGTTCCAGAAGCAAATCACCTGTTCCATAGCTCTCCATGAAACACAGACTAATTCAAATGTTCTCCTCGTTCTTCTTCAGTTGGCTTGTTTGTTTAGTTATTTTTCCTTTGCGGTTCTTCTTCTTGATCTGCTCCTTTATTGGAAAAATAGCAATATTAAATGTTGACTACTCCATATGTGCAAGTGTAATACAAAAAATCTCTTCTTTACCTCTTCAATGACAGATCTCAATGTTGAGTTTGCTTAACCTCTCCCTTTCCTTTTTGTGAATTCTAGGCCTGTTCCTTTTTGCTGCGGTTTATGACTCTGAAATTTTTGAATTTTGGCTGTTTGCAACAGAGATTGCGGAGAGAGAGATACTCGCTTGCGATTTTGATTAATATAGATGTTAGACTATTAATGTGTACTATAATTAACTTATAGATTCCGTCTTAAAAAAATACTTCATTTAAAAGTTAGGTACTGTAGTAAAAACCAAAAACCGCTTTCTGTTCTTTGAAGGAAAGAACCCGATCTCGGAAGTATCAAACGCTGAAGGCACTGAAGTGTCCATCATCCTGTAATTGTATGAAAAAGACTTAAGTTACTGAAGTTCATCAGCTGATTTAGGTGTATTCTTTGTAGCATCTGAAATAGCTTCATGCAAGAAAAAGGCCAGGAACCTGAAACCTTCGCAGATTTGACAAGATGCAAATTATAGATCTTCCAAATTCCAGTGCGACAGCACGAATCAAATTATGCCAGCATACTCAGACCCTTAACCCACACAATCCAAAGACACTACTGATATGTGAAACAGTAGTAGCCATGACTAATGACAAGAAGACATTGGCAAGCACAAGGCGTACCAACATATAACACTTATGCATAGAGCACCAACTTATATAACATAATTTTGCAAATCGTACGTGTCTTCAAGACCATCAAAGAGCACATCTCCACTGAATTTTACATCAGTAGGAAGGAAAAAAAACACACGCCATGTTTTTGCAAAATCCCGAAGAAAACAACCCTCTCAAACTCTTAGCACACTTACGTTTTGTTTGGTAGCCCAAAATTCCTAGCCCATCCTTTTAGATGGGCCGGAATTTTGAACTAAAATCCTGACCCATCCGTAGAGATGAGACAGGGATTTTAGGCTCCCAAACAAGCCCTTAGCGGTAAATAGATCCCATACCCATATATTATAAAACTTGTGTCAAATTTCATTCACACGTAGCAACTCACCTGAGTATTCCATGAATCCATATATATATATATATATATATATATAAATAACATGAGTACCATGGTTTAGTGTGAGTACATACTCATAGGAGTATGAAATCATTTTGTTTGTGTGTGTATGATGCTGAAATGAATGGGATACCATGATTTTAAATGTACGAATACAACATAAATTTGGATATATTTTTTGAAATTTTATATATATATACACACATATATATATACATACATACATACATACATACATACATATACATATACATATCATTTCTCGCCCTTAGAATCCACCCGTTCCATAAATAGCAACGGACTTGCTCGATTTGTGGGCCCCACCCGCCTTCTCCCCTCTGAAAACCGTGCACCTTTTCCGTTTCCAGGTCGTTATTTTCCCGGCCCCACCAAAACAGCTGCCCCGTCGTCTCCGAGTGGATTTGATCCGAGCCGTCGGATTCCGGGATCGGCCGGTGCTGATGAAGCCGGCGGAGGACGCGGCCGTCCGGGAGACGCCGGCGCCGACGGTGTGGTACGACCCAATGTCGTCGCCGCCGGGGACCTCCTCGCCGCCGCCTGTCAGGGTGTACGCGGATGGCATCTACGATCTCTTCCACTTCGGCCATGCTCGCGCGCTCGAACAGGCCAAGAAATCGTGAGCTCCTCCTCTTGCTTCCTCTCGGATTCTTTCGTTACTTGCATCTTTTCCACTCAAAATGCTGCTTTTCTTGGTAGGAAATGTGGTTTCAGATTGATGCATTTTCTTGATCTGGCTGATTTCGTAATTGCATAGGGATAGGGTTGTCTCCCAGATTAGAGCAGGAAGAATCGCTCGTTATGACTGTGGTCGAATTGGCAGTTACAAACTGTAATTTTTTTCCCCTGAAAGGATTAACAGCTTGTTCTTGCCTGTGTGATGGAGTTATGAACCATGGATATGGTGAACATATTTGCTTTAATTCTGAATTTTGATGTCGGCTTTTGCTCACTTGCATTACGTGATGTGCCCAATTTCTCTCCTCAGATTCCCCAACACCTACTTGCTCGTCGGTTGCTGCAGCGACGAGATCACCCACCGGTACAAAGGCAAGACCGTCATGACTGAAGCCGAGCGCTATGAATCACTTCGACATTGCAAGTAGGTTTACACCTCCTCCGTTTCAGATTTTCAGTTGAAAACTTTCTTACTGTTTGGTTGCCTAATCTGAATCTAAAAGGTGGGTCGACGAAGTCATACCGGATGCTCCCTGGGTTATCAGTCAGGAGTTCCTCGACAAGCACCGCATCGACTACGTTGCTCACGATGCGCTTCCGTAAGTATATATTTATGTAACGGAATTGGCGCTTCACTCATGTAGGTTGTGCAAATCATTTGACCAAGTTATATAATCAACTTCATGTGATATGATTATTTCAGGTATGCAGACAGCAGTGGAGCTGCCAATGATGTCTATGAATTTGTTAGAATCCCGGAACCTCCTCATTGTTTGAATTAAGCTTTTCTGATGATCAGGTAACTGAATGACTGATATGTGTGTCTGTGCAGGTGAAGGCAGTTGGGAAGTTCAAGGAGACGAAGCGCACTGATGGCATCTCGACGTCAGACATCATCATGAGGATCTTGAAGGACTACAACCAGTACATCATGCGGAATCTAACCCGGGGATACACCCGCAAAGACCTCGGCGTGAGCTATGTCAAGGTGACTGGTCCATGAAAAACTGCCCCAAAGGAAACAGAGAAGAAAGTAGTACTGAATTATGTTGATTTTTTTACTGTGTTTTGATCAGGAGAAGCAACTGAGAGTGAACATGGGGATTAGCAAGCTGAGGGAGAAGGTGAAGGCACACCAAGAGAAGGTGATCAAGTCATTCCACAACTATTTCAGACAGATTTTGACATGGCTGTACCAAAAATTTTGGTTCCAACTTTACTATGTATGCAGTTCCACAGCGGCAAAGATACCGGAAGCAATCCTGTGGAATGGATGGAGAATGCTGACCGTTGGATCGTTGGGTTCCTTGAAAAGTTTGAGGAAGGTTGCCACATGATGGTAAGAACACTAAGGGAATTTATTAGCAATTTGCCAATCTAGTACTTTGTGATACTAAGCTGTGTTTGGTTTGTTATTAATTGGGCAGGAAACCGCAATTAAAGATCGAATTCAGGAGGGGCTGAGGAGGCAAGGCAAGTCAGAGTCGAACCTTTCTGGAGAGTACTCGGACTCAGATTCAGACCCATAATGCCTTGTTTGTGGAGAGAATTCCTACAGTATGTGTAATGAGATTAGCATGTTGTTTTAGGACATCAAAGTGACCATGGTTTGTTTGTACCAAGATATTTGTGCTACTAAGAACAATAACAATTCACACTGATCAATCGAGTCCCTTGATTACTCATTTGCATCTTGCATCGTACTAGGTATTATTGAACTCGCAAAATGGAGAAAATCGCTCAGTTATTTCAAAGAATCCTGTATGCACATAACATGATCTTCTTCTGAATATGTTTGTGCATGGCTCTGTGCTATGCTACCAACTGAATATTTCTCGGTATATTTTTCCTCATTTTGTTTATTGTCTATCAGGACAGAAGGATAGTTGTTATGAGTATTGGCTAGTTGTGATCCTGTGGAAACGCCATTTGCAGTGGCCTATAAGATTTAGACAAGCTGGAGGTACCCTATTTGAAGAGGTAGGACACAGTAAAGTTCATTCATTTGGATAAGATGTAAAACGGCGTTACTTAATTTTCAGATGAGTAATGTACAATAATAGAGACGGCTGCTGTTTATATACTCCATGTTATCTAAAAACAAAACTAAAGACAACTTCTACAATGGATGACATCTTAGGTTGTCTATGAAATCCCACAAACATTTAATTATGGTATGAAAAAGTGTTTGGTATAGACAATAATTTATACAATTGTGTTTTATGTTGTCTATATGGTTGTCTCTTCACGAAAAGACAACTACACTCTGTCCTTCTCTCTCCTCTGTCAGCAAAAATCTTACGTGGTAAAACTTATGGACAACTAACATCACACTGTTATACATGTCTTTACAATGATGGGTTTTTGTCTGAAAGTTTAAACTTGGATCTAATATACACCTGAGTAAATAAATCAAGAGCTGAATTTAAAGCATGAACATAGACAAAGTTATTGTTGTCAGAAATGTCAAATGAAGCAATACATGTTAAGATATCCCAACAATATACCTAACGTCTGATTAAAACATTTTCCTCTCTACACATCTCAGATTGATATTTTTGAGGACAAAAGAAACAAACACTATAAAACAAACATAAGAAGCTTGGCCATAGTCCTGCGCTTGACAATAGATCTCACATACACTCGCATCACCAAGAAGGCAACAACACATTCAAGAACTGGGAAGAAGCAATTCATCATATCTGATATGATTGAGCAGGGAGGGATAGTGTGGCGATCGCCCCTGACCCTTGCGGTCAGTAGATATCATACTAATACCAATAAGGATTTCTAAATATATGAATACCCTTCGTAATACTTATCTGTTCTCTTCTGCTGCCGCTAGTTCCGAATCATCTTCCTCTGCACCTTCGGCTGCAGACCCTTCTGTTGCCGTAGCAGCCACTGTGCTGTTTCCAGGCGTTGTCGCCATTGCCTCAACACCCTGTCCAGCCCTTGCCGTTGCTGAGGACTCTACTGGCTGTCATGGACGCTGTGTATACACCTTTCCAACAAATGCGTCCACAACATCTTCCCACTATTTCTTTTGAAAAGTGTCATTTTTCCACTCTAACTTCTTGTTTTACATCCTGACACTTGCTTTTGAAGAAACTGTTGTGTTGAACGATCCAATTATCGCGTTGCCAGTCTTCACCTGTGCCCTCTGAAATATATGTACTCTCTGCAAAAGAGTAAATATGTAAGGACATAATACAACCAATAATACTGATGTTTATATTCTTCGACTTTGCAGATAATCTGGTAAGGACACAATGAAAGCTGATCTAATGACGTAGCCGAGCAAGAAATTAGCAGTGAAAGAACATCTGAAATAGAATTTTGATTACTTCCTACTTTCTATCTTGGAAACATATATTATGCACTTGCTCTTACAGTGCACTTATAGTGCATTCAAACTAAAAATGTCGCAAAAAATTATAAAAAAATTCTGAATGTACTTCATGGTTTATTCCACCTATATATAAAATTTCAAGTTCAAATTCCTTTTAGATTAAGAGTACAAAAAAAATCTGACATATTTGAACTTTTGTCAGATTTTTCTCTTTTTTGTATTATTAACATAGAATGAATTTGAACTTAAAATTTTATAAATAGGTGAAGTAAACCATGAGGAATATCTAGAATTTTGTATGACTTTTTAAAGTTTGAGTGTACGGTGAGTAAACCGTAAAGGTGAGTGCATACTATATGTTCACTTCTATCTTAACCCGAGGTCAATACTATAAATTATGAACAGTACTTTGTGCAAATGAAAGACGAATAATTCATGCAGATAAAGCCAGGACTTGCACATTTGTCACAGACAAATCAGTTCATGATATAGTAGTAAATAGTAAGCAAGCCAAAATGTTCAATAAACTTATGTGGAAACAAAAAGAAGTCGAAAGAAACACAAGGATGAATAGGCACTAACCTCAGTCACCCAAATGCTTATAAGCGATTCCACAGTGAACAATGCAAAACCAATTAGATAAAGTACCTGCATTACTCCAAAAACGATAGCAATCAGTGTTCTTGGAGGGGTTTCACTTAGCTCAAGGCTCCATATGGGCAAGTTTCAGCACTGAAATAAAAATATTTTCAACGTGATCCAAATAATGCAAAGCAACTTACCCCAACGAACAAATCTCCAGTTAAAACTTCAATGGTAACAATAATTCCCCTGATTTCAGGTAAAGAAACTGAATTGAGAACTACTGCAATTGGAACCTTTAGCAAGAACAACACCTACTAACAAGACCCACGTAAGAGTTTTTCCTTGAATATTATTGGAGGAGCAACTGCAGAGGTGACACAAAATCTGACATGCATCTGTCACATATCAAGCCATCATGATGTTCATCAAGCAAAAGTGCATTATCAAAAGATAAAGACAGAGAAAAATGCAAGCTATTGAAATATGAGTAGAAATATTGCTGTTATGCAGCAGAATCAGCCTTTTAGATCAAGATGATTAGCACATGAAACTCAGCTAAGCGCATAAGATTACCGAGTAGAAGACGAAAAATTGGCCAAAGGTCACCATGCTATCAATTCCGGTTAACGAAAAGCAGAGAATTAGTAATTTCATAGAGCATTGTCTGCTAATGATTATTCAGTTGGAATTGTAAGTTGAAAAGAAACCACATGGCTCCGTACAGAGGCCTGTACTACAGTACGTATGAAAGAGGACATCCAGATAGCGTATAGATGACGGCGAGGAGGAAAAGACCAATATCTGCCAAAAAAATACATCAGAAGAAAGATTCATGCTAAAGAGAATCGTTTGTATGGCAAGATATTTAGCACCTTCTCCATGAATTGATTCGACTAAGACCGCTAAGATATTCCAACCGAGACAGACAACCAGTCCTGCAAAAAGAGCAGCCGATGGACATGAGCTGAACCTGTTGAGATGTTTGGTTATCCAAGGTGAATCTTATGAACAGCTATACTCTCAATTAATTGGAAAAAGAAGAGATGCAAGGGTAATGCCTAGCCAACTAGCAAATGCTGCATATCGAAACTTCTGGGCATGGATTGGTATTTCATTGGCTATATCGTGATGGATGACGGGGAAGAACGGAGGCCAATTTTTCACTTCGACTGTGACCCCAGCTACACAAACAAATACATTTTCAGAATTCAAATAAAACATCAAACCGCGCTGAAGCTCTTGTGATGATCTAGCAGAATTACCTCTGTTCATTGCCTTCTCCCTTTGTATGAAATCCTGCAACAAATCTCACACTTTTGAGTACTTGGTTAAACATTACTCTTGTTTTCTTTTTGGAAATTTGCAGCAACTAAAGTGAGCACATGGCACTTCATGATTGCATAGAATGGTTTTAGTGATCTTATAGGATTTTTAGCGAAGGGGAAAAGGCGATCGAACCAGTTCCTCCTCTTCAAATTCTCCTCCCATGACAAGAGATCTTTCGCGCTTCCTTGGAACACACATGCAACAACATGCCAGAATTTAGGGCTTCTCATCAAGCAATTTTTTACCAAAAACACAATATTATCATGCGGGTGAACAGTGAATAACACACACACATCTCGTGGGCCATGCTTGCTGCTGCCTCCCAAGTCCGCCGGATCCAGGATTTCTTCGCCGGCGCTGCTGATGATGCCGCTGCTCCATTCTGAAATACATCACAGATGATCAACTGGTATCGTCGTAATAAAATGATAATGAATTAATTCCCTGCCTAAACTCAGGCTGCGTACTGAATTAATACATCACAAATGATCAGATAGGTCCGATGGAAAATGCAAGATCTAAGCACTGGATCGTTCATATAATTTCAACCTATCTATCAAGAGAATATTGCAACCAGACCAGAACGCAAAACTAGTCATCAATAATCATCGAACGAGTCTTCCTCGATAGGACATCGTAATGTAGAGCAAGTTCTTATTTTGGGAAGAGAAATTTAGGCTAAATTGTGCATACAATTCAGAGAAGCTTGGTACAGGATCACCAAAACTCATGGCTTCTTTAACCAAAGTTGATTTGAACATGAAAACTCAATGTTTCCAATGGAAAAGTCTCATCAAAACAAGACGAATTTGAGCCCAAAGAACAAGAAACATGTAAACTCGGAAAAACCGCGGTAGGATTGACATTTTCGTCTTCGGACCGATTGGTATTAGGAGGCATTGAGAAGATCCTTTGGCATGACGAGATCCTTGCGTTCTCTGGCTTGGGGATGAAAGGAAGTTGGTTATTTTCAGTTAATGGCCGTTTCGCACTTTGGTCCTTGCTACCGTCCAACAACTCTATCCAATTTTGCTCGTCTTGGGGAGTTTTATCATTTTTTTTCTTCCTTAGATTTGGGCAGTCCAGGACATGCACGTCATGGACGGTCAGCAGATCAGAAAAGGCTTTGCATCGTATCATTGTATGTTTTCTTTCTGCATCAACAACATTGGTTAGAACAACACAGGAACACCAAGAAGAAACACAATCGGTTAAGCTGGGTAGAACACCAAGAAGAAACACAATCGATTTAGCTGGGTAAGTTAAGGAAATTATTTGGGTCGCGAATGTTCACAGAACGGAAATATCTGGAAGTACACTGCTTCCAAAATTGCATTTGTTCAGAAAATGGAACAAATGTCGTCTATAGAAAATTAATCCACAGTTAACACGACATTATTATGTCATTTAAGTAGGTCAAAGACAACATTTTGCCATCAAGCGTAATACAGAATACAAAGACAACATTTTGCCATCAAGCGTAATACAGAATACACTAGCAGAACATTGTAAACCAAATAAGCACGCGACAACTCAAGTTTGTGCTGTGGTAAAGGATCTCCACTTAGTGATGGTGGTCCTGAACATAACGAAGACCACAGTATTTGCACACAGCAGGTGCATCCAGATCAAGACAGATATACTCGATTGGATGGCCAAGGGCAGGATTTTTATCTGTAAGCGAAGTGAGAAAAGGTCAGTTTTGCAGGAAATGCATGACCATGAGTATATTTTGCAACCAACAATGCGGCCAAAGCATGATAATGAGATTGTGTAAAGATGGGTAGAGTTTGAATGATTCTTTCCCTACCCCCTTCACAAGCGGCAATTCGCCCTTCAACCATGATTGGAGGACACTCATTGATCAGTTCCATTGGGGATTTCTTGCTTGTGTCCTGCAATAAATTAAAAAAGGAAAAAAAGAATTTAGAAAAACTGATGATTCAACAAGAGAAAGTCAGAACATATCACCATCTGAAACTAATAAAAGCTGACATAGTAGGTAATTGTGCTACTTAAGGTGCGAATATCACGTGACAGACTCCTAAACTCTATCATGGTCTGAAATGGCAAACTACTGCAAACTACCAGGTTTGGTGGTATAAATACATATTTGGTATCTTCAAGGATATGAAATTTACAAAGCTAAGTAATCTACTTTCAATAATGATTTTTCCTCAGTGCAAGCAACATTGATTTTTACTCTGTTTAATTAATGGCTTCTCATCTATTATTGCTTTACTGGCTACTGGCTACAGAAAAGAATTTCAGAAAAGCCTACTTCAAAACGATCCTCATCATTTAAGCTCTACACAGCAAATGGGCAAAATGCATACCATTAAAGTATGATAGAAATTGCTGTACTGCTGGCTGTGATATTATTATAGCAAAAGTGCAATAGGAAGAATAATTCAGATACATCTCTGTAAGCACTCTTAACTCTGTAAGAGCCATCTTTTAATACGGGGAGAAATTGTTTTCACTTTATTGACAACGGAAATCTTAACACAGCATTAGAAGGGAGAGCCAGTTATTAACCAATTGAACATAAGTAACCTATGACATGAAATCAAGCAATACACATCTCTTGAAAACAACATATTAAATGGGCCATCATGCTTCAGCCAAAGCTACAGACATGAACTTGAAAGACACACATTGCAGCAAGATAATAATGTGCCCTAATACAACAGAATGAACGTGCATAATATAAAAGAATTAAGGGGTTAGCACATCTGATCCAAGGATAATTGAAGTCTACAAACCTACGCTGTACCATCCTTTACTGGAAAATTATTGTTATTTCACAAGAGCATCTAATAAAACGTATGTCTCATAAAATGTTGATTCTACTCCTGGGCCACTGAGTCGTGTTGAAGTGTATTAAACACCTAGGAATCTGTGTTAAATGGGCACAACAAGCATGCCATCACATAGCATATGTATGAACCCATAGACGCATTCTAAAACTAAACCGCTCCTCACACTACCTGCAACGTTATTACACGAATCCCACTGACTACGCTTCAAATTATCCCTCCCAGAGAGTTGCAAACTGATGATCAGTAGCTGAAAATGAAAGGGACTATGCCAACTCCATACATCCACTACATGTTTAATCTTTTCTGAAAGATCCACTGACATGTGTAATCAACAATATACAACTAGCAAACCTAAATATGAGACCTGCAGATCTAACAAGAAACAGCGGAAGCCATTGGCACATACACCTACCAACTTATGGTAACCAATCGATGACCAGGCACATCAAAACGTTTCTAAACTAAACGGAGGGGGGGAAAACAATATTAATCAGCGCAGCTACACGCCCAAACATGGATTACAGGGTAATCGAGCGCCAAAGCCGCATGCAGAGACGGAAAGACGCGATCTTTCCCACCGAATCGGGGAGTACCACACGGGGAAAGGCGTCAGATTCTCTAGGATCTGACCGAAAACGGATCGGAATTGAAAGACGGGGGAGCAGCGAGGAGGGGACAGAAAACGACGGGGGATGGATACCTGCATCCACTTGGCGGTGTGGCTGCCGACGACGGCCGCAGCGCCGACCGCCTTCTCCGTGGAGAGGCGCCGCGCCGCGCCAGCGCCGGCTAGGGTTTTGAGGAGCGTCGGGAGCAGCCCACTCGTCCCGGCCGCCATGGCTGATGGGAACAAGCCTGCACAATCCGGGAGAGCGAGGAGTAGAAGAAAAGGAGACGAGTTTTTTCTTTTCCTGTGGATTTAGCTTAGCTCTTGAAAAAAGCCTAGCCCGGCCAGCCCAATTCTCCCGGCCCAAAGTCTTTCGGGTTTGATTAGTGGATACTTTTTTCTAATACACATGTTTTTTCTTTTCCTTTTTAGCACTTCTCTATTTATTTATTGGATTTCTTGAAAGGCTGACAAATATGGCACCTTCAATTTTGTAGTCCTACTGGCAAAGACACCTCATTTTTTTCAGCTTAAATCGGTGTTGAGAATGCCATTATGGCACGCTGAGATTGTTGTTGGGGAGTTCGCCACTAGCTAGTACTATCTTTGTCTAAGTTTATAAGGTATGAAAATAGCTAGATTATCTTTAATTATTATCTCTAAACACTATATTCGATACATATATATACAGAATATAAAATAAAGCTGCACATTTATTAGATGTATAAAGGAAACATCACAATAATTTTACATTAGAACATGGAATACATCATATATTTATGAACAATGCTATTAAAAAAATATGTTCTATAAACTTAGATGGAGAGAGTATCTGTTTAAAATTTGTTGTGTGTCCTGTTCTCAATTAGCAATAAAAACAGAAGGTAAGTAGTGCTTTGAATAGGGAAGTTAGCTTTCATCTATCCCTGCTCCTTTGTAATTTATTTTTATGTGGAGTGATCAGATGTCTAATTATTTGTATCCCTACTCAGTCTATCGGTGACAAAACAACCAAACATTTCAATCTCTCATGATCAGATCATGCCTTAGCGTTTTTGTAGGGCACTTGCTTGCCCTAGAGCCGATCAAGATCGGATCCTCTTGGGTAGAGCGTGCGTGATCTTCCAACTGTTAGCAGATCAAGTGACGGCATTGAAGGCACTGAGAAAGGTAATATTGTAACAACAATAGATTAGATTACCATGCGAGTTACGGCCAGGCAAACACTCTGCAGAGTACAAACTAATCGATGCATCACTGACACGTGGCCACGGGCCGATGAGGCCCGCTTGCCGGCAGCTCATCGGAGACATCTCGCACGTCCGTATGTACACGTGTGCAGCCAAATGGGCAACTTGATCGGACAAAGGGTGCAATGCAGACAAGCATAAGTCCAACAGTAGCAATTGGCCAGACAAAAACGCAGAGGCATGATCTGATCATGAGAGATTGAAGTGTTTGGTTGTTCTGCTCAACAGTACCAATTGACCAGACAAAAACGCAGGGTATGTATATGAACATTTGAAATGGCATTTGCTAGTGTATGTATGTTAGTTTCTTTTATGTGGGTGTGTCCATTCATTTTTATTTTTATCTTGAGTTCGCCCCTGGGACTTCAGATCACAATGACAGTACTCATGATTCAAACCAGAAATCATCATTCTTCTCTTTCTGAACCGAATCCTGATAGTCATGAATTGCTTGTAGTGGTGGTTTTGGTCTCTTCCTCCTGATTGCTGCATCATGATCCATCCATGCATGAGCCTGGAAGAAACCCGACAAGGCCCTGCGGCAAAACAACCAAACATTTCAGTCTCTCATGATCAGATCATGCCTCAGCGTTTTTGTCTGGCCAATTGGTACTGTTGGACTTATGCTTTGTCTGCTACTCCCAAAAACAATGGTCGCATTGCACCCTTTGTCTGATCAAGTTGCCCATTTGGCTGCACACGTGTACGTACGGACGTGCGAGATGTCACTGATGAGCTGCTGACAAGCGGGCCTCATTGGCCCGTGGCCACGTGTCAGTGATGCATCGATTAGTTTGTACTCTGCAGAGTGTTTGCCTGGCTGTAACTCGCATGGTAATCTAATCTATTGTTGTTACAATATTACCTTTCTCAGTGCCTTCAATGCCGTCACTTGATCTGCTAACAGTTGGAAGATCACGCACGCTCTACCCAAGAGAATCCGATCTTGATCGGCTCTAGGGCAAGCAAGTGCCCATTTTCTTGGCATTATCGCGCATATGCTCGGAGCACTTGTTTAATCTGGTGGCCACATGCACGAGGTGTAGGAATAATCTCACGTTTTGATGCATCAGATTCAGGGATAGGGTTAATTTCTCTGTTCAACCCCTGCCATCAGGGGCGGATCCACACCCTGGGTTGTCCAGATAACCTAGATTATTTCAACACTGAGTTCGGAGTGTAACCAAATTCTGACTCCGTCACTGCCTGCCATAAAATTAAACTGTACAGTGAAGAGTAGGTTAGTTGAGCCTTGGGGGAGCAGGGAAGAGTTGAATGCATGCATGGGAGATGGAGGGGAGGAGGATCTCACTTGTCAGTGAAATGAAACACATTTTCACGGAAAGGTAAATCACGATCAAAATCGTAAATATTTATAAACCAATAATTATAAATACTATTTTGTCAAAAAAATGTCACAAAGAGAGTAATCAAATATTACAACAGTCCAACATATTTTACAAATGAAGTCACAAATAAAGTCTCATGGCTGCATGAAATTAGATTACAACAAAGAGGATATTTAGTACACAAACTCTATAAAATACATGAGTAACGGGACTACAAAAGAAAGATAACACTTGACCCTGCAAAAATGAAACAACACCACAAGTAAAAGTTAATTGTTAGTAAAGTACCGTCAGACTCAACCTTTAATATAGTATTTGTTCTTTTAGCTCACAAGTGGAGTGTCATTTGAAGGTGAGTCCGTCCTGACCAACGACTAGCTCATAGTCGGGTAGGTGTTGGGTGAGGGTAAGAAACCATCTGGGCCAATGACTATGACTAGCCAGGTGAAGGTATAG
Source organism: Bonia amplexicaulis (assembly GCA_036346245.1). Lineage (NCBI taxonomy): Eukaryota > Viridiplantae > Streptophyta > Magnoliopsida > Poales > Poaceae > Bonia > Bonia amplexicaulis. The sequence continues at coordinate 16,832,216 of CM070757.1, forward strand.
TATATGGACATAAGGGAAATGACATTGGACTCTGACTCGAGCATCGCATCCAAGGAAATCTGAGAAATCTGAGGGCAATTAAAGCCAGGGTAGCTATGGGTAAATTGGTACCAACCTGCGCAGGGTATAAATCATGAATTCATGCCTGTCTCTGACATGTGTCATTTTTATATATTTGCATGTCATTTTACCCTCATTTTGTTTTTGCATTTTGGGACAATTTATTATCATTTATAAGCTTTTCTATAATTAATTGCTTGAAATGGATCATTTTACATTTTTCATAATTTTCTGCAGGCCGACGCGATCAAGGCACATAAATAACAAATCTGGAGTTCTGGGACTACTCCGTACAGATGTATGTGTCACCACAGACGTGTAGGATCAAACCGCGATGAAATCGGACTTCTGAAGGGGCCAGAATAGAAGAAATTATAAGAGGGAAGGATCTATTTGCAAATTCCAAAAACTACAAGGATACATTGTAAAATGGTCGATCCCCAATTCTCCTCAAATCCCTAACCCTGGCCGCAATTTCTGATTGCGGCCTGGCATTCTTCTTACCCAAGCATCCCTTGCTTCTCTCCTCCCTCCTTCTCCACATCAGGCCGCTGGCAAGCACCGGGCCGCCGCTCGTCGGTGCGCCACCTCTCTCCATCGCCTTCCACTTCCTCCCAGATGCCACCACCTCAAGACCACGCCTCCCTTCCGTCGACACCCCTAGCTCATCGGCGTGCCTCCATCTCCTCAACGATGCACCGCCACCTCCTCACGCTCCCCTGCGCCACCACCACTCTTCTTCCCTTACCTCCCCTTTGCTCCTCCTCCTCCGCTAAGCTCTCTCTCCACCGGCAATCTTTCAACCCTGGTCCCCATTTGCTTCTCTTCCTCGCCCACCCACGCCACCTTCTACCTCCCAGTGCTCTGCTGCCTTAACTCTCCCTCTCTCCTTGCATTGCTTCTCCTCTCCTCCCTCCACGGTGCCTCTTCTCCTTTAGCCGCCGCCACTCACCACATCTGGTCGTCGCCTCTCTTCTTCCCTTGCCTCCCCTTGCCTCTCCTCTCCCATCTCTTCCACCTCTGGCCGGCGACGAGGCCGGATCGACTCGCCACCGCGCCACCCTTCATCTGTCATCTACCTTCTCCATCCACCGTGTGCTGCCTTGATCTTCTCTCTACTGCTCCATGACGCCGCCGCCTACTCCCCTTTACTACTCCACTGCTCCCTGCTCACCTCACCTCCGGCGGCCGCACTTCCCTTACACGCCTCTGCTTCTCCACTCGTAGCCCGCCAACTTCTTCCTGCTCCAATCTAGTGAGCCACCACCGGCCGATCTCCTCCACCGTGCCCTTGTGCTTTCTTCTTCCTGGCCTCCCCATTTCTCTCTTCTCTCCCCTCTACTCCGGCCGACACTCACTCCATCTTCTCCACCAAGCACCTTCCTCCACACCACCGCTTCTCCTCCCATCTCTTCAACTAGATCGGTGTGCCACTACCAGGCCGCCACCTTCCTCCGTTCTTTCTTCCACCAGTCGGAATCTTCTCCACCTCCGGCCAACGCCGTCGCTCCCTACAGTCTCCCTCCAGTGCACCACCAATCCTCCGCCGAGATCCACCAAGCGCTGGGCCGTAGCTCTCCATCGCCACCGACACTTGCGAGCTCCAATTCTTCTTCATCAAGCCCGACTACTGCTACTACCTCCCCTCTATTGTAGCCTCTTCCTCAGTTTACCTCCAATTCCTCTCCCTCTCGTGTTGCTTTTCTTAATCACTGCTCAATTTAAATGATAATGGTCTACTATTAGTTTGTGATTTGTTACAATGAGATGTGAACTGTGATATATGCATGTGTTCAGTGAGATGTGCTATTGTGCATTGTTAATTAGTTCTAGAATTGATATATGTTCATGTTGCGAGTAGTTTAATTCTAGAATTTGTGCTTGTTTGTTATCTGTTATGGCATTGTGATCATGTGTTAATCATTTAATTGTTATCTGTGATTAGTATCTATTGATGAGGAATTAGTTGTAGTCTCTGTTTAGTTGTTATGTGTTATATGGGTAAGAAGTTAGCTTGTGAGTTGTGCTAGTGCTCAGTGATCTGTTAGTCCAGTATCTGTGTTTGTTTTGTGATGTTTGTGTTGTGCGAATTCGCTAACTGGCAACCGTTCCCTTCCCCTTGCTGTCTTGACCCCCTGGTGCTTCTCGACTCCCTTTTTTCTCCTTTACACGGTCGTTAGATAGTTAAGTCGTGCATGTGTTCGTCGTAGTTATTTGTTGTCCTGCTGCTATCGTCTAGTTATCCGTCGACCATCTTCCCCCTCTTTCTCTCTTGACTCCCCGTGCTTCTAGACTCCCCCAGTGCTTCTCGACTACCTTCTTCTTTCTTACGGTTGATAGCTAGTTAGGTCGTCAGTCGGTAGTCATATCCATTCGTATAGTTGTCATTATCGTTCGTATAGTCTCTCGTCATGTTGTTCGTTCGGTTGTGAGGCGTTAATTCGCACGGTCGTTCCTCCCGTCGTCCTTTGTTTGGGCGTTTGTTTGTTCATTCGTTGTTTCGTCCGAACGATTTAGGGTTCGTGTGATCGTTTTTGATAGTTGGTTCGTTCGGTCGATTCGGTAGTTGTTTTATGTTTAGTTTTCTCCCTCATTTCGATTGACCTAGCTTTAGCTGAGCACTAGTAGACTCAGTCTAGTCCCTATGGAGAACACGACACTTGCCGCTATTTCGGTGGCAACCCATGCACTTGCGGGTGTGTTATTTTTGCACGATCAGTCTCCTGGACTAAAGTCTATGAGAGCCTATCGGGGGCTCTTTCTCTGATATGAGTGATGAGTAGATTTTTTTTAGATATCAAAATTGAGAACTTTTGCAACTATTGGTATTTTCACAAAGTGTAGAAGCTAAGTTAGCAAGGAGGATGGATGACACGAAAATTCATAAACATGCATTTGCTACTATGCTTGCTGCGTACTCACTCTTGTTATTAACCCTCTTTTGTTAGAACTGGGGCAATTTGATAATTCCAATGAATCGGGCGATGGATACTCGTTGGATGACTACTACTATGATGATTGGGAAGCGATGGATCCAGAAAATGCTGCCTATGATCTGAATACCATTGAGTGAGGATAGGATGACTAGAGGATGCTAGTAATGTACCTATGTGAGTTAGCGGACGCCGCGTCACTCCAAATATAAAATAAAGCTAGGTGCGCCCCATGGGGGGAACTGTAATAATGGCGTGGTTCTGTTAAACTCTATTGGAGATATTAAGTCTGCGTGTTATGGTATTGTAATAATATTGTACCGTCTCTAATTATTGTTCCGCTGCAACACTCTGATAGACTTATTATTTGTTGAAGCGGTGTTCTACCTGCTAAACAAATAATAATACATTGACTAATGTTATTACCCCTCGGTAATAATACGGGTCGGCATAGTCAGCGCACACTTGAGGATCTTCTGCATGCAATGCAGGAGAGACCCTTTGGTTAGCTCTGTCTATGGCAAGGCAATGTCATTAGTTGGGTTCATAGATCCAAGGTGAAGGTCTTGTTTGGATTAGGGCATTGGCAAAGGAATTATGTATGCTCTGTACTATTTCATACGAAATTCATATATAGTTCTTGCGTTTCAAACGGCCATGATTAATCTGCTCCACTAGTTACTCTAGCATTGGCTATAGAGTTATTAAATTGCTAGCTTCTCCAACCACTCTTACCTCGCTTGGTTGGGCTAAAAAGCTGTGGCTTATGGCTAAAATTGTATTGTAGTGGCTGAAATTTCATTGTGGGCCTGTTCTTTTCCTCTGAAGCTAGCGGCTTTTGCCTTTTGCTACAGTACCTAACTTTTAAACGGAGTATTTTCTCAAGACGAGGTCTACAAGTTAAACAATGTACATATTAAAAGCATAACATCTGTATCATCTAAAATCACAAGTGAGTATCTCTCTCTCCATAATCTGCAGTAATGACCAAAATTCAAAATTTTCACCAAAAGCCATAAGCCACGTAGTTGCCAAGCAGGCCACATGGTGAAGGTGGCTTATTTGGCGTAATTAAATTTAAAAAATCTAAAAATAAAAAAACATACTAGCTCATCACGGACAACACAAATGAATATGGGAGAAAAAGAACCGGCAAAAAAGCAAAAAAAAAGCCAAAGGTCAAAAAAGATGAAATTTATAAATAGTGAAAAATAAGTCAGAAATTAGAAGCTGAAACTGAAACGAATGGGACAAATTGGACTATTTTACTTGCATATGTTATCAGATTAATAAGTTGTCTTGTCATTGCTAAATTTTCCATTCAAACGCATCTAGGAAGTTGACATGCTCTTCTGTCGGTGAGACAAGATGGGCAGTTTTTGTCCTGATCACAAAGTTGAGCATAAAGGGACAAAGTGGCAAACAACAAAGAGAAAGGGATGAAAAAAAAGCCTTTGTTTTTGGCCTTTGAAAACGCTAAACGAAGGAAAAAAGTTCAATACAACACAAGGTTTTTTTGTGATCTCTATGATACATACCTGTGATGTATTCATTTGGATGTTTTATAGACTACTGAATCAACATAGAATCAAAGTATCGAGAAGGGGGTAGGGTAGTGTATTCCCACATCCTGTTGTAAAAATTGAACTGGATATATGCAACAGTAAAACATGACATCCATGTAACTGCAGAAGTAGTACAGGAAACAAAAGCTGCCACAATTTGTCGGTTAAGCTTTTGGAATCATTTATTGGGTCTGTTTTGATATGGCTATGATTTATGATTTTTGGTTAAATTTTTTGATTTTTTAGCTATTTGCGACAGAGATTACGGAGAGAGATACTCGTTTGCGATTTTTGATGATACAGATGTTGGGCTTTTAATGTGTACTATAATTAATTTGTAAACCATGTTTTAAAAAAAATACTCCGTTTGAAAGTTAGGTACCGTAACAAAAGCCAAAAGCCGGTTTCAAAACCCAAAAAAGAACATGCCCAATAGTGAAAGAAAACTATAGATGCCAATGTAGATAAGCTAAATATTTTCTCAATAAATGATGGGTGAATGTTATTTATCTCTTTATATGTTTTGATATTAGTGTTATTTTTTGTTAAAGAGGAAAGTATAAAATCACTTCTCTTCACTTTTTAGTTTTCATTTAGAGTACTAGTTCAACTATGCCGTTCTTTTTTTCCTTTTACAGTTGTTAATGGAATAATGGGCATGTTCTTTTCCTCCGAAGCTGACGGCTTTTGGCTTTTGCTGTAGTATCTAACTTTCAAACGAAATATTTTCTCAAAACGGGGCCTACAAGTTAAATGATGTACGCATTAAAAGCCTAACATCTGTACCATCCAAAATCGCAAATGAGTATCTCTCTCTTCGTAATCTGTACTGTAAACAGCCAAAATTCAAAATTTTCAGTCAAAAGGCATAAGCCGCAGTCGTTGCCAAACAAACCGGATATCTAATTTACTAGATGCTTTTGGGTGAGGGACAGTGAATTACATATTGTGAACTTACTTTCTTGTCAAGGGAAATGATCAATTGAATGACACCAAAAGGAGATGTGCAGATGTCTTGACTCTCGAGTGTTCAAAACCTCAAATCAACGTAGAAGGCGGCTTTGCCGCTCGTCAAAGCCTTGGAAAGTGAAACTAAATTGCTTTATGAAATGTCATCATATCACAGCAGTTAACAGTACTCTGGTCAACTAGTAGTAACTTCAATTTAATAGGGAAATCGAATAATTGGCACTAAAGAAAAACTCACATTTTACTTTCTTTCTAAGGAAAATTAGAAACGCTCAGCCGTTGGATGGTAAATTAGTACCTGACGGGTGGTTGGCAATAACTTTGCAGATCAGGCCCGTTTAATCCGGCTTCGGCTTCTGAAATCGGAAGCTGAAATGAACGTCATGACTTCTTAACTTTGGTCTTTTTAGTTTTTTTTTGTTTTTGTTTTTACTTTGTATTGTCCGTGAAGATATAACGGTATTTTTTTGTTTTCTTATTTTTTAATTAAATGATCTCAACATTTATTTAGTATCTTTACTATTATAAAAGAAGGAGTTGGTGGTTGGTGTGGCCTCTCCCACCCTTCTCATCTCTCTTGACGAAAAAAATACTTTGCCTGATGTATGAGCCCACCCACCTCTCCCACGCGTTGATGGTTGAACATCCATTCTCCTCTAACCGCTTTATTCCCTCAACTTCTCACCTCTACTTTTCAGCCGATCAGAGCAACTCTTTTCTATAGCACGATTATCTATATATGCAATAGAGTTTCGTTGCAACGCACGGATATATAACTAGTAATTTTAATAAAAACTAATTATTGATATACAGAAGCTGCTTAAAAAAAGTTGGATTTAACGGGCCTCTGATTGGCCACCTGCACATTACATTTCCTGTAGTGTACTGTTGGTGGCAGCTTCTTCCAGGACCCCTACTGGCCTACTCTGCGATGCATCGAACTGAAGGCAAAACTCTCCCTCGACATGGCCCAGTGTTGTTCGATTTTCGATTTGCAAGAAAGTACAAGGTTGCAAGTTGGTGTGCCCGTGCCTGGGTGTCCTTAATGGCACAGAATCCTCCACTGAGGAAGTGCACAGAATCCCCAGTTGAAACAAGACGGCTTTCTAGGTAGGAAGAACGACAAAAATATTCAGGTATCGGAATTAGCAAGGTCATGTCTTGATAATTTAATAGCTACAATGTGTCCTGGTGAATCATTTGAAAACTGCCCTTTTTAGATTTAATCATGTAAGCTACGAGTCCAAGGTGGTACTTGGTTAGACTGAATTTTAGTGGTTTATAGCTGAATTTTTATTGTAGATGATTGAAATTACACTGTAATTGATGGTGGCTTATTTGACATAATTAAATTTAAAAAAAATAAAAAATAGGTTAGCCCATCACGTGTAATGCAAACAAATATGGAAAAAAAAAGAATTGACAAAATAAGCTCAAAATAAGCCAAAAAATAAAAAAGACGAAATTTAGGAATAGTAAAAAATAAGCTAAAAGTTAGAAGTTCAAGCCCAAACGAGCGAGGCAAGACCATTGGTTTTTAACTAAACCATTTGTTTTAACCTTTAAAAAGATGGCATTTTTAACTTTTCGGAGATGGAATAGCTAGTTTTGTTTAACTTGACTGTTTAATTAGACTGTTCCATTCAGACAAGCTTGCTACTCAAAATAATCTTCACTTGTAAATGGTGACATGATTAACTACGAAAACAAACACAAAAGCAACATCCAAGTTGCCAACAACAAGAACACAAGGATATGAGCCTGTTCCAAACGGTTTGAGTTTCTAACTTTTTACCTGTAGCTTCTGACATCTTAATATTGTTGTTTTTTTGGTTTTTTCTCCTTATTTTTTGCATTGTTGATATAACATTTTTCTTATTTTTTAAATTTAATTATTTAGGAAAAAAATAACAACCGCTATAATGTATTTTCAATTGTTATATTGAAAAAAAAAATCAAAAGCCATGGTTTATAAGGCCTGTTTGGCAACGGTTTATGACTTTTGGTTGAAAATTTTGAATTTTGGTACATTTACAGTGCATTACGGAGAGAGAGATACTCACTTACGATTTTGAATGGCAGGATGTTAGGCTTTTAGCGTGTATATTATTTAACTTGTAGACCCCATCTTAAGAAAATACTTTGTTTAAAAGTTAGGTATTGTAGTAAAAATTAAAAACTATCAGCTTCGGAGGAAAAGAACGGGCTCATAAGCTGTATAGAGCAGACCAAAAAGAGTACAGGCACCTAGAATCATGGGAGAAAACCAGGAATCTCTCCCAAACGTTGAAACGACAAAGATCAAATCACGGAAACGAAGTCAAGAAAGGAGAAGTGTTTGGCAACTTATGAAAGGGAGAGCTGCTACTCCATACCTGGGGAAGAGAGGACAGACAGGAAGCCTAACTTTGTTGCCTAAACTCTAGTCTACTCACTCAAAACACCCTACCAAAGCTGATGTGATCTTAATTCCTTAGTTAAACAGGAGGTGCCTGTTTTTATTCGAAAAGCATATAGACAGCTAGCTTAGGTCAACATATTCTTCTTTTAAGGACATATGTAGGCTATATAATTTTTTTGAGCTATTGGTTCTTTGAAAGTCAAAATAAATAAGACAGCTTTTTAAAACGGATTTTCAAACGGATTTTCAAGCTCAAAACTGTATGTGCCTTTTGCATCGGCATCTCTGCTATTCGCCGTCGTCTCAAAAAATATAAACAAAAGTCATCGGCCGCAGCCCAAAAGAAACAGAGCGGTACTCTGTAGGTGGTGGTCTGCCGGATATAGCAACTAGCAAGGAAATCTCTGCATTGTTTTTGGCTCTCCCTCTCTTCCTCGTGGATCTGCACTACAATCTAGTCTAGATCTATTGGTAGAAAAAGGCTAAAGGAGAGCTAAATCTATACTTCTACGCTCAATAGTGAAGAAATTAAGGCATAATTTTTTTTGCATTTCCAAGGATAGTTGTAGGTGCAATTTACTGTAGTTGTTAAATTGGCAACAATTCCTTGATCATTACTTGATCACAAAAATCATCTGTTCACATGGTCCTAGATACAATGAAACAATTTTGAACGCCTCACAAGAAAAGTGGTAAGACTTCCGATAAAAATACATTTCATATTTCACCTCAACCATCCAATTATCTCCTCGTAATAAACATTGACTCCCAACAAGAAAAATTCAATTTGGCATCTTGGCATCATCTTACTGGTATGGTAACATTGTCTTGTGGTTAAAGATCACAGTTGCTGAGCCTTAAGGACGATCATGGTAACTAACTTCATCCCAGTATGATCTCAGCCACCCAATTCACTACTACTAAGAAAACCTAACATAGCTCTTCCGTAACAAACATCCATTTTTTTCATCCAAACATGATCTTGACCATCCAATCGCCATACGAATCAATGATTGGGAATAGTTCCATGTGTTACGTTACTCAATCACGAAAACATTCCATTAAAAACCCCATGTCATTAGATATGCTAAACTAGCTTTAAACTCCTCACAAGAAATGTTACTAAGCCCCACAAAAATACTAATTAACTCCCAACAATAAACACGACGGAATATTTAGTAAGAAACATCATTGTTTTTTTTTCATTCGGATACAACCTTCACCACCGGTCGTCATATGGATCAACGATTGGATGTGATTATGTTACCTATCTTAATACGGTAAATCAGTTTTAAAAGCGTTGACGAGGACTTTGAAGAAAATCCAAATTTTCCTCCCAGCGTGGTCCCATTCGAAGTTAATACAATAAACACGCAGCTGGGCGCCAGCCACAGCGCCGCATCATCCAGTCCACCCGTGTGGCTGAGAAATAAAACCGGCCGGACAAATGTCGCAAAAACATGTGAAGAAGTTCTTCCTTTTGCAAAGTTGGGGATCCCCTGCGCTTTCTGCTGCCCTGTTTCAGTTTCATCTGCTGCTCTCTCTACACGCGCGCGCACTGCTGCACACACACAGCAGCAGCAGCAGCAGCATCTCTCTCTCTCTCTCTCTCTGCAGCATGAGTAATAAATGGTAGTAGTGAGCAGCGTGGCTGATGAGTGAGCTCTGATGCTGTGCTGTTGCTGGCTGTGGACAGTGCTCTTCCTTCCTCTTCTCGTTGCTGCTCTTTTTCCATTGAACACCGCACTAAACCCTCCCAAAACCTCTCCCTGAAGCAGCCGAGAACAGAAGATTATATTTTCTTTTTGGGCGTTTAGATCTCCACCCACCTTGGGAGCTTGGGCGTTGGTCTTGATATCAATCACTCACTCCACAGAGTGAGCGGGTTTCTTCTTGATTTTTGATCAGCTTGGAGTTTTGGTGAAGAGAAAGAGGTGCATCTGTTCTTGCTCGAATCCGTTGGAAAGATCCCGTCGAGATTCAAGAACCAACCTTTGCGCTTCTGTTAGATTTTGCGCCGAGAAATTCCCCTAAAAATGATCCTTTCTACCTCAAAAGTTTGACCCTTACTCCGATTTGAGCCGAGAAAAAGACCAAAAGGCGCCGCTTTTCTTGCGCTAATCCCTTTTCTGATCCCCGAAACCCCAAATTTTTTTGATTCAGTTCATCGCTGGGTTGTTCTTGCAAAGGATAGTTCTTTTGATTGATTCGCTTGTAGCGGTGGCGGGAGAGGAGGGGAGAGGTTCCCTCTGATGAGCAGCAACATCGCCGCCTGTCGATGACTGAGCGCTGCCTCCGATGCTGTCGGGGTGCTCGGTGTCCAGTCTCGCGGCGAGGTTCGCCTTCTTCCCGCCGGACCCGGCGACGTACGCCGTTCGGAAGGACGAGGCGACGGGCCGCCTCGTTGCCTCCAGCGTCCCGCGGGACAACGCCATGGACGTGCTCCTCGTCGACACCAGGAGGGGGAACAAGGTGGTGGCCTTCTACCTGAGGAACCCCTGCGCCCGCCTCACCGTGCTCTACTCGCACGGCAACGCCGCCGACCTCGGCCAGCTCTACGATCTCTTTGTGCAGCTCAAGGTCAATCTCAAGGTCAATCTGATGGGGTTAGTGGTGCATTATGCTTCCTGGTCATCTCTATGATCTTGCATTTTCCATTTTCTTTTTTGTTCCATTTATTCTGTTATTCGATCAAATGCTTTATATGCTCGTTAACTGTTTAGTGTAGTGTAGTGTAAATGTAACGCATTTCTTGTTAGGATGCTGTACCAGATATGTTTTTCCTTTCCAGTTTCTGAATTTTAGGGAGCAGGAGGAACTGTGCTTGTTGGCTATCGAAGAATAAACTCTATTTAGGTTGGTGAAATTAGTGAGGAAGAATGGAAAAATACTAGTGCATGTGTGTGGTTTCATTTAGTTTGTAGTGAGTGGAAGCAGCGACGTTGCGTTTAATGGAGTGGTGGGGATGTGGAGGGCAACTTTTTGCAAGTTTTTTTCTCCTAAGATTTTGGATAACTGGGGGATTTTAAGGTTTAATAATGAATTATCTATTTATCATGTTTAGTTCAGTCCCGCCATTTTTTTGTTCCAAATGTGAAGTGTGATATCAGTGGTAGATTTGGTTGTGGCAGCATATGAGGTATTTTGTTGTCAATGCCTGTCTAGGTAAAACCTTAGCCTTTTTTAGTACCAATTGGATAAATTATTACATATATAACCATCAGTCCAAGTTGAGATAATCTTGAATCCTCAATCCCAACTATGTCAGTCTTTATTTTCAGAAGGTAGTTAACTTTTTTCCTTCCGTTACCATTTGAATGTCTTCTGGAGGTGCATAAGACATTTGCTGTGCAGAACATGCTGATGTGATTTATTTTGTAATTTTTTGACTGCAGATATGACTACTCTGGGTATGGAGCATCTACTGGCAAGGTAAGTAACTTATGCACAATGAGTGAAATCTCTTAAATTGTACCATCTGTTAAGAGTATTAGAGATAAGGGATATTACAGGGGAATATGCTGATTCCTATTCTATCTCTAATACCCTTAACACCATCAACATACTACAGTATAGTTGAGAGTGTGGTGACTGGTTGCTTAAATCATTTCTGGCAAATTTTAGTGGCCTTTCCCGACTAATGCAGACATGGAATGATGCTATGTGCCTAACCATAGAGTTTGCACTAATCGATCTGAAAGAATCTTTTATCCATATGTCTAGATACCTTGAGAAATGTGGTTCAGTTTCACTTTCCAAGAACATGCTGCATGTATCTATAACAGAAGAGAGTTTGGCCCATGCCTGACTGGTGCATATCATGCACATCATGGCCAGTTCATCTTGAAAAGTTGTTCCGAGATAGCAATCATCACCATGTTTTTAACATATTATTAAATCCCTACAACTTTTGTTTTCAGCCATGCATGCCATTATAAACTTTCAGGATAATTAATATTTCAGTGCTGCCTTTTTACATTTGTCCTGCACGGGAGATAATATCTCTATATGAACCATCTTAATGCTACTTCATTCCTCAAGACTCGAGTTCATTTTAATGCTACGTCATTCCTGAAATTTCACAAATGGAGGTCATGTTATGTTGATAGTTTCTGTTGGCTATTTTGAGAATCCCTGCATTCGATACACCGAGAATTCCTGCCTTAGGAAATGTTATGCATGATTGTGTTTGAAATTTCTGTTTTGCCTACTGGGTATTAAATAATAATGTCTACTTGTCTGATATATGCTCATTTGAGCTAAATCAGATGACACTTTGACTTTGAATTACTGCCACTTCACTGATATTTGTAATGATCATGTGTATGCCCATATTTCTTTCTGAAGAAATGCATTTTTGAGGAACAAATCTTATGTTTGTTATTTGAAGTGCAGCCAAGTGAAGAGAATACATATGCAGACATTGAAGCGGTTTACCAGTGCTTAGAAACTGAGTATGGAATCAGCCAGGAAGACCTTATATTGTATGGACAATCTGTTGGCAGTGGGCCAACGTTGCATTTAGCTTCCCGTTTGCCAAGATTGCGTGGTGTGGTTCTCCACAGTGCTATATTGTCAGGACTCCGCGTTGTTTGCCATGTGAACTTTACTTTCTGCTTTGACATTTACAAAGTAAATATCTCGAGTTGATTACCTTATTTCAATCTGTACCTTTTGTGCCTTTAGGTGTAGCTTTTACTAATGTCTAGCCGACTTGTCTCTGCAGAATGTCAATAAAATCAAGAAGGTGAAATGCCCAGTGTTCATTATTCATGTAAGTTTTTTACTAGTAAAATATCAAGCCTTCATGTAAGTTTTTTACTAGTAAAATATCAAGCCTTTTCTCTATAAACTTGCTGTCTTCTTGGACAATTGTTATAGGTTCCAATTAACCTGCATCTTCTGAGTTTCTACATTCGATCTTTTGGAACATTTAACTGCTTATGCATATTTGGTGGTGCTGTTGTTGTCCTTGCTACTGTTAGTTGCAAGTCTTGGAGAAATAATGTAACTACTTCTCCTAGTTACTTGTGAATAATGTATTCATGCCATAACAGTCTAGCTCATCACCATAGAAAAGGTGTTTCATTTAGGCAGAAAGTTACTGTAGAACTATTAAGGTGAGGAACTAGAGAAATGTAGAAAAGAAATCCGCTTTTTTAGAGGCGAACCCTTCTTAAGGTAAGACGACCACTTCCACACTTCTTATAACCCTTGCTATTTGTAGTTGGTTTCAGTGCTACTTCCTAGAATAAAACACATTTGATCTGTTGAATCTTTTTATCACCTTCTCTCCTTTGAACTCCCCTGCTATTCCCAGTACGATAGCTCATCATCCCTGTTGCTAGTTCCAAGATTATTCCTCCCTATGTTTCTCTTTAAACCAAACAAATGCAGTGATGGACTAATGCATTGGATAGGAATAGAAATCAATAGAATGGCCATTGAACACTAGCACATGTGATGATCTGGGATGTGTTATTAACAGTTCTGATAGCGTTATGCTGTGCATGTTGAGTACATGTGGTAAAATCACTCTATGCACCTATAGGAGCTGATTTGGCTTGATTCAGCCTGCTATACAAAGAATAATTGGGTATTGGCAGGCCTTGCCTAGCTTGACTTTTCACTATCTGGGCCTGGCTGAGGTCAACAGAATCTGCAGCCATGTAAGGCAGGCTGTGCTGGGCAGGATTAGGCCCAAAAGATAAGGCATTGGCAGGCCTTGCCTTTTTTTATTTTCACTATTCCGGGCTTGGGTGAGGCCAACCAAATGTGTAGCTATGTAAGGCAGGTTGTGCTGGGCAGAACTAGGCCCAAAAGACCAGGCTTTTTCTGGCCCAAAATTTGCATAGGTCTAACCAAATCTTCAATCCAATTAAGTTATTAGTGCAGTTGTGGATGGAAGTGCATACCCTTAGCAGGATCCGAAACTAGAAATGCCATAGTTCCCAAACACTACAGTTTACCAGTAACTGCCCACTTGTCAAGCCTTTATAAGAAATTTATGACTCAAGACTGCCGGTCATAATTTGGTCAGAACCAGTCTTACATATTCATAGCTCCAATAGGATTGGGAGGCATGAGCATGAATTGGTCATAAGTTGGACATACTCAGAAATGATTCGACATCATGCTCCAGCCAGGACCTCTCGTTATCGCCGGATTTTTGAACCAGGGGGAATTTTCAATTGACTTAACCATTTATACAATCAACAGAGATAGATTTGATCAACCATGTCATTTAGATGAGCTGTCAATTGGAGTCCTTCTCCCCCTCACATAACCCTCCATTCCTTCTATTTTTCAGATTATGCACTGAGTTCACGCAACTAGCTCGAAATACTTAGCTTTGCTTTCCCTCCAGTTTTACACTGCCATGTGCCATGAAACTGGGTGAACCTATATCTTTTCTGCAGTGACGAAAACGGCTTGACAAATTCATCAGAACTCAGAAGTGCTCTCATGTCAGCAGAAGCGGCAGTGTCGTCCGTTGCAATAGCCATTTTCTAATCACATGAAAGAATCTATTAGGGTAGCAGCAAATTAGGCTAAAGGTCTCAGAATGGCTGTAATATTGAAAGGCTATCTTTGTTAAATTCTATTGAATGTGCTACCTGCAGTCATGCTATTTAAGCATACAGCATCTTCACATCAAAAATTCTAATAGCAACTGTCAAGCGGTTGCCTCTCAGAATAAAAAACCATACTATTCAATGAGGGTCCAAACATCTAGTTGTGTCTGGTGTAGACAGTTGGTCATACAGCTCGGTCAACTGGGGCTGAACTGATGGCAACTGCATTACAGCAGGGCAATGAAACACAAAGGTAAACGACAACAGCGAGAAAATAAAATGACATGATTAAGGATTTGGTTGCGATACCATGTAGTTTAGAGTCCATGATTCCTTAAGTTTGATCCCTCTCAAAGATCTATCATCTAGACTCTTAATTGGAAACCTAGCGAATGATGTCATCCTATGGAAGACACTTTGCATTATGTGTTGATATCTGCTGCCCAATGTTTCTGCTAACTGCCACTCCTATCGAGCATTTACTAGTCTGACTGATGCATGTGCACGTACTAATCATGTAGATGTCTATTGCGAGTTGATGTGAAGTAGGCTATCTTGCGTTAATGCATTCTGATAATGAATACAATACTAACATATGAATATGCTACAGCATTATTATAATAGTACATATATCAATATTGTTAAAATAGTCACATATCTACGAGTGAGAAGTCACATAAGATTAATGTTGATACACTCTACAAAGCTAAATGGTTCGCTCAGCAAAAGTTTAACTGCAATTAGCCTATGAGCTATGTTAATTGTGTAAGTGCTCATGATAGATTCTATGTTAGTCAAGATCTTAAGTGATCAGATCCAATCACTAATGACCATCATTATACATTTCAGTACCAGAGTAATTCATGCACGTTATAATCAATGCTATGACTGTCGAAGATTGATCTGCAAGGTTATCGTGATCAATAGCAAGACGTAATGGATATCAGATGACAGGTAGAATTATGTCAAACATGAGTGAATAAGATCGCAGTCTACTGTCAACTGATCGATCAATATTGAGCCAATACCATCCACGATTTGTCATCTTGAAGAAATGCATACGAACATACAGTAATACATGTTCAAATGGACCAATCACACTTATTGAATAATAAGATGCATATATAGCAAGGATGAAGGAGCTGCAGTGACTCAATGGTATGCGGAGGCACATCGGGCACAATGAGCAAATTGAAGAAAGTAGAATAGCAAGACAAAGATATCAGATCAATTGATTTTATAACGAGATGAAGTGTATGAATGGTCGCAACGACCTAGTCAACGTGAGAATCATAGTTCAGGCTATAATGATACCATTGTGCTGAAGAGGATGGATGAAGGAAGGGAGGGAAGAGGAAGGGCTCACGAGAGGAGAGGCTTACGAGAATAACGGTGGAAGAGGAAAAGAGGAAGGAAGAAAGAGGGAGGCTTGGAAGGGAAAAGGAGAAGGAGAGGAAGAAGGAAGAGGGGAGAAAGGAAGGAGGAAGAGGAAATAAGAAAAGAGGAGGTCGAACCGACATTAGATCCGTCAAATCTGGCCAAGAAGAGGAAGATGGTGTCCCGATCTAGTTGTTCGTTGCTAGTGTAACACCTCAAATCCCTTTTCCCATGTCTTGTAACCCTCTGTAATGGCATAGATGATCACGTTACAGCATTGTTAGAACATAGTTGTGACACATCGATAGCAAACGGGTAGCAAATGTTCGTTCAACTACAGTATTGAGGATTTTAAAGTGGTTTCAGGGTCCTTATAGTATTGAGGATTTTAAAGTGGTTTTAGGGTCCTTACATGCCTTTCACACCTTTGTAATAACATAAAAGCTGTAGAGCATTGTGTAAGCTTTCTATAGAGTGCTAAATCATCGAATTTGGTCAAGTAGATTGGAAATTATGGTCATATGAGCTCTATTGTCTAGAATTGGGTTAGCAAATGTAGCTGTGATGTTATTTTCCATTTTCAATGCATAAAAAGGACTTAATTAAATTATGGTGACAATTGGAAAGGTGTAGATAGTTTATTCTAGTCTCCATAAATGTTATTATTTGCTATGATTGGTGTTGTAGAAAAAATACTTATCAAATTTTGAGGGCTATTGTCTAGTAAGTTAACAGCGGTAACTTTGGGGCAGAAAACGGTAGCCTAGATGGCTCAATCATGAAAATTTGGATATTTAGGAAAATGCAGAAGACTTTGTGTAGATTTCAGAAAATATATTATTTGTTGAGTTTGAGTCCTAGTTTGGAAGATATAACCATTTATACACCAAGACAACGCGGGTGAATGGCCGGTCAACTAGATTGATTTAGTTTAGATTTGTGCATATAGGAGCGTCGTTAGCTTATTTATCATATTTGTACTATGGTAGCATATTTTGAGTTTGGTAATGATTGTTCTAGAGATTCAGGGTTGATATTGTGTACACATCATCCCCGTGGTTAAAAGGTAAGTACATGGTGGAACGATAGACAATTATTTATTTTCGCTCTTGGTTATCTAAATTTATTCGACATGCTATATTTACTTGATTCTTATTAAATATGATAGTCCAGAGCGCTCTTAAGAAAGACCTACTTCGATAGACACTTTTACGAGATGGAGGGAAAGACATACTTGGTAGGCACCTCCACATGATGGAGGTAGATGATGTACATCGACGGGTGTTCTCTCAACTATACCGATATGAGCTTAAAAAGTGCATATGTGCATTGCATTGCATTAATGAGAGGAAAAAGATGAAAAGAGTTATGGATAATGGCATGGTTATGTTATGTTGTGATAAATGGATGTTGACATAGTTAAGTTATATCTATTACTTTATCGATGTTTATCATTTTATTATGTACTTACTGAGTTAACTCAACTCATACTTGCTTTGTTGTTGTTTTAAGGTGTCATGCATTGAGAATGGGAGTAGCACCTCTACACCACATCTAATAATATTGCTCTACAAAGATCGCCTGCTTTCTTGACTTAGTAAAATAATTTGTTAATATGAATTTAGTCAATAGAGCCCTCAGAACCGATGATGAATATTAGATAACTTCTCTAGTAATATATATTATCCAGTAATGTTCTAATTGCAAGTTTAAGTTTGCTCCCATGTGTATGGTTTCAGACATTTTCGAGAGCGTGTTCTCGAGCGTTCTTAGGCGTGCATGACCTAAGTTTTATTTTATGAATTATTTATTCTTACGCTGGTCAACGAGTTTTGTTTATACCATATTTGTTTTAATGCTTATATTAAATGTATGATGTTTATCGCTTCACTGAGACATAGCCAAAGGGGATGCTGCCGAAACCTAATAGCAATATATGTAAACTAAAGTGCTATATACTAGTGATAGCACTCTAGACTCAGAGATTAAACCGAGATATTACAAACAGACTAGCACGCATACGTTTACAAGAAATACCTCATTTTTAGAATGCCCTCCACAAATAGACAAGAACATCCTTACCAATCATGCTCCACGCCTTAAACAAGCCGAAGGAAACCGACGCCAGGTGGATCACACCGGGCCCACATGTTGGTCCCACGTGGGCGTTCCAGATACGATGCCCGATGGCGCGTAGCTATTTTGCAAGCAAAGTGGGATTTGGGCGGAGGTAATACAGCCAATAATAGCGCAGCTGATAGCGATCGCCTGTTCCATCTCCTCCTCCTCCCAAGATCTCCCCCTTGTTTCTTCTCTCCCTCGCAGCATTGCTCCGCATGAAGCCGTCGTTGGTTTGATCGCCCCGTTGACCCCTCCAAGCTTCAATTCGATCCATTCCCGGTTCCTTTTTTTTTGTTTGCAGCAATTGCCGCCTGTGCGCCCCGGTTTGGCCGGTTTCTTGGTTGATTCGGCCGGATTGGAGGAAGGGCACGGTGAGAAAGGCGGTGTCTTGGGTGGTGCTGTTGCGCTGAATCGTTTGGCGTTGCTGCTTGCTCGCGGCGTGATTGGAGGCGAGGCGGCGTTAAAGGCTCCCGCAACCTTGCGCGTGAGATTGGTGAGAGGAGTGGGGTCAAAGATCGCGTTTGCGCGCTTCAGGCTCCTCAATTCGACGCATTTGTTGCGGTGGAATTTGGATTGGATTTCGTGGTCATCGGCGTGAAGGAGGCGGGCGGCTTGGTGTGGATCTAGGCAGGAAGGGAAAGAAGGATTCACCGGCGGTTTGGTTTCTTGTTCTTCTTGGTATGAGCGTTGGAGGAGATGGGGATGGACTACTACAACGTGCTCAAGGTGAACCGGAACGCGACGGAGGAGGACCTCAAGAAGTCATACCGGCGGCTGGCGATGAAATGGCACCCCGACAAGAACCCCGGCGACAACAAGGAGGAGGCCGAGGCCAAGTTCAAGAAGATCTCCGAGGCGTATGAGGTATAACAATTGAACCGCTCTATACATCCCAATGCAATTGAAGAGGTTATGATTTACCATTTTAATCCATATTGGATATGTTGCAGCACAAAATGCAGCGTGATTGAACAATGACGATATCTGTTTTGCTGTGTGATTCAGAAATATCATGATTTTGCTCTCTGTTTTTTTGCCGTATACGGATTGATAGGTGCATCATTTGATTGAGAGGAGAGGCATGCCACCTGATCGCTTTCATGGTCTTTTTCTTTCTTACCAAACTTCTAGTATATCTGACTACTGCTATGTTCCTCTGCATCCTCAAATGTGACAGGAAGAAACGTAGACTCGAATGTCTCTACTGTACTTCTTGCTCTGCTTGCTAATCTGATTGCATGCTATGCTTCTGTGCCCATTTTTTCATTTCAAAGGAATGCTGCTAAAATTGAATTTGCAAATGTTGAATTAATATCTCAAGCCTAAGATAACCATTCATGAACAATGTTTACTGCTTTCAGGTTTTGAGCGATCCCCAGAAGAGGGCAATATATGATCAATATGGAGAGGAGGGCCTGAAGGCCTCTGCGGACGCTGGTGGTTCATCATCCATGAACGGGCCTGGTAACCACCGTTTCAATCCTCGGAACGCCGAAGACGTGTTTGCTGAGTTCTTTGGCAGCAGCAAGCCTTTTGAGGGGACGGGGCGTGCAAAGTCGATGAGGTTCCAGACAGAAGGTGCTGGCGCTTTTGGTGGGAATGAGAACAGATTCAGATCATCATACAATGATTCGGTCGGCACCAGTTCGAGTCAGCCTCGAAGCCACCTGCTGTGGAGACCAAACTGCCCTGCACGCTTGAAGAGCTATACACGGGTTCGACGCGCAAGATGAAGATATCCAGGAATGTTGTGAAGCCTAATGGGTAAGCATATGCATATTTACAGGCAGATTCTTGGAGCAGACTGTTTCCATTATCTTTCACCTAGAAAACCATGCACCATTGCCTCATTTTCAGTTACAAGCAAAATGTGTTCTAATCATTTAGCCTCTTCTTTATATGTACAAGGAGCTCATGAACAACTAAATGGAGTTTTAAGAGCATGATGCACACCGATTTCATTTTCTCTTAGCTTGTTTTTTCTTACCTGCTGAATTTTAAACAGACACATAGGGACCGAATCAGAGATTTTAACAATTGATATAAAGCCTGGCTGGAAGAAAGGAACCAAGATTACATTCCCAGACAAGGGCAACGAGCAGCCAAACCAGCTCCCTGCCGATCTCGTCTTTGTCATCGATGAGAAGCCCCATGATCTCTACACAAGAGAAGGCAACGATCTTCTGGTCTACCGGAAGATAGACTTGGTGGATGCATTAGCAGGAACAACGGTTAATCTGAAGACTCTTGATGGGCGTGACCTGGTGATCAAGCTGACAGATGTGGTGACACCTGGGTATGAGCTTGCGATTGCAAAGGAGGGGATGCCTAATGTCAAGGAGAATGGGAGGAGAGGCAATCTGAGGATCAAGTTCGACGTCGATTTTCCCAAGAGGTTATCGTCAGAGCAGAGGCATAATATTAGGAAGGTTCTTGGAGGGCAACCTCAGCAGCAGTAAGCACGTTCCAGAAGCAAATCACCTGTTCCATAGCTCTCCATGAAACACAGACTAATTCAAATGTTCTCCTCGTTCTTCTTCAGTTGGCTTGTTTGTTTAGTTATTTTTCCTTTGCGGTTCTTCTTCTTGATCTGCTCCTTTATTGGAAAAATAGCAATATTAAATGTTGACTACTCCATATGTGCAAGTGTAATACAAAAAATCTCTTCTTTACCTCTTCAATGACAGATCTCAATGTTGAGTTTGCTTAACCTCCCCCTTTCCTTTTTGTGAATTCTAGGCCTGTTCTTTTTTGCTGCGGTTTATGGTTCTGAAATTTTTGAATTTTGGCTGTTTGCAACAGAGATTGCGGAGAAAGAGATACTCGCTTGCGATTTTGATTAATATAGATGTTAGACTATTAATGTGTACTATAATTAACTTATAGATTCCGTCTTAAGAAAATACTTCATTTAAAAGTTAGGTACTGTAACAAAAACTAAAAACCGCTTTCTGTTCTTTGAAGGAAAGAACCCGATCTCGGAAGTATCAAACGCTGAAGGCACTGAAGTGTCCAACATCCTGTAATTGTATGAAAAAGACTGAAGTTACTGAAGTTCATCAGCTGATTTAGGTGTATTCTTTGTAGCATCTGAAATAGCTTCATGCAAGAAAAAAGGCCAGGAACCTGAAACCTTCGCAGATTTGACAAGATGCAAATTATAGATCTTCCAAATTCCAGTGCGACAGCACGAATCAAATTATGCCAGCATACTCAGACCCTTAACCCACACAATCCAAAGACACTACTGATATGTGAAACAGTAGTAGCCATGACTAATGACAAGAAGACATTGGCAAGCACAAGGCGTACCAACATATAACACTTATGCATAGAGCACCAACTTATATAACATAATTTTGCAAATCGTACGTGTCTTCAAGACCATCAAAGAGCACATCTCCACTGAATTTTACATCAGTAGGAAGGAAAAAACACACGCCATGTTTTTGCAAAACTCAAGAAAACAACCCTCTCAAGCTCTTAGCACACTTACGTTTTGTTTGGTAGCCCAAAATTCCTAGCCCATCCTTTTAGATGGACCGGAATTTTGAACTAAAATCCTGACCCATCCGTAGAGATGAGACAGGATTTTAGGCTCCCAAACAAGCCCTTAGCGGTAAATAGATCCCATACCCATATATTATAAAACTTGTGTCAAATTTCATTCACACGTAGCAACTCACCGAGTATTCCATGAATCCATATATATATATATATATATATATATATATATATATATATATATATATATATATATATATATATATATATATATATATATATATATATATAAATAACATGAGTACCATGGTTTATAAATAACATCATTGAAGTGGTTTATAAGAAGTGTGAGTACATACTCATAGGAGTATGAAATCATTTTATTTGTGTGTGTATGATGCTGAAATGAATGGGATACCATGATTTTAAATGTACGAATACAACATAAATTTGGATATATTTTTTGAAATTTTATATATATATACACACACATATATACATACATACATAAATACATACATATACATATACATATACATATACATATCATTTCTCGCCCTTAGAATCCACCCGTTCCATAAATAGCAACGGACTTGCTCGATTTGTGGGCCCCACCCGCCTTCTCCCCTCTGAAAACCGTGCACCTTTTCCGTTTCCAGGTCGTTATTTTCCCGGCCCCACCAAAACAGCTGCCCCGTCGTCTCCGAGTGGATTTGATCCGAGCCGTCGGATTCCGGATCGGCCGGTGCTGATGAAGCCGGCGGAGGACGCGGCCGTCCGGGAGACGCCGGCGCCGACGGTGTGGTACGACCCAATGTCGTCGCCGCCGGGGACCTCCTCGCCGCCGCCTGTCAGGGTGTACGCGGATGGCATCTACGATCTCTTCCACTTCGGCCATGCTCGCGCGCTCGAACAGGCCAAGAAATCGTGAGCTCCTCCTCTCTTGCTTCCCTCTCGGATTCTTTCGTTACTTGCATCTTTTCCACTCAAAATGCTGCTTTTCTTGGTAGGAAATGTGGTTTCAGATTGATGCATTTTCTTGATCTGGCTGATTTCGTAATTGCATAGGGATAGGGTTGTCTCCCAGATTAGAGCAGGAAGAATCGCTCGTTATGACTGTGGTCGAATTGGCAGTTACAAACTGTAATTTTTTTCCCCTGAAAGGATTAACAGCTTGTTCTTGCCTGTGTGATGGAGTTATGAACCATGGATATGGTGAACATATTTGCTTTAATTCTGAATTTTGATGTCGGCTTTTTGCTCACTTGCATTACGTGATGTGCCCAATTTCTCTCCTCAGATTCCCCAACACCTACTTGCTCGTCGGTTGCTGCAGCGACGAGATCACCCACCGGTACAAAGGCAAGACCGTCATGACTGAAGCCGAGCGCTATGAATCACTTCGACATTGCAAGTAGGTTTACACCTCCTCCGTTTCAGATTTTCAGTTGAAAACTTTCTTACTGTTTGGTTGCCTAATCTGAATCTAAAAGGTGGGTCGACGAAGTCATACCGGATGCTCCCTGGGTTATCAGTCAGGAGTTCCTCGACAAGCACCGCATCGACTACGTTGCTCACGATGCGCTTCCGTAAGTATATATTTATGTAACGGAATTGGCGCTTCACTCATGTAGGTTGTGCAAATCATTTGACCAAGTTATATAATCAACTTCATGTGATATGATTATTTCAGGTATGCAGACAGCAGTGGAGCTGCCAATGATGTCTATGAATTTGTTAGAATCCCGGAACCTCCTCATTGTTTGAATTAAGCTTTTCTGATGATCAGGTAACTGAATGACTGATATGTGTGTCTGTGCAGGTGAAGGCAGTTGGGAAGTTCAAGGAGACGAAGCGCACTGATGGCATCTCGACGTCAGACATCATCATGAGGATCTTGAAGGACTACAACCAGTACATCATGCGGAATCTAACCCTGGGATACACCCGCAAAGACCTCGGCGTGAGCTATGTCAAGGTGACTGGTCCATGAAAAACTGCCCCAAAGGAAACAGAGAAGAAAGTAGTACTGAATTATGTTGATTTTTTTACTGTGTTTTGATCAGGAGAAGCAACTGAGAGTGAACATGGGGATTAGCAAGCTGAGGGAGAAGGTGAAGGCACACCAAGAGAAGGTGATCAAGTCATTCCACAACTATTTCAGACAGATTTTGACATGGCTGTACCAAAAATTTTGGTTCCAACTTTACTATGTATGCAGTTCCACAGCGCGGCAAAGATACCCGGAAGCAATCCTGTGGAATGGATGGAGAATGCTGACCGTTGGATCGTTGGGTTCCTTGAAAAGTTTGAGGAAGGTTGCCACATGATGGTAAGAACACTAAGGGAATTTATTAGCAATTTGCCAATCTAGTACTTTGTGATACTAAGCTGTGTTTGGTTTGTTATTAATTGGACAGGAAACCGCGATTAAAGATCGAATTCAGGAGGGGCTGAGGAGGCAAGGCAAGTCAGAGTCGAACCTTTCTGGAGAGTACTCGGACTCAGATTCAGACCCATAATGCCTTGTTTGTGGAGAGAATTCCTACAGTATGTGTAATGAGATTAGCATGTTGTTTTAGGACATCAAAGTGACCGTGGTTTGTTTGTACCAAGATATTTGTACTACTAAGAACAATAACAATTCACACTGATCAACCGAGTCCCTTGATTACTCATTTGCATTTTGCATCGTACTAGTTATTATTGAACTCGCAAAATGGAGAAAATCGCTCAGTTATTTCAAAGAATCCTGTATGCACATAACATGATCTTCATCTTCTGAATATGTTTGTGCATGGCTCTGTGCTATGCTACCAACTGAATATTTCTTGGTATATTTTTCCTCGTTTTGTTTATTGTCTATCAGGACAGAAGGATAGTTGTTATGAGTATTGGCTAGTTGTGATCCTGTGGAAACGCCATTTGCAGTGGCCTATAAGATTTAGACAAGCTGGAGGTACCCTATTTGAAGAGGTAGGATGCAGTAAAGTTCGTTCATTTGGATAAGATGTAAAACGGCGTTACTTAATTTTCAGATGAGTAATGTACAATAATAGAGACGGCTGCTGTTTATATACTCCATGTTATCTAAAAACAAAACTAAAAATAACTTCTACAATGGATGACATCTTAGGTTGTCTATGAAATCCCACAAACATTTAATTATGGTATGAAAAAGTGTTTGGTATAGACAATAATTTATACAATTGTGTTTTATGTTGTCTATATGGTTGTCTCTTCACGAAAAGACAACTACACTCTGTCCTTCTCTCTCCTCTATGTCAGCAAAAATCTTACGTGGTAAAACTTATGGACAACTAACATCACACTGTTATACATGTCTTTACAATGATGGGTTTTTGTCTGAAAGTTTAAACTTGGATCTAATATACACCTGAGTAAATAAATCAAGAACTGAATTTAAAGCATGCACATAGACAAAGTTATTGTTCTCAGAAATGTCAAATGAAGCAATACATGTTAAGATATCCCAACAATATACCTAACGTCTGATTAAAACATTTTCCTCTCTACACATCTCAGATTGATATTTTTGAGGACAAAAGAAACAAACACTATAAAACAAACATAAGAAGCTTGGCCATAGTCCTGCGCTTGACAATAGATCTCACATACACTCTCATCACCAACAAGGCAACAACACATTCAAGAACTGGGAAGAAGCAATTCATCATATCTGATATGATTGAGCAGGGAGGGATAGTGTGGCGATCGCCCCTGACCCTTGCGGTCAGTAGATATCATACTAATACCAATAAGGATTTCTAAATATATGAATACCCTTCGTAATACTTATCTGTTCTCTTCTGCTGCCGCTAGTTCCGAATCATCTTCCTCTGCACCTTCGGCTGCAGACCCTTCTGTTGCCGTAGCAGCCACTGTGCTGTTTCCAGGCGTTGTCGCCATTGCCTCAACACCCTGTCCAGCCCTTGCCGTTGCTGAGGACTCTACTGGCTGTCATGGACGCTGTGTATACACCTTTCCAACAAATGCGTCCACAACATCTTCCCACTATTTCTTTTGAAAAGTGTCATTTTTCCACTCTAACTTCTTATTTTACATCCTGACACTTGCTTTTGAAGAAACTGTTGTGTTGAACGATCCAATTATCGCGTTGCCAGTCTTCACCTGGGCCCTCTGAAATATATGTACTCTCTGCAAAAGAGTAAATATGTAAGGACATAATACAACCAATAATACTGATGTTTATATTCTTCGACTTTGCAGATAATCTGGTAAGGACACAATGAAAGCTGATCTAATGACGTAGCCGAGCAAGAAATTAGCAGTGAAAGAACATCTGAAATAGAATTTTGATTACTTCCTACTTTCTATCTTGGAAACATATATTATGCACTTGCTCTTACGGTGCACTTATAGTGCATTCAAACTAAAAATGTCGCAAAAAATTCTAAAAAAATTCTGAATGTACTTCATGGTTTATTCCACCTATATATAAAATTTCAAGTTCAAATTCCTTTTAGATTAAGAGTATAAAAAAAAATCTGACAAATTTGAACTTTTGTCAGATTTTTCTCTTTTTTGTATTATTAACATAGAATGAATTTGAACTTAAAATTTTATAAATAGGTGAAGTAAACCATAAGGAATATCTAGAATTTTGTATGACTTTTTAAAGTTTGAGTGTACGGTGAGTAAACCGTAAAGGTGAGTGCATACTATATGTTCACTTCTATCTTAACCCGAGGTCAATACTATAAATTATGAACAGTACTTTGTGCAAATGAAAGACGAACAATTCATGCAGCTAAAGCCAGGACTTGCACATTTGTCACAGACAAATCAGTTCATGATATAGTAGTAAATAGTAAGCAAGCCAAAATGTTCAATAAACTTATGTGGAAACAAAAAGAAGTCGAAAGAAACACAAGGATGAATAGGCACTAACCTCAGTCACCCAAATGCTTATAAGCGATTCCACAGTGAACAATGCAAAACCAATTAGATAAAGTACCTGCATTACTCCAAAAACGATAGCAATCAGTGTTCTTGGAGGGGTTTCACTTAGCTCAAGGCTCCATATGGGCAAGTTTCAGCACTGAAATAAAAATATTTTCAACGTGATCCAAATAATGCAAAGCAACTTACCCCAACGAACAAATCTCCAGTTAAAACTTCAATGGTAACAATAATTCCCCTGATTTCAGGTAAAGAAACTGAATTGAGAACTACTGCAATTGGAACCTTTAGCAAGAACAACACCTACTAACAAGACCCACGTAAGAGTTTTTCCTTGAATATTATTGGAGGAGCAACTGCAGAGGTGACACAAAATCTGACATGCATCTGTCACATATCAAGCCATCATGATGCTCATCAAGCAAAAGTGCATTATCAAAAGATAAAGACAGAGAAAAATGCAAGCTATTGAAATATGAGTAGAAATATTGCTGTTATGCAGCAGAATCAGCCTTTTAGATCAAGATGAGCTGAACCTGTTGAGATGTTTGGTTATCCAAGGTGAATCTTATGAACAGCTATACTCTCAATTAATTGGAAAAAGAAGAGATGCAAGGGTAATGCCTAGCCAACTAGCAAATGCTACATATTGAAACTTCTGGGCATGGATTGGTATTTCATTGGCTATATCGTGATGGATGACGGGGAAGAACGGAGGCCAATTTTTCACTTCGACTGTGACCCCAGCTACACAAACAAATACATTTTCAGAATTCAAATAAAACATCAAACCACGCTGAAGCTCTTGTGATGATCTAGCAGAACTACCTCTGTTCATTGCCTTCTCCCTTTGTATGAAATCCTGCAACAAATCTCACACTTTTGAGTACTTGGTTAAACATTACTCTTGTTTTCTTTTTGGAAATTTGCAGCAACTAAAGTGAGCACATGGCACTTCATGATTGCATAGAATGGTTTTAGTGATCTTATAGGATTTTTAGCGAAGGGGAAAAGGCGATCGAACCAGTTCCCTCCTCTTCAAATTCTCCTCCCATGACAAGAGATCTTTCTCGCGCTTCCTTGGAACACACATGCAACAACATGCCAGAATTTAGGGCTTCTCATCAAGCAATTTTTTACCAAAAACACAATATTATCATGCGGGTGAACAGTGAATAACACACACACATCTAGTGGGCCATGCTCGCTGCTGCCTCCCAAGTCCGCCAGGATCCAGGATTTCTTCGCCGGCGCTGCTGATGATGCCGCTGCTCCATTCTGAAATACATCACAGATGATCAACTGGTATCGTCGTAATAAAATGATAATGAATCAATTCCCTGCCTAAACTCAGGCTGCGTACTGAATTAATACATCACAAATGATCAGATAGGTCCGATAGAAAATGCAAGATCTAAGCACTGGAATACTGGATCGTTCATATAATTTCAACCTATCTATCAAGAGAATATTGCAACCAGACCAGAACGCAAAACTAGTCATCAATAATCATCGAACGAGTCTTCCTCGATAGGACATCGTAATGTAGAGCAAGTTCTTATTTTGGGAAGAGAAATTTAGGCTAAATTGTGCATACAATTCAGAGAAGCTTGGTACAGGATCACCAAAACTCATGGCTTCTTTAACCAAAGTTGATTTGAACATGAAAACTCAATGTTTCCAATGGAAAAGTCTCATCAAAACAAGACGAATTTGAGCCCAAAGAACAAGAAACATGTAAACTCGGAAAAACCGCGGTAGGATTGACATTTTCGTCTTCGGACCGATTGGTATTAGGAGGCATTGAGAAGATCCTTTGGCATGACGAGATCCTTGCGTTCTCTGGCTTGGGGATGAAAGGAAGTTGGTTATTTTCAGTTAATGGCCGTTTCGCACTTTGGTCCTTGCTACCGTCCAACAACTCTATCCAATTTTGCTCGTCTTGGGGAGTTTTATCATTTTTTTTCTTCCTTAGATTTGGGCAGTCCAGGACATGCACGTCATGGACGGTCAGCAGATCAGAAAAGGCTTTGCATCGTATCATTGTATGTTTTCTTTCTGCATCAACAACATTGGTTAGAACAACACAGAGGAACACCAAGAAGAAACACAATCGGTTAAGCTGGGTAGAACACCAAGAAGAAACACAATCGATTTAGCTGGGTAAGTTAAGGAAATTATTTGGGTCGCGAATGTTCACAGAACGGAAATATCTGGAAGTACACTGCTTCCAAAATTGCATTTGTTCAGAAAATGGAACAAATGTCGTCTATAGAAAATTAATCCACAGTTAACACGACATTATTATGTCATTTAAGTAGGTCAAAGACAACATTTTGCCATCAAGCGTAATACAGAATACAAAGACAACATTTTGCCATCAAGCGTAATACAGAATACACTAGCAGAACATTGTAAACCAAATAAGCACGCGACAACTCAAGTTTGTGCTGTGGTAAAGGATCTCCACTTAGTGATGGTGGTCCTGAACATAACGAAGACCACAGTATTTGCACACAGCAGGTGCATCCAGATCAAGACAGATATACTCGATTGGATGGCCAAGGGCAGGATTTTTATCTGTAAGCGAAGTGAGAAAAGGTCAGTTTTGCAGGAAATGCATGACCATGAGTATATTTTGCAACCAACAATGCGGCCAAAGCATGATAATGAGATTGTGTAAAGATGGGTAGAGTTTGAATGATTCTTTCCTACCCCTTCACAAGCGGCAACCGCCTTCAACCATGATTGGAGGACACTCATTGATCAGTTCCATTGGGGATTTCTTGCTTGTGTCCTGCAATAAATTAAAAAAGGAAAAAAAGAATTTAGAAAAACTGATGATTCAACAAGAGAAAGTCAGAACATATCACCATCTGAAACTAATAAAAGCTGACATAGTAGGTAATTGTGCTACTTAAGGTGCGAATATCACGTGACAGACTCCTAAACTCTATCATGGTCTGAAATGGCAAACTACTGCAAACTACCAGGTTTGGTGGTATAAATACATATTTGGTATCTTCAAGGATATGAAATTTACAAAGCTAAGTAATCTACTTTCAATAATGATTTTTCCTCAGTGCAAGCAACATTGATTTTTACTCTGTTCAATTAATGGCTTCTCATCTATTATTGCTTTACTGGCTACTGGCTACAGAAAAGAATTTCAGAAAAGCCTACTTCAAAACGATCCTCATCATTTAAGCTCTACACAGCAAATGGGCAAAATGCATACCATTAAAGTATGATAGAAATTGCTGTACTGCTGGCTGTGATATTATTATAGCAAAAGTGCAATAGGAAGAATAATTGTTTTCGCTTTATTGACAACAGAAATCTTAACACAGCAATAGAAGGGAGAGCCAGTTATTAGAATTGAACATAAGTAACCTATGACATGAAATCAAGCAATACACATCTCTTGAAAACAACATATTAAATGGGCCATCATGCTTCAGCCAAAGCTACAGACATGAATTTGAAAGACACACATTGCAGCAAGATAATAATGTGCCCTAAATACAACAGAATGAACGTGCATAATATAAAAGAATTAAGGGGTTAGCACATCTGATCCAAGGATAATTGAAGTCTACAAACCTACGCTGTACCATCCTTTACTGGAAAATTATTGTTATTTCACAAGAGCATCTAATAAAACGTATGTCTCATAAAATGTTGATTCTACTCCTGGGCCACTGAGTCGTGTTGAAGTGTATTAAACACCTAGAAATCTGTGTTAAATGGGCACAACAAGCATGCCATCACATAGCATATGTATGAACCCATGGACGCATTCTAAAACTAAACCGCTCCTCACACTACCTGCAACGTTATTACACGAATCCCACTGACTACACTTCAAATTATCCCTCCCAGAGAGTTCCAAACTGCTGATCAGTAGCTGAAAATGAAAGGAACTATGCCAACTCCATACATCCACTACATGTTTAATCTTTTCTGAAAGATCCACTGACATGTGTAATCAACAATATACAACTAGCAAACCTAAATATGAGACCTGCAGATCTAACAAGAAACAGCGGAAGCCATTGGCACATACACCTACCAACTTATGGTAACCAATCGATGACCAGGCACATCAAAACGTTTCTAAACTAAACGGAGGGGGGGAAAACAATATTAATCAGCGCAGCTACACGCCCAAACATGGATTACAGGGTAATCGAGCGCCAAAGCCGCATGCAGAGACGGAAAGACGCGATCTTTCCCACCGAATCGGGAGTACCACACGGGGAAAGGCGTCAGATTCTCTAGGATCTGACCGAAAACGGATCGGAATTGAAAGACGGGGAGCAGCGAGGAGGGACAGAAAACGACGGGGATGGATACCTGCATCCACTTGGCGGTGTGGCTGCCGACGACGGCCGCAGCGCCGACCGCCTTCTCCGTGGAGAGGCGCCGCGCCGCGCCAGCGCCGGCTAGGGTTTTGAGGAGCGTCGGGAGCAGCCCACTCGTCCCGGCCGCCATGGCTGATGGGAACAAGCCTGCACAATCCGGGAGAGCGAGGAGTAGAAGAAAAGGAGACGAGTTTTTCTTTTCCTGTGGATTTAGCTTAGCTCTTGAAAAAAGCCTAGCCCGGCCAGCCCAATTCTCCCGGCCCAAAGTCTTTCGGGTTTGATTAGTGGATACTTTTTTCTAATACACATGTTTTTTCTTTTCCTTTTTAGCACTTCTCTATTTATTTATTGGATTTCTTGAAAGGCTGACAAATATGGCACCTTCAATTTTGTAGTCCTACTGGCAAAGACACCTCATTTTTTTCAGCTTAAATCGGTGTTGAGAATGCCATTATGGCACGCTGAGATTGTTGTTGGGGAGTTCGCCACTAGCTAGTACTATCTTTGTCTAAGTTTATAAGGTATGAAAATAGCTAGATTATCTTTAATTATTATCTCTAAGCACTATATTCAATACATATATATACAGAATAGAAAATAAAGCTGCACATTTATTAGATGTATAAAGGAAACATCACAATAATTTTACATTAGAACATGGAATACATCATATATTTATGAACAATGCTATTCAAAAAATATGTTCTATAAACTTAGATGGAGAGAGTATCTGTTTAAAATTTGTTGTGTGTCCTGTTCTCAATTAGCAATAAAAACAGAAGGTAAGTAGTGCTTTGAATAGGGAAGTTAGCTTTCATCTATCCCTGCTCCTTTGTAATTTATTTTTATGTGGAGTGATCAGATGTCTAATTATTTGTATCCCTACTCAGTCTATCGGTGACAAAACAACCAAACATTTCAATCTCTCATGATCAGATCATGCCTCAGCGTTTTTGTAGGGCACTTGCTTGCCCTAGAGCCGATCAAGATCGGATTCTCTTGGGTAGAGCGTGCGTGATCTTCCAACTGTTAGCAGATCAAGTGACGGCATTGAAGGCACTGAGAAAGGTAATATTGTAACAACAATAGATTAGATTACCATGCGAGTTACGGCCAGGCAAACACTCTGCAGAGTACAAACTAATCGATGCATCACTGACACGTGGCCACGGGCCGATGAGGCCCGCTTGTCGGCAGCTCATCAGAGACATCTCACACGTCCGTACATACACGTGTGCAGTCAAATGGGCAACTTGATCGGACAAAGGGTGCAATGCAGACAAAGCATAAGTCCAACGGTACCAATTGTTTTTGGGGGTAGCAGACAAAGCATAAGTCCAAAGTACCAATTGGCCAGACAAAAACGCTGAGGCATGATTTGATCATGAGAGACTGAAATGTTTGGTTGTTTTGTCGCAGGGCCTTGTCGGGTTTCCTCCTGATGCAGCAATCAGGAGGAAGAGACCAGAACCACCACTACAAGCAATTCATGACTAGCAGGATTCAGTTGCAGAAAGAGAAGAATGATGATTTCTGGTTTGAATCATGAGTACTGTCATTGTGATCTGAACGCTGAATCTTGATCTGCTAACCGTTGGAAGATCACGCACGCTCTACCCAAGAGGATCCGATCTTGATTGGCTCTAGGGCAAGCAAGTGCCCATTTTCTTGGCATTATCGCGCATATGCTCAGAGCACTTGTTTAATCTGGTGGCCACATGCATGAGGTGTAGGAATAATCTCACGTTTTGATGCATCAGATTCAGGGATAGGGTTAATTTCTCTGTTCGACCCCTGCCATCAGGGGCAGATCCACACCCTGGGTTGCCCAGATAAACTAGGTCATTTCAACACTAAGTCCGGAGTGTAACCAAATCCTGACTCCGCCACTGTCTGCCATAAAATTAAACTGCACAGTGAAGATTAGGTTAGTTGAGCCTTGGGGGAGCAGGGAAGAGTTGAATGCATGCATGGGAGATGGAGGGGAGGAGGATCTCGCTTGTCAGTGAAACGAAACTCATTTTCACGTAAAGGTAAATTGCGATCAAAATCGTAAATATTTATAAACCAATAATTATAAATACTATTTTGTCAAAAAAAGTGTCGCAAAGAGAGTAATCAAATATTACAACAGTCCAGCATATTTTACAAATGAAGTCACAAATAAAGTCTCGTGACTGCATGTAATTAGATTACAACAAGGAGGATATTTAGGACACAAACTCTATAAAATACATGAGTAACGGGACTACAAAAGAAGGATAACACTTGACCCTGCAAAAATGAAACAACACCACAAGTAAAAGTTAATTGTTAGTAAAGTACTGTCAGACCCAACCTTTAATATAGTATCTGTTCTTTTAGCTCACAAGTGGAGTGTCGTTTGAAGGTGAGTCCGTCCCGACCAACGTCTAGCTCACAGTCGGGTAGGTGTTGGGTGAGGGTAAGAAATCACATGGGCCAATGACTATGACTAGCTAGGTGAAGGTATAATATATGGACATAAGGGAAACGATATTGTACTCTGACTCGAGCATCGCATCCAAGAAAATATGAGAAATCCGAGGGCAATTAAAGCCAGCGTAGCTATGGGTAAATTGGTACCAACCTGCGCAGGGTATAAATCATGAATTCATGCCTGTCTCTGACATGCGTCATTTTTATATATTTACATGTCATTTTACCCTCATTTTGGTTTTGCATTTTGGGACAATTTATTATCATTTGTAAGCTTTTCTATAATTAATTGCTTGAAATGGACTATTTTACATTTTTCATAATTTTCTACAGGCCGACGCGATCAAGGCACATAAATAACAAATCTGGAGTTCCGGGACTACTCCGTACAGATGTACGTGTCACCACAGACGTGTAGGATCAAACCGCGACGAAATCAAACTTCTGAAGGGGCCATAATAGAAGAAATTATAAGAGGGAAGGATCTATTTGAAAATTCCAAAAACTACAAGGATACATTGCAAGATGGTCGATCCCCAATTCTCCTCAAATCCCTAACCCTAGCCGCAATTTCTGATTGAACCTGGCATTCTTCTTACCCAAGCATCCCTTGCTTCTCTCCTCCCTCCTTCTCCACATCAAGCCGCCAACAAGCACCGGGCTGCGGCTCGTTGGTGCGCCACCTCTCTCCATCGCCTTCCACTTCCTCCTAGATGCCACCACCTCAAGACCGCGCCTCCCTTCCGTCGACACCCCTAGCTCATCGGCGTGCCTCCATCTCCTCAACGGTGCACCGCCACCTCCTCACGCTCCCCGCGCCACCACCACTCTTCTTCCCTTACCTCCCTTTGCTCCTCCTCCTCCGCTAAGCTCTCTCCACCGGCAATCTTTCAACCCTAGTCCCCATTTGCTTCTCTTCCTCGCCCACCCACGCCACCTTCTAGCTCCCAGTTTTCTGCTGCCTTAACTCTCCCTCTCTCCTTGCACTGCTTCTCCTCTCCTCCCTCCACGGCGCCTCTTCTCCTTTAGCCACCGCCACTCACCACCTCTGGTCGTCGCATCTCTTCTTCCCTTGCCTCCCCTTGCTTCTCCTCTCCCATCTCTTCCACCTCTGGCCGGCGGCGAGGCCAGATCAACTCGCCACCTCGCCACCCTTCCTCTGTCATCCACCTTCTCCATCCATCGGCCGCCACCACAGCTCTCCACCGTGTGCTACCTTGATCTTCTATCTACTGCTCCACGGCGCCGCCGCCTACTCCCCTTTACTACTCCACTGCTTCCTGCTCACCTCACCTCCGGTGGCCGCACTTCCCTTACACGCCTCTGCTTCTCCACCCGCAGCCCGCCAACTTCTTCCTGCTCCAATCTAGTGAGCCACCACCGGTCGATCTCCTCCACCGTGCCCCTGTGCTTTCTTCTTCCTAGCCTCCCCATTGCTCTCTTCTCTCCCCTCTACTCTAGCCGACACTCACTCCATCTTCTCCACCAAGCACCTTCCTCCACACCACCGTTTCTCCTCCCATCTTTTCAACTAGATCGGTGTGCCACTACCAGGCCACCACCTTCCTCCCTTCTTTCTTCTACCAGTCGGAATCTTCTCCACCTCCGACCAACGTCGTCGCTCCCTACAATCTCCCTCCAGTGCACCACCAATCATCCGTCGAGATCCACCAAGCGATGGGCCGTAGCTCTCCATCGCCACCGACACTTGCGAGCTCCAATTCTTCTTCATCAAGCCCGACTGCTGCTACTACCTCCCCTCTATTGTAGCCTCTTCCTCGGTTTACCTCCAATTCCTCTCCCTCTCTTGTTGCTTTTCTTAATCACTGCTCAATTTAAATGATAATGGTCTATTGTTAGTTTGTGATTTGTTACAGTGAGATGTGAACTGTGATGTATGCATGTGTTCAGTGAGATGTGTTATTGTGCATTGTTAATTAGTTCTAGAATTGATATATGTTCATGTTGCCAGTAGTTTAATTCTAGAATTTGTGATTGTTTGTTATCTGTTATGGCATTGTGATCATGTGTTAATCATTTAATTGTTATCTGTGATCAGTATCTATTGATGAGTAATTAGTTGTAGTCTCTGTTTAGTTGTTATGTGTTATATGTGTAAGAAGTTAGCTTGTGAGTTGTGCTAGTGTTCAGTGATCTGTTAGTCCAGTATCTGTGTTTGTTTTGTGATGTTTGTGTTGTGTGAATTAGCTAGCTGGCAATCGTTCCCTTCCCCTTGCTGTCTTGACCCCCTGGTGCTTCTCGACTCCCTCTTTTCTCCTTTACACGGTCAATAGATAGTTAAGTCGTGCATGTGTTCGTTGTATTTATTTGTTGCCATGCCGCCATCGTCTAGTTATCCGTCAACCATCTTCCCCCTCTTTCTCTCTTGACTCCCCCGTGCTTCTAGGGCCCTGTTCTTTTCAGCTTCTAAAAGTCGCCGCTTTTCTACTTTTCTCTGATAACTTCTAAATAGAGTATTCTTTTCAAGATAGGGTCTACTAGTTAATTGTAGTATATACTTTACTGACTTCATTTATATCGGCAAAAATCGCATGTGAATTTCTGAATTACTCTGTAATTTCTCATACAAACGCCTAAAAGTCACAAGTCATGATTAAAAGCCAAAAGTCAGACCAAAAGAACAGCCCTAGACTCCCCAAGGTTTCTCGACTACCTTCTTCTTTCTTACGGTTGATAGCTAGTTAGGTCGTCAGTCGGTAGTGATATCCGTTCGTATAGCTATCATTGTCGTTCGTATAGTCTCTCGTCGTGTTGTTCGTTCGGTTGTGAGGCGTTAATTCGCACGGTCGTTCCTCCCGTCGTCCTTTGTTTGGGCGTTTGTTTGTTCATTCGTTGTTTCGTTCGAATGATTTAGGGTTCGTGTGATCGTTTTTGATAGTTGGTTCGTTCGGTCGATTCGGTAGTTGTTTTATGTTTAGTTTTCTCCCTCATTTCGATTGATCTAGCTTTAGCTGAGCACTAGTAGCCTCAGTCTAGTCCCTGTGGAGAACACGACACTCGCCGCTATTTCGGTGGCAACCCGTGCACTTGCGGGTGTGTTATTTTTGCACGATCAGTCTCCTGGACTAGAGTCTATGAGAGCCTATCAGGGGCTTTTTCTCTAATATAAGTGATGAGTAGATTTTTTTGAGATATCAAAATTGATAACTTTTGCAACTATTGGTATTTTCACAAAGTGTAGAAGCTAAGTTAGCAAGGAGGATGGATGACACGAAATTTCATAAACATGCATTTGCTACTATGCTTGCTGCGTACTCACTCTTGCTATTAACCCTCTTTGTTAGAACTGGGCAATTTGATAATTCCAATGAATCGGGCGATGGATACTCATTGGATGACTACTACTATGATGATTGGGAAGCGATGGACCCAGAAAATGCTGCCTATGATCTGAATACCATTGAGTGAGGATAGGATGACTAGAGGATGCTAGTAATGTACCTATGTGAGTTAGCGGACGCCGCGTCACTCCAAATATAAAATAAAGCTAGGTGCGCCCCATGGGGGGAACTGTAATAATGGCGTGGTTCTGTTAAACTCTATTGGAGATATTATATCTGCGTGGTATGGTATTGTAATAATATTGTACCGTCTCTAATTATTGTTCTGCTGCAACACTCTGATAGACTTATTATTTGTTAGAGCGGTGTTCTACTTGAGGATCTTCTGCATGCAATGCAGGAGAGACCCTTTGGTTAGCTGTGTCTATGGCAAGGCAATGTCATTAGTCGGGTTCATAGATCCAGGGTGAAGGTCTTGTTTGGATTAGGGCATTGGCAAAGGAATTCTGTATGCTCTGTACTATTTCATACGAAATTCATATATAGTTCTTGCGTTTCAAACGGCCATGATTAATCTGCTCCACTAGTTACTCTAGCATTTGGCTATAGAGTTATTAAATTGCTAGCTTCTATCAACCACTCTTAAATTGGACGATTTTACTTGCATATGTTATCAGATTAATAAGTTGTCTTGTCATTGCTAAATATTCCATTCAAACGCATCTAAGAAGTTGACATGCTCTTCTGTCGGTGAGATAAGACGGGCAGTTTTTGTCCTGATCACAAAGTTGAGCATAGAGGGACAAAGTGGCAAACAACAAAGAGAAAGGGATGAAAAAAAAAGCCTTTGTTTTTGGCCTTTGAAAACGCTAAACGAAGGAAAAAAGTTCAATACAACACAAGGTTTTTTTGTGATCTCTATGATACATACTTGTGATGTATTCATTTGGATGTTTTATAGACTACTGAATCAACATAGAATCAAAGTATCGAGAAGGGGGTAGGGTAGTGTATTCCCACATCCTGTTGTAAAAATTGAACTGGATATATGCAACAGTAAAACATGACATCCATGTAACTGCAGAAGTAGTACAGGAAGCTGCCACAATTTGTCGGTTAAGCTTTTGGAATCATTTATTGGGTCTGTTTTGATATGGCTATGATTTATGGCTTTTGGTTAAATTTTTTGAATTTTTAGCTATTTGCGACAGATATTACGGAGAGAGATACTCGTTTGCGATTTTTGATGATACAGATGTTGGGCTTTTAATGGGTACTATAATTAATTTGTAAACTATGTTTTAAAAAAATACTCCGTTTGAAAGTTAGGTACCGTAACAAAAGCCAAAAGCTGGTTTCAAAACCCAAAAAAGAGCATGCCCAGTAGTGAAAGAAAACTATAGATGCCAATGTAGATAAGCTAAATATTTTCTCAATAAATGATGGGTGAATGTTATTTATCTCTTTATATATTTTGATATTAGTGTTATTTTTTGTTAAAGAGAAAAGTATAAAATCACTTCTCTTCACTTTTTAGTTTTCATTTAGAGTACTAGTTCAACTATGCCGTTCTTTTTCCCCCCCTTTTACAGTTGTTAATGGAATGATATCTAATTTACTAGATGCTTTTGGGTGAGGGACAGTGAATTACATATTGTGAACTTACTTTCTTGTCAAGGGAAATGATCAATTGAATGACACCAAAAGGAGATGTGCAGATGTCTTGACTCTCGAGTGTTCAAAACCTCAAATCAACGTAGAAGGCGGCTTTGCCGCTCGTCAAAGCCTTGGAAAGTGAAACTAAATTGCTTTATGAAATGTCATCATATCACAGCAGTTAACAGTACTCCGGTCAGCTAGTAGTAACTTCAATTTAATAGGGAAATCGAATAATTGGCACTAAAGAAAAACTCACATTTTACTTTCTTTCTAAGGAAAATTAGAAACGCTCAGCCGTTGGATAGTAAATTAGTACCTGACGGGTGGTTGGCAATAACTTTGCAGATCAGGCCCGTTTAATCCGGCTTCGGCTTCTAAAATCAGAAGCTGAAATGAACGTCATGACTTCTTAACTTTGGTCTTTTTAGTTTTTTTTTTTGTTTTTGTTTTTACTTTGTATTGTTCGTGAAGATATAACAATATTTTTTTTGGTTTTCTTATTTTTTAATTAAATGATCTCAACATTTATTTAGTATCTTTACTATTATAAAAGAAGGAGTTGGTGGTTGGTGTGGCTCTCCCACCCTTCTCATCTCTCTTGACGAAAAAATACTTTGCTCGATGTATGAGCCCACCCACCTCTCCCACGCGTTGATGGTTGGACATCCATTCTCCTCTAACCGCTTTATTCCCTCAACTTCTCACCTCTACTTTTCAGCCGATCAGAGCAACTCTTTTCTATAGCACGATTATCTATATATGCAATAGAGTTTCGTTGCAACGCACGGATACATAACTAGTAATTTTAATAAAAACTAACTATTGAGATACAGAAGCTGCCTTAAAAAAAAGCTGGATTTAACAGGCCTCTGATTGGCCACCTGCACATTACATTTCCTGTAGTGTACTGTTGGTGGCAGCTTCTTCCAGGACCCCTACTCTGCGATGCATCGAACTGAAGGCAAAACTCTCCCTCGACATGGCCCAGTGTTGTTCGATTTTCGATTTGCAAGAAAGTACAAGGTTGCAAGTTGGTGTACACAGAATCCTCCACTGAGGAAGTGCACAGAATCCCCCGTTGAAACAAGACGGCTTTCTAGGTAGGAAGAACGACAAAAATATTCAGGTATCGGAATTAGCAAGGTCATGTCTTGATAATTTAATAGCTACAATGTGTCCTGTTGAATCATTTGAAAACTTCCCTTTTTTAGATCTAATCATGTAAGCTTATAGTTCAAGGTGATACTTGGTTAGACTGAATTTTAGTGGTTTATAGCTGAATTTTTATTGTAGATGACTGAAATTACACTGTAATTGATGGTGACTTATTTGACATAATTAAATTTAAAAAAAATAAAAAATAGGTTAGCCCATCACGTGTAATGCAAACAAATATGGAAAAAAAAGAATTGACAAAATAAGCTCAAAATAAGCCAAAAAATAAAAAAGACGAAATTTAGGAATAGTAAAAAATAAGCTAAAAGTTAGAAGTTCAAGCCCAAACGAGCGAGGCAAGACCATTGGTTTTTAACTAAACCAGTTGTTTTAACCTTTAAAAAGATGGCATTTTTAACTTTTCGGAGATGGAATAGCTAGTTTTGTTTAACTTGACTGTTTAATTAGACTGTTCCATTCAGACAAGCTTGCTACTCAAAATAATCTTCACTTGTAAATGGTGACATGATTAACTACGAAAACAAACACAAAAGCAACATCCAAGTTGCCAACAACAAGAACACAAGGATATGAGCCTGTTCCAAACGGTTTGAGTTTCTAACTTTTTACCTGTAGCTTCTGACATCTTAATATTGTTGTTTTTTTTTGTTTTTTGGTTTTTTCTCCTTATTTTTTGCATTGTTGATATAACATTTTTCTTATTTTTTAAATTTAATTATTTAGGAAAAAAATAACAACCGCTATAATGTATTTTCAATTGTTATATTGAAAAAAAAAATCAAAATCCATGGTTTATAAGGCCTGTTTGGCAACGGTTTATGGCTTTTGGTTGAAATTTTTGAATTTTGGCTGTTTACGGTACAGATTACGGAGAGAGAGATACTCACTTACGATTTTGAATGGTACAGATGTTAGGCTTTTAGCGTGTATATTATTTAACTTGTAGACCCCGTCTTAAGAAAATACTTTGTTTAAAAGTTAAGTACTGTATTAAAAATTAAAAACTATCAGCTTCGGAGGAAAAGAACGGGCTCATAAGCTGTATAGAGCAGACCAAAAAGAGTACAGGCACCTAGAATCATGGGAGAAAACCAGGAATCTCTCCCAAACGTTGAAACGACAAAGATCAAATCACGGAAACGAAGTCAAGAAAGGAGAAGTGTTTGGCAACTTATGAAAGGGAGAGCTGCTACTCCATACCTGGGGAAGAGAGGACAGACAGGAAGCCTAACTTTGTTGCCTAAACTCTAGTCTACTCACTCAAAACACCCTACCAAAGCTGATGTGATCTTAATTCCTTAGTTAAACAGGAGGTGCCTGTTTTTATTCGAAAAGCATATAGACAGCTAGCTTAGGTCAACATATTCTTCTTTTAAGGACATATGTAGGCTATATAATTTTTTTGAGCTATTGGTTCTTTGAAAGTCAAAATAAATAAGACAGTTTTTTAAAACGGATTTTTCAAACGGATTTTCAAGCTCAAAACTGTATGTGCCTTTTGCATCGGCATCTCTGCTATTCGCCGTCGTCTCAAAAAATATAAATAAAAGTCATCAGCTGCAGCCCAAAAGAAACAGAGCGGTACTCTGTAGGTGGTGGTCTGCCGGATATAGCAACTAGCAAGGAAAGTTCTGCATTGTTTTTGGCTCTCCCTCTCTTCCTCGTGGATTTGCACTACAATCTAGTCTAGATCTATTGGTAGAAAAAGGCTGAAGGAGAGCTAAATATATACTTCTACGCTCAATAGTGAAGAAATTAAGGCATAATTTTTTTTTTGCATTTCCAAGGATAGTTGTAGGTGCAATTTACTGTAGTTGTTAAATTGGCAACAATTCCTTGATCATTACTTGATCACAAAAATCATCTGTTCACATGGTCCTAGATACAATGAAACAATTTTGAACGCCTCACAAGAAAAGTGGTAAGACTTTCGATAAAAATACATTTCATATTTCACCTCAACCATCCAATTATCTCCTCGTAATAAACATTGACTCCCAACAAGAAAAATTCAATTTGGCATCTTGGCATCATCTTACTGGTATGGTAACCTTGTCTTGTGGTTAAAGATCACAGTTGCTGAGCCTTAAGGATGATCATGATAACTAACTTCAT
Source organism: Bonia amplexicaulis (assembly GCA_036346245.1). NCBI lineage: Eukaryota > Viridiplantae > Streptophyta > Magnoliopsida > Poales > Poaceae > Bonia > Bonia amplexicaulis. The sequence continues at coordinate 16,873,738 of CM070757.1, forward strand.
CCCAGTATGATCTCAGCCATCCAATTCACTACTACTAAGAAAACCTAACATAGCTCTTCCGTAACAAACATCCATTTTTTTCATCCAAACATGATCTTGACCATCCAATCGCTATAGTTGTCGATGATTGTGAATGGTTCCATGTGTTACGTTACTCAATCACGAAAACATTCCATTAAAAATCTCATGTCATTAGATATGCTAAACTAGCTTTAAACTCTTCACAAGAAATGTTACTAAGCCCCACAAAAATACTAATTAACTCCCAACAATAAACACGACGGAATATTTAGTAAGAAATATCATTGTTTTTTCTTTTTCATTCGGATGCAACCTTCACCACCGGTCGCCATATGGATCAACGATTGGATGTGATTATGTTACCTATCTTAATACGGTAAATCAGTTTTAAAAGCGTTGACGAGGACTTTGAAGAAAATCCAAATTTTCCTCCCAGCGTGGTCCCATTCGAAGTTAATACAATAAACACGCAGCTGGGCGCCAGCCACAGCGCCGCATCATCCAGTCCACCCGTGTGGCTGAGAAATAAAACCGGCCGGACAAATGTCGCAAAAACATGTGAAGAAGTTCTTCCTTTTGCAAAGTTGGGGATCCCCTGCGCTTTCTGCTGCCCTGTTTCAGTTTCATCTGCTGCTCTCTCTACACGCGCGCGCACTGCTGCACACACACAGCAGCAGCAGCAGCAGCAGCTCTCTCTCTCTCTCTGTCTGCAGCATGAGTAATAAATGGTAGTAGTGAGCAGCGTGGCTGATGAGTGAGCTCTGATGCTGTGCTGTTGCTGGCTGTGGACAGTGCTCTTCCTTACTCTTCTCGTTGCTGCTCTTTTTCCATTGAACACCGCACTAAACCCTCCCAAAACCTCTCCTGAAGCAGCCGAGAACAGAAGATTATATTTTCTTTTTGGGCGTTTAGATCTCCACCCACCTTGGGAGCTTGGGCGTTGGCCTTGATATCAATCACTCACTCCACAGAGTGAGCGGGTTTCTTCTTGATTTTTGATCAGCTTGGAGTTTTGGTGAAGAGAAAGAGGTGCATCTGTTCTTGCTCGAATCCGTTGGAAAGATCCCGTCGAGATTCAAGAACCAACCTTTGCGCTTCTGTTAGATTTTTGCGCCGAGAAATTCCCCCTTAAAAAATTGATCCTTTCTACCTCAAAAGTTTGACCCTTACTCCGATTTGAGCCGAGAAAAAGACCAAAAGGCGCCGCTTTTCTTGCGCTAATCCCTTTTCTGATCCCCGAAACCCCAAAATTTTTTGATTCAGTTCATCGCTGGGTTGTTCTTGCAAAGGATAGTTCTTTTGATTGATTCGCTTGTAGCGGTGGCGGGAGAGGAGGGGAGAGGTTCCCTCTGATGAGCAGCAACATCGCCGCCTGTCGATGACTGAGCGCTGCCTCCGATGCTGTCGGGGTGCTCGGTGTCCAGTCTCGCGGCGAGGTTCGCCTTCTTCCCGCCGGACCCGGCGACGTACGCCGTTCGGAAGGACGAGGCGACGGGCCGCCTCGTTGCCTCCAGCGTCCCGCGGGACAACGCCATGGACGTGCTCCTCGTCGACACCAGGAGGGGGAACAAGGTGGTGGCCTTCACCTGAGGAACCCTGCGCCCGCCTCACCGTGCTCTACTCGCACGGCAACGCCGCCGACCTCGGCCAGCTCTACGACCTCTTTGTGCAGCTCAAGGTCAATCTCAAGGTCAATCTGATGGGGTTAGTGGTGCATTATGCTTCCTGGTCATCTCTATGATCTTGCATTTTCCATTTTCTTTTTTTGTTCCATTTATTCTGTTATTCGATCAAATGCTTTATATGCTCGTTAACTGTTTAGTGTAGTGTAGTGTAAATGTAATGCATTTCTTGTTAGGATGCTGTACCAGATATGTTTTTCCTTTCCAGTTTCTGAATTTTAGGGAGCAGGAGGAACTGTGCTTGTTGGCTATCGAAGAATAAACTCTATTTAGGTTGGTGAAATTAGTGAGGAAGAATGGAAAAATACTAGTGCATGTGTGTGGTTTCATTTAGTTTGTAGTGAGTGGAAGCAGCGACGTTGCGGTTAATGGAGTGGTGGGGATGTGGAGGGCAACTTTTTGCAAGTTTTTTTCTCCTAAGATTTTGGATAACTGGGGGATTTTAAGGTTTAATAATGAATTATCTATTTATCATGTTTAGTTCAGTCCCGCCATTTTTTTGTTCCAAATGTGAAGTGTGATATCAGTGGTAGATTTGGTTGTGGCAGCATATGAGGTATTTTGTTGTCAATGCCTGTCTAGGTAAAACCTTAGCCTTTTTTAGTACCAATTGGATAAATTATTACATATATAATCATCAGTCCAAGTTGAGATAATCTTGAATCCTCAATCCCAACTATGTCAGTCTTTATTTTCAGAAGGTAGTTAACTTTTTTTCCTTCCGTTACCATTTGAATGTCTTCTGGAGGTGCATAAGACATTTGCTGTGCAGAACATGCTGATGTGATTTATTTTGTAATTTTTTGACTGCAGATATGACTACTCTGGGTATGGAGCATCTACTGGCAAGGTAAGTAACTTATGCACAATGAGTGAAATCTCTTAAATTGTACCATCTGTTAAGAGTATTAGAGATAAGGGATATTACAGGGGAATATGCTGATTCCTATTCTATCTCTAATACCCTTAACACCATCAACATACTACAATATAGTTGAGAGTGTGGTGACTGGTTGCTTAAATCATTTCTGGCAAATTTTAGTGGCCTTTCCCGACTAATGCAGACATGGAATGATGCTATGTGCCTAACCATAGAGTTTGCACTAATCGATCTGAAAGAATCTTTTATCCATATGTCTAGATACCTTGAGAAATGTGGTTCAGTTTCACTTTCCAAGAACATGCTGCATGTATCTATAACAGAAGAGAGTTTGGCCCATGCCTGACTGGTGCATATCATGCACATCATGGCCAGTTCATCTTGAAAAGTTGTTCCGAGATAGCAATCATCACCATGTTTTTAACATATTATTAAATCCCTACAACTTTTGTTTTCAGCCATGCATGCCATTATAAACTTTCAGGATAATTAATATTTCAGTGCTGCCTTTTACATTTGTCCTGCACGGGAGATAATATCTCTATATGAACCATCTTAATGCTACTTCATTCCTCAAGACTCGAGTTCATTTTAATGCTACGTCATTCCTGAAATTTCACAAATGGAGGTCATGTTATGTTGATAGTTTCTGTTGGCTATTTTGAGAATCCCTGCATTCGATACACGAGAATTCCTGCCTTAGGAAATGTTATGCATGATTGTGTTTGAAATTTCTGTTTTGCCTACTGGGTATTAAATAATAATGTCTACTTGTCTGATATATGCTCATTTGAGCTAAATCAGATGACACTTTGACTTTGAATTACTGCCACTTCACTGATATTTGTAATGATCATGTGTATGCCCATATTTCTTTCTGAAGAAATGCATTTTTGAGGAACAAATCTTATGTTTGTTATTTGAAGTGCAGCCAAGTGAAGAGAATACATATGCAGACATTGAAGCGGTTTACCAGTGCTTAGAAACTGAGTATGGAATCAGCCAGGAAGACCTTATATTGTATGGACAATCTGTTGGCAGTGGGCCAACGTTGCATTTAGCTTCCCGTTTGCCAAGATTGCGTGGTGTGGTTCTCCACAGTGCTATATTGTCAGGACTCCGCGTTGTTTGCCATGTGAACTTTACTTTCTGCTTTGACATTTACAAAGTAAATATCTCGAGTTGATTACCTTATTTCAATCTGTACCTTTTGTGCCTTTAGGTGTAGCTTTTACTAATGTCTAGTCGACTTGTCTCTGCAGAATGTCAATAAAATCAAGAAGGTGAAATGCCCAGTGTTCATTATTCATGTAAGTTTTTTACTAGTAAAATATCAAGCCTTCATGTAAGTTTTTACTAGTAAAATATCGCCTTTTCTCTATAAACTTGCTGTCTTCTTGGACAATTGTTATAGGTTCCAATTAACCTGCATCTTCTGAGTTTCTACATTCGATCTTTTGGAACATTTAACTGCTTATGCATATTTGGTGGTGCTGTTGTTGTCCTTGCTACTGTTAGTTGCAAGTCTTGGAGAAATAACGTAACTACTTCTCCTAGTTACTTGTGAATAATGTATTCATGCCATAACAGTCTAGCTCATCACCATAGAAAAGGTGTTTCATTTAGGCAGAAAGTTACTGTAGAACTATTAAGGTGAGGAACTAGAGAAATGTAGAAAAAATCCGCTTTTTAGAGGCGAACCCTTCTTAAGGTAAGACGACCACTTCCACACTTCTTATAACCCTTGCTATTTGTAGTTGGTTTCAGTGCTACTTCCTAGAATAAAACACATTTGATCTGTTGAATCTTTTTTTATCACCTTCTCTCCTTTGAACTCCCCTGCTATTCCCAGTACGATAGCTCATCATCCCTGTTGCTAGTTCCAAGATTATTCCTCCCTATGTTTCTCTTTAAACCAAACAAATGCAGTGATGGACTAATGCATTGGATAGGAATAGAAATCAATAGAATGGCCATTGAACACTAGCACATGTGATGATCTGGGATGTGTTATTAACAGTTCTGATAGCGTTATGCTGTGCATGTTGAGTACATGTGGTAAAATCACTCTATGCACCTATAGGAGCTGATTTGGCTTGATTCAGCCTGCTATACAAAGAATAATTGGGTATTGGCAGGCCTTGCCTAGCTTGACTTTTCACTATCTGGGCCTGGCTGAGGTCAACAGAATCTGCAGCCATGTAAGGCAGGCTGTGCTGGGCAGGATTAGGCCCAAAAGATAAGGCATTGGCAGGCCTTGCCTTTTTTTATTTTCACTATTCCGGGCTTGGGTGAGGCCAACCAAATGTGTAGCTATGTAAGGCAGGTTGTGCTGGGCAGAACTAGGCCCAAAAGACCAGGCTTTTTGGTCTAACCAAATCTTCAATCCAATTAAGTTATTAGTGCAGTTGTGGATGGAAGTGCATACCCTTAGCAGGATCCGAAACTAGAAATGCCATAGTTCCCAAACACTACAGTTTACCAGTAACTGCCCACTTGTCAAGCCTTTATAAGAAATTTATGACTCAAGACTGCCGGTCATAATTTGGTCAGAACCAGTCTTACATATTCATAGCTCCAATAGGATTGGGAGGCATGACGCATGAGCATGAATTGGTCATAAGTTGGACATACTCAGAAATGATTCGACATCATGCTCCAGCCAGGACCTCTCGTTATCGCCGGGTTTTTGAACCATGGGGAATTTTCAATTGACTTAACCATTTATACAATCAACAGAGATAGATTTGATCAACCATGTCATTTAGATGAGCTGTCAATTGGAGTCCTCCCCCTCACATAACCCTCCATTCCTTCTATTTTTCAGATTATGCACTGAGTTCACGCAACTAGCTCGAAATACTTAGCTTTGCTTTCCCTCCAGTTTTACACTGCCATAGTGCCATGTGCCATGAAACTGGGTGAACCTATATCTTTTCTGCAGTGACGAAAACGGCTTGACAAATTCATCAGAACTCAGAAGTGCTCTCATGTCAGCAGAAGCGGCAGTGTCGTCCGTTGCAATAGCCATTTTCTAATCACATGAAAGAATCTATTAGGGTAGCAGCAAATTAGGCTAAAGATCTCAGAATGTCTGTAATATTGAAAGGCTATATTTGTTAAATTCTATAGAATGTGCTACCTGCAGTCATGCTATTTAAGCATACAGCATCTTCACATCAAAAATTCTAATAGCAACTGTCAAGAGGTTGCCTCTCAGAATAAAAAACCATACTATTCAATGAGGGTCCAAACATCTAGTTGTGTCTGGTGTAGACAGTTGGTCATACAGCTCGGTCAACTGGGGCTGAACTGATGGCAACTGCATTACAGCAGGGCAATGAAACACAAAGGTAAACGACAACAGCGAGAAAATAAAATGACATGATTAAGGATTTGGTTGCGATACCATGTAGTTTAGAGCATGCTTATTATATGCCGCTTAGGCGACGCTTAAGCGCCGCCTAAGCGGTAAGGCGGCTCGGGGTCAAGCGCCGCCCGCCTTGCCGTTCGTCCGCCTTAGGTAAACCAGAGAGACAAGGGAGCGAAACCAGAACTGAGACGGGAGCGGCGGCTAAACCAGAGAGACAACTCACCTCGCCTGGAACCCTAGGCGGCGGGGCCTCCATCTCGCCGCTCCCGTCTCGGCGTCCTCTCCAAGAGCAAGAAGGTATACCTCCTCCTCCCCTCTCTCCCTCCCCTTCCTCTCGATGGCTTGCGGCTGATGCAGTGAAGGCGGAGGAGAAGAGCGCTACCCCGATGGCTCGCAGCCGGCGACGGCGAGGAGGCGGAGGGCCGGAGGCGGCAACGAAGAGAAGGCAGGGGAAGGGAGGCGGCGAGGCGGCGTGCGCAGAAGGCACGAGGCGGCGCCGCGGCGGCATTTGAAGAAGCCACGGGAGCGGCAGTGCGATTTAATCGATCTCCTAGGGTTACCGTGTTTTAACAGAGGAAACGTCATTTTGCGATTTAGCCCTCAGATTTCCAAGAAATTGCAATCAAGTCCTCCCTCAGTGAAGAGAAGTTAGTATTTTTGTAATTTAGCCTTCAGATTTTTATAAAATTACAATTAAATCCATATTCCTCTTCAAATTTAGACCTCTAAAGTTCCGTTTTCTTCGCCTTACGATATATGTAAGGCGTCGCCTCGCCTTACGCCTTACCGCTTAAAAGGTGTGAGGGGGGTGAGTCGCCTCGCCTCGCCTTACCGCCTTAATAACCTTGGTTTAGAGAAGAGGAATAGATATATGAAAAATGGAGGTCTGCTTTTGCGGATTTACATTCTTGGAGACTTACGTTTTGTAGTTTAATCTTGCTTGCAATCTCAAATTTTCTTCAGTTCCTTAGTAATACGGTGGGTTGCTTTAAATTATCAAGTTTGCATCTTGTGGCCGACCTTTACATGGTCAACATGCCAACACCTATTTCCCTGATTCAACATCAAGGTCAATGAGCAATCATGAACGGCTTTCGCAGTTGACTGCAAGTTGATGCAGTCTTGATGTAGGCTAACACTTCTCTAAACTGCTGTCTGTTTATGATTAACCAATTCTTTAATCTATTGATTTGTTTTGTCCATACTTTCTTTCTCCAGGTTATTGAATTCTGAATTTCCTGTGCACCAACTTCATGTGTGTAGAAATGGTGTCTTAATTCTACCAATTGATGTTTGCAGGGAACTGATGATGATGTTGTGAATTGGTCGCATGGTTATGAACTGTGGAAACTGGCAAGGGAGCCTTATGATCCACTATGGATCAAAGGGGGAGGTCACTGCAATCTGGAGCTGTACCCTGACTTCATCCACCACCTCTCCAAGTTCATCCGTGAAATGGAGAGTATCACAACCAAAACAAGGCTCAAGGAGATTCGACAGTCCCTCCAACCTGCAAAGAAGGTCTACCAGGTGAACACCGCAACTACTACCACCTTCACCACTAACTGCTGCTGCCGTATCCGAGTCCGCAAACCGACTTGCCCCAGCTGCAATTTCAGCTGCAGCTGCTGCTATGCATTGAGGAATTGCTTCAAATTCCATCAATTCAAGTGCACAACCTGCCTCTCCTGCAGCTGCAGGAGCTGCTTCAAGTGCTGCTGATGTGGTGGAGATGCGCGTTAATGCCAATCTCTATGAGTGTGTGTACAGGAAGAGGAATGGTCCTGAGACATCTAACCCTTTAAATGCTGTAGACTAAACTTAGATTTCAGTTTGCTAAACATGTATGACAAGATAGAGATGCTCGTACTGTTGCTTCTGCTTAGTATTCAGTTCTTCCCCGTTCTCCTTTGTTGTTGCCTGTCAGCTTCTTCTAATTATGGCATACGCTGTTCGCTGTCGACTTTAGAACAATCCTTATGTCTGAATTGATTTGTATTCAGCCATCTTTTAATTGTTCTGGTATGTTTCCCATCCAATAACTCCATGTCTCCGCTTCTCTGAATTTCGGCCTGGTTTCATCAGCAGCTACAAATATTGGAAATACTCCTGAAATGTGCAGACCTGACTGTTCAAGACCTGGTCTGTTCCATAAGCAAGTAAAGGAATGTTTTGACATCACCACTGCTGTGGAAGACGTCAAGGTGGTTTTCTACCATTGTTTCTGTCAGGGAACCAGGTTGCTGATCAGTGACAATGCAGTAGGATGAACTGCTCTCATTCTCTGAATCTGAATCTGCGAGCTTCCTTGAATCGGCACGGGCTGCATAAACATTTTCCCCCATTGTTGAATGAACCGGCCGGTTATCGCAGGTTACTGGCAAACTGTCTTAGACAAAATCAGGTTAAACAGTGCCAATCCCTGTGCACTGGCATTCAGATGCAGCAGTAGCTAGCACGAAGTGGACCACTACCAAACCTGAATGAAATCATAGACCTCTCATTTATGCGTGCAGATTCAGAAACGGGCACCCGTTTATGCGTGTGCACACAGTTGCATATACCAAGGCAACTCCTAATAAGTTCATACCAAGGCACATGTGAGGACATTAAATCTCCTTTGAAAATGCGTGACTAAACCAACACAACTACAACAGTCACCGATCATTGCAGCTGCTTGTCTGACCTATGAACTATGATACTACTATCTAGCAAGAACCACAGCTCATGGAGAATCTGGCCTTCAGAACTCCATTGCCTTGCGTTGCATTTGCAGTGCAGTGCCTCTCTAGCCACCTACTCCAAGATCAGCATGGCGAAAATTAGGCGAAATCGACTTGTAGATCGTCCACATTCCAATCTGGGATCGATTACCAAACCCTATGAAGGATTGGAAACGACGAGATGAGAATCGGATGGTACACAAGGTAGGTGGTGCAACGCTGTACATCTATCTATCTATACACACATATGGCATGGCCTTGTTGTAATGTTGTATACTTGTACGTATTTAGGCATGCACGTACGTATATGTATATATCATGTATGTATGCAAGGAACCACCCAATAGTGAGCTGTGCAGTGGCATAAGCTTCCGGGACCCCAGGCTTAGCTAGCTTGCTTGTACTCTTGCCCTGTACCTTTCACTATGCGAATCTAGGCTACCTAACTAAGCTACTCATGATATGTGCACACAACACTACTCTTCAGAATCTTCAGACATACACACATGTACATATATAGCGTGTGTGCTAGCTTCAGTTTCTTCAGTCCTATGTGCTAGTGTAATGGCAGAAGAGGACACATCAAGAAGCTGGTAACTACGAGGAGGTGAACTGAATGGCGATTGCAACTGTGCCATACCACTGCCATGGATGGTCAGGATAGATGGAGATATGTTGTACAAGGCTATGATGGCTCCCTCACTGAGCCACTACTGTTCAGTGTATAGTAGCATAGTGGACATAGAAATAGTAGTAGTAGTAGTAGCTCAAGTGTCTCAGTACATTGGTCCATGGCAATGTGATGTGTGGGCCATGGGACACCAAGGTGATGGGGAACCCTAGCTTGTTTGCTTCTCTAATTGGCATCGGCTCCTCTTAATTTCTTGTTGTGACAGCATTTGTTTTTCATTTTATTCTCTCTTGTTTGGAGGAGGAGATCATATTCATATCATGGGTGTATTGAATTGATTGATTCTGTTGTCCATGGCTGGGGTTGGCTTGCTCGCTTGTGTTGATGTGACATGCAGTTCTCCGTATCTTGTGACCTGGCAGATATTGGCTCATTCTTTTCGGCTTTTCGGCTAATTTTTTATTTCGATTTCTTTCAGCGATTACTGTTTATTAGATTAATAAGCCGTAGCTAAAAATTATAAATCGCAATCCAAAAAAACACCTCATTGCTCTGTTGTGCCCACCCCTAATGTATGTAATGTATACTACTGCCTGGTTGGTGCAAGTAATGGCACTCTTAATTATTGGTGGTTCATTGCATTCAACTAAATTAATCACATCATTTTGTTTATTTAAGTCATCTTCCCAATTTTCAATGAGTAGAATTAAGAAGAGTGTTTAGGATAGAGAAAATTTCGTTCTTGCCACTCAAAATATGTGCAATATCAAACGAAATACGCATGGACGGAAGGATGGCAAAACTAAATAAGCATATTTTCGCTGGCAAAACGATATTGCACATACTTTAAGTGATCACGAACAAAATTTCCCTTGCAGGGTTTCAAGCCCGTTCATAGCACGGGAAATTTGTTAATCTTCCGGGAAACAAAGCGACTTCTCTGGAGCCCCGTCGAAATCCCTCCGTTCCTTTTTGTTCTGCAGCAGCAATTAGCTAAAGCGATTAGTCGGTGTAAGCTACATCTCTAATTTCTTCTCCTCCTCCTCTCATATGTATATATAACATCTCGATTTTCCTGCTCGATTTTCTCAATTGCACTGTCACGATCTTCCTCTCGGCATCTATCCCGTTCGCTTCGTTTGCATTGGGATGCACCCCAGTGGGGTGGGTAGCTGGGGAGTCCCTTACGTGGGGCCCACAGGCCGGGTACGAACAAGCCCAAAAGACTACATACTGATCTAACTTTTAAATATAATTTTCTCAAGATGGGTTCAAGTTAATTGTTGCTAACATCTGTATCAACCAAATATGTGCAAATAAAATCAAAATTTCAAAAATTTTAAAAAACAAGCCCAACATATGTAGTAGCGGCGTCGTAGTGATATATCTGCAGCTAGCCGTGCTAGAAACAAACCACCAAATCGTGGCCGGAAGGTGCACGCATGTATTATTGGCCTGTCTGCTTAATTTAACCCTTCTTTCTTTCTTCCTTTCTTATGCTAATCATGGGGGCATTGAAGTATCTGTCTGACTTACCCTCATCATTGAGCCTTGGAATGTCTGTGTCTCGTGTCTAATAAGCATCAGCACGCGCAGTTTTGTTGCTGCTCCGCTCGGTTGAAATTGAAAAAGTGTGGGTTATGGTGAAATTGATCAGTAATGGTTGAAATTTCATCAGAATTGAAGGTGGCTTATTTAGCGTAATTAAATTTAAAAAATTTATACAACGCAAACGAATACGAGAAAAAAGAACCGCAAAAAAGCTTAAAAAAGAGCAAAAGTTCAGAAAAAGACGAAATTTATAAAATAGTGAAAAATAAACCAGAAGTTAAAAGCAGAAGCTGAAACGAGCGAGGTAGCTTCTACAGCGGCCATTTCTCCAGCAAATATGTGGAGAATTCTGTCAGAGAGATTGGGAAGATGTCGGTGTGAACTAAGCAGTGACCAATCGCTATGCAAAGACGGTGGTGAGTATATAGCTATATTATTATATGGTTAGCGGTATGTTCTGCGCATTCTGGGGTCTCTATCGCTTGCAGATATTCTGTGGTTCAAAGTACCAAAACGATCATTTGCAACGACGGTTTCTCCAGCCAGGATGTGAAGATTGAGCCGCTACAGTATAGTTTCAGCTATAAACCATAACTTTTCAGCCCAATCGAACGGGGCCTTAGATCGAAAACAGGACCCACAGGTTAGGTTAACCATGCATCTCTCCCTGTTCAGCAGGTTAGAACAGCAAAATCTTCCCACATGTTGCATGAGCAACTTATACGACACAACAATGATCACTGGCAGGTAGTAACCGGTTAATCATCGGCTGTGGTTAGGACGATCGATTCGTCCCTCTGCTAGCTGTCTGTATAAAGTGCTTGTGCAGTTCAGCTATGCTGCTGTCCTTGAGCAGCACTGTGGCTGCACGCTAGCTAATATATATGCTACGAGATCGATCTCACCAACAGACATGCGCGAGCCTCTTTTCCTGCACGTACGTACGGATCGTGAATCGTGTAAAAAAAGCGACTGAATAATTGGCATGCAAGGCGGCGGCAGCAGCAGCAGCAGCAGCAGAAACTTGCATAAACTAGCTAGAACTATTGGCAACCTTTGCAGAGATGGCGTTACAACTAAAAGATGGATGCATTATCATCGTAATCCGAAAATACAAAGGAAATTTTCATCAAATACAAAGGAAATTTGCAGTTTTCAACTTTCCCCCTTTGCATCTGAAAAATTCAATTTTTTTGATAAAAAAAATCCAAAAAAATCAGTAACTGACGGTTATCGGTTTTACCGTTGCCATCCGATAAAATTTGCAAATCGATAGCGTTTTATCTTATAGTAGGCGCGCAATTAGGGATTGCCTAATATATGCCAGCTAGGAAGGCCTCCTTTGCTTCCGGCCGCCGACAGGAGGAGTAGCTCAAGTGTCTCAGTACATTGGTCCATGGCAATGTGATGTGTGGCCATGGGACACCAAGGTGATGGGAACCCTAGCTTGTTTGCTTCTCTAATTGGCATCGGCTCCTCTTAATTTTTGTTGTGACAGCATTTGTTTTTCATTTTATTCTCTCTTGTTTGGAGGAGGAGATCATATTCATATCATGGGTGTATTGAATTGATTGATTCTGTTGTCCATGGCTGGGGTTGGCTTGCTCGCTTGTGTTGATGTGACATGCAGTTCTCCGTATCTTGTGACCTGGCAGATATTGGCTCATTCTTTTCGGCTTTTCGGCTAATTTTTTATTTCGATTTCTTTCAGCGATTCTGTTTATTAGATTAATAATTTTCAATGAGTAGAATTAAGAAGAGTGTTTAGGATAGAGAAAATTTCGTTCTTGCCACTCAAAATATGTGCAATATCATTTTCAATGAAGTGATCACGAACAAAATTTCCCTTCAGGGCACGAGAGCAAGGGTTTCAAGCCCGTTCATAGCACGGGAAATTTGTGTGAATCTTCCGGGAAACAAAGCGACTTCTCTGGAGCCCCGTCGAAATCCCTCCGTTCCTTTTTTGTTCTGCAGCAGCAATTAGCTAAAGCGATTAGTCGGTGTGCGAAAGCTACATCTCTAATTTCTTCTCCTCCTCCTCTCATATGTATATATAACATCTCGATTTTCCTGCTCGATTTTCTCAATTGCACTGTCACGATCTTCCTCTCGGCATCTATCCCGTTCGCTTCGTTTGCATTGGGATGCACCCCAGTGGGGTGGGTAGCTGGGGAGTCCCCTTACACGTGGGGCCCACAGGCCGGGTACGAACAACGGGGGTGTTCTTTTGGCCCAAAACGGCTTTGTATCATGATCACTAACTTTTAAATATAGTATTTTCTCAAGATGGGATCTACAGTTAATTGTAGTACCGTTAAAAGCCTAAGTAGTGATATATCTGCAGCTAGCCGTGCTAGAAACAAACCACCAAATCGTGGCCGGAAGGTGCACGCATGTATTATTGGCCTGTCTGCTTAATTTAACCCTTCTTTCTTTCTTCCTTTCTTATGCTAATCATGGGGGCATTGAAGTATCTGTCTGACTTACCCTCATCATTGAGCCTTGGAATGTCTGTGTCTCGTGTCTAATAAGCATCAGCACGCGCAGTTTTGTTGCTGCTCCGCTCGCTCGGTTGGGCTGAAAAGCTGTGGTTTATGGCTGAAATTGTACTGTAGTGGTTGAAATTTCACTGTAGTTGAAGGTGACTTATTTAGCGTAATTAAATTTAAAAATTTATACAACGCAAACGAATACGAGAAAAAAGAACCGCAAAAAAGCTTAAAAAAGAGCAAAAGTTCAGAAAAAGATGAAATTTATAAAATAGTGAAAAATAAACTAGAAGTTAGAAGCAGAAGCTGAAACGAGTGAGGTAGCTTCTACAGCGGCCATTTCTCCAGCAAAGATGTGGAGAATTCTGTCAGAGATATTGGGAAGATGTCGGTGTGAACTAAGCAGTGACCAATCGCTATGCAGAGACGGTGGTGAGTATATAGCTATATTATTATATGGTTAGCGGTATGTTTTGCGCATTCTGAGGTCTCTATCGCTTGCAGATATTCTTTGGTTCAAAGTACCAAAACGATCGTTTGCAACGACGGTTTCTCCAGCCAGGATGTGAAGATTGAGCCGCTACAGATAGCCAATATATGCTCACGTTTTCAAATTTAATCGAGCGGGGCCTTAGATCGAAAGCAGGACCCATAATGCATCTCTCCCTGTTCAGCAGGCTAGAACAGCAAAATCTTCCCACATGTTGCATGAGCAGCTTATACGACACAACAATGATCACTGGCAGGTAGTAACCGGTTAATCATCGGCTGTGGTTAGGACGATCGATTCGTCCCTCTGCTAGCTGTCTGTATAAAGTGCTTGTGCAGTTCAGCTATGCTGCTGTCCTTGAGCAGCACTGTGGCTGCACGCTAACTAATATATATGCTACGAGATCGATCTCACCAACAGACATGCGCGAGCCTCTTTTCCTGCACGTACGTACGGATCGTGAATCGTGTTAAAAAAAAAGCGACTGAATAATTGGCGTGCAGTGCAGCGGCAGCAGCAGCAGAAGAAGCATGCATGAACACAGCACACTGAAACTAGCTAGAACTACCGGCAACCTTTGCAGAGATGGCGTTACAACTAATTAAAAGATGGATGCATTATCATCGTAATCCGAAAATTCAAAGGAAATTTTCATCAAATACAAAGGAAATTTGCAGTTTTCAACTTTTCCCCTTTACATCTGAAAATTTCGAAATTTTTGTACGAAAAATCCAAAAAGTTTGGTAACTGCCGGTTATCGGTTTTACCGTTGCCATCCGATAAAATTTGCAAATCGATAGCGTTTTATCTTATAGTAGGCGCGCAATTAGGGATTTCCTAATATATGCCAGCTAGGAAGGCCTCCTTTGCTTCCGGCCGCCGACAGGAGGCCGGAGAGGAAGCGACGGTGAGCTCACCGATCCCCTCGTCGTCTAATCGTTTTTGGGTGGACTTTTCTGCCCGAGCTCGCCGCGTTTTGTCAGTCAATGCGGCGCGGTTGGTTTGGCTGGCGCGTCCCTCTCGGTCTCCAAGCCTCTGTGTTCTTGTCAAGAACATGGCCAACACTGTTAGGAGAAACTGACTATTTGCCACTCCTAAGATCCTTCATTTAGTTTTTGATATTTTTATTTTTATTTGATAATTTATTATTACTAAACACTAAATACTTGAGATTTGACATCATAGAAGTATTGTAGTATTTTCGAAATTTCGGGCTGAAATTAACCGTATTTCCGATTTTTTGGGCTGAAATTAAGCATAAACTGTCTATTTTGCTCTCCACCTAGCTTGGCCTAGCCAGACCCCATCCCTCTGCTCTGCTGCTCCAGACACGATCGTAGATTGCAGTGTGTACAAGGACTAGATGAACACACAACAATTGCATGCACTTCTGGTTACGAAAGTGCTTATGCATTGTCGTGCCTTCGTCTTCGTTGCCCATAATCAAAATTCAGAAACTACATATGTGTTTATGTGCTGCCGTCGCCTTACCCCCTTCGTCGAGGCCAAGGAGGTGCAGCCGTCACCTCCTTGGCCCCTTGATCAATGATTTTCGTCCAAAAGTTTCGAAAATGCTGAAATACATCCATAATGCAAATATCGGGTATTTAGTGCTTAGTAATAGCAAATCATCAATAAAAAAACTTTAAAATAGTAAATACTAAATAAGAGATCTTAGGAGCGGCAGATACTCGATTTTCCCTTGAAATTAAGGTGGCGAATCATATGCTTCACAACATCACCTCTCTCTCTGTGTCTAAGTGTGGGCTCGTCTGGGGGCATCATGGAGCTCCAACCGGGCGCAATTGGGTGGGTTCCGTTCGGTTTAAAGCCAGGTTATATTTATACTGTCTATAATAACTAGTTTTTAAATAATACGTTTTATAAAGCGGGGTCAATAAGAAGATCGTAGTAAAAAGTATATTGAGTTCAACTGTATTAGGTCAAAATCACATACAAATATTTTTCTATGTGTGCTATCTCTTACGAATAGACAGAATTTAAATATTTAAACGATAAGCCATCACTTAAAAAATTCCGTCTATTATACTTTTTCTTCCTACTCGTCAAAAAAACAAAAAGAAAAAGAAAGAAGGAATCAACGGTGGTGGGCCGAGGCGAAGGAGCGAGATGCGCGTGGATGCATGCCAAATCCTCATAAGCTCCACGTGACGGCGCGCAGCGCGGTGCACCGAGACGGCAAGTCTGGAAGCTTCCCTTCCCTTCGCCGTCCTCGTAACCTTTCTGGCTGGAGCATCCATCCGTCAGCCACAATCCCACGGGGTTCTTCTTTCCCTCCGCCCTCCGCAACGCGGCGTTGCGCATCGCAGAGCAGAGCTGTATCTGCAGCGAGCTTTTTGGCTGGGAGCACAGCGCGAAACGCGGCGGGACGCGTCGGAGGAGCACCCACGGGCCGCACGGCGAACACCGACAGCCTCGGCCTCTCAGCTCCCCAACTGTAGCCGGACGCCGGACACGCTACCTGCCGCGTGCGCGTGAGCATCTGGTCAATTAGCATCTTCTCTGCCGGTCTGCGATCTGTGGAGCAGGGCGTTGAATTCCGAGTGTCGGCTTCACGCAGCGCGCACGCTGTTGCGCTTGGAATCCGGAGGCGACGTCGAATCGAAGAGGGACTCGATAGCTGTATACGAGGGGAGATCTTTCGAATAGTATCTAGTTTAGGCCGTCCAGTACAGTGGCGAATCCAAGAACTCTACTGTTGAGGGGAGACTTGATAACGGAGGAAGAACGACGTAAATATGTCAAAGCTGTATCTATTTATTTTTACTATTGTAATATCAAATTTATACATAAATAGAAAAAACAAATTTAAAATGTATAATACAATAAATTTAGTACATTTCTAATAGATAATGTGCCCCTAATGCGCCCACGCCTGACCGCCACCGAGTGGCCGACCGCCTCCCCCTCCGCAGCTCCGCTCCACGTTAGGCCGCCTTCGCCGAGGTACCGACTGACTCTGCTCCGGCCTCTAGGCTCCGACCTCCCACCGTGTTAGGCTCCGGCCTCCCACTCCATGCCGGGCTACTGAGTGCCAACCGCCTCCACTCGCGGGCTCCGACCTCCCCCACCACGCCAAGTCGCCGACCGCCTCTCCCTCCCCCTCCGTCGCGTCGGGCTACCGACTCGATGCCGTCAGGTGAGTCTCTTTAGTCTCTCCGACTCGGCCTCTCCGTCTTCGTGTCCTATGAGTCCCAGAGACCTTATCTACAGTTCAGGCCAGGATTCCCCACTGATTTTGGCATGTTAGGGGCACTGGGCCTTAAGACACCAACTAGGCATCATGCTTTCTTCAATCTTCAACCTCCGGCCGACCGGGTCTTTTTCAACCTACGGTGGGAGGAGGGGATGCTCAAGCACCCATAAGCACCTACGGTGGATTTGCCGCTAGTTCAGTATGGCTTTTACTGATGGTTTTTGATTGCGCCCGTTAACTTTTGATTGAAATAGACACTATAGTGACGGTTAGCTTTTGGTTGAAACATTCACTTAAAGAAAAAATTAAAAACAGACAATGTAAATAAAAATAAAAAGTCATATTAAGAAACTAACGTGTTTAAAACGACTTTCGACTTCGGAAAGTTAGAAACCAAAACCGTTTTGCACCGGCCTTAGATTTGTTTACGTGGTCTTCCGTTAACCGAGTTGGAGCGAATGCCTAGTCGAAGACAAGATAGTTGCAATCTAGTTAGTGAGTCTTGACTTGTTTTCTTCCCAGTCGAGCTCATCCAGCACGAGCTTGCGTATATCGGAGCGTAGTGATACGCCGACAATTATATATAGCTTCCCCGACGTGCATGTCCGGCCACTTGTGCCTACCTATCTGGTCATTCTGTCTGGTCATCATCCCTACCTGGGAAGAAAATACAGTGGAGGCCTTACTTGAGACCTCTAATCCACTGTTGGATTAAATTAGGATCTTTTCTTTTTAACTGCGGCTTGTGGTTTTTAGATTGCTTATGTGAGAGATTACAGAGTAATTGAAACTTACGTGCATTTTTGTCGATATAAATAAAATCGGTACAGCATGTATTACAATTAACTAGTAGACCTCATCTTGAAAAGACGCTCCGTTTAAAAGCTAGTTACTGTAGAAAAATCAAAAACTGAAACTAAAAGCTGAAAAAAAACAGATCCTTAATCATCTCAATCCTTCACAAATAAGGGGTCTCACATGAGGTATATATCTCCATGATCGATGGATACACATCTACACGATCGACGTTTGGCAGAGCGAGGGAAAGGTGCCGCTAAGCTAGCGGCGACATGTACTCGGTAACGATCGATCGATGGGTACGATCCGGTTGATTGATTTGCTAGTTACGCGATTCGTTTCGCACCGTGCTGCGTCACTAGCTAGCTAGCAAGCAAAGGTCGTAGCTCTATCTCGCTAAGCTGAATGGACGGATGGCCGTTCAAATCTTTCGGTGATCAGCTCCCTGATTCGGAAAACCGAAGCAAGAAACTGACAGTGCAACTTGAGCTAATTGACTCACTGATGGTTTAGTTAGTTAGTTAGTTCTTGGCTTTTTCAAACCGGTCGATCGGAGCTACGTATCTCTCAACTGTGTGAGCTGTACACGTGAGCTTCTGGTCCAGTCTCCAATGCTGAACTTGTATCGTACACTAGGGGTAGAGCCTAGAAGACAGCCGGGCTGTTAGCTCGTAAATGGAAATGATCTGACAGTTCAACTTAAACACGTGCTAAATTCCACTTTGTAGGACCGATGTTGATAATCAGATAGATGAATGGTTGTTGAACCTTTTCCTTCAATAGCATTCACAATCTTCGCTTAAAGAACTATGAAAACCATCAAATTCAGACTACACTTGTTAAACTTCACAAAACAAGGTTCAAAACCTTAATCAACAAAATTTGTAACCTTTTGCCCAAAGCCAGTCAGAACGTCATGGATGGGCCGGTCGACCACGTGCATAAGGTCGGTCGACCGCAGTCCGGTGTCGATTTACCGGTCCCTTATTCTCAGACCTGAAAACCTCTCAGACAAAACTCAAATATCAAGAAGTTGCTAATTCTCATCCAAACACTTTTAATTTTTACATGAGACTTGTTTAAGGCATTAGAAATATAAACCAATCAACAATCAGAATATTCTTAGGCTCGAGCTCACTAAATTGAAGATAATCGAATCTAACACCTCATCTCCTTCCCTTTAATAACCAGCAACAAGCTCTAATAGGCCAAGCCCATTAGTCCTTATGGGGAACCCTTTAACCCTACTAACAAGAATTTTACACACTTACACATGTTTCTCAAAGCATTTACAAGACTCAACCCGTTAACACATTTGCGATTGATCAACTTAGTAATTCTAACTCTCCTTGACCTAAACAACTTCTCATTTGTGTCTCCCTGCGCTATGGTTTTAATCAAGGTATCAACCCAATATTTGACCAACTACAAAAATATTGCACTATTATCGTCAGCAGCCACAAGGTGACCGACTCCTCATGGTCATGTCAGACCGCTAGCCACCTACGGTTTGACCGCTTAAGAACACCAGAAAATACCCTCTTTAAAATTTCGGTTAATCTCTATCTAATTTCAACTTTAGTTTTTCATTCCAGTACCAAATACAAACTCATCTCCAACACAAGTCTACACAAGTGTTTAATGTTCAAGTTCCAAAATCCCATGGCCAGTCGAACTGTCTTTCCCATAGCGGTCGAACCGCCGGACTTATAACCTGACAAATAGGTTAAGGCCGGTCTGACCGCTGGAACCTGATGTTACAATCTGAGATATAAATTGAAACTCAAAATCAAATCAACTAAAGTGTGAATTATTTATCACAAATATATTATAGACCTTCACGTGGTCTCTCACACCTTTAAAAAGGGCAAACAGTTCAACGATGCTAGCAAACGAAGCTCTGGTTCGGCCCCAGATCGAAGTGGAATCAATGATCACACTTTTCAAAAAGGAGCAAACAGTTTAATGATGCTAGCAAACGAAGTTCTGGTCCGGCCACAGACCAAAGGTGGAATCAACGCCGAAGGCCTCACCCACTCGGCGTCGTTTATTACACTCTGCTGCCGTGAAATTTCTGCGTGGCTCGGGTTGGGCTAGCCAGAGCCGCTAACCCACGTCGGAGACCAGACGTGCAGCCGGAGCGCCTTACCGTCGGCCGGACGTACGCCGGAAAAACAGCAACGCCGTTACCGCTGCGGCGACCGGCCGCGTCGAGTCGACGTGCGCAGCGGAGCAATCCGACGACAGGAACGCCGCAGCCGCAGCCGCAGCTCCGCGCGCGAGCACCACGGTGCCCGGCCGATTCGTTGCAGGCAGGCACGCAACGAAACAGTCGACCGGACGTCTCATCGCGCCCCGGCACGCGGCACCGCGCGTAGCCTCGCGCGGCGCACGTACGTACGCGCGGGCGCGGCCACGCGGATCTGGCTTCGGTTTCGTGGCGGAGTGGGTTTGGAAGATCACGTGCAGGATGCGTGCTCCGGGGGCAGGGTGGCAGTGTACGACCCACACGACGCAGGGCAGCGGTGGTACGGTACGAATCTGCGTACCCAGCCATGGAGAATGGCGACGGCAAATTGATCCATCACTCGCCCTGTTCTTTTATATTTCGACTCATGTTTTTGGTCTTAGCTTTTTTTTCCATCGATTTTTTAGCGATATGACTTTTATTGTGTCTAGGTATCATCCGGATATTTTCTTCTTAATAATCATCTAAATTTAGAACCGTTGGATTAGATATCCAACAGTTTCTTTTTTTAGAGGGGAGATTTTTTTGGAGGGGAAAGAATTCGTGACAAATCTGAATGATAGTTAGGAAAAAAATATCCGGTGATGTTTATCTACACCCATGACTTTTTTTAGTTTTGTTTCTCTTTTTTCCCTTATTCGTTTTTATTGTCCATGATGATATACCATTATTTGTATTTTTAATTTAATTGCACAGAAAAAATTACCAAAAAATATAGTATATCTTTAACCCACACAAGATAACATAAACCATAAGATAGAACTTGTAAGTGTAAATTATAGTATATCTTTAATTTGGAAAATTGGCTCAGACGCACGACGCGTTAATAGACATTGACAATAAACACGACTTAAATCGACGATTGAGCCTTTTAATCCACGGATAAGTGCACGCATATTTTATATATATATATATATATATATATATATATATATATATATATATATATATATATATATATATATATATAATATGCGTGCACTTATCCGTGATTGCGTAGGGCTCAATCGATCGGTATTTAAGTTGTGTTCTATTGCTCTACAGGCTTATGGTACAATCAATCGTACTCTACAAGTCATATACGGCTAGCTAGTACTCCTACTTTAGTTAGTTGGGGGTATTTAATCAATAAGGCTTCTGAAATAAGCACCCATTTTAATTTCTTCCTCTCTCTCTCTCTCCTCCGTCTGCTTCCCCTTCGGCTTTTAATTTTTCTCCCAGACTAACTAATGGCGCCGTGCGCGCCATTAAAGGATGTGAGCCAAGCTAGAGCAAGTACTGCTGTACTAGTTCGTGAAAGGAATGTCCCCATCCATGCTCAGCTATAAAAAAATAGTAAATGGTTTTTAAAAAGTTCGTACTAATTTGAGTACTATGTATATTCCAGAGTAAATTACATTTTACATCAGATAGATTGTTTCTGATTCCACTTTACACCACGGTTAGCATATACCTTCACTTGTGGGTGAGTGGCTCACCTGTGGGTGGGGCCTCAATGTCAGGAAACCAAGTGGTTCGAGCCAAGGAGTTCAGATCCTTGTTAAGTGAAACTTGTATTGCTATACCCTAGTGCAAACTGCAAAGTAAAAGTATGAGCTAACTTTACTAGTTAAACTTCACAAAACAAGGTTCGAAATCTTAATGGACAAAATTTGCAACCTTTTGCCCAAAGCCAGTTAGAACGTCATGGATGGGTCGGTCTGACCACAGGCATAAGGTCGGTCTGACTGCAGGTCCAGTGTCGGTACGGCCGGTCCCTTATTCTCAGACCTAAAAACCTCTCAGACAAAACTCAAATATCAAGAAGCTGCTAATTCTCATCCAAACACTTTTAATTTTTGCATGAGACTTGTTTAAGGCATTAGAAATATAAACCAATCAACAATCAGAATATTCTTAGGCTCGAGCTCACTAAATTAAAGATAATCGAATCTAACACCTCATCTTCTTCCCTTTAATAACCAACAACAAGCTCTAATAGGCCAAACCCATTAGTCCTCATGGGGAACCCTTTAACCCTACTAACAAGAATTTTACACACTTACACACGTTTCTCAAAGCATTTACAAGACTCAACCCGTTAACACATTTGCGATTGATCAACTTAGTAATTCTAACTCTCCTTGACCTAAACAACTTCTCATTTGTGTCTCCCTGCGCTATGGTTTTAATCAAGGTATCAACCCAATATTTGACCAACTACAAAAATATTGCACTATTATCTGGCCGCAGCCACAAGGCTGACCGCACTCCTCATGGCTGTCAGACCGCTAGCCACCGGCCGGTTTAACCGCTTAAGAACACCAGAAAATATCCTCTTTAAAATTTCGGTTAATCTCTATCTAATTTCAACTTTAGTTTTCCATTCCAGTATCACCAAATACAAACTCATCTCCAACATAAGTTTACACAAGTGTTTAATGTTCAAGTTCCAAAATCCTATGGCCAGTCTAACTGTCTTTCCCATAACGGTCGAACCGCCGGACTTATAACCTGACAAATAGGTTATGGCCGGTCTGACCGCCTGGAACATGATGTTACAATCTGAAATATAAATTGAAATTCAAAATCAAATCAACTAAAGTGTGAATTATTTATCACAAATATATTATAGATCTTCACGTGGTCTCTCACACCTTTAAAAAGGGCAAACAGTTCAACGATGCTAGCAAACGAAGCTCTGGTTCGGCCCCAGATCGAAGTGGAATCAATGATCACACTTTTTAAAAAGAGCAAACAGTTTAATGATGCTAGCAAACGAAGTTCTGGTCCGGCCACAGACCAAAGGTGGAATCAACGCCGAAGGCCTCACCAACTCGGCGTCGTTTATTACACTCTGCTGCCGTGAAGTTTCTGCGTGGCTCGGGTTGGGCTAGCCAGAGCCGCTAACCCACGTCGGAGACCAGACGTGCAGCCGGAGCGCCTTACCGTCGGCCGGACGTACGCCGGAAAAACAGCAACGCCGTTACCGCTGCGGCGACCGGCCGCGTCGAGTCGACGTGCGCAGCGGAGCAATCCGACGACAGGAACGCCGCAGCCGCAGCCGCAGCCGCAGCTCCGCGCGCGAGCACCACGGTGCCCGGCCGATTCGTTGCAGGCAGGCACGCAACGAAACAGTCGACCGGACGTCTCATCGCGCCCCGGCACGCGGCACCGCGCGTAGCCTCGCGCGGCGCACGTACGTACGCGGGCGCGGCCACGCGGATCTGGCTTCGGTTTCGTGGCGGAGTGGGTTTGGAAGATCACGTGCAGGATGCGTGCTCCGGGGCAGGGTGGCAGTGTACGACCCACACGACGCAGGGCAGCGGTGGTACGGTACGAATCTGCGTACCCAGCCATGGAGATTGGCGACGGCAAATTGATCCATCACTCGCCCTGTTCTTTTATATTTCGACTCATGTTTTTGGTTTAGCTTTTTTTTCTACCGATTTTTTAGCGATATGACTTTTATTGTGTCTAGGTATCATCCGGATATTTTCTTCTTAATAATCATCTAAATTTAGAACCGTTGGATTAGATATCCACAGTTTCTTTTAGAGAGGAGATTTTTGGAGGGAAAGAATTCGTGACAAATCTGAATGATAGTTAGGAAAAAATATCCGTGATGTTTATCAACACCCATGACTTTTTAGTTTTGTTTCTCTTTTTCCTTATTCGTTTTATTGTCCATGATGATATACCATTATTTGTATTTTTTTAAAATTTAATTGCACAGAAAAAATTACCAAAAAATATAGTATATCTTTAACCGTCACAGTATAACATAAACCATAAGATAGAACTTGTAAGTGTAAATTATAGTATATCTTTAATTTGGAAAATTGGCTGCAGACGCGTACGTACGTGCCAATAGACATTGACAGCAATAAAACACGACTTTTATATATATATATATATATATATATATATATATATATATAATATACGTGCACTTATTCGTGGATTGCAGTAGGGCTCAATCGATCGGTATTTAAGTCGTGTTCTATTGCTCTACAGGCTCATGGTACAATCAATCGTACTCTACAAGTCATATACGGCTAGCTAGTACTCCTACTTTAGTTAGTTGGGGGTATTTAATCAATAAGGCTTCTGAAATAAGCACCCATTTTAATTTCTTCCTCTCTCTCTCTCCTCCGTCTGCTTCCCCTTCGGCTTTTAATTTTTCTCCCAGACTAACTAATGGCGCCGTGCGCGCCATTAAAGGATGTGAGCCAAGCTAGAGCAAGTACTGCTGTACTAGTTCGTGAAAGGAATGTCCCCATCCATGCTCAGCTATAAAAAAATAGTAAATGGTTTTTTAAAAAAGTTCGTACTAATTTGAGTACTATGTATATTCAAGAGTAAATTACATTTTACATCAGATAGATTGTTTCTGATTCCACTTTACACCACGGTTAGCATATACCTTCACTTGTGGGTGAGTGGCTCACCTGTGGGTGGGGCCTCAATGTCAGGAAACCAAGTGGTTCGAGCCAAGGAGTTCAGATCCTTGTTAAGTGAAACTTGTATTGCTATACCCTAGTGCAAACTGCAAAGTAAAAGTATGAGCTAACTTTGGTGCAAAACGAAATAAGAAACAATTTACATGGTGCAAAGTATAATACCCCTTTTAAGTAAATACCCCTTTTGTTGAGAAATATAAGGCCATGTAGATTTAATGATGTGTTTCCTACTATACCTTTATTCTCTCTCAATGATAATCATTTATTTATTACCTTCCACACAAAGTATTATCTCTCATTTTTAAGACAATTACGAGGGGTATCTAAGTAATTTTCTCCTATACCTTTTTCAATTTCAGTGTCAACTTAATCCTGGAGCAAAGTCAAAATACTCATGCTTAGCCCATTACGCCGGGATTCCGGCCTCCAGAGCCACGCCCCGGCGTCGTGCTTGCTGACGCCTGCGTGGACGGAGAAATTTGTCGTACGGTGAGGACTTTTCCCGCTTTTGAAATTACGCAGGTCCCCGGTTCTCGCAAAAAGTCCTGAAGTTTTTAACCCTCCACTTTGCGGGATGGCTCCGCGGTTTCCCAAATTACGTACGGTCCCGGTTTCGAAAAGTCCCGAAAGTTTTTTGCCCTCCACTTTGCAGGATGGCCCCCCGCGGTTTCCCAAATTTCGTACAGGTCCCTGGTTCTCGCAAAAAAAACCCTGAAAGTTTTTCCCCCCTTTTCATGATGGCCCCCCGCGGTTTCCCAAATTACGTACAAATCCTTATTTAGTTACGTACAGGTCATTGCGGGTCCCTGCTTTTTGCGGAAACAACCTTTTGTTCCTCCGAAATCACGCAGACGTCCCCGATTTTTTTTGTAGTACGGCTCACGAAATTTTGTCTCTTTACTGGTCCATACGGTGACTTGCGCGGCGTTGCGCCGCGCACCCGCTTCTAGTTATATTTATCAACGGAGGGAGTAAGATACTCACAATTCAAGCTGGTTGATCGATGTGATCAGGGATTGTTGTTCGCTGATCAGACGGCTCAAATCATGAGTTCCTGACCACGTATTTTACGGTTTTGACCTCATATGTTGCCCCCCTGTTGAGTGCCATTTAAGAATAACTAGTTAAGAACTCGTACGTTGCAACGGAGTCATAAAAATAAAGAGACGGAACTTATTATCTGGCCAACTTCACACGTCAAATATTAGAGAGCAAGCGACAGAGAGAGAAGGGTGACCAGAATATGCGAGGAGATGGGAAAAGTGGAGGGTAGGGGTTGTATCCGAGAGAGAGAGGAGAGATAAATGGTCCGATCAAATCGATGGTTGAGAAGAGAGCGGAGGACGGACCAACCACCAACTCTTTTTTTTATAATAATAAGAATAATTATAGAATAAATTAGGGTTGGGCTCGCATATATCTATTGCGCAATGCACACCAGGTTTGAGATGAAAAGGAGTTGAAATCAACATGTATGTCTTGTTGACTGGAAAAGAAAAGCTAGTTGACCGATTGATATTTCTTTAAACAGTACAACAGAAAGCACGTGTATACATACATACATACATACATACATACATACATACATACATACATACATACATACATACATACATACATACATACATATATATATATATATATCACACACACACACGTCTTATACAAGACCTTTTGTTTTAATTTAATAGTACTAGAAATTGGTTCGAAAAGCACACCAAAACAATAAAAATGCTTTATTATTTGAGGAGGAAAATATCTATTACTATATATTTTGTTTTTCAAGGACCACAAAGCAAAGATCATAACGAAATATAAAATACCAATAGAATGTTACAGCCTCACATGACACAAAGGAAAAACAAGGTTAGCAGAAAGAAACTTCCAAGTGTTAATGGGTCTATTCTTTTCCTCCGAAGCTGGCGGCTTTTGGCTTTTGCTATAATACCTAACTTTTAAACGGAGTATTTTCTCAAGATAGAGTCTACAAGTAAAACGATGTACACGTTAAAAACCCAACATCTGTACCATCCAAAATCACAAGTGGGTATCTCTCCGTAATCGATCAGTAAACAACTAAAATTTAAAATTTCAATTTAAAGCAATAAGCCACTAGTCTGCCAAACAGCCCAATTAATACTGCATTTACTACTACCTATTTGCTTTAGTTTCCTTTCAATGCGATTTGACGCGATTAGTTTGGTGAATTGATTTGGATCAGTGGCTACTTAGTTGAAAAGCATTAGTCGATTTATGGGTGGGAAAACAACAACGGCTTATTGCGCCGGTGTACTTGGTAGTTATTTCGGCCTTTTCTTCTCCATTTTCCTCGCCTGTCCAACGATGATTGACCGAAAAGCATCAATCATCTCTTTCTCCTTTTCTTTTTTAAAAAAATATTCTTAATCTTTCTTGTTTTTGCCTCCAATAAGGCGCACCCAAACTGTCGGTGCTGGCATCTCCTCTAAGCCTTTTTTTTTAGTTTCTTTTCTTTCTTTTTTTTTGTTTTGGCTTCTTTTAGTCCGTTACTAGCCACGTCATCACGCTTATGTAATCACCCATGGTTTGACCCTTTTTTTAACATTCAATGACCTGTACTCTGATTCTTCCACGTTCAATGGTTTCGTGGCACCACGTACTGCTCAGTCTATTTATACTAGCTGGATGTCCGTACATTGCTATGGATTTTAAAAAAAATTAGAATATATTTGTATATATGTTCTAAAAAAATTTACCACCCGTTAGTTTTAGAACATATAATATGATAAAATTCGGCGCAGGTCTTTTGGATTCAGCGCAGGTCTTTTAGGGCCACATATCAGCGCTGCCTTTTGTGAGAAGGGGTAGAAGAGGCCGGACCAACCACCAACTTCTTCTTTTATAATAGTAAAGAAACAATATAAATGACGCACTATAGCTAGCAAGATTTGAACCGTGACATAAGGTGGTGTCCATTTAAACTTAAAAATCTTAGTATATGGTTTATTTTACATTATATCTATTAAAATATACTATAGTTATCTATAGTTTTTAGCGTAATTAAAATTAAACATGTTATGCCATCATGGATAAAAAAGTAAAGACAAAAAGAAAAGGCAAAACACATAAAAAAGCATATCACAAAAAAAGATAAAAGGAAGAAGTCAAAGACAGAAGCAACAGAAACCCTAATGAGCAGGGACGGAAACAAGTTTGCTTGCTTGCGCCACACACGATGTTCTTACGGATTTGGACGCGTACGTGACGCGTACGTTAATTAGTGCACGCAACACGCTACCACTCGGTGAATACGTTTTGTACATGGTACACCACGCACATCATGTCGTCGACAAGAAAGAGCCAATTAGCGCCAAAAAGTTGTCCATTTTGGCCACACTACAAACATGCTACTGCAAAACGCCATGGGACAATCAATAATCAGTGAAGATTGGAAGCCACCTCATGCTTCTTTTCTTTTGAGCTGTGATTGATAGATTTTATTCATATTTTTAAGATAGTAGTAGCAATGAAAATATCAATGTGGACATTGCACACGATTTTAGACTCAATCTATTTAGAAAAGCTTTGAGAAGTCGCTCCATTTATTTTAAGTTTTGAAGAAACCATAGTTAACAACAAAAAGGTTAAACATAAAATAGCCAATTTATTCCTTGATGGCGCTGTTGAAAACGGATTCGAATATTGCTCGGATATCCGCTATCGAATCCGGATATGTCGGATCGGATATCTAATATCCGGATCCGGATGCAAACGATCGGATGTGTCGAATCCGGATACCTACTATTCGAATGCGGATGCGCACTGTATATATGGATCGTCTTAGATTCGGATCCGAATATCCGGGTTCGTGAGATATAATAGCAACAACTTATTAATACATATGACGGCTCAAATCATGAGTTCCTGACCACGTATTTTACGGTTTTGACCTCATATGTTGCCCCTGTTGAGTGCCATTTAAGAATAACTAGTTAAGAACTCGTGCGTTGCAAGCGAGTCATAAAATAAAGAGCAGAACTTATTATCTCGCCAACTTCACACGTCAAATATTGGAGAGCAAGCGACAGAGAGAGAAGGGTGACCAGAATATGCGAGGAGATGGGAAAAGTGGAGGGGTAGGGGTTGTATCCTGAGAGAGAGGAGGAGAGAGATAAATGGTCCAGATCAAATCGGATGGTTGAGAAGAGAGCAGTGAGGACGGACCAACCACCAACTCTTTTTTTTATAATAGTAAGAATAATTATAGAATAAATTAGGGTTGGGCTCGCATATATCTATTGCGCAATGCACACCAGGTTTGAGATGAAAAGGAGTTGAAATCAACATGTATGTCTTGTTGACTGGAAAAGAAAAGCTAGTTGACCGATTGATATTTCTTTAAACAGTACAACGGAAAGCACTGATCATATACATACATATATATATATATATATATATATATATATATATATATACACACACACACACGTCTTATACAAGACCTTTTGTTTTAATTTAATAGTACTAGAAATTGGTTCGAAAAGCACACCAAAAACAATAAAAATGCTTTATTATTTGAGGAGGAAAATATCTATTACTATATATTTTGTTTTTCAAGGACCACAAAGCAAAGATCATAACGAAATATAAAATACCAATAGAATGTTACAGCCTCACATGACACAAAGGAAAAACAAGGTTAGCAGAAAGAAACTTCCAAGTGTGTTAATGGGTCTGTTCTTTTCCTCCGAAGCTGACGGCTTTTGACTTTTGCTATAATATCTAACTTTTAAACGGAGTATTTTCTCAAGATGGGGTCTACAAGTAAAACGATGTACACGTTAAAAACCCAACATCTGTACCATCCAAAATCACAAGTGGGTATCTCTCTCTCCGTAATCTGTACCGTAAACAACTAAAATTTAAAAATTTCAGCTAAAAACCATAAGCCACAGCCGTTGCCAAACAGGCCCAATTAATACTGCATTTACTACTACCTATTTGCTTTAGTTTCCTTTCAATGCGATTTGACGCGATTAGTTTGGTGAATTGATTTGGATCAGTGGCTACTTAGTTGAAAAGCATTAGTCGATTTATGGGTGGGAAAACAACAACGGCTTATTGCGCCGGTGTACTTGGTAGTTATTTCGGCCTTTTCTTCTCCATTTTCCTCGCCTGTCCAACGATGATTGACCGAAAAGCATCAATCATCTCTTTCTCCTTTTCTTTTTTAAAAAAATATTCTTAATCTTTCTTGTTTTTGCCTCCAATAAGGCGCACCCAAACTGTCGGTGCTGGCATCTCCTCTAAGCCTTTTTTTTGGAGTTTCTTTTCTTTTTTTTCTTTTTTTTGGCTTCTTTTAGTCCGTTACTACGCATCGTCATCACGCTTATGTAATCACCCATGGTTTGACCCTTTTTTCCGTTATATAACCTTTTCGAGAACATTCAATGACCTGTACTCTGATTCTTCCACGTTCAATGGTTTCGTGGCACCACGTACTGCTCAATCTATTTAACCTAGCTAGATGTCCGTACATTACTATGGATTTTAAAAAAAAATTAGAATATATTTGTATATATGTTCTAAAAAATTTACCATCCGTTAGTTTTAGAACATATAATATGATAAAATTCGACGCATGTCTTTTGGATTCAGCGCAGGTCTTTTAGGGCCACATGTCAGCGTTGCCTTTTGTGAGAAGGGATGAAAGAGGTCGGACCAACCACCAACTCCTTCTTTTATAATAGTAAAGAAACAATATAAATGACGCACTATAGCTAGCAAGATTTGAACCGTGACATAAGGTGGTGTCCATTTAAACTTAAAAATCTTAGTATATGGTTTATTTTACATTATATCTATTAAAAATATACTATAGTTATCTATAGTTTTTTAGCGTAATTAAAATTAAACATGTTATGCCATCATGGATAAAAAAAGTAAAGACAAAAAGAAAAGGCAAAAAACACATAAAAAAAGCATATCACAAAAAAAAAGATAAAAGGAAGAAGTCAAAGACAGAAGCAACAGAAACCCTAATGAGCAGGGACGGGAAACAAGTTTGCTTGCTTGCGCCACACACGATGTTCTTACGGATTTGGACGCGTACGTGACGCGTACGTTAATTAGTGCACGCAACACGCTACCACTCGGTGAATACGTTTTGTACATGGTACACCACGCACATCATGTCGTCGACAAGAAAGAGCCAATTAGCGCCAAAAAAGTTGTCCATTTTGGCCACACATACAAACATGCTACTGCAAAACGCCATGGGACAATCAATAATCAGTGAAGATTGGAAGCCACCTCATGCTTCTTTTCTTTTGAGCTGTGATTGATAGATTTTATTCATATTTTTAAGATAGTAGTAGCAATGAAAATATCAATGTGGACATTGCACACGATTTTAGACTCAATCTATTTAGAAAAGCACTTTGAGAAGTCGCTCCATTTATTTTAAGTTTTGAAGAAACCAAGTTAACAACAAAAAGGTTAAACATAAAATAGCCAATTTATTCCTTGATGGCGCTGTTGAAACGGATTCGAATATTGCTCGGATATCCGCTATCGAATCCGGATATGTCGGATCGGATATCTAATATCCGGATCCGGATGCAAAACGTATCTGGATGTGTCGAATCCAGATACCTACTATTCGAATGCGGATGCAGACCTGGTATATATGGATCGTCTTAGATTTGGATCTGAATATCCGGATTCAGTAGATATAATAGCAACAACTTATTAATACATATCTTTGCATTTAACCTCCGAATTAGATATATTATATATGCATTGTGATCATCTCGACGAGCCCGTCATCATGGTGGGCTTTAATTTGGCATTTCATATTCTTTTTATTTGGGATATCACCCTATAAAGCTTTTTACATGCCCTTTTTAGTTAAATTTGATATATGTACAACCGATTTATTTACAATATATATAGAATTAGTTAGGATTAGTAACAAAATAGCAGAATGATAAATATTACTATAAAACCGATATTGATTTGTTAAACTTCGATGCGTCATAAGATATGAAGCTGTCCTTAAAATGTGTATTATACAAATACGTGAGATGAATGATTCATTTGTTGCTATTAACATTTAACGCACAATTACATGTTAGAGTCACTGAGTTAGTTATTTATCAATTTAAAATATTAAAATAATTCGATGCTATGTTTTAAATAGGAGAGGCCACGAATAATTATTGGAATCTAAAAAATAGTCGAATCCGATCTGATTCTGGGTATAATCCGATCTAAATTCATATCTAACATTTATTCGGTCTATATTTATATCCGATGTTTATCTGATTTGTATTTAAATTTGAGAAAAAAAAATATAGATCCAAATATAACTAGATCACTGTCGGATCCGTTTTCACCGGCGACATCTCTCCTGTCGATGAGTTCGTTTTCTTTCTTTTCAGTCCCCTCAAATTTCGAGATTCGTGCTAGGTTTTGCTCGTTTTCCCCACGTGTGCTGTTGGCACCGGCACAGTTGCACTAGCTGGCTTCCGCCGTTACGTCGCGTTTTCTTTCTGATTTCCTGTGGGCGAGGAATACGGGGGATTCAACTTTTTGCCACTCTTAAGATCGGTCAATTAACTCTGTCATTTATATTCATAAGAGTGATAAATGATTAAACTTTTCAGGAATATGGTGTTTGATTGTTCGTTAAGAAATATCTCCTGATCAAGATTGAGAAGCTTTATAGCTAGATTTTTCTAAGGGCAAGTCGATTCTATATCTAATTATTGGATCAAATTCACACAAGTGCTACATAAGCGTGCGTGTGTGATACACACATATATATATATATATATATATATATATATATATATATATATCGTTAGTTTTAGAACATATAATATGATAAAATTCGCGCAGTCTTTTGGATTCAATGCAGGTCTTTTAGGGTACATATCGTCACGCTTTTGTGAGAAGGGGAAGAGGTAGGACCAACCACCAACTTCTTCTTTTATAATAGTAAAGAAACAATATAAATGACGACTATAGCTAGCAAGATTTGAACCGTGACATAAGGTGGTGTCCATTTAAACTTAAAAATCTTAGTATATGGTTTATTTTACATTATATCTATTAAAATATACTATAGTTATCTATAGTTTTTAGCGTAATTAAAATTAAACATGTTATGCCATCATGGATAAAAAAAGTAAAGACAAAAAGAAAAGGCAAAAAACACATAAAAAAAGCATATCACAAAAAAAAAGATAAAAGGAAGAAGTCAAAGACAGAAGCAACAGAAACCCTAATGAGCAGGGACGGGAAACAAGTTTGCTTGCTTGCGCCACACACGATGTTCTTACGGATTTGGACGCGTACGTGACGCGTACGTTAATTAGTGCACGCAACACGCTACCACTCGGTGAATACGTTTTGTACATGGTACACCACGCACATCATGTCGTCGACAAGAAAGAGCCAATTAGCGCCAAAAAAGTTGTCCATTTTGGCCACACATACAAACATGCTACTGCAAAACGCCATGGGACAATCAATAATCAGTGAAGATTGGAAGCCACCTCATGCTTCTTTTCTTTTGAGCTGTGATTGATAGATTTTATTCATATTTTTTAAGATAGTAGTAGACAGCGAAAATATCAATGTGGACATTGCACACGATTTTAGACTCAATCTATTTAGAAAAGCAGCTTTGAGAAGTCGCTCCATTTATTTTAAGTTTTGAAGAAACCATAGTTAACAACAAAAAAGGTTAAACATAAAATAGCCAATTTATTCCTTGATGGCGCTGTTGAAAACGGATTCGAATATTGCTCAGATATCCGGCTATCGAATCCGGATATGTCGGATCTGGATATCTAATATCCGGATCCGGATGCAAAACGTATCTGGATGTGTCGAATCCAGATACCTACTATTCGAATGCGGATGCAGACCTGGTATATATGGATCGTCTTAGATTCGGATCTGAATATCCGGGTTCAGTAGATATAATAGCAACAACTTATTAATACATATCTTTGCATTTAACCTCCGAATTAGATATATTATATATGCATTGTGATCATCTCGACGAGCCCGTCATCATGGTGGGCTTTAATTTGGCATTTCATATTCTTTTTATTTGGGATATCACCCTATAAAGCTTTTTACATGCCCTTTTTAGTTAAATTTGATATATGTACAACCGATTTATTTACAATATATATAGAATTAGTTAGGATTAGTAACAAAATAGCAGCAATGATAAATATTACTATAAAACCGATATTGATTTGTTAAACTTCGATGCGTCATAAGATATGAAGTTGTCCTTAAAATGTGCATTATACAAATACGTGAGATGAATGATTCATTTGTTGCTATTAACATTTAACGCACAATTACATGTTAGAGTCACTGAGTTAGTTATTTATCAATTTAAAATATTAAAATAATTCGATGCTATGTTTTAAATAGAGAGGCCACGAATAATTATTGGAATCTAAAAATAGTCGAATCCGATCCGATTCTGGGTATAATCCGATCTAAATTCATATCTAACATTTATCCGGTCTATATTTATATCTGATGTTTATCTGATTTGTATTTAAATTCGAGAAAAAAATATAGATCCAAATATAACTAGATCACTGTCGGATCCGTTTTCACCGGCGACATCTCTCCTGTCGATGAGTTCGTTTTCTTTTCTTTTTCAGTCCCCCTCAAATTTCGAGATTCGTGCTAGGTTTTGCTCGTTTTCCCCCACGTGTGCTGTTGGCACCGGCACAGTTGCACTAGCTGGCTTCCGCCGTTACGTCGCGTTTTCTTTCTGATTTCCTGTGGGCGAGGAATACGGGGATTCAACTTTTGCCACTCTTAAGATCGGTCAATTAACTCTGTCATTTATATTCATAAGAGTGATAAATGATTAAACTTTTCAGGAATATGGTGTTTGATTGTTCGTTAAGAAATATCTCCTGATCAAGATTGAGAAGCTTTATAGCTAGATTTTTCTAAGGGCAAGTCGATTCTATATCTAATTATTGGATCAAATTCACACAAGTGCTACATAAGCGTGCGCGTGTGTGTATACACATATATATATATATATATATATATATATATATATATATATATATATATATATATATATATATATATACACACACACACACACACATGGGCAAAGCTAAAGATGAAGACATGGCGGTGAATGTGGGATGTACTTCTCGGATGACTGAGGTCTAGTTCCAAATAGCTTTTGGTTTTATCTTTCAGGAACTAAAATCTGTTTGAAACGCGTTAACTTCTTAACATGATTGCCCTTTGTTTATTCTTTTCTTTTTTTTCTTTACACTGTCCTTAGAGATGTAACGGTGTTTTTTTATTTTTTTTCTCTTTTTCTTTATTTTTTAATTGAATGATTTAGAAAAAGCTAATATCGATATAGTTTCATTTCAGTCAAAAGTCATCAGAAAATGTTGAACTAAACCGGGCCTGAAGTTTTGGCGAGAATCAGTGAGAAAACAATGTGCTGTTTTTTCGCAAGTTCAAAAATTAATAAGACTGCTACAACAATGTTTACACAATGTAATAAAAATCCCCTTATGCTCTTACATGCCTATTATCATTATTTTACTACCAAACTTTTGTTTGCATTGCAACTAGTCGACATTTTACAGCTGAACCAGTACATCTTTACAAGCGACAAGGCACTACAATTTGTCCAACAGGGCAACAATTTAACTTAACATGATATCTAAGCTAAGATGTCTTGGATTCAAGACTCAGCTGACACTATTAAAAAATAATAATTATATCATTTTTATTTCACATCTTAGATCTAAACGAACTTATTCGTGTGAAAGAATGTCTTTTGAGTGAAACACTGCTTGCTCGACATGTAACTTAACACATATACTAGCTAGCCAGACCACAGTGAGGTACTGCTCGACATTTCAGAGTAGATGGTGCTTGACCTCAGGAAATACTCCTACGCAGTGGCATGGGAAGATTCTTGCGGCGTCGGCAACCCACGCTGCATCGTACATTCACACCGCTGTTGGCGCAGTAGTACAATGCAAACGGAGAAGCGCGCACGGCGGGCGGTGTGGGGATTGTCCCATTCGCGTCGGGAAACGCGCGCGACGCGGCAAACCCATGTTCTCCGCGCCCTAACTGATCAATTGGTTGAGATTTATGACTTTTAGTTATGATTTGTAATTTTTAGATTATTCGTATAAGATATTATAGAGTAACAGAAATTTACGTACGATTTTTGCCGATATAATGAAGTCGGTATAGTATGTACTACAATTAATTAGTAGATCCCATCTTGAAAAGATACTCCGTTTAAAAGTTAATTAGTGTAGAAAAATCAAAAGCTAAAGCCAAAAGCTGAAAAAGAACATGACCTAATCGACTTTCTTCTCTTCTGCTCTTGTCGATCTGCAACCCAGTAGCAGCAGTGGTGTACCATTGTTAAGGGCTTGTTTCAGTTTCTGACTTCTTAATTTTATCTCTTTATGTTTTATGTTTTTTTTATCTTTTTCCTTTTATTCCTTTATATTGTTTGTGATGATATTTTTTTAAAATTTAATCACGCAGAAAACCCTAACAGTAGCTACAGTACGTTTTCAGCTGCTACAGTACAAAAGAGTAAAAAAACTGAGCTTATAAGCCCTTTGGACCACTACCTTAATGTACTTTACATTATATTAACTGTGGATTAAGGATTCGAGACAGCGAGCCAAGCATGTGCCAGTCCTACCTGGCAAATTGGACTACCGAAAACTGCTACTACTGTAAGAAATCTTGCTTGTCGTGTGTGAGTAATCGACTCCTAATTGCTTGTCAAATCCAGCTGCCTATGCATGCATACTCGTTTGCTCCCGTGCTCATTGCCTATAATTACGTCGTACCAGCGTTACACGGCATGGCTTTGATGTGGACACGGTGATTCTAGCTCTATGTCGGGAGGAGTCAGGGGTTGAGCTGGATTTTGCTCACGCAACACCCAAAGAAAACTCTCCCAAAATGTATGCACGCCACCCGCCGCAAAACCCATGGTTTAATCCTACAAAACCACAAAAGCTCCTCCCAAATCTTGCATGCTAGGCAGGTCTCCGCCGACGGAGACAGGTTGGTGTTACCGGTTCAGACTATTTACCAACGAAGGTATATGAGTTGCATCGCCTATCCTTCGCAAAAGAAACTAATCGGTTTGGAGAGGAAGTAACCGGCCAGTTACCAGCGGGTGGAGGCAGCTGCGAAAGAAACTAGTTGTGAGATCATGTGGAGGTCATTCCATAGTTGTGAGGAGTAATTGATCTTCAGATTAGAGTCTGTGTAGATGTTGAGTTTTGTTTTTGAGGTTTAGGCAGAAGGCTGCTTTCTACGACTTTTGTCCTATGACATTGTTCTCGGCAGGAGTTTTTACGACGTGGTTGTCGGCAGGAGTTCTTACGACTTGGTGGTCGACAGGAGTTCCTACGACTTGGTGGTCGACAGGAGTTCTTATGACTTGGTTGTCGGTAGGAGTTCCTACGACTTTGTGGTCGGCAGGTGCTCTTACGACTTGATGGTCGTAGCTTCTGCTGGTAGTGATCGATAGTCGTAGCTCTGCCTGGTTGTGATCGATAGTCGTAGTTGATGTGTGCAGTGGTCGTAGCGTTCTGCTGGTCATGATCGATAGTCATAGCGCTTTGCCTACTTGTGATCGATAGTCGTAAAGTCGTAGCCGCTGTGAGCGATAGTTGTAGCGTTCTATTCGGTAGTCGTAGCATGTGTTCTCCATGGTCGTAGCGACTGCTACATGGTCGTAGCATCTGTTTCATTGCCGTAGCGACCTATGTGATGGTTGTAACGACTTACCGAGTGGTCGTAGACTGCTGGTAGGACCTCATGGGCTACGAGTACCTCATGTCTTGTGCATTAGAGTAGTCTTTAGTTGTATTAGACCAGTTGGTTTGCTGAGATTGTTCACTGGGATTCATTATGATTATGCAAATTGATGATCCTTGTGTATTGTACGGTGTCGCGTGATGTTTTGTTTGTTGGTGTTGGTTGCAGGACTTTGGAGCTAGGTCATGGTGAGGCCTGGAAGGACCGAGACTAGCCACAGGGAGGTGTTGAGGTCCAGAACGGTCAGGGAGACGCCAAAGATGACTGAGGCTTGCAAGGTGGTTGCAAGTTGGGATGACAAGGAAGCGGGACGTTTCGAGGAAGGTGGTAGAGGGGCATTTTGGTAAATTGATCAATACCAGGAAAGGAGGCGGTGTGTGAAACCGCGGTGTTGGCCTAAGTGGTTTAGGTCTTGTATGTGCTGAAAGTGTGAAGTGGATCAACTGTTGATTCACTAACGGGTTGATGGATATAATCTGCTTTGAGAAGCATGCGTGAGAAAACCCGGTGTTAGGTAGTGGTTAACGGGTTATCCCCAGTTTGGAGAGCCTATAAAAGGGGATGGAGGGCTACGTTGTAAGTTTTGACCACGTCGACAGATTTTGACCACCTTGATTTTCTTGCTCGGTTCGTCCAGTCTCTTCAGTTTTTTGTGTGATTTCAAGTCTAATCTTTATAGCTCTGTAGATATCAAAGAAAAATGATTGAGTGAATACTTATGAAAAGTTTGAAGGCACCATTCACCCCCCTCTGTTGCTTGTCCGGTCCTACAAGTGGTATCAGAGCCCGGTTAGCTCTTTTCAATAGATCTTAACTGGTCTTAGGAGCCATAGAAACAGACAAGTATTCCACCAAACCTCCTATCTTCGATGGGGTTGACTATCCCTTTTGAAAAAGTAGGATGGAGTCTTACATTTAGGCTCAAGGTTATGCACTCTGGAGAAAGGTTAAGTATCGATTTGTTGTTCCTGCTAATGAGCACACCACAGCGATGAATACGCCAGATGTGGAGGCAAATGCTAAGGTAAAGAATATCATTATCCAAGGTCTTAGTAGAAATGAGTTTGATCACATCTCTCATCTTTCGTCGGCGTATGATATTTGGATGACTTTCGATGCATACCATAAGAGCACCACCCCAATCAAGACTGTCCGACAGGACCAATACAAGTGAGAGTACAACAAGTTTGACATGCTCGCTGGTGAGTCCTTGGATGAGTGCTTTGGTAGATTCCATAAGATTTGAGCAATCTCCGAGTTGTTGATCTTACATACCCAGACTCGGACAATACTCGTCAAATGCTTTCTGCTTTGGATCTTAGGCTGTGGAAGATGAAAGTGACCACCATCATGGACATGACTGAGATATAGAGAAGCTAAGGACCTCTCATGATAGTGTGATCTCTGAGCTAAATTTGCTTAAGGTGGAGAATGTTAGTCTGTTGGCTGAGATAGAGATGACCAAAGTAGCTTCTCTTTCATCTGATACTGTTGAGACTACTTTTTGCACCTCATGTGAAGATAAGGATAATGCTTTTAGAGGTCTATATACAATGTTTCTTGATCTGCCTAAAATATACGAGAGTTGTAATAACTTAAAGATTAACTTAAAGAAGGCATACCATAAAATTACTGAAATACAAGCTGCTGTGCTTGAGCCTGTTGCTTCTTATGTCAACTGCCCTAAACTAACTGCTGAACTTGAATCTATTTCTAAACAATTTCAAGACATGTGTGATCACAACAAGAAAATAGCTCAATATGCTTCTAAGACTCCTGTTAACTCACCATGCAATAATTGTGAAAAATTAAAATCTGAATTGATTGTATTGGATGACAAATATGTGAAGCTAACTAAGGATTTACTAGAGAAGCCAAAATCTGCTTGCTCTTTCTGTGCTGAAGTAGGAGAGAAATCTAAGGACATAATAGAGACATTTATGAAGAGTTACGAGAACCAGATGGTTAGGATTAGAACTGCTTCATGTGTGTCCTGCGAAGCCCTCAAGGTTGAGATGATCGTGCACAAGGAGAGATATGCACGTGCTATTTGATCTTCTGCTTCTGGTTCTAGTTCCTCTCCTTTTGGTTCCTCATTCTCTCCTCCTCCCTGTTCTTTGTGTGCCTCTCTTTTTTGGGAGTATGAGTACCTCATGAACACTCTTAAAAAATTTGTTGGAGGCAAGAAAAAGCTTAATCTTATTCTAGACAAATCCAATATTTGGAAGTTAAATAAGGTCTAGGATATGATTTTTTTTAGAGGATGTACGGAAACATCCACCTGCTGTTGTTAGACCTATAGCAGTGGTGTGATCGAGGTTGTGCCTGAATCCAAGAAAATTGAGTTTAAGTCTACGGGTTTTGTCCAAGGGATTTCTGACAATAAGGGTGTATCATCTGCTACTTTGACCTCTCAGAAGGTGAAGCCTCATCATGCTGCTTCGACCTCCAAGAAGGTAAAGTATCATTGTACCTTCTGTCAGAAGGATAGACATGGTATTGAGATGTGTTTTAGGATGGACTGGTTACGATAACGTTGATTGTTTGACCACTTGTTGCCATTCGATCACGTTGTCTACGACTATGTCATTTTGACTGCAACCGTTTTCGATCACGTTGTTTCTAGTCTCGGTGGTTATCGACTATAGTGACTTCTGTTCGGCAGTCGATTTTTTATCATGTTGTACTTCTGTCGAGTAGTCAGACTTACGACCACTCTATCAGTTATTGACCTCGTTGTCATAATATACGACCACGTTGTAAGTTTTGACCACATCGACAGATTTCAACCACCTTGCTTTTCTTGCTCGGTTCGTCCAGTCTCTTCGGTTTTCTTGTGAGATTTCAACTCTAATCTTTATAGCTCTATAGCTATCAAACAAAAAGGGTTGGGTGAATACTTGAAAAAATTTGAAGGCACCATTCACCCCCCCTCTGTTACTTGTCCGATCCTACACTAGTCAGGTTAAGTTTAGACTGCTTCGGAAGAAATTGTAACCGCCGCTACACCAAGCGACTAGGATGGAAAATGGATATAGATTATCCATATAATTCGTTCAAATACGTTATAGATTTTTTTTCATTCGATTAACAATTTCACTCTCTTATTTGTATTCGAAATCGAATTCGCATTAAAATATGGATGCAAATATGGTATGAACTTTTCTCATCCCGTAAGCTATTTTATCCAAACTGTTCGTATTTGTATTCGATGAAATAATATACATATTTACCAACAGTGTTGTGAAAAACAGTATGCGCTCGTTGGACAAAAAGGCTCCGCCAAATGATTAAACGGTAGCGGCTTATTTATAGAAATTTAACGGAGATTATACATTCATAATAATATATTGATATGCATTTAAAATTATGTAAAAATAATTATTTATCTATATTATAATAAGTTGTCACTATATAAAGTATCATTAGTCATAACCTCACTTCATCTATATGCTACATATTATGTATGTCAATGCATAATATTGTAAATTAATAAAGTGGGAATAATATGTTAAATAAATTGTTTTGACAATTAAACAAGAAAAACGACCAATTAATCGTTCGAGACTGCTAAATCTTCTCTCGACACAAAGATATGTGATCTTGATCGATCACCGACGATTAATCGGTAGGTACGGCCGTTATTTTACAACTCTAATTTTTATGATTGAAAATATAACTGTATTTATTTTACAACTCTAAGATATATACTATTGTCTTCGTTATACAACTCTAATTTTTATGCAGATCTT
This sequence comes from Bonia amplexicaulis, assembly GCA_036346245.1. Lineage (NCBI taxonomy): Eukaryota > Viridiplantae > Streptophyta > Magnoliopsida > Poales > Poaceae > Bonia > Bonia amplexicaulis. The sequence continues at coordinate 16,914,899 of CM070757.1, forward strand.
CTCTTTTTCTAAATTAATAAGAGAATTTCTAGAATTTATCTTTTTAGGATTATTGTGGGATTTTATTGCCATCAAAACGAATGATGTGCCATGAATATCACTAGTTTCATTATAATTTGGCTCCACCAAAATAAGTGATATAGAATTTTTAGAATTTTTTCTTTTTAGAATTACTGTAGGACTTTCTTACTCTCAAAATCAATAAGGTGCCTTAAATATTACCAGTTATTTGTATTACTAGTTAAAGACTCGTGTGTTACAACAGAGTCATAAAAATAATGAGACGGAACTTAACTTACTGTCTGATCAACTTCACACATCAAACATTGGAGAGCAAGCGACAGAGAGAGAATGGTGGCCAGAAGGTGCGAGGAGAAGGAGAAAGTGGAGGGGGTGTACGGTTGTATCCTGAGAGAGAAAGGAGGAAAGAGATGAATGGTCCAGATCAAATCGGATGGCTGAGAAGAGAGGAGGGAGAATAGATCAACCACCAACTCAAATTTTTATAATAGTAGAGATATATATTTTTTGGCCTGATTCAGTAGATACAGTAACCGGGCAGTTAATTACCGCCTGCGACCATACATACGGCCTGTGCGTGAAGCTAACCTTCTGATGGCATAGCTTTCGGGAATCAATCGACAAAAAGGGTTGGATTGAGTAATTAAGCACTGCAGATGGAGAGACACGCACGTTAATGGGTCTATCTGATATGACTGTGGCTTATAAATTTTGATTAAATTTTTTAAATTTTAGCTGTTTATAACAGAGATTACGGAGAGAGATACTCGTTTGCGATTTTAGTTGATACAGATGTTAGACTTTTAACGTGTACTACAATTAACTTACAGACCTCGTCTTGAGAAAAAAAACCTATTTAAAAGTTAGATACTGTAATAAAAATCAAAACCACTTTTAGAAACCGTCAAAGAACAAATCTATTACCGGGCTTAAGTACGGCTTCAGACGTTAATTGCGTTCGTTCCTTGTAGATGAGACGAGACGGCACTGGTACGGGGTGGCGCCCATCAATGCTTGGGTTAAACGTGTTGGCATATGTGGTTGGATCGATGGAACAGCAACCGCTGATTGAGTACTACTCCTAGCTCTTTCCACGTACGCTTAATCTGATTGTGAAATACTATTATTAGCGTTATTATTAGTTCGTGTTCTTGTATGCTACTGTGTTCGTACGTACTCTCCGTGTCACCACCAGTAGAATTGTATCGTAAACAGCCAAAATTTAAAAATTTCAATCAAAAATCACAAACCGCAACCGTTACCAAACAGGCCCTTAACCATCGCGTAAAATATTAACTGGGGTTGCATGGCGTGAATGTGGTACGACGATCGGCGAGTGGCAAATTAAGGAGCAGAGGATTGGCGCACGATACTGGTCATTTGCTCGATCGGTCACGTCTGCTTTAGAATTCGTGTGTGTTTTCATGTTCAGATGAAAACTTGGACAAAACCCGAGTCCCAGTGAAGTTATATCCAGGGCTGAATTGAGCACAGTTCAGGATCCTCGGGCACCACAAAGAGATTTGGCTTTGGATTATAAGTTTATAGAGAGATACTTGTATGTGATTTTAATCGATATAAATAAATTCGTTGTAGTGTGTACTACGATCGATTAGGAGATCCTGTTTAAAAGGTAGATACTATAGAAAAATAGTTTTTAGAAGCCAACATAAATAGGATTTCCACCGGGCAGAACTGGAAAGAAATTCTCGTGAACCATTTGCTTTGCAAAAAAAAAAAGAGAGAGAGAAGAATGTGATGGGAGAAATTGGTTCTGTTTCTTTCCACCACCTCTGTGAGCGAAATTACTCCTCCAACCCTCCCTCCCCGGCCTGTCCACTTTCCAATCCGCAAGACAAGAATATATAAAGGCAGGCTACTGATCTTCTTTTTTTTTCCTTCTCTCGCTGGAGAACTCTTTCGATTTTATTTACTTCCGAATCCAACGTGTACAACAACAGTTGAAGAGCTGCATTGCAATTTGCAAGGTAATGTTGCTATGCTACAGGGAGGATGATTCTACAGGGTAGCAAGCCCGGGGGAAAGGAAAGGGCAAAAGAAAAGTATCTTCCAATCAGGAGGAGCAGATGGGTTTTTTTAGACATATGGTTTAGCTTCTTACACTAACTAGTTTTAAATAGAATATCTTTTTAAGATGAGATCTACAAATTGATTGTAGTAGACACTGTCCTGACTTCATTTATATCAACCAAAATCACACGCAAATATCTCTCTATACTCCCTCTTACAAACAGATAAAATTCAAAAATTTAAGCTAAAATCCACCGCCCAAAAGAAGTACCTAGCCAGCCAAGCTACTTAACAAAGCAGCCACCGCTAGTAAGAAAAAAACCCTACATAACAAACAAACTGATCATCACCTCCACTTTATTCTGTTATTCTCTCCCTGATTAGATTAATCTAAGAAAGAAAGGAAGGAAGAAAACCACCCTACCCTGTGATAATAGTAATTACAGGAGAGCATCTAATGTTGCTGAGATTAATTGTTATTATAACTTTATGCAGTGGCATCACATGTCAGGAAGAGGAGGAATATCATTGGAAGCAACCTGGTTGGTAGGTACGCACCACCAAGCTCAGCATCGTTTGTTTGCCACCTACATATACACCGACCCAGCTCACACGCATTTGCCTAGCTTGACACTCCCCTTGATTAGCAGCTCGCATATAAATTAAGGGAGGGAGGTTAGCATCCATCATCGCATACACAATTACCCCTTGCTTCTCTCTCTACACGCATCTCTCTCTCTCTCTCTCCTCTCTTGTTATACATTACACATGCGAAAGGCTGCCTCGGCCACCACCATCTGAGCAGAGGTAGCTTGCCATTGTTTCTTGCCTCGTCTCTCTCCTTGGCTTGAGGCAGAGGGAGAGAGAGAGAGAGAGCGGGCATTGACGGCCATGGCGCCCGCGGTGGCCGGCGGAGGTCGGCGGGCAATGAGGGCCAGCAGGCGAACGGGTGCGTGCGGGTTCCCGGTGTGCGCGTGCACGGGCGCGGCGGCGGTGGCGTCGGCGGCGTCCTCGGCGGACATGGACATCGTGGCGGCGAGCGCGACGGCGGGCAGATCGGCGCCGTGAACGACGAGAGCTGGGTGGCCGTGGACCTCAGCGACGACATGTCCGGCACCGACCAGAGCGGCGCCGCCCTCGACGACCGCCCCGTCTTCCGCACCGAGAAGATCAAGGGCGTCCTCCTCCACCCCTACCGGTAATTATTAACCTCATCGACCACAAGCTGCTTACTGCATGCGCTGCTCGATTCCTGCGAGATAAAATTTGCTACGTTCCAAACACAGCACGCAGCAGTACGTGCGGTCGAGCTAATCAACCGGCTCGGCCAACCGCATCGTGTGACGGTTGCGCCGCATAATTTGGCCGGTGCTAATGAAGGCGATATCGCTAGTACCAGTAGTACTGTCGTTAAAAAAAATTAATGCTGTCCGAATCGACCCAAAATAGCGCGTCCCGCGATGCAAACGGATTTTCTGCCCTACGGGATGCACCATCGTGCACTACGTGTTTTAAGGGAGTGTTTGTATTTTGACGGTTGGTTTATAATTTTTGGCTGGAAATAAATAGTAGTGGTTAAAAGAAATTATTTTTAAAGAAGGGCATGGGCGATAGAAAAAGTAAGAGAAAAATGTGTGCACGTGACGAGAACGAGAAGAGTGGGGTGCGTGATACACCCGTGACTTCTATTTTATTACCGGAACGAGACGATAGTAAAGAGAAGTGGAGAAGCTGCTTGAAGAAGCTAGATGTTCGACTTTTGGTTTTTCTAAGTAAAAGACAGAAGTAGAAACTAATATAAATAAGGTCTTATATCTACGCTTGTATTTAGTAATATAAATAAACATCCAACTGTATTTTGTACATAACTGCATATTACTATAAATAAACATCTAACTATAAATAAACGTTTTAAGATATGCGCTCGCATTTCGCCAAGTAAAGACCATATTTTAAACATCTTCTGGCTTTTGGTTTTTAGAAGCCAATTTTTGAACCAAGTGGTTTCTCAAGTTGATTTTTATAAACTATTCATAAAAGCCACTACAGAAATCAGTTTGAGCAGAATAACTTCTCAACACAAGTATTCTTTAATCTCTCTGACCTCTCTCATAATCAATCAAAAATGAAAAAAATCATAGCCAAAACCCAAAAGCACAGCAATTTTGAAGAGCGCAGAGATCGGCTCGGCGCGGGCGCTGGCCTTTCTTGGCGTGGGTCGCTGCGCGGTGGGTCCAGTCGCACGCGGGAGGCGTTGGGAGTTGATCGTTGCGATTGATCGGCTCACACATTTCTACCAGCTTTGGAGTTAAAACTCAGCAGCTCGCTGTTGATGGGTTTGGGGTTATTTGTTGGGGCCTTTTCGCTTGCAACGGGAATCCGAGGTAGACGTTGAAGTCGGGGGCAGGGAGACAGTAGGCATGGTTTGCACGTGAATCATTATTGAAAGCCTCCTACAGGCTTAGGTAGCATTCAATTCCGCTTTTTTTAGCAGTTAGTTTTTTCTATAGTCATATAATTAAAGGAAATAAAGAAAATATAAAAATTAAAACAATGTTATATCCTACGGACAATGTAAAGAAAAAGAAAGATAAAAAGACCTGAAAGTAAGAAACCCACAGGTTCATTCTAACCTTTGGTTTCTGGTATAAGTCAGAAGCTAAAGCCTGATAAAGTTGATTACTCTTTTGGGGTTGTAAAGATAAGAAAAGGCTACTCCTAATTTTGCTAGAGAGTGTATGTGTTAGATTTCAGTTTGGGGGAGAAACGAGTGTATTTAGCATGTTCTAGGGTTGGATTCTTCCGGTTCTAGTCGTAGGTGGCGTAGATATCTTTTGATTGGGTTTTTTTTCATGTCTATCACACTAGCTAGAGGAAAAAGGTCTATCATATCATAAAGTAGCAGGAGGAGAAAAGGGTACATCCAGAAAAGAAGTGAAGTGCTAGTGCATAATTGTACGCAGGCGCCAATGCATGTAGACACCAAGGCAAGAATGAACGCTCAAGATGGTACAGTAGCTACACAGCTCAAAAACGCATAAGAATTACTACTACTACTACTACTACTTTCAAGCCTACCCCCGTACAGCGCCAAGCGTAACATGGATTTAGCCGAAAAGATGTACGAGGATACTAGTATAATACGAGTATCTTGTACTACCACCACCACCTGCATTGCGTACATGGATGACATCCATGCATGCGCTGGCTGCCCTACACAGCCAGCTCACACCTCATTGACTGCCAGCTCGCATCCCTTCGCCGTCGTATGATTAGCTTTCAGCTTTTCTATAAATCGAAAGCTGATTTAAACAGAGCGATTATTCACTAAAAATATTAGCGAAAGCTACCAATCAAAAGCCAAAATTAGCTGTCACCACCAAGCTCAGCATCGTTTGTTCGCCACCTACATATACACCGACCCAGCTCACACGCATTTGCCTAGCTTGACACTCCCTTGATTAGCAGCTCGCATATAAATTAAGGGAGGAGGTTAGCATCCATCATCGCATACACAATTACCCTTGCTTCTCTCTCTACACGCATCTCTCTCTCTCTCTCTCTCTTGTTATACATTACACATGCGAAAGGCTGCCTCGGCCACCACCATCTGAGCAGAGGTAGCTTGCCATTGTTTCTTGCCTCGTCTCTCTCCTTGGCTTGAGGCAGAGGGAGAGAGAGGGAGAGAGAGCGGGCATTGACGGCCATGGCGCCCGCGGTGGCCGGCGGAGGTCGGCGGGGCAATGAGGGCCAGCAGGCGAACGGGTGCGTGTGCGGGTTCCCGGTGTGCGCGTGCACGGGCGCGGCGGCGGTGGCGTCGGCGGCGTCCTCGGCGGACATGGACATCGTGGCGGCGAGCGCGACGGCGGGGCAGATCGGCGCCGTGAACGACGAGAGCTGGGTGGCCGTGGACCTCAGCGACGACATGTCCGGCACCGACCAGAGCGGCGCCGCCCTCGACGACCGCCCGTCTTCCGCACCGAGAAGATCAAGGGCGTCCTCCTCCACCTACCGGTAATTATTAACCTCATCGACCACAAGCTGCTTACTGCATGCGCTGCTCGATTCCTGCGAGATAAAATTTGCTACGTTCCAAACACAGCACGCAGCAGTACGTGCGGTCGAGCTAATCAACCGGCTCGGCAAACCGCATCGTGTGGCGGTTGCGCCGCATAATTTGGCCGGTGCTAATGAAGGCGATATCGCCAGTACCAGTAGTACTATCGGTTCGGCTGAAAGCTGAAGGCTTATGGCTGAAAACACTGTAGCTGGCTGAAAAAAACACTGTAGCTGAGAGAGGCTTATTTGATATAATTAAATTTAAAAAAATTAAAAAATATAAAAAATATGCTAGCCCATCACAGACAACGCAAACGAATACGAGAAAAAAAGAACCGACAAAAAGCTCAAAAAAGTCAAAAATTCGAAAAAGGCGAAATTATGAATAGTGCAAAAATAAGCTTAAGCCAATAAGCTTAAGCTATATTGAGCATGGCCTAAGTTTGAGCACTGTACAAAGGCTGTCCGAATCGACCCAAAATAGCGCGTCCCGATGCAAACGGATTTTCTGCCCTACGGGATGCACCATCGTGCACTACGTGTTTTAAGGGAGTGTTTGTATTTTGACGGTTGGTTTATAACTTTTGGCTGAAAATAAATAAGTAGTGATTAAAAGATATGATGTTTAAAGAAGGGCATGGGCGATAGAAAAAGTAAGAGAAAAATGTGTGCACGTGACGAGAACGAGAAGAGTGGGGTGCGTGATGCACCCGTGACTTCTATTTTATTACAGGAACGAGACGATAGTAAAGAGAAGTGGAGAAGCTGCTTGAAGAAGCTAGATGTTCGACTTTTGATTTTTCTAAGTAAAAGACAGAAGTAGAAACCAATATAAATAAGGTCTTATATCTGCGCTTGTATTTAGTAATATAAATAAACATCCAACTGTATTTTGTACATAACTGTATATTACTATAAATAAACATCTAACTATAAAATAAACGTTTTAAGATATGCGCTCGCATTTCGCCAAGTAAAGACCATACTTTAAACAGCTTTGGCTTTTGGTTTTTAGAAGCCAATTTTTGAACGAAGTGGTTTCTCAAATTGATTTTTATAAACTATTCGTAAAAGCCACTGCAGAAATCAGTTTGAGCAGAATGACTTCTCAACACAAATATTCTTTAATCTCTCTAACCTCTCTCATAATCAATAAAAAAAAATCGTAGCCAAAACCCAGAAGCACAGCAATTTTGAAGAGCGCAGAGATCGGCTCGGCGCGGGCGCTGGCCTTTCTTGGCGTGGGTCGCTGCGCGGTGGGTCCAGCCGCACGCGGGAGGCGTTGGGAGTTGATCGTCGCGCCCCTTCCCCCCTGGCGGGCGGCTCACACATTTCTACCAGCTTTGGAGTTAAAACTCAGCAGCTCGCTGTTGATGGGTTTGGGGATATTTGTTGGGGCCTTTTCGCTTGCAACGGGAATCCGAGGTAGACGTTGAAGTCGGTGGCAGGGAGACAGTAGGCATGGTTTGCACGTGAATCATTATTGAAAGCCTCCTACAGGCTTAGGTAGCATTCAATTCCGCTTTTTTTAGCAGTTAGTTTTTTCTATAGTCATATAATTAAAGGGAAATAAAGAAAATATAAAAAATTAAAAACAATGTTATATCCTACGGACAATGTAAAGAAAAAGAAAGATAAAAAGACCTGAAAGTAAGAAACCCACAGGTTCATTCTAACCTTTGGTTTCTGGTATAAGTCAGAAGCTAAAGCCTGATAAAGTTGATTACTCTTTTGGGGTTGTAAAAGATAAGAAAAGGCTACTCCTAATTTTGCTAGAGAGTGTATGTGTTAGATTTCAGTTTGGGGGGGAGAAAACGAGTGTATTTAGCATGTTCTAGGGTTGGATTCTTCCGGTTCTAGTCGTAGGTGGCGTAGATATCTTTTGATTGGGTTTTTTTTCATGTCTATCACACTAGCTAGAGGAAAAAGGTCTATCATATCATAAAGTAGCAGGAGGAGAAAAGGGTACATCCAGAAAAGAAGTGAAGTGCTAGTGCATAATTGTACGCAGGCGCCAATGCATGTAGACACCAAGGCAAGAATGAACGCTCAAGATGGTACAGTAGCTACACAGCTCAAAAACGCATAAGAATTACTACTACTACTACTACTACTTTCAAGCCTACCCCCGTACAGCGCCAAGCGTAACATGGATTTAGCCGAAAAGATGTACGAGGATACTAGTATAATACGAGTATCTTGTACTACCACCACCACCTGCATTGCGTACATGGATGACATCCATGCATGCGCTGGCTGCCCTACACAGCCAGCTCACACTCATTGACTGCCAGCTCTCGCATCCCCTTCGCCGTCGTATGATTAGCTTTCAGCTTTTCTATAAATCGAAAGCTGATTTAAACAGAGCGATTATTCACTAAAAAATATTAGCGAAAGCTACCAATCAAAAGCCAAAAATTAGCTGTCGGCACAGCCCCGTACTCGTGTAATTTCCCAATAAAAAGGATAAAATAATGCTCTTTGTCCTCCCTCAATCAAGTAATAATTGCACCTCCTCCATGGTGTCCTGCTCGTTCTTGCTCTGGACTAATCATTGCCCCCGCACGCTAAACTAATCCAGCAAGTTTGGTAGTAAAAATGTAAAAAATGCTGTGCTGGCAGTGTTAAAAGAGATTTAATCACCGGCGATTCTCTAAAAAGCTTGCTGCTTGCGATTGATGGTGGAGTTTGGCGGTGCAGGGTGCTCATCTTGGTGCGGCTGATCGCGTTCACGCTGTTCGTGATATGGCGCATCGGGCACAAGAACCCGGACGCGATGTGGCTGTGGGTGACCTCCATCTGCGGCGAGTTCTGGTTCGGCTTCTCATGGCTGCTCGATCAGCTGCCCAAGCTCAACCCCATCAACCGCGTGCCCGAACTGGCCGTGCTCCGGCAGCGCTTCGACCACGCCGACGGCACCTCCTCGCTGCCGGGGCTCGACGTCTTCGTCACCACCGCCGACCCATTCAAGGAGCCCATACTCTCCACCGCCAACTCCATCCTGTCCATCCTCGCCGCCGACTACCCCGTCGACCGCAACACCTGCTACCTCTCCGACGACAGCGGCATGCTGCTCACCTACGAGGCCATGGCCGAGGCCGCCAAGTTCGCGACCCTCTGGGTGCCCTTCTGCCGCAAGCACGCCATCGAGCCGCGCGGCCCCGAGAGCTACTTCGAGCTCAAGTCGCACCCCTACATGGGCCGCGCCCAGGAGGAGTTCGTCAACGACCGCCGCCGCGTCCGCAAGGAGTACGACGAGTTCAAGGCCCGGATCAACGCGCTCGAGCACGACATCAAGCAGCGCTCCGACGGATACAACGCCGCCGCCGGCGCCAACAAGGACGGCCAGCCCAGCCCCACCTGGATGGCCGACGGCACCCAGTGGCAGGGCACCTGGGTCGAGCCCTCCGAGAGCCACCGCAAGGGCGACCACGCCGGCATCGTCCTGGTCAGTTACCTCACATCCCAACCCTTCTTTTTTACTCGAGATCCACTGCTTACTAATCGCACACGCATGCAATGCGTTGCATGGATTGTTCTTGGTTAGCGGTTACGGGTTCGTTGTTAGTGGCCACGACCATGTGGACGGCTGTCGATTCGACAGGAGGAATATGGCCTTGGTTGGCTCGATGTGAGGTGTTTTTCTTGGGGATTTGACGCGCTGATGGTCAGGGGTGCAACCACCGCAAGCACACACACGGGCACACTGACATCGAACAAGATGGCCACTTCTCTCTTGTGGCCAGCTTCCATTGCCACTGTGAACAAGTCGTTGGGCTTGGTCCTTTCCCCACGACAGCACCACGGCATCAGCTTTAGGCGCCGTTATTTTTTGGCCCTTACTTTTTTAACGTAGATTTTCTAAGTAACTTTAGAGTCCAAAATTATATACCGTCATTTACATTTCACGGGAAGAAACCATTATTTTGACCCGTTTAATTGACCAGCCCAGCCTTGTTAACTGCCCTTTCCCCTCTCTCAATCATTGATCAACCGGTTTGTTAGTTAATTAACACTACTGCTCCAAGTAATTAGAGTAGTAATAGAATTTGACCTTTTACTGTTACCGCTCCAGATTCATTAGAGTAAGTTTCCATGCTACTTTTGTTTTTACTGCTACCGATGTAACTGTGACAGTGACTGTAATTGTGCATGCATGCTGAGTTTGCTGACGACGACGATCGATGTGTGCAGGTGCTGCTGAACCGCCCGAGCCACACGCGGCAGCTGGGCCCGCCGGCGAGCGCGGAGAACCCGCTGGACTTGAGCGCCGTCGACGTGCGGCTGCCGATGCTGGTGTACGTCTCCCGCGAGAAGCGCCCCGGGCACGACCACCAGAAGAAGGCCGGCGCCATGAACGCGCTGACGCGCGCCTCTGCGGTGCTCTCCAACTCGCCCTTCATCCTCAACCTCGACTGCGACCACTACATCAACAACTCGCAGGCGCTGCGCGCCGGCATCTGCTTCATGCTCGGCCGCGACAGCGACACCGTCGCCTTCGTCCAGTTCCCGCAGCGCTTCGAGGGCGTCGACCCCACCGACCTCTACGCCAACCACAACCGCATCTTCTTCGACGGCACGCTCCGGGCGCTCGACGGCCTCCAGGGCCCCATCTACGTCGGCACCGGCTGCCTCTTCCGCCGCATCACGCTCTACGGCTTCGACCCGCCCAGGATCAACGTCGGTGGGCTGTGCTTCCCGTCCCTCGCCGGCCTCTTCGCCAAGGCCAAGTACCAGAAGCCCGGGCTCGAGATGACGGAGGCTAAGGCGGCCGTTGCGCCGGCCAAGGGGAAGCACGGCTTCCTGCCCATGCCCAAGAAGGCGTACGGCAAGTCGGACGCGTTCGCGGACACCATCCCGCGCGCGTCGCACCCGTCGCCGTACGCCGCCGCGGCGGAGGCGGTGGCGGCCGACGAGGCGTTGATCGCCGAGGCGGTCGCGGTGACGGCGGCGGCGTACGAGAAGAAGAGTGGGTGGGGCAGCGACATCGGCTGGGTGTACGGCACTGTCACGGAGGACGTCGTCACCGGCTACCGGATGCACATCAAGGGGTGGCGCTCGCGCTACTGCTCCATCTACCCGCACGCCTTCATCGGCACGGCGCCCATCAACCTGACGGAGCGGCTGTTCCAGGTGCTCCGGTGGTCGACGGGCTCGCTCGAGATCTTCTTCTCCCGGAACAACCCGCTCTTCGGCAGCACTTTCCTGCACCCGCTGCAGCGTGTCGCCTACATCAACATCACCACCTACCCGTTCACGGCGCTCTTCCTCATCTTCTACACCACCGTGCCGGCGCTCTCCTTCGTCACCGGCCACTTCATCGTGCAGCGGCCGACCACCATGTTCTACGTCTACCTGGCCATCGTTCTCGGCACGCTGCTCATCCTCGCCGTGCTGGAGGTCAAGTGGGCGGGCGTCACCGTGTTCGAGTGGTTCCGGAACGGGCAGTTCTGGATGACGGCCAGCTGCTCGGCGTACCTGGCCGCCGTGCTGCAGGTGGTGACCAAGGTGGTGTTCCGGCGGGACATCTCCTTCAAGCTCACCTCCAAGCAGCCCGCCGGCGACGAGAAGAAGGACCCCTACGCCGACCTGTACGTGGTGCGGTGGACGTGGCTGATGATCCCGCCCATCTGCATAATCCTCGTGAACATCATCGGGTCCGCGGTGGCCTTCGCCAAGGTGCTCGACGGCGAGTGGACGCACTGGCTCAAGGTCGCCGGCGGCGTCTTCTTCAACTTCTGGGTGCTCTTCCACCTCTACCCGTTCGCCAAGGGCATCCTCGGCAAGCACGGCAAGACCCCCGTCGTCGTGCTCGTCTGGTGGGCCTTCACCTTCGTCATCACCGCCGTGCTCTACATCAACATCCCCCACATGCACGGCCCGGGCCGCCACGGCGCCGCCCACGCCAAGGGGCACGGACACGGACACAGCAAGAAGCTCGGCGCCGACGACATCTTCTACGCCTGGCCGTGACGTCACCCCATCCCACGAAGAAGACGACGACATGAGAAGAGTACGTACCGCTACCGAAGAAACAAGTTACTGCTGCTGAAGTCATCCACTGAACTGTGCATGAATTTGATCGAGCGAGCCGCCAAAATTTCATCTTTTTTTCTTGCCCTTTTCTTTCTTTTAGTTTTGTCCAGGAAAAGATGGTGTTGATTTGATTTAGTTTGTTAATTACCTGTGGTAATTAATTATGTACGTGTACATTACGCGAAGAGAGAGAGTCAGAGAGAGGGGCTTACGGGTGGGGCCCGGGGTGTATGTTTGTACTGTACATGCTGGACGATTGTTTGCATACGGAGACAGGTCACAGAGAGGCTGGGAGTGGGCCCGGTGGGGGTGGGGTGGTATTCTTTTAGTACATGGAAACAATAAATTTAATTTCATTAATCTTGCATGTGTCCATCGATTCATTAATCTTTCTTCTTGTCCAGGAATATTTGATCTTATTACTCTGCTTGATCAGTACTAGAAGTGAACGATGATGAATGAGCTGTTCGTACATGTATCGAAGTAACTTTTATTGGATCGCTTCATGTTCTGGATTTGACTTGCGAAACTGGAAGCCATGTGATCTTCTTTCTCTTGTGTGTGTGTTGTCGATGCCTTGGAGTGTTCGTGTTGATGATCTTGTTGAACTGTTGACGTTTCAGAATGTCTTTGAGCTAGAGACCCGCAAATTTCTCAAAATTCGTTGCACTTGCATGGTTCTTAGTGCTTGGATATGAAGGCAGGCTCCGTAATCTTGCTGGGGGTTTGAACTCACAAAGCTTTAACCCCTAAGGTTTCCACGATCTAACTTCAGCAATTAACTTATTTTGTCTTCTGGCTCGTTTCGGTTTGTGTTTTTGACTTCTAGCTTATTTTTTACTATTCTACAATTTTGTCTTTTTCTAATATTTTGGTTTTTTGAGCTTTTTTGTCGGTTTTATTTTTTACTATTCTACAATTTTGTCTTTTTCTGATATTTTGGTTTTTTGAGCTTTTTTGTCGGTTTTATTTTTTACTATTCTACAATTTTGTCTTTTTCTGATATTTTGGTTTTTTGAGCTTTTTTGTCGGTTTTATTTTTCCGTATTCGTTTGTCGTCTGTGATGGAGTAACTTATATATATATATATATATATATATATATATATATATATATATATATATATATATATATATATATATTTAAAATTTAATTACGCCAAATAAACCACCGTCACCATGATTTTTCAACCACTACAATAATTTTCAGCCAAAAGCCACTCAAAATAAGCCCTTTTAAGTTGTTTCCATAGCACTCTTTACATAATGTTAGGCATCATTTACTGGGAGTTGACAGAACAGGGTATGCCCAAACTCAAAACCCTTCTCAAGAAACTTTCAAAATGTCAATCTGATCAAGTTCTTTGCATCATTCATCTAAGAAGGCAAGATTTTGAAAGGAATTCTCGACACAAGTCGTCGTTTATCTAACGGACGCAGGAAGTTCCCGAGTTTCAAAATGTTAAACAGCCCCGCTCATCTAAGATCCCTATCACGATCCTTCCTTGCAAGAAATGTAATTACTCGTGGACTAATGTTATACTCCCATCAGTCGCAAAAGAGTGACGTTTCAGGATGTGTATGTCAAACTTTGGCTATCGATGTTTTTATAAATATTAAAAATGGACATATGAAAATGACATATATGAATTTGTGAGGAGTCGTGTGAGAATGTCTAGAATATATTTGTGATGAACAATTGACATTGAATGACCATGATTTTGCTGTGATGAACCATTGCCAAATTAGAGGAGCTAGAATTTGAATTTTGCAAAATTGTAGCTATTCAAAACATTTTGCAGACTTGACGGTCTAACCGGCCAGAGGAGACGGTCAGACCGGTCACTTGTTAGATCGACCGGTGCCAATGATTTGACTGACAGTCGCCAGCGGTCTGATCGGCTGGCGTTAGCGGTCTGACTAACTAGTTGTGTTGTTTCAGATGGAAATTGGGATTTTGGGAATTTTGGTTGTGGGTGTCGATTTGGTTTAACTTAGATCAATGCACATATATTACATTATACATATTTTAGTTAATATGGGTCGAGTTATGACTAACCAGAGAGAATAAAAAGGGAACGGATCAATAAAAAGGAGGAGAGAGAGAGCGCGCGCTGACAGGTCTGAGTTCCGAAGAGGACAGACATGATTCACATGCCGAGGGCTCGTCATTCTGAGGTGATCGAATAAAGCTCGCAGCAGCTAGCTACTGATCATCGTTAAGCTGAGGTTAAGCACATGGGCATTGGTCAGGTTCTTTTTGGAATTGATTTTAGCTTGTTACTTTCTGTTACATCAACTAGTTTTTGGGTCTGTTTTTTTCCTCCGAAGTCAGCGGTTTTTGGCTTTTGCTACAGTATCTAACTTTCAAACGGAGTATTTTTTCAAAATGGGATCTACTGGGTTAAACGATCTACACGTTAAAAGCCCAATATCTGTCACTGCATCAAAATTGCAAGCAGTATCTGTTTTCCGTGTCTGCACTGTAAACAGCAAAATTCAAAAATTTCACCAAAAACCATAAGCATGAAAAGAACATGCCTTTTAAATGGTGTATTTTTTAAAAACAGAGTCTATAGATATATTGTACTAACCATTATACCGAGTTCAGTTATATCGGTCTAAATTATATACGACTGTTTCTCTCTACATACTATCTCTTACAAACCGCTAGAATTTAAAAACCTTAAGCCAAAAAAACAAGCGACAGTAAAAAAACCTATCCATTAATTTGCAATGGACTCCATATATATTAAAGTAGATCAAGCTTGGTTCACCTCAAAAAAGGAGTTAAAGCGGATCAAGATATGTACTATTTGTCTCCATAAAGGAAAGAGAGCAGGTGAGCTGTGGGGGATGGCAACTTTGTCACGCGCGTCCATCTTTGGAGTGCACATTGAAAAGTTCAATTTCTACAGGGATTCTTAGAGGCTAACTAGTAGCTAGACAGCCAATTGGTGTAGATCTTGTTTTTTTCTTGACCATAGTTTATAATTTTTAATTAGAGTTTGTAAATCTAATAAATAGTAACGGACACGTACTGCTCGCCCACGAAGCTCGTGAGCTGTGTGCTCAGGTGTGGAACCGACGAAGAAGCTAGCCGGTAGGTGACCAGATCGAATGTATCGGCCGTCGGGCATGCGATGCCAACGAACGGCGATGACCGTCGCAGACCAGGCTCTGTCCGCGCGACCGGCCGGCCGGTCCCAAATCGCTCAGATATTGACACCGAATATATATTCTCCGGATGCAGCCCTCCTCCCAGGCAATCGAGGATGGAGTTGTACTGTCCTCTGTAGTTGATACAGACAAGAATTACTGCATACGTGTCGTTGTATCTTTCTTTGAAATCGAATCACAATTTAACTTAAATTCAAAAGGTAAGATTAGAAATTAAAGTATATTATGAATATATAAAATTTTAATTAATATTAAATTCTTCTAAATAAGAATATAGAATTTTGAAATAAAAATTAAATTCCATAATAAAGTAAAACTGATTAAAATAGTTCGAATCTAAACTAACTCGAAATAAATGTCAATTTTGGAATATACAATTTCGAAATTGGAATTTAACATTAGAATCAATTTGAAATATATAGATTCAGAATTAAGATTAAATCTGAATTAAACCTATGATTAAGAATTAAATTAAATTTAAAAACATGTTGAATAAAATTAAATTAATGTTTAAAATTTTCGAATTTTAAAATGGAACTAAAATTAAATGTCAAAATACAGAAGTACTTCAAACTCGAAATCTAAATTGACTTTTGATTTTACATTTCGATGAAAAGCACATTACTTTTAAAATCACTAGCCCAGGCGCACGGGTTGCTGTCCATTAATAAAATGCAAAGGAATGTTGTGCTCTGTTGCGCTATGGAATATAGTTAACTTCACATATCTTTACTTGTAGATTAGTAACAGTTTGCTGATGTACCAAAAAAAAAGGTATTTTCAGCTAGCAATTGTATCCAAAAGCTGAGGCAGAAAAAAGCGCTTCCGGAAACCATGTTTGGAGAGAAAAAACCAGCGTAACGCAACTTTGTAGCGAGAGGAAAAAAAAAAGGAGCTGCACTCGCGGCTGTTCGGCCCTCGAATGCTCAAGCCTGGGCCGCAGGAAGCTCCGTTGCTACAGGCCCATTCTGGGACACAACCAAGCGAAAAATTCTACTCGGCCCGCCTGGCCTGGACATTCGATTCCGCTGCACACGCACCTGTTTTCCCTTCCTCCTTACCATAGCGATCACTATTCATAGACTAATAAATCATAGCTAAAATTATAAGTCACTGCTCAAAGAACAAACCCAATGTGCAAGCCAAAACGCCAACAATTTAACACCTCAACTTCTAGCATACTATTATCACGCTGGTACATAGTGATACTTGTCTTGCTTTAATGGCCTGATCGATCGACAGCTCTTTTTACTATTCAATAATTCTGTTTTTTTCGATAATTTGACTTTTGAGTTTTTTGTTTGCTCTATTTTTCCATATTCGCTTGTACTCATTCGTGATGGTGTAATTTATTTTTTATTTTACATTTTTTAAAATTTAATTATGTCAAATAAGCCCATCGCCGCTATAAGATTTTTCACCACCACAAATGATTTTCACCAAAGCCACTTAAAATAAGCCATTTTAAGTTGTTTCCATAGCACTCTATACATAATGTTAGGCATCATTTACTGGGAGTTGACAGAACAGGGTATGCCCAAACTCAAAACCCTTCTCAAGAAACTTTCAAAATGTCAATCTAATCAAGTTCTTTGCATCATTCATCTAAGAAGGCAAGATTTTGAAAGGAATTCTCGACACAAGTCGTCGTTTATCTAACGAACGCAGGAAGTTCCCAAGTTTCAAATTGTTAACAGCCCCGCTCATCTAAGATCCCTATCACGATCCTTCCTTGCAAGAATTGTAATTGCTCGTGGACTAATGTTATACTCCCATCAGTCGCAAAAGAGTGACGTTTCAGGTGTGTATGTCAAACTTTGGCTATCGATGTTTTTATAAATATTAAAAATGGACTTATGAAAATGACATATATGAATTTGTGAGGAGTCGTGTGAGAATGTCTAGAATATATTTGTGATGAACAATTGACATTGAATGACCATGTAAGAAGGTTCATGGTTTTGCTGTGATGAACCATTGCCAAATTAGAGGAGCTAGAATTTGAATTTTGCCAAATTGACTTTTGAGCAAAGTTTGCGGACTCGACGGTCTAACCGCCGAGAGCGGTCAAACCGGTCACTTGTTAGATCGATCGGTGCCAACGATTTGACCGATATCGCCGATCGGCCGAGTGGCGTTATGATCGACTAACTAGTTGTGTTGTTTCAGATGGAAATTGAGATTTTGGGAATTTTGGTTGTGGGTGTCGATTTGGTTTAACCTAGATCAGTGCACATATATTACATTATACATATTTTAGTTAATATGGATCGAGTTATGACTAACCAGAGAGAATAAAAAGGGAACGGATCAACAAAAAGGAGAGAGAGAGAGCGCGCGCTGACAGGTCTGAGTTCCGAAGAGGACAGACATGATTCACATGCCGAGGGCTCGTCATTCTGAGGTGATCGAATAAAGCTCGCAGCAGCTAGCTACTGATCATCGTTAAGCTGAGGTTAAGCACATGGACATTGGCCAGGTTCTTTTTGGATTTGATTTTAGCTTGTTGCTTTCTGATATATCAACTAGTTTTTAAATAGTGTATTTTTTAAAGACGGAGTCTATAGATATATTGTACTAGATATTATACCGAGTTCAGTTATATCGGTCTAAATTACATACGACTGTTTCTCTCTACGTACTATCTCTTACGAACCGCTAGAATTTAAAAACCCTAAGCCAAAAAAACAAGCCACAGTCAAAAAAAAAACCTATCCATTAATTTGCGATGACTCCATATATATTAAAGTAGATCAAGCTTGGTTCACCTCAAAAAGGAATTAAAGCGGATCAAGATATGTACTATTTGTCTCCATAAAGGAAAGAGAGCAGGTGAGCTGTGGGGGATGGCAACTTTGTCACGCGCGTCCATTAATCTTCAGGACCTCTTACGCTGTGCACATTGAAAAGTTCAGTTTCTACAGGAATTCTTAAAGGCTAACTGGCTATCTTGACCATAGTTTATAATTTTTAATTAGAGTTTGTAGATCTAATAAATAGTAACGGACACGTACTGCTCGCCCGCGAAGCTCGTGAGCTGTGTGCTCAGGTGTGTAACCGACGAAGAAGCTAGCTGGTCGGTGACCAGATCGAATGTACCGGCCGTCGGGCATGCGATGCCAACGAACGGCGATGACCGTCGCAGACCAGGATCGGCAATCGACGACGGAGTTGTACTGTCCTCTGTAGATGATACAGACAAGAATTACTGCATACGTGTCGTTGTATCTTTCGTTGTCTCTTCTACTAATCGGAGGCTCCTTCAATAGCCCCTATGTTAATCCTAAAAACTAAAAAAAAAAAGAGGTAGGAATTACCGTATTAATCAGAGAAAAAAAACTATATATAGTTGGCTTTTTCTTCTTACAAAAAAGGACAACTATGCAATAAAGAGGTATTTTACATATTTTTTTATCACGGCTGATTGGATTGTTGTATATTGGAATTGTTCCATCAAATTTCAAAAATAATTTTCATATCTAAAAGTTTAAAATTGAAATATGAAATGCAATGGAACACTGATTATAGTAGTTCAACGTACAAGTTCAACACGTATTAAAATCGAATCACAATTTAACTTAAATTCAAAAGGTAAGATTAGAAATTAAAGTATATTATGAATATATAAAATTTTAATTAATATTAAATTCTTCTAAATAAGAATATAGAATTTTGAAATAAAAAATTAAATTCCATAATAAAGTAAAACTGATTAAAATAGTTCGAATCTAAACTAACTCAGAAATAAATGTCAATTTTGGAATATACAATTTCGAAATTGGAATTTAACATTAGAATCGAATTTGAAATATATAGATTCAGAATTAAGATTAAATCTGAATTAAACCTATGATTAAGAATTAAATTAAATTTAAAAACATGTTGAATAAAAATTAAATTAATGTTTAAAAATTTTCGAATTTTAAAATGGAACTAAAATTAAATGTCAAAATACAGAAGTACTTCAAACTCGGAAATCTAAATTGACTTTTGATTTTACATTTCGATGAAAAGCACATTACTTTTAAAATCACTAGCCCAGGCGCACGGGTTGCTGTCCATTAATAAAAATGCAAAGGAATGTTGTGCTCTGTTGCGCTATGGAATATAGTTAGCTTCACATATCTTTACTTGTAGATTAGTAACAGTTTGCTGATGTACCAAAAAAAAAGGTATTTTCAGCTAGCAATTGTATCCAAAAGCTGAGGCAGAAAAAAGCGCTTCCGGAAACCATGTTTGAGAGAGAAAACCAGCGTAACGCAAACTTTGTAGCGAGAGGAAAAAGGAGCTGCACCTGCGGCTGTTCGGCCTCGAATGCTCAAGCCTGGGCCGCAGGAAGCTCCTGCTACAGGCCCATTCTGGGACACAACCAAGCGAAAAAATTCTACTCGGCCCGCCTGGCCTGGACATTCGATTCCGCTGCACACGCACCTGTTTTCCCCTTCCTCCTTACCACTTAGCGATCACTATTCAATAGACTAATAAATCATAGCTAAAAATTATAAGTCACTGCTCAAAAGAACAAACCCAATGTGCAAGCCAAAACGCCAACTTAATTTAACACCTCAACTTCTAGCATACTATTATCACGCTGGTACATAGTGATACTTGTCTTGCCTTTAATGGCCTGATCGATCGACAGCTCTTTTTTAGGTATTTATTCTCTGTTGCTTACGGCTCTAAGGCTCGAATTAACCGAGAGTATTTTTCTGCAGCGGTGCACACATACCGCTCTCCATCCTCCAATTATATGAGAATGATTACCTTATGATGTAATGCATGGACACGGTAGCTCTAGCTACACGTTGGGTTATCCTACAACAGTGTCCCAAAGACCAAGAGAACAGGACCCCTCTTCTTCTTCTCTCCATCCCCACGCTGCACAGAGAGAGAAACTGCAGAGCAGAACAGGTGGGAGAGAAAGGCCAAAGGGGAGCTGAGGGAGAGAGGAGCTGGGTCGGAGTAAGAGGCACTGTTCGTGTGGGACCCAGGCTGAGGTGACCCATCGTTGCCTAGCTAGCTCCTCGCTTTCATCACTTGTCTAGCTCTCTCTCCTGCTTTCTCTGTCTAGATCTCTGCATCTAGCTGTAGTCCCTGCTCCTTCCCCACGCCATGCGATGCGCTGCAGAGCTCCCTACCGCTTGATTGCTGTCATCATTTATATCTGCATGCAACTAGTACTCCCTGCCAGCTTCCTCACGCATGGCCTCATCCTGTGCTGCCGCGAGCTGCTGGTGCGAGCTTTCTCCCCTCTCTCTCTCTCTGGTTGAGTATTTGACCTCTTTTTAACTTTTCAACCTATAATTTATAGTTTTTTAAACAAATAAATAAGATAATTTTGTCGGCATACTACTAGACCTATGAGTTGGGCCGTATTATATCGTAGACGGCATAGGCCCGACGCGCTCAGTTGTCGGGCTATGCTACCGAAGACAACCACCCCATCGTGTCGCGTCAGGCCCGTACAACTCACCTCTGACAAGGCCTAGGCACAACCTAAAGCACGATGGGCCGCCGATGTGTCGTGCTGACCCAAACCCGGCCTTGTTGGACATGTGGATGGGCGCGATGTGGTCTTCAAACGGTCTTCCGTACCGCCAATGAGTATCTGGTGGTGCAAAGCCGAACCACGTGAGAAGGCTGCCCGCATGATCGCACCCACCGCCGCAGCTTACTCACCACGCTGCTGGGTAGCAGAGAGAGGACAAAGAGTTCGTTAGCATAGCATTAGCACAGGAGGGCTAGCGCATCGTGACGCAAGAATTTTGGAATGGGTGTTCGAAGTTGTAAAAATATTTCTTGCAAACCAGCCTGTCTATCTATATGTTTTATCAAAGTGTTTTCTTTAGAAGCTACATTTTATGATCAGTTTACAAGGGTTAAATCAATTCATACATACGCTAATTGATCCGAACTCATGCCATCAATTTCGCAACAATTCAACAAGCGAATAGTAATCATGAAGACTCCATTAGGTCCTATCCAAATAATGAAATATGTGAAGGCCTATGTATTGGTTCAGAAAGGTTTCATATCAAAATGTATAACAAATAGCACAATTCAGATATCTCAAAAGTTGTTTCTAACAATGTTGCTAGGTAAGAATAATACGACATCGAGATTGGTGAGGTGCAAACCTTGAAATGGTGATTGCAGAGAATTGATCCTTTTAATAAATCCGGGGATTCTAGTTGTACACCAATCCCATGATAGCAAACCATATGATTCATCATAAGCTAGAATACCCTCTCGATATAGTAACTCCTTGCAGAGCTCAAATAGCCCAATCCGATCCATTTCACCGCCACACTTAAGAAATATGTGAGATAACGATTGTCGACAATATGCGTGCGACATGTCAAACCCAAAGTCGAAAAACAACGGCCACCTTGTTGAAGTAGGAGGCGAGGGTCAAGGGACAGATCGGTCAGCAGCGAGTCCAGCGGTGACCGACTGCTCCCAACGACACCGCGACTCCTGCGGTGGTGACGCCAGCAGAAGGACGGGAGGCGGCGAACTGGTCCGGCTCTAGGAAGCGGTCGGACAAGCAAGGCGCCCAGATCTAGCCGGAGGCGAGGCGCGCGGCCGCAGAGCGAGGGCTGAGGTGGCGAGGAGGAGCGAGGCGGCGAGGCGGATGGCGGCGTGGCGAGGCGAGGGCGGACGCACGGCGAGGCGGGCGAGGGCGAGGCGGGCGTGCGCGGGTGAGACGGTTCGCCGCCGTGTGGTCTGAGAGAGGATTGGGAGAGCAGAGACCAGACCTCAATCCCTTTAGGATTGGGAGATGAGACAGTAGACCTCAATCCCTTTTCTATGCATAGTAGCAGATAGTCAGAGACCAAAGACAGAAATAAGATAAGGCTGGGGAGGGGGGAATGGAAAAGGTTGTGGTAGGTTTCACCTTTTATAGGTGCACTCCACAAAAAAGAAGAGAGATACAAAATTGATGAAGGAAAATAAAGTATTGCACACAAATTAATGATGAAAAATAATGCAGTACACTATAGACACACAAATATTTGGGGAAAATGAACTAAATTTTATTTATCATTGGGTACAGATACAAAGTTACTGCCTCGTTAAAACCTTACGCTCTAGAGTGAGGTTTTATTGGCAAGAAAAATAGTACAATAACAACATGCATACTGAAACAACCCAAGATTCAAAACCCATTTGAATTTCTTTGAAATTTACTTTTATTTGATCCTTGGCCCAATCCTACTCCTTTCACAGCCGATCGTGTCGTCTTTACATTGCTGAACCATCACTTCCATCCACTCGCACGTGGCACAGTCACCAGACACTATTTCACATCCGACAAAATATTAGAGGATGCACCGTCGTGATCTTTTCCTCCGTCTCTCTCTTGGTCCTTGGTCGATCACCACAACAGACTTTGTCATCGGTCGTACACCTCGCCAGCCCCACCCTAGAACCCCATTAATTCATCCCTTGATCCAAGCGCCGAAGCTCCCGGGCCGAGCTTGGCCGCCGCCATCCTACCCTGTCTCACTAGCGACGGACCGTGCCGCAGCTCACCCCGCCTACTATTGCCAGCTACTGCTAGGCCAGTGTACAACTCCTGACACGTGATGACACCTCATTAAATACCATTGACCGGCGCCATACAAGATAAACCGGATTCACCACCGCCTTACCTACCTCACCGACCTCTCCGGCAATGCACTTGACCACCGCGACATGCCAGTCGAGAGGCACTGAACCCAAAATACCACCTCGACTCACTGTCCTCCCCTAATAGCCGCCGAGACTCCCTGAACACTCCCACACCTCCCATGCAGCGTCCACACGCCACCCCCGATAGGACCCTCCCCTGTGCCAACCGCCTTAAGGTCGCCTATAAAAACTCCTGAGCCCTTCTAGTAAACTACATTGGCATCCAGGTGAGTAGTAGACACCCCAATTCTCTTCGCCAGCCGCTGTGTTGTCGTTATTGCCAAAAAAAATTGCAAATAAGCCCGAACTTCAATTCTTCTTATTCGATTCATCCCTTTTCAATTGCTTGCACCCATAGCTTCATTATGCCCCTAGAAACCCCACCGAAGAACCACCATACCCTCCCTTTCCCTCTTCTTCTCCGACGCCTATGCCTGTGGCTTGGCCGAAGGAGGTCACCCTGGACAGCTCAGCTCACCCATCCTCAACCCAAACCGCCATCACCCAAGCCACTCCGACCACACCTAGATGGATAAATAACAACCAATTAGAAGGAAAAACCTCCCTGTAGCGTTTGTGCCGTGCTAATGCCCCAAAGTTTCCACCTATCGCGGCCAAACCCACTCATCGCCACCGTCAAGCCCTAAAATGTATCCCTTATAGTCCCGACCACCAATCCATAGTCCCGAATTGCATCTTCAATCGCCACGACCTTGGGAATTGCTCGCCATAATCTCGGTTCGGACGCTACATGAACTCGGGAGGGATAAGATGAGCAATGGATTTCAGGACGAAACAGTAAAAGGCCTATTGGTTAATAGATCGGGCTGGCTAAAATCATTGTGCTACACTGTACCAACCAAGTGCAGCATAAGCAGCAAAAATCCATGATGAACAAGAATACCACCATCTCACACAAACCCTAAAATACACATATAACCAATTTGTCTGCTTTGAGCCGACTACACTAACCCCAACTCGCTTTCCTTTCCATTTATTTAGTCCGAATACACCCGATGAAACACTATTTTGAGCCATTTTGAGCCATGAATACGACTACCATTTTTGAGCCATGAATTCCCTTCTCAACTCTATTTAGCCTAAATACACCCCGATGAAACACTAGCCAACCCAGATATTATTTCAAACCCAGGCCCAATACCGTCCAGACCAGTTGGTATTCACCGAAAGCCAAAACACATATTTAGTTATTTTGACCATCTCGAGCCTGTTTAAACCATTTCGACTCCATTTCACCATCCTAGACTCCAATAAAGCTCTAAACCACCCAAATGATATTCGACCCAAACCCAATACCGTCCATACCGTAGCCATTCGAAACACATTTATACTTTTTCAACCGTATCGGACCCATCTCACCCAATCTCAACTCCGTCACCAAACCAAGCACCGCCTAAACCCTGACCACCCAAACCTCTTTTCTTTACGTCTTTTGGTTATTTTATTATATTTTGTTCCCAAGTTTCATTCTGCAAAGAAGAAACTTATTTGCATTTGACTTCCCACGTTAGTATTCGGACCTAGCGAGTTGGTCTGGAGAAGAACTACAAGAGCAATTGAAGCAGGCCCGAAAGCCTACAAAGAAAGGACCGAAGATAGCAGAAAAGGAGGCAAATAATATGTTTTTGATTATATTGAACATACATTCCTTTAATTATTTAATTATCAGTATTTTCATTATCTCCTATTTAGACACTGTTATTTTATGTTCAATAAATGTTTAAAATGACATGATACTAGTTATATCCTACCACCTAAAAAACCCTCTTTAATTTGATGGTCATATCCACCTTGATAAGACTTAGTAATACTAAATATATTGCTTAAATAATTATGGTAGGATCTCAAAATCATTTTATGCTATTAAGAGACATGGCACTTTGCCGATAGAATTTCAAAAATGGTTTTACGGTAAGGAGACATCATGGAAAACCACTAGATGAAAGGGTTCCATGACCTTACCCTAGGGAGGAGGCTTGGACCGAAGAGGTGGCAGTGCCGTAGAGCACTGGGGATCTGGATTGTGGATGGAAGTGGCATCGGTGAAAAGTAATGACTAGAGCCTTATGATGAGTAAAGAACATAGTGACTGCTTAACCACAAGTTTTGATTCATCAAACCTGATTTAGTGCTCAACTCGATTGAATATCTACAAATGATGGAGGAAGCAAAGATGCGTTATATGGAAACAGTAAAACCATACTTTAACAACAGTAGATCCGCTCCAAATCAGGCAGGGCATGGGCCACCCGAGTTTGTTGGGTACGAAATTTACTAGGTAGAGGCTATATAAAGAGATGAGCAATAAAATGTCTTGTTTTCTTAACTCGGTCATGTGGGTTGAGAAATCTTGTGGATAAATCTGGACAACTTTGCAGAGTCAAATTATAAATAGTATTCGAATACACCGTGTTTCTAGTAAATAAAGTTATATTTAATGAATGGTTCTAATAGTGAAGCATAAATAGATTTAGAAATGATTCATACGAGAGACAGCACGGGTAATCTCTTGCATTTATACTCTAACCTAGTGACCCTTGTGTAGACATGGCAATGGGTACCCGAAACCCGATACCCGGTGGGTTTTTACTCTATTAGGGCATGGGTTTGAGTCAATTTCCTAACCTATGGGTCTCTTAATGGGCAAAAAACCCAACCCATCGGGTCTGTCGGGTTCGGGTATGTTCCTATAGTACCCAAACCCGTAAACCCATGGGTAATATAAACCCGATCTATAAGAGTTATAAACCCAGGCTTCCAGGCAAACCAGCCCAGCCCATAGCCCACTAGTCAAGTACAAGGAGCAATTGATGTCTCTCCTTTTGGTTTTAACTGAGTTGTGAACTGTGAACTTGTAATGATATACTATGCCAGTGAACTATGAACTGAGAATTGATAGAGTGAACTAGTGATGTGCATTGTGGATTTGTCGTTGCTTGTTTCATGCATAGTAGCATATAGATTAAACTTATTGCGACTTTCTAAGCACCGCACCGCTCGCAACTGCACACGTTGTCGGGCACAGGCGACCGTGGTACCGTTACCCAACTGGGCATGGGTTTGGGTAAAAATTTGTACCCGTCACGGGCATAGGTTTTTTAGCGAGCATGTCCAACTTTCATAGGCATGGGTTTAAAATAGTAAAATTCAGCGAATTTGTGCCCGTTGCCATCTCTACCCTTGTGCATGGACGCCTCTGCAAAACACTGTGAGCTGCTAGCTAGTCTCGACAGGCAGCGTACGCTTTGAATTCTCGCTAGGCTGCCGTGTGTCAGTCAGTCGTCCGAGTGTGTTTCTTCCGGGTGGTCCGGTCCGGTCAGCAACAGAACATGGCACAGAAAGGCCTCGTTGTCATTGGTCAAACATAATACTATTAGTACTACTACTTGTCCAGTACTAGTATATAGAGTAGTAAACTAGAAGCTGGAGGCTACTGACCAGTGCGTCTACCGCTGCCACACACATCTTGCATGTCAAAGGTCTCAATTCAGCTGCAATCCATCCGTCACCTTTGCTTTTGTTTTAGCCCATGCATGTATGCATGCATGTAGTAGTATGTGATGTAGGAGTACTAGTTTACTCCCATCAACTACTCTCAATTCCCAAAAGGTAATAAAGGTATTGATATAAATAATGTATATAATTTTGAATTTAAAATTTTGTTTGGAGAATACGCTTTAAAATGGATAAAAGACCAGAGCCTTCATTTACAGAGGTCAGAGAAAAATTGAAAATACTAGGTAAGAGAAAGGCAAGCTCCTTCCTCTCCTCCATGAGGTGATCCGATTTCTGAAGGAAGCTCTTTTTTCTTCCCTCTGGTTGATCGATCGGTCTTATCTACGTCTTACCCAACTCATATTTGACACAGAATAACAACACATCTCCTCGACTTTTCAGACTCAACTTTACGTACTTGAATTTGGACGGCAAACACATCTTCTTAACGTTCCAGTGTAATGCCCTAGGGTCCAAACTGACTTAAGCCTAACCTCATTCTTGGATAGGCCATGCACACGTAGTAACCCGCTTGCATTTTCGTTCTCGCTTCGTGCAAAACTGTTAACCGATGTTGCTACTATTAGAAGCCCTAGGCTTATATGTTAGTGCTTCTCAAGCTAAATTAGAAAGGTGGGACTAACTCATACTCTTATGTGCACACACACATATATGTCATCATGGGCCTAATTATACATGGGCCGACGTGTCACATACACCCCCCTCAAAGGACTCGACGTCGTCATCGGCCTAACATACCCACATTGGAGCAAATGATCATAATCTCCCCTCTTGGCACATGTCTGTGTGTTCAGTGCCAGCACATATGACATGTCGTGTGTCCACTCCAGACCCACACGCGCCATGCACCATATGCTCACGCCCATGACCCGCACGCGCTCATGTAACCGCGAGCTCATGTAACCGCGAGGGTCGCCTCTGATACCATTTGTAACACTCTAGGGTCCAAACTGGCTTAGGCTAACCCCATTCTTGGATAGCCCAGCACACTAGCAATCCGCTTGCACTTTCGTCTCGCCGCCAAAATGGTTAACGAAGATTGCTACCATTGGAAGCCCTAGACTTATATGTTAGTGTTCTCAAGCTTAATGGTAAGATGGAACTAACTCATACCCTCATATGCGCATACACATATAGGTCATGATTTATCCCTTTTCAATTGCTTGCACCCATAGCTTCATTATGCCCCTAGAAACCCCACCGAAGAACCACCATACCCTCCCTTTCCCTCTTCTTCTCCGACACCTATGCCTGTGGCTTGGCCGAAGGAGGTCACCCTGGACAGCTCAGCTTACCCATCCTTAACCCAAACCGTCATCACCCAAGCCACTCCGACCACACCTAGATGGATAAATAACAACCAATTAGAAGGAAAAACCTCCCTGTAGCGTTTGTGCCGTGCTAATGCCCCAAAAGTTTCCCACCTTACTGCTGGCCAAACCCAGCTCATCGGCCACCGTCAAGCCCTAAAATGTATCCCTTATAGTCCCAGCCACCAATCCATAGTCCTGAATTGCATCTTCAACTACCACAGCCTTGGGAATTGCCGTCGCCATAATCTTTGTTTTCGGACGCTACAGTGAACTCGGGAGGGATAAGATGAGCAATGGATTTCAGGACGAAACAGTAAAAGGCATATTGGTTAATAGATCGGGCTGGCTAAAATCATTGTGCTACACTGTACCAACCAAATTCAGCATAAGCAGCAAAAATCCATGATGAACAGTAAATACCCACTGCTGTTCACACAAACCCTAAAATGCACATATAACCAATTTGTCCGTTTCGAGCCCGACTACACTAACCCCAACTATGCTTTCCTTTTCCAGCTCTATTTAGTCTGAATACACCCCGATGAAACACTATTTTGAGCCATTTTGAGCCATGAATACGACTACCATTTTTGAGCCATGAATTCCCTTCTCAACTCTATTTAGCCTAAATACACCCCGATGAAACACTAGCCAACCCAGATATTATTTCAAACCCAGGCTCAATACTGTCCAGACCAGTTGGTATTCACCGAAAGCCCGAAAACACATATTTAGTTATTTTGACCATCTCGAGCTCGTTTAAACCATTTCCAGCTCCATTTCACCATCCTAGACTCCAATAAAGCTCTAAACCACCCAAATGATATTCTGACCCAAACCCAATACCGTCCATACCCGTAGCCATTCGCAGAAACACATTTATACTTTTTCAACCGTATCAGACCTATCTCACCCAATCTCAACTCCGTTCAGCCAAACCAAGCACCGCCTAAACCCTGACCACCCAAACCTCTTTTCTTTACGTCTTTTGGTTATTTTATTATGTTTTGTTCCCAGGTTTCATTCTGCAAAGAAGGAACTTATTTGCATTTGACTTCCCACGTTAGTATTCGGACCTAGCGAGTTGGTCAGGAGAAGAACTACAAGAGCAATTGAAGCAGGCTCGAAAGCCTACAAAGAAAGGACCGAAGATAGCAGAAAAGGAGACAAATAATATGTTTTTGATCATATTGAACATACATTCCTTTAATTATTTAATTATCAGTATTTTCATTATCTCCTATTTAGACACTGTTATTTTATGTTCAATAAATGTTTAAAATGACATGATACTAGTTATATCCTACCACCTAAAAAACCCTCTTTAATTTGATGGTCATATCCACCTTGATAAGACTTAGTAATACTAAATATATTGCTTAAATAATTATGGTAGGTCAAAATCATTTTATGCTATTAAGAGACATGGCACTTTGCCGATAGAATTTCAAAAATGGTTTTACGGTAAGGAGACATCATGGAAAACCACTGGATGAAAGGGTTCCATGACCTTACCCTAGGGAGAAGGCTTGGACCGAAGAGGTGGCAGTGCCGTAGAGCACTGGGGATCTGGATTGTGGATGGAAGTGGCATCGGTGAAAAGTAATGACTAGAGCCTTATGATGAGTAAAGAACATAGTGATTGCTTAACCACAAGTTTTGATTCGTCAAACCTGATTTAGTAGCTGCTCAACTCGATTGAATATCTACAAATGATAGAGGAAGCAAAGATGCGTTGTATGGAAACAGTAAAACCATACTTTAACAACAGTAGATCCGCTCCAAATCAGGCAGGGCATAGGCCACCCGAGTTTGTTGGGTACGAAATTTACTAGGTAGAGGCTATATAAAGAGATGAGCAATAAAATATCTTGTTTTCTTAACTCGGTCATGGGGGTTGAGAAATCTTGTGGATAAATCTGGACAACTTTGCAGAGTCAAATTATAAATAGTATTCGAATACACCGTGCTTCCAGTAAATAAAGTTATATTTAATGAATGGTTCTAATAGTGAAGCATAAATAGATTTAGAAATGATTCATACGAGAGACAAGACGGGTAATCTCTTGCATTTATACTCTAACCTAGTGACCCTTGTGTAGACATGGCAATGGGTACCGAAACCCGATACCCGGTGGGTTTTACTCTATTAGGGCATGGGTTTGAGTCAATTTCTAACCTATGGGTCTCTTAATGGGCAAAACCCAACCCATCGGGTCTGCCGGGTTCGGGTATGTTCCACCCGTAAACCCATGGGTAATATAAACCCGATCTATAAGAGTTATTGGCTTAAGCTTATTGACCCATAGCCCACTAGTCAAGTACAAGGAGCAATTGATGTCTCTTTTGGTTTTGACTTTTTTGAGCTTTTTTGTGAACTTGTTTTTATACTATTCGTTTGAACTATGAACCGAGAATTGATAGAGTGAACTAGTGATGGGCTAGCATATTTTTTATGCTTGTTTAATTTTTAAATTTAATTATGTCAAATAAGCATCTCTCAGCATGTGTGTTTTTTCGCAATCCATTACAATGTTTTCGGACCATAAGCCTGGTACCCTTTACCCAACCGATCACCACCTAAATAGATTTAGAAATGATTCATACGAGAGACAGCACGGGTAATCTCTTGCATTTATACTCTAACCTACTGACCCTTGTGCATGGACGCCTCTGCAAAACACTGTGAGCTGCTAGCTAGTCTCGACAGGCAGCGTACGCTTTGAATTCTCGCTAGGCTGCCGTGTGTCAGTCAGTCGTCCGAGTGTGTTTCTTCCGGTCAGCAACAGAACATGGCACAGAAAGGCCTCGTTGTCATTGGTCAAACAAAATACTATTAGTACTACTACTTGTCCAGTACTAGTATATAGAGTAGTAAACTGGAAGCTGGAGACTACTGACCAGTGCGTCTACCGCTGCCAGACACATCTTGCATGTCAAAGGTCTCAATTCAGTTGCAATCCATCCGTCACCTTTGCTTTTGTTTTAGCCCATGCATGCATGCATGCATGTAGTAGTATGTGATGTAGGAGTACTAGTTTACTCCCATCAACTACTCTCAATTCCCAAAAGGTAATAAAGGTATTGATATAAATAATGTATATAATTTTGAATTTAAAATTTTGTTTGGAGAATACGCTTTAAAAATGGATAAAAGACCAGAGCCTTCATTTACAGAGGTCAGAGAAAAGGAAATTGAAAATACTAGGGGAGAGAGAAAGGCAAGCTCCTTCCTCTCCTCCATGAGGTGATCCGATTTCTGAAGGAAGCTCTTTTTTCTTCCCTCTGGTTGATCAGTCGGTCTTATCTACGTCTTACCCAACTCATATTTGATCAAAATGATAACTAAACACATCTCCTCGGTTATTTGGGACTCAAGTTGTACAAGTTACTTTGAATTAAATTTGCAAACACATAATTCTTAACTAATCTCGGTTATAATGCCCTAGGGTCCGAAGAAACTCGACTTAAGCCTAACCTCATTCTTGGATAGGC
Source organism: Bonia amplexicaulis (assembly GCA_036346245.1). Lineage (NCBI taxonomy): Eukaryota > Viridiplantae > Streptophyta > Magnoliopsida > Poales > Poaceae > Bonia > Bonia amplexicaulis. The sequence continues at coordinate 16,946,244 of CM070757.1, forward strand.
CATGCACACGTCATAACCGCTTGCATTTTCGTTCTTTCTATTCTCTTAACCGATGTTGCTACTATTAGAAGCCCTAGGCTTATATGTTAGTGCTTCTCAAGCTAAATTAGAAAGGTTGGACTAACTCATACTCTTATGTGCACACGAGACATATATGTCATCATGGGCCTAATTATACATAAATCAAGATTGTCCCAACAACTCCCCTAAAAGGACTCGACACGTCTAATTTAGTCTCAATGCATTATAACCTACATTGGAGCAAATGATCATAATCTCCTCTTGGCACATGTACGAGTTCATCCAGATGCAAAAATTCTAGCTCGTTGAGTCAGTCGGTCTTATCTGTGACTTACCCAACTCATATTTGACACAGAATAACAACACATCTCCTCAACGTTCTGGACTCAACTCTACGTACTTGAATTTGAAAGGCGAACACATCTTCTTAACGTCCCAGTGTAACGTCCTAGGGTCCAAACTGGCTTAGGCCTAACCCCATTCTTGGATAGGCCACACACACGTAGAAACCCACTTGTATTTTCGTCCTCGCTTCATGCAAAACGGTTAACCGAATGTTACTACCATTAGAAGTCCTAGGCTTATATGTTAGTGCTTCTCAAGCTAAACTAGTAAGGTGGGACTAACTCATACCCTTATGTGCACACACATATATAGGTCATCATGGGCCTAATTATATATGGGCCGAGGTGTCACATACACCCCCTCAAAGGACCCGACGTCGCCGTCGGCCTAACATACCCACATTGGAGCAAATTATCATAATCTCCCCTCTTGGCATATATCCGTGCGTTCAGTGCTAGCACATATGCCATGCCGTGTGTCCACTCCGGATCCACACGCGCCATGCGCCATATGCCCGCGCCCATGACCCGCACACGCTTATGTAACCGTGAGCTCATGTAACCGCGAGAGTCGGCTTTGATACCATTTATAATACCTTGAGATCCAAACTGGCTTAGGCCTAACCCCATTTTTGGATAGGCCATGCACACGTAGCAATCCGCTTGCACTTTCGTCCTCGCTTCGCGCAAAATGGTTAACCGGAGATTGCTACCATTGGAAGCCCTAGACTTATATGTTAGTGTTTCTCAAGCTAAACTAGTAAGATGGAACTAACTCATACCCTCATATGCACACACATATAGGTCATCATGTGCCTAATTCTGCATTGGCCGAGGTGTCACACCTAGACTCATCTCATCATAGAGTAGTGTTAGTTTATCATCGCTGAGAACTTTAGCAAGAAGCGTTTTCTTCATCTTCGGTTTGCGGTATTATGACGCAAAGTGTCTATAGTCATTACAATTATAGCACATCATTTTTGCTTTAGCAAGCTTCCAATTATGATGGCCTCGGTCACCACTGCTGGAAGTATTCTTACCTTCATGCTTCAATAATCGGACCTTCCACTCGGCTTAGGCACTGATGTACACTTTCATCTTGATTACCTATGCTTTATAATTACTCCTCGTGAGCATCGAATAATATAGCGAGACGACAAAACTCATCTTCTCCATCACACTAGATGATGCCTCGTCACCGATGACAATTTTCTAGAGAGCATGGCACGATCTTAAGCACGGATCAAGCACTCAGGCTTGCCTTGTTATGGACCGAATGACGGAACATTTTCTTCGATTTTAGGGTAGACAACTGCTGAGCACTGAGCTTTGTTTTTTCCCTTGAACTGAGGGACTAAAGCAAAACAATGCTTTTCAGTGTTGACCGTTGGACGGTTCGGTTTCTACCTTTAACTGAAGACTCGGACCGAAAAAAAATACGCCTCGCAACTCTAATAATCGCGTAGGCTCTGATACCAAATATTGGCTTTGCCCGAGGATACTCCCACATTGCAAATAAACGGAGAGAGCACAAGAGAATTTTCCCTAACGCAATTGAATAGCCGAGTTTTCTGAAATTCTCTATTATCTTACTTGTTTATTACAAAATTGATTACAAGTCTTCTTATTATATAAGCTAATACTCTCTTACTAACATATGTATTCGCACTTCAAGTTGGTCACAAGAGTTACACATAAAGATGCAATCTACTTCGTCTCAGACTCAATTAAAACTCTAAATCAAAATTATTTCCATCAGGTTAATATATTAGACTACTAGTAGTAACAATGAACCATAGCACTGCATGCATATCGACTATCAGCTCTCTCTATTTTCTCCCTAATGTGAAGGCTACAAAAGCTACTATCTATCCAGCAAAGCTCATGCTGCCAATGCATGAATCGATGGAGATGTGATGGAGTAGAAAGCAAGAACAGGCCACCCCCTTTTTCCCTTTCTCTTCCCCTAGCTCATTGTTACCACACTGCAAAAAGGCCTTCAGATTGTCCTAAACATTAACCCCATTTAGATTACAAATCCATGGTAGCTAGCTTTCACCTCTACCACCACTACCCTAGCTAGCTTTCCTTCCTTCCTTTTCCCTGTCCTTGATCACCGCCTCCCTTTCAACAGTGAAAGATGGCGTCTCTTTGGGACCATGCTAGCATGAGCGATGAACATGCAAAGTGCCCCTAATTCTCGTCGACAACGACGACGATGGCGATGCCGACCGATCTTCAGTTTGGCCGGTGGTGAGGTCGCCCTAGGGTGAACTCGAGGTTCAGCTCGCTCGCGCTCGACGTCGTCTCCGACAGGCAGGAGGAGTTCATGTCTGACAGGATCTCTAGGCTCTTGGACTGCATATGATCCTGCACGCACGACAATGACAGTACGTAATTAGTTTGATCTATTGACGTAATCATCGCTTGATTTACAGCTGTTTCAAGCACACTTTAGCTACTGGCTATATGTGCTTGTACCTTGAAAGACTGCTGCATGCTTCCGTTGTTGGACTCACTAGGGAAGCAAGACCAGTCCTCCCTGCAGACAGTACAGTGCCACCAGCAAATGCAACCTGATTAGTTCATTCGTTTCCAGAACATATATAAAAACATTATACCAATGTTCTAAAAAGAGGTCTACTAGGCCGAATACTCGTAACAGGTCGCCCCCATGTTACGAGTATGCAAAACCGAGTAATTAACAGGTTTAACAGGTCTAACCCGATTACTCGGGATACTTAGGTAACTGGCCGATTACAAGGTCACTTACAAGGTGGTAGATGAGTGGAGATGTGGTGGCTCTGCACAGGAGGGAGCCAGGAAGCGGCAGCTCTGTGCTCTTTGTGACTCTCTATGTGCTGTTTATTTGTGCTATTTTGCTTCTAGCACTCCCAATTTCTATTCATTTCAGTATTGTGTGAGAGGAGCAGATAGCTGTGCAAATGTGCTAATTTAATTCATTGGTCTTCTTATTTCTAATCTTATATGCATGGTTTAATTATTTAATTAGCCCACCAAATCCAAATGGCTGGTTTTTCATGGTTATCTTAAGATTGCAAATTAGCCTAACTGTAGCTTTCAGATCATGTTACATTGAAACATGTTATGTCTATTTGATGGCATCCTGCTGATACTACATCCAATGATATGCATTAGAATTTTGTTTTGATGCTATATGAATGTATGTATATAAATCCACAATTTAAATACAAGAACGGTTACAAGGCCAATTACCGTATACTCGCTACAAGGTGAGGTGACCTAGCGAGTAACTGTTACCGAGTTTTAAAACCTTGCATGTTCTTAAATGTAGCTACGAGAGCTACCATTAAATTGTTGGGAAGTGGTGAAATATATTCTTTAAAAAAACATGCACATAATCATGCATTCATTAGCTAATATCTAAGGCTGTCATAAACATGGGTGTGTCTAGGTATCACCCGGATGTTTTCTTTCTAACAATCATCTAAATTTCGGACCGGTGGATTAGAGATCCAACGGCTCCTTTTTTGGAGGGCGGAGATTTTTTTTGGAGGGGGGAGATTTTTTTTTGGAGGGGGCGAGGAGATTTTGTGAAACGGTCACAAATCTGGATGATGGTTAGAAAGAAAATATCCGGATGATGTTTATCAATACCCCATAAACATTGACAACAAAAATAAGGCCAGGAAAAGTTAGGAGTTTGGAAATGTCCTCCTAAAAATATGCTCCCAGCATGTTACTAGCAATTACTTGGTGGTTGTTTCTATGGACACTCTAAGCTGACAAAAGAGCCATGGGCATACATACATACATATGTCTAGGTGATCCATGACAAAAGTTTTCCTGGTCTCCATGAGTAGTACTTTCTGATGAGATCACATTATCTATTGGGAACTGATTCTAATGTAGGAGCAACAAGCTGGGGATGTGCATGTGGGTAAAAAAGAGGCTGCTACTTACTTTACAAGCCGGCCTAAAGTAGCAAAGTGATCTACAACAACAGGTCAAGAGATGACAGGGTGAGGTGACATCGATCAAAAAAGCTTGATCCATGTAGTTTAGCCCTACTTTTACCATATTCATACAAAAAAAAAGTAGCAGCAGCAAAGTATTTCTATAGAAGCATGTGTATATGCACATAGGAGATACTGGCAACAAGCTACTAGTACTAGTACTACATATACTGTATAAGTGCACACACAACAAGCTAGTGATGACCACCTTGAGGAACTATTCCACAGGGCGCCATGAGCGCCGGTGCTGCTCCCATGATCGTTACAGGCTAACCTTCCATGTTGCGCCGCCACCTCCGGCCTGCCGCCGTGCAGGTCGAGCGAGTTGTCGTCGCAGATCTCACCGCCCGACCCGTTCTCAAACCCATCAGCCTGATCTGCTCCCACGGAAATTAAGGAAAACAACGCGAGGAATGCACATTAGCACATTGGTTTACTGCAATATCAGAATATACCAGGACACAATTGAGATGGTGAACAAGAAGAAGATGATGGTGATGGGAAGCACGCATGGAATAGAATAAAATGGAAGGCTGAAGCAGGTTTATGTAAGCATCTATTCCAAAGCGTATATTCACCTGACGAAGCTGCCGGCCTTTCGGTGTTCTTCACAGTCCTGTACATCTGCAGCATGCGGCAACACGGCAAAAGATATTTAGTAATTTGGAGGCACGTATATCTATCTTTATCTATCTCTCTACTACTTGCGGAGAGAAATCAAGAATCTTGGCAAATCACAAGATTTGCAGCTGCATAAAGTTCATGGCTGCAAGATTTGACATGACAGCTTAAGGGAGAGAGCGAGAGACCAAATCAAGATGGAGAAGAACGGAACCCCATTCACATTGACACTGTAGTTGATCATGTGTATTCATGTGTGATGTGTGTGTGCCAGTAGTACACAAGTACTATAGCCATCTAGGTTCGCTAGGGTGCCGAGCCATTGCCATAGATGTGAAGCTTTCCTGTTTGCTTGAAAGACTGACCTAGCTAAGGAGAAGTTTCCATGATATTACAAGAGATGCAGAAGAAGACAAGAGGGTGGCACTGTTGCTGCTTAACCCCATCTGGATCTGGCCATCTCTCTCTCTCTCCCACTTTGATGATCTGTTGCATGTATGTACACTACAGCATTGAGCAGTGTGTAGGAGTACTGGAGTAGTAATTAGCACTGCTACAGCAAAAAAAGACAGGAGAGAGACCCAGGAGATGAACAGATCCATGCATGTGTTTGTGTAACTTCCTTTCTTTCTCACTCACGGTTAATTTGATTGCAACAAACAAGTTACCACTGGTCTACTGCTACGAAGTTATTACCAGAGAGAACTAAACGGAGGCGTAATTAAATGGCTAGTGCATGAGTACGGACTACGTAGTTAGTAAGCAGTAGTTGGTTAATTACCTGCAAGTGAGACTTGACATGAGCCAGGGTGAGATCCTTCACATCAATCAGCTCAAGAACTGACTTTGGCGTTGCCCCTGTGAGATTATCAACACAAACAGCGCAAGAATTAGATCAAGCAAAGCGTCATGAGATCAAGCCTAACACTTGCAGTGCAGTACAGGAACTGTATTCGAGAACAAGACATGCACAAGATATAAACAAGCACACGTGTGAAGCGTTTGATCGAGAGCGTGCAAGCAAATACTACGTACTGTCGTGGCCGCCGAGGAGCTCGACGGCGTGGACGAAGCGGGCGTGGAGGGTGGACGTCCACCGCATGCGGGGCGCGCGCGCGGCGCGCTTCGCCGGGAGCCCGCCGCGCGTGCCCCCGGCGCCGCACCCAGCCCTGCGCCAGGCGCCGGCGACATGGCACGGCTCGCAGTAGCACGGCGCCGCGGCAACGTGCGGCGGCAACGGCGGCGCGGCGTTCTGGTACAGCGGCACGCCCCGTATTGGCCTCAGCATGGCACCGTCGGGGTGGGGGTGGTAGTACAGGCCGACGCCGTGGCCCACGCCGGAAGCGCTGGACGGCATGGGCACCGGCACCGGCATTGGAAGCGGCACGGGCACGGGCACCGGCAGCGACGGCGCCATGGCAGGGTTGCCGCTGCCACTAGCAGTAGGAGGTGCAAAGAACCTCGCGTTTAGGGCGTGGTGGTGATCACGGCCATGGGGTGTTGCACTCGTGGGGAGGCCGATTTGGAGGGAGAGATCCGGCTGGGAAGGGAATAGCTCCATTGATCTCTCTCTGGCTCTCTCTCTCACAGGAGCTTTTGCTAGCTACCTCTCTTCTTTGCTTCTGCCTCCTCTTATACCTCTCTTCTTGAGAGCCTGGCCTCTCTCTCTCTCTCTTGTTTCTTTCTTTGTGCAAGTTGTAAGGCCTGAGCTAGATGGATGCATTCATGCATCCCCCTCTTAAGCGAGTGGAAGAGAGAGAAAGGGAAGGGGTAGAAATGTAAAGGGGTTCGGGGGAATATGTGAGGATTAGTAGTTCTATTCTGTTAGAGAGAGAGAGACAGGGAGGAGCGAATGAGAGAACGAGAGAGCCAGCATAGCATACTAGCTATAGTGTTATGGAGAGCAAAGTGTAGGGTCTGTTTGCAAGTCAAAAGTCGAACGGTTTTGATTTTTGATATAGTACTTAACTTTTAAACGAAGTATTTTTCAAGACGGTGTCTACAAGTTAAACGTAGTACATGTTAAAAGCCTAACATCCGTACCAACCAAAATCGTACATGAATATCGGTCTCTTCGTAATCTGTACCGTAAATAGCCAAAATTCAAAAATTTCAGCCAAAAACCATAAGCTGCAGCAAAAAAGAACATGCACTACAGTTTCCTACCAAAGGTGGGTGATTGAGTTAAAAGGTTGTGTTTTAGTTGGGTGGAGCTTTTGTCTAAAATAGAATAGTAACGATAAGAAGAATAGCTATTGAAATAAAAATTGGAAAACAATATTTGAAAGACGCAAAGGAGGCAATCGGCTGATAACTTTTGGAAGCGGCTTGGAGAAGTTGCTTTTTGAAACCAATGTATTCAAATTGACTTCTGTCTTCTGAAGTTGAAGCCGATTTCAACACCCCCTAATAATGCATGCTTATAGCTGAAAGTATGGGCTAGAAGAAGTGGCTTTTAGAAGTCAAGGTGTTCAAATCGGCTGGAGCTAATGGATTTTTGCTGAACTGATTTAGAAAATGAAAAAAATAAAATATACATCTCTATGGGTGAAAGAAATCCAATTCTTCTCTATTTTCTCCATTTTCTAATGTTCTTTTCTTCTCCTTTCCTTTCTCTCTCCTTCCTCCTTTTTCTTTTCCTATCCTTTCTTGCCTTTTCTTTCCTACCCTCCCTTTTTCTTTTCTCTCGTTGCTGCTTCTCTCTCCTCTGCTCGTGCCGCTGCCATCGCACCTCACCAGCAGGTGAGCGCGCCACCTGCGCCGCCTCCTTTTTTCCTCTCCTTCCTCCTCTCTCTCTCTCCTCCCTTCTCTCTCCTGTTCTCCCTCCTGCGTATGCGACCGCGCAGCACGGCACGGCCATCGTAGAGCTCGGGTAGCAGGCCAGCCTCGTCATGGCTAGATCTAGAGCTCCAAGGTGAGCTCCCACATGTCTACCTCCTTTCTTTATCTATTCCTCTGCCATGGATAAAAGCAGGTTTTCAAAGCTGCTTTTGTAAGATTAATGTTCAAATTGACTTCGAGCTTCTGGCAGTCGAAGCTAAAAGCCCGGACCGATTTGAACAGGCCCGTAGGACTCACTGTTTAGGGGACTTGAGAAGAAGATGATGATGATGACACTTTGAATTGAAGTGCTGCAGCAGGTTGCTTTGCTTGGGGTAAAGATTCCAATTTTCCACTTTTATGCTTTCTTTGTACTACATGTATGGTAGGCTAGCCAAAAGGGCAAGTTCCTTGTTCTTGTGCATGCAATGCAAGGCTTTTGTTGGATGCGAGTAGGGGTGGAAAACGGTAACGAATAATTCGTTTTATCCGATATTCGTATCCGAAAAAACACGAATATGGTAAGTAAAATCTGTATTCGAAAATATTTATATTCGTATTTGAGAATATTCGTATTCGTATTCGAGAATATTCGTATTCGTATTCGAGACTATTCGATTCGTATTCGATTCGTTTCTAGAACCCATGAAAAATCCGTACAAATTTTGTGATTCAAAATTTGAATTTAGGTGGTTTAAAACTGGTAACCGGTGAAAAATCGGCAAAGCCGCTAGGAATATGTTTTATCCGATATTCGTATCCGAGAAAATCCGTATTCGAAAATATCTGTATTCGTATTCGAGAATATTTGTATCCGTATTTAAGAATATTCGAATTCGTATTTATTTTCGTTTTAAAATATGGATTCGTATTCGTATTTGAGACTATTCGATCGTATCCGATCCGTTTCCACCCCTAGATGCGAGCTCCTCCTAAGCTTATTGTTTATACATGTTGGGGTTGGTGGCACATGTTTTTCTTGTTAGGATCCCACTCATCCACGCATCTCTCTCTACGCACACAAACAAAGCTTATTTTGATTAGTTCCAAAACTATATATAAGAAGTTTTTGAACTAGGCAGGACTGCCTTGTATTACTTTCAAAGGGAGAGTGAAAATAGAGAGGAGGGGGTGGGAAGCGGCCAAGAAGCGGCCTAACAAGAAATTAAATTATTGATACAAGAAGATTTGTGAGCTCCTGAAGCCTCTTGCCCCCTGCTAGGACCCAAGCTCCTACTTCATCCTTAATGGTGGCGATCAAGAGGGGTGCAGTTGCCGTCAAACGGAAAATACGAGCGTTTCGTTCCTTCCAAATTTTCCAAACGACTAGCATCACTAGAGAAGCCATAGCCTTCTGCGGTGTTCCAGGCGAAACAACAACCTCCTCCCACAAATATCGGACCGAGTGGAACGCCCGCCAGGAAGCTGACTTATTGGAGTCATAAGTAGTCCATTGTGCTATGGATGTCCAAATTCTTGTGGTAAAGCGGCACCCGACCAGTAGGTGTAAGGCAAATTCCAGTTCCTGTCTACATAGAGGGCACATGAGTTGATTAGGCCAGCCACATTTGGCTAGGCGGTCCACGGTCCATAGTCTGTTTTGTAAGGCCAACCAGGCAAAAAAATTACATTTCTATGGCGCCCAAGTTTTCCAGACTAGAGGGTTCATGGTGGTTTGAACCGTCCCAAAGAACTGTGCTTTGTATGTTGATACGATCGTGTACATGCCGTTGGTGGTTAGTTTCCATGTGATTGTGTCGTTGGCTGCCTCGTGTAGAGTAATCGTGGATGTGTGTCTCTAGATGGAGATCAATACGTGTATGTGCTATGGTGTTATGTTGTCTGTCCATGTTAGGTGATGAGGCTAGTTGTTTCCGTAGGGTACTTTTTTTCCTCCTGGTTGCCTTGAAGATCATGGACGTGATATCACAAAGTCTATTGCCGTCAGCCTAGGAGGAGGTCTAGAGCAATGTCTTCATCCCATTGCCTATTGTTATGGTTGTGGCCGCTGCGAAAAGACGGTGATCTAGGTTGTCGCATGGGGTTTCCATTCCTTTCCAGGATTTGGTTTGAGCTCCCTATTCCTGCCAGAACATCTAAGTCTGAGGGCCCTAGTGAAGCGCTCTAGGTCCAGGATTCCCAATCCTCCCATATGTGTAGGCCTACTGACTCTATCCTAATTGTCCTTGTAGCTTCCACCCGTTAGCTGCTACTCTGAACCAGCCCAAAGGAAGCGTCTCATCCGTCTATTAAGTGATTTGATCACGCTTTTCGATGCCTTGATGGCCGTAAGGAAGTAGGTCGACTGGGGTGTTAGAATGGATTTAATCAGGGTTTTCTTGCCCGCTAGAGTCAGCAACTTGCCACGCCATCCTACTAGACAGCTTGCATATTTGTCTTGCAATACTTGGAGGTCAACCTTGTGAAGTCTTTTGATTGCGAGCGGTAGGCCTCGGTACTTCATTGGGAAAGAGGCATTTTGCACAGGTAAGTCAACAATATTTGTCGTAGGTCTATGTGGTTGTAGCTTATTGGTGCCTCCTGGCTTTTCTAAAGATTGGTGCACAAGCCTATTGCGTCGCTGAATTGTTGAAGAATTTGGACAAGGGTGCAGACGTCTTGTTGCTCTGGTACTAGGAAGATGGCAACGTCGTTCGTTTAAAGGAAGGTTAGGAGAGTGACTGGGCGACCCCCAAGGGCCCGTAAAGCACCAAGTTATGTTGCAATGTCCAAAATTTTTTGCAGCGGATCAATCACTAATATGAAGAGGAAAGGAGATTACGGGTCACCCTGTCGGACCCCTATTTGGTGTCGGAGTTTATCCCCTGGAACTCCATTCAGGAGAATTTTTGAGGTGGCAATAGATAAGAGGCATACGACCTAGTCTCTCCAGCGTGTTGGGAAACTCCTGTTTTCCATAAGGTGAAGCAAGTATTCCTAACGGACTGAGTCGAAGGCCTTCGCAATGTCGAGCTTGAGAAGCAAGGATGGCGTTCTGTTTCGGTGGTATTTTCTTGTTAGGTTCCGGACATAGAGGTAGTTGTCTTGAATGCATCTCCCTCTAATGAAGGTGCTTTGGCTTGGTGAGATAAGCTCATTCATGTAGGGCATCAGCCGCAGTGACAAGATTTTGTAATGATTTTGGAAACATTGTGAATGAGGCTAATGGATTTGAAGTCTCCTGCAGAGGTTGAGCCATCTTATTTCGGTATCAGGATTAAGTTTGCAGTATTCAGATAAGGAAAGTTGCTTGTTCACAGGCTGAAGAAAGCCTATAGAGCATCCATGAAGTTATCCTTTATAATGCCCCAACATGCACGGTAGAAGGTTCTGTTGAACCTGTCAGAACCTGGGGCTTTGTCAGCTGGCGATTGGAGTATCGCTGATGCGTCTCATGTTCGGTGAAAGGGAGCAACTAGGGGTTGCAGGTCTATTCGAGGCAGCTGTAAAGCCTCGCAATTGAAGGAGCTGACTGCATGGGATCTTTGTCCCATGAGTTGGCTAAAGTGATTGAAAAGTATATTTGCTTTATGTTCATGTGTCACCACCCATTTCGGGCCCATGGATAGCCGCTGGATAAAGTTCTTCCTCTTTCTACAATTCATTTGAATATGAAAAATTTTTGTGTTTGCATTTCTCTCTCATGGCCAATTGATTCGTGCCGTCTGTTTCTTCCTAGCCTTTTCAATTACGGTTAGGCCCATCACCCTTTTCTTTAGACGCGTTAGTAAGTCCCTCTCTTCTGGTGAAAGGGATCTATTATCTTGTGCGATGTCCAAGCGCAAGATGATCCCTTGGGCTATATGTAACTGGAATTTGTTTTCCGGGAACATTTTCTTACTCCAATCTTTGAGCCTTTCGCCGTATTTGCCAATTTATTGTTTAGCATTAGAATAGAGTCTAGCCTAAGGGATGGTTCCCCCAAGCTTATTGCACTATGTGTGGGAATTGCGGTAGCCGAGTTCGGCAGTTTTTGAAGCGAAAACTATTTATGAGAAGTAGCAATATGCTAGCTAGCTTGGTTCATGTAGTGTGTTGCTGGGTTTCTCTCACGAGGAAACTTTTGGCTTTATTAAACTGTCTCGCTTATACATTAGTAGTTCACAACGAGCACATGAGTTGGTTCAGAGTTCAGGCATTAGTGTGAAATCTTGGCTGGTTTCTCATACTGTTGGGGTAGTTTTCTTGGCAAAGCTACCTTTGCGTCGTTCTTGTCACCAAACAGCTAGCTTTGGTTTCAGACGAACAAAAGCAGTGTATTGCCGGGGATTCGGTACTATCAATTACCTCTACCATTACACAAACAACAGTGCTCAGCTGGGAACCCAAACAACTGAACAAGAACAAATTAACTTCAACCATTGCATTTGCCCCCATTTTGCAAGACAGATGCCCAGTGAAGACAGAAGTACTAGTACTCCATAAAGAATATTCCTTGCACTGTTCAAAGACTTCAAGATGAGTACTACTCTACTAATTATAAACTACTAAAATTTGAAGGCATTTGCTGGATTAGCATGTCATGGTATTCCGAAATGCAACCTGTCAGCAGCATTAATACTGCTTATACAAAACATTGATTTTTTTAAAACAAAATACGGTCCTAAGGAGCCTAACCCTGTTTCATTATAGCAGTAACAGTTCCCAGATATTACAAAGAAGGATGAAAAATTAACACAATTACAACCATATCCTTCTTCCATGGCATTGTATCTAACTTCACTAGTCAGTGAGGAATGTTGGAACATATTGCCGGAGTTGTTGTAGCAGGTCGGCAGCAACCTTAAATCCACCTCTTTGCCAGTGATACAGAAAGCGGCCGGCTTGAACCTTCTCTTGTGATTGCCGGTGGTAAAGTATGTAGCCGGCAAAGAACCTAATTTGAAACTTCCGAAGATATTGGGGATGGCCGGCGTGAACCAAATGACGAAGAGTAGTAGGATGTGTAGCTCACTTGGAGACCGTTGTACATCTACTCGATGGCACATGTCTCCTCTGCTACACCGAGTGCCTAAGAAGGTAAAGATCGCCGATGTCACCAATGAGAAAAATGTCGAGGATGGTGAGAAACTGACGCTCAAAACCTGACAGCTTGACTCTAAAATAACCAGATCTGGCAAAGAGCTTGCAATTTTTGCCATGGATTTGAAGATGGGAACAACTATACTGCCAAGAAACAAAGAAGAAGGAGAAGGGGGCATACACAATGGCCAGAGAGACGACACACCAGCCAGCAGGCGATAAACGCGAATCCACAGGGGGAAGATGCTAGAGTGGTGGAGCAAACCTTGGATCACCGGCACCGGTCGGGGAAGTCGTCGGGATGGACAGCGACGACAAGACGCTTCTACTGTACAAAGCAAAAGAAAATTATACAAAGAAAGGGAAGGAAGAAGCCTAGCCTACTACTATACAAGGGATGGGTCTCTCGCCCTACTCGACGCCAGCGATTAGCTGGAGAAGGGGGAGGGGCCGAATGTAGGCGAATCGGAAGAAACTATTAGGAGATAGAGATAGAGTTGTATTAGGAGATAGAGTTTGGATTCTATTTCATATATGTCTTATCTCTATATGGCATATCTCTTGTACTCTCCTATATATATGATCATTTGGGTCTCATATCATACACACACAATATTCATAACATGGTATCGAGCCTAGGTTTCATATCTAGCTTCGTTCATCTTCCGTTGTCATTTGCCCGGGAGAATCGATCTCTCCGGGCGGTCATCTCGGCCGATGTCGAGACTCCCCATTGCCGCCAGCAGGTGCTGCAGAATCGGCGGCCTCCGTCGGCGAGTACGTGGGATGGCGCCATTGGTCTCAGCTGTCGCCTCGAGCGCCGCTGCTCCACTTGGCGCCGTCGTCGCCGGCCTCGGCCTCCCACTTTGTGCTCGTGTGCCACCGTCGTCGCCTCCGGTATCGTCGCCTCCGGCACCGAGTGCGAGGCGGCCTTGCCGCCCCGGCCGCTCTCCTCCCGCCGCTTTGAGGCGCCCGCCGACGACGAGCCTCGGCTTTCTCCCGTGTCGCCACGTGCGGCGCTTGCTCGGCGGCGGCGGCGCCTTGCTCGGCCGACCACACCTCGGCCGCCCGGTAAGCATCCGGTCGCGTCTTCACGCCGCCGCTCTCGCCCCGCGCGTCGGCCGCTCGAGCACGCCTCCTCGGCTCCCGATCTCTGCCGCCGCTCCGATCTTCGCCGCCGCTCGGATCTATATCGTCGTCCCTTGGGCTCACCGGCGTCGGCGGATCGCTTCTCCGGCCGGAGTCAACGGTCCCGCTGGCGCCTCCGCCGCCGCCGCCTCCTCCTCGGCCTCGGCCGAGGCGTCGCCGCGCCTCCTCCCGTCTGCTCCGCGCCTCCGGTAGCCGCCGCAGCCTCCGTCTCGCCATCTCTGCTCGCCCGGCGCTCCGCCCGCCGCCCGCGCCCGCGCCTCCGCTCCCGCGCCCGCACCGGCCGCGCGCCGGGCGCCTCGCTCCCGAGCTCGCGCCGCCTTGATGCCGCCGCCCTCATGGGGAACCTAGTTTTGGTTCCCCATGGTAACACAAATTAATAGTTGGGTGGTGGCCCAACAAGACAAGACAAAAAACCCTCGACGCAGCGGGACCGGATCCGCGCTCAAGCACTTCAACGTCGGCGAGGCGCCCGTCTTCGATGGCCTCAGCCGGCGTCGCGTCCTCGTGGATCGAGGCGCGCGTCGCCCTCTCACCGCCGCCGCCGCCTCACTGGCCACCCTCACGGCGCCTCCCGGCTCAGTAGCGTCGGCGTCGGCCTCGTCTTCTCGGCCTCCCGCCGCCTCGCGCTTTCGACTTGCGCGCCAAGCCGCCGGCGCCGCTCGGTCCCTGGACCTCGCCCGACGGCCTCGGAGGCCTCCGTCGCTCCGTCGGCCTCCCTAGTGGCCCCGCCGCCTCCTCCACTTGCCAGACGTCGGCCTCCTCTTCTGCGCCGCACGTCGGCCTCCCGGTTCGGCCCCACCATCGCTTCCCGCATGGCTCCGTCGTGCTCGCCGCTTTCGCCGACATCTCTTCTGGTAGCTCGGCTGCGCCATGATCGTCTTCCTCGGCCTCGTCTACCGCTCCCGAAGCCACCCCGGCTCTCCCACTCGACTCCACGGCCGCCTCCGGCCTCCCCATCGTCTCGCGGCACTGCTGCGCGCTTCCCCGCATGGCTCGTGGTGCTCGCCGCTTTCGCGGCATCTCTTTACTATCGCTCGTGGTCGTCTTCCTCGGCCTCGTCTACCACTCCGGGGCCACCCGGCGCCTCTGCCGTCCTCGTCCGGATCGGCTTCCTTCTTTGTCGACTTCTTGCCGTGCTCGCCGCCCTCGGCTTCCGCCCGAGGCGCGGCCTCTTCGCCGCCGATCCGGCCTCCCTGCACCGCGCCTCCGTTGCGCTTCTTGTGCATTGCGCCGCTCGACTCCACCGTCGCTCTGCCGACTCCGTCGTCTGAGGTCGGCCGTTACCGACCCCGCTCGACTCCACTGCCGCTACGCCGTTCGTTTCAGTGAGTCAGTCTTTAATTATATTTCTTTGAGTTTTCCGTTGCGTCCATCCAAATCCGTAGTCTCTAATCTCTAGTTCGTCCAAGCCGTGCGAGTCCACAAATTTATTGTCAGTCATAGAAGTGTAGGAATTTTATTTTGCATGGCAGCAGCCGCCGCTCTATTCTTTGACGAGCTTTTAACGCCGTCGCGCTTCTTCTGCACTGCGCCTCCGTTGCGCTTCTTGTGCATTGCGCCGCCGTCGTCGCCGTCTCGAGCTTCGATCTGCGCCGTCATGCTTCTATCTATTCCTCTTCGGCTTGATTTGACAGTTTATTCCAAGGCTGCACGTAACGACGACATCATCAAGACTCGGATTTCGGATTTTTCTTGTTTTAATGTTAACTCCTTTTTCAAATGCAATGCTATTGCATACGCCTTGCATTTGAGGGGGGTGTTAAGGAGATAGAGATAGAGTTGTATTAGGAGATAGAGATAGAGTTGTATTAGGAGATAGAGTTTGGATTCTATTCCATATATGTCTTATCTCTATATGTCATATCTCTTGTACTCTTCTATATATATGACAATTTGGATCTCATATCATACACACATAATATTCATAACAGAAACGAGAGAGGAGGGTGGGGCAGAGAAGGAGAAGTGGAATCCAGGAGAGCAAGGTGGGCACTCCCTTCCTTTCTGAAAGTGTTGACCAATACAAAACATTGAATTGAATGCAGAATGTATGTACGTAGGAGTAAACAATTGGATACTAATACACCATACTCTCTTAGAGCATCTCTAATAGTGTTATCTTAGTTATTTCTTAACTATATTAAATAAGTAAAATCTTATATGGAAGGAGAGAGGATATGATGAGAGATAATATGATGTCTCTTATACAAGAGACAAGTTAAACCCGTAAACCAACATAAATAGTGAGATAGTGTAAGATAAAATGCTAGGATAAACATAGTATAAAATAGTTAGAGTAATAATCTACTATTAAAGATGCTATCTTTAAAACTATCTTCAGATAAAATAGAAATCTTAGAGCCAACCTCAAAAAATAAACTATCACCCAAGTTTTACTCCTACTTCGATGGCCAAGATCAGACAAAGAACAGAACCACTGCTACAAGCACTGTATACTCTTTCTCTCTCCAGAGTAATGTGGAAGAACCAAACCAACCCAACCCAACGCAATGGTTGCCTGAGAAAGCTTTTGGTTGGATCGTTGGAATTGGTGCTCGCCAAGACTCGCATAACAGACAATAGTTTCACTGTTGAGGCTAGCAGCCGAGCGCTGCCTGCTGCCTGCTGCCGTGAGGTCATAGGAGGTCACCTCAATCGAAGATCTGGAAATACACCCTACCCCAGAGTCAAAACAACTTTCCTTTCCTCCATGTACTTCTAGTAGTATATAAAAAATTGAAATAAATCTGCACTGCCCCGCAACAGGTACACTTGCACTATTCCTTAGAGGAACTCATTGGATTGTAGAGGAGTATTGCGAAGAGTATATCTACGTAAATGGAGTAGTATAATATGGCAAAGACGAACTTTATATTGTTTGTAATTTAAATTACAAAGTTGTCGTTTTTTCAAAATACGCACGCCATTTGGCAAGAAGATTGAAAACACTGTTGATACTGACCTCATACCAAATCCTAGACAAGAGCATCACGCTTGTGGCAAATATTTTTAGCTTAACGGTAGCTTTACAGTCGCCGTATATACTACTGTTTTTTCTCTACATTCAAACGCAATTAGTCAGTTGACAATCGGACCACACCAACGAGCAATGTGGCATAAGAAGGATTGACTGCACAGGACGTCTTCTAAATTGTTTTAACACTGACATAACAAATTTAAACATCTTCTGAAAGTGTCACACTGACACTGAAGAACAAAGTTTTACTGCACTAACCTTGTGCACTTAGCAAAGCTTCTGATCACTGATCCATGTTAACTAGTACCACTAAATGTCCCCTGCAAAAAATAAAATAAAATAACGATATCGTCGGCCTCGTACGCCGCCCACGGCAGCGCAAGGCAAATCACCAATAGTGTCCTCGGAAACGTAATACTCCTACGCAGAGAGAGAGGACGAACACACACAGGTACAGTTGATGTTCTTGCCGCTCGGACGACGATGCATGGAACAGGGCGACGACGGCATCAAGTCTTCCATGGAATTTAATGGCGTGCATCGGAAACCGTGCACGGGTGGTGGTGATTTGTTTACAGGTTAGAGCAGTAATTAGCCTTCTTGGACCGCTCGCTGGCACCGCAAGTTCAGGGCCGATCTGTCAGTTAAAAACATCCATCGATCCTAGCAGTTCTAGCGGTGTCGGCATGAGATGGGCGAGATCGCGGTGGGCATGCATGTGAGGGTTCAGAATTCAGATGATTCGAAGTGCTTTCAGTAGGTACTGCTCTGTAACAGTAGGTCTGGAGTAGGATTAACTTGATCAAGCAGTGCTAATGTGGTGTTGTCTTGGAGTGTGGTGCCCGTAATTAACTTTGTCCCGATCTGCGATCAGTGGTGTTGCATTACTTAGAGATGCTCTAGTTGTCGAGTTTTTGACTCGATCTTCTCGGTTCTCTCTCTGGGCTCTGAGGACGATTTTACCGAGGATATGGCATATATTTTACGGTATATTCTACCGTGAGTAGGAGATGATATTAGAAATTAGGTCTAATTATTTATTTTTTAAGGGCATTATAGATTTTTCGTTGTAAATCTAATTTTTAGGGTATTACTAAGCCAACTAGGGTTGAAGCTACTACTCTTGTGCCATTCGATCTCTACATAGGAGATTACAATTATAACCTTCGAGGATTCTAGGGCTTAAACCGTCAACTGTGTTATAACTAAATCCTAACTAATCTAAACCATAGATAAAAAATAATAGCAAAAATTGAATGGAGTGTATCGTAAGAGAGCTTGATGCACACTAATACTCAGTGATGGATCTAGGGCTAAAATTTAGGTGAGGCTAACGGGACAAGACCAACAACAAAAAAATGAACGAAACATAAATCGAACTATCTTTTATAATCTAAAATCATATATAATTAGAAGAGGGATAAAGTAAAAATACAAAATACAACAAAATTTGTATCTTGGTAATGTGTAGTGTACTCCTAAAGCGTATAAATATATGTAATTAGCATTTATACACTAAAATTAGCAAATTTAGTGATAAAATCAGAAATTGTGATTGTGAATAGTTATAAAGATTGAAAAAGGATATGACATACCATTAAAGCGCTAGGATTGAGTAGTGCAAGTATGAGACAATAGCATTCTACAAGATTTCATGTTTTGAAAGTATTTTCTAGTTCTATCATCATCAAAGCTTCTAAATATCTCTCTCAATGTAGCATAGTATCAAGTCACTTAACCACTCATCTGCTACTCTATTATACAAATCTGTCTTGATAATATTCATTGCTGAAAAGATTTTCAACCAATGATGTTGCCACTGGAAGGATTAGTGTTAGCACAACAAGGTGATAAACTAACATAAAAGTCATATTTTTTTTCATGTTTCAACCATTTTTTGAGCTACCTTTGCAATATCACCACGTGCATAGAATTCTACACTTGTCCTGACATTGAGAACAAAGGTTTGAACCTGATTTCTTGACAACAAACGGTCAATCATGTCGAAATCATCAGCATAAATCTTATCAAGTCGAACAAGTTTATTTACATCAAATTTGAAGAAAGTGTTCCTTGGATTAAGACAAAACATGCATACCAGTAACTCTAAAGAAACTTCATTGAACAGATGGTTCACGTCTGATGTTGCCTCTTTTGTCTCTTTTTAATGCAGAGCGAGCCTTTGTGGCTTTGCCGGTTGCTAGTCTGCCTCCGGCCTCCATCCCTCACTCCCTTCCTCAAGGAGCAGCCAGCAGGCCAACCAGGCCTTAGTCCCTCTCCTTATCTCTCTCTCTCTCAGTAGAGTTCTCTACGTTGATAGCCATCACAGCCACCCAACTCCTCCCTCTCAACCTCTTCCCTTCTGCAGATTTCCTCTCCTCTTCCTACGCTCTCCAGATATGGCAGCTAGGCTCCTGGTCAGTGCCTCACTGTCTGCATGAGCGCACTGGGCGCAGCCCTCTCACCCCCACCCATAGCAGCATGGGCCGTCCACTGGAAAGATGCCCCTAGTTCCCGCCCACGACCCATTGGCGGCCAGCCGTCGCCTACTCGATCGTGGCCCATGCAATCCACCCCCCCTCCTGCTTGAGCTGCCCGTCGGCCTGCGTCAAGCCTCAATTGCCTCTAGACCGCCCGCCCGCACCCACCAGTCACCAAGCACAAGAGTCAAGAGGAATCAATCACCGAGCTCAGGAAGAATGGAAGGATCTATTGTTGCTGAATTGGTTGGGCACATATGGGCTTCGATAGTTTCAAACTTATGTTCTTCAGAACTTCTACTTCTACCTCAGTCTCACTCTCTGAACTCTCTCTCACCGATGACCATGGCGCCCCATAGATGGCTAGGGGGTATCTACTCTTCAGCTTGAGGTAAGGTGGCGCCAGCCCCTTGCCCCCTTGTAGGTCCGCCACTGCTAATACTCCATATTATGTAGCTACAACCATGTTAACCTTTTGCATAGACCATTTGGTGATGCATCGTTTGATTAGATTTGAAGGACTTGAGGATAACAATTAATTTATGTGATCTAGCTATAGGACCCAATTATTTTCGGTTCTAAATTTTGAGGGCCTCAATTGACACTGCCCTAATCAGCTTGGCTTCTTGTGGTGCAGGGGTGGTCCCTCCATAGTTCATGGATGTTTAGCTGAATATCCATTATTTTTTGCAAAAAAATATAATATATACTAGGTATATTATACATAAATACTCTTAATTGAGTCAAAATGATACATTTTTATACCTAAAAATATAAATCATCCTAATCCAACCCACCTCCTCTCTCAGCCTACTAGAGCTCCTTATACGCCTATTAGACCTACCACATCCTAAATTCACTAAGGCCCCAACCGGTCACCCAAGTTCTAACCCTAACTGGCTCATCTCTTTCTCTCAATGCATGAAGGGTAAGGGAGCGAGCGAGGCAGAGGAAGCAGGTAGGCAAGCTCACGCATGGCGCGGCGGCCAAGGAAAGAAAGAGGGACGGCGAGAAGGCAAACTAATTACCAAATCAGGGACACGCGCACTAGGAGCGAAGTGAGGCCGTGAGGCGTTGCGGTGAGCAGTAAAAATTTGCAGATTTAAAATTTTTGTAGATAGTGTTGGTTAAATAGCATAAAAATTTGAACAAGTTAGCATGGTGATTATAAGGAACAATGAAATGTCTATCCCTAAAACTGCATGAAGGATTGTAGAGTTAAAATTATATTTTACTTAATTATTTTTAATTTTTATATTACCTTGAGATGTTTTTAATTTGGACAATTTGTACTTCAATTTTTTTCATCGAGGAGCTTTCTTTTTCGTTTAAGTAATATTTTATTAACTCCAAACACCTATATCAGAAATACTGTCTACCACTGTTGTGGTGTACTACATGTAGACAGAAACGGCTCGAAGTGAGCTAGAGGGACCATCAGATTCATTCGTACCACTACGTGTGATGCATCAACCAATGTCAACTCTTCCTAGAAAGATGAGTAGAGTAGGATCCATTGATTAAGATAATGAAGATTGATTAGCACCGATATAAGGCGTTGTTCTTATTTTTGGTTCGGTTTGAAGAAGCTAAAAATTAATAGGAATAATTAGCCTTTTGAAACTATTTTTCTACTTCTCTTATTCTCGTTTCGCTTTGAGGATAAGTCAGGAGGTCACAGTCATATCACATACCTCATTCCTATCGTTCATGTCTCACACACACATATCAATGTCATTTTTTGTACATTCATACCTTTTAAATTAACTCTTTATAACTGTTATTATTTATTTTCAACCGAAAACATTTAACACTAACTAAAGGCTATCACCAGAATCAAATTCGAACGCCCCTACATAATAGCACCTCGTCCTGCGTCCTCTCTGCCTTAAAGGCAGACATTTTAGTCTAGAAGCAAGGAAGGTTTGGCAGGGTCGCTGCTGCGTCCTGACCACTGCTAAAGAATATTAGACTGCTTAACTTGTGCATGTGTGTGTGGCAGCCTCGATGAGGAATCTAGCTCCTGTATGATATGATATGATACAGTACTCACAAAAAAAAAAGAAAGAAAGAAGGAAATTAAAAAAGCTAGGTTTTACTTTGACCATCCATCCTTGGGTGATTGTGCGGTGAGCGGATCGAGCTCACGTGATGTTCTTATACAACTGAGATAGCTCTGCATTTTTGTCTCTCGTCAGGTTGTCACTAGCATTATACTACTTCGTTCATACTGGTATGCAGTGTTCGTCGCACACGTGAGCATGGCAATGCGTGAATGGATCCGTTATTTTGCATCGGTAGATCAGTTGACACGTATATAGTAGTATGAAATGTTCAAAGGGCGCAAAGAAGTACATTCGATACTCGTTGCAGAGTTGACTTGGGATATTTCATTTAGGTACATGCATGGTGCATGCGCCATTGATTATCCAGGCTAAGGATTAGGTCCCGCTCGGTTTGGCTGAAAAATAGTGATTTATGACTAAAATTGCATTGTAGTTGACTGAAATTACACTGTAGCTGAAGACGACTTATTTGGCGTAATTAAATTTAAAAATTTTAAAAATAGAAAAAATATGTTAGCTCATTACGGACAATGTAAATGAATACGGGAAAAAAGAACCGGCAAAAAAGCTCTAAAAAGCCAAAGGTCAGAAAAAGACGAAATTTATGAATAGTAAAAGATAAGTCAGAAGCCAGAAGCTCAAGCCGAAATGAGCGGTGCTCTCTCGCTCAATGTAATATATTATCAAGTTACTTGACCACTCATCCGCTACTCTATTGCACAAATATATCTTGATAATATTCATTGTTGAAAAATCTCTTTCTACCAATGTCGTTGTCACTGGATGAATCAATGTTAGCTCAATGAGGCGATAGACAAATGAGAAAGTTCTATTTTCCCCCTATTTTAACCATCTTTTGAGCTAGCTTTGCAATACCATCACATCCATGGAATTCTATACTTCTCGTAATATTGGGAACAAAGGTTTGAAGCTGATTTCTTAACAACAAATGGTCAGCCATGTCGAAGTCATCAGTATAAATCTCAGCAACTTGATTAAGCTTATTTACATCAAACTTGGAGAAAGAGTCTCTTAGATTAAGACAAGACATGCATACTAATAACTCTAAAGAAACTTCATTGAACCAATGGTTTATCTCTAATATAATAGTATCAATAGCAGTAATGAAAATCTCAGCATGGTAATAATGAAGGTAACTCACTGTATGGTTCCTACGTGCAGACATACCTCTAAGTAGAATGAGTTCTTCCATATTTAGCATATGAATCTCATTTGCTTCACAAAAGCTTTTCACTTGCTGGAATAATAGCTCCTACTTATTGTCCCTCACGTGCTCTAAGCGCACTTTTACATCTATAAGCAAACCCATGGCTTCAATAATATTTTGATCATTACTTTTGCAAAGCAAGTGATAACTCACTTGAATGCTTAGCAAGTCTATCAATAAATGCAAGATGGAAACAAATTCAAAACGTTCTATTTTCTGTATCAAACCGGATGCTCCATCATGACTTGATGGTTGACATGCATTTTTTACTCAGAATCTTTAGAACCTCTAACACCGCCTCTCACACTTGGTAAATGTGCGGTAAGGTTTTTAGATGAGAGCCCTATGTAGTATCCGAAAGTCTAGCTAGGCTTATTTCTTGATGCAACCCTATGCTAGTGATAGCCTTACCATTCTCTAGCTTCTCCAACAAGATATCTTGACGTTTTGCAAGCATCACATCCATTCTCTTACAAGATGCACTCATAGTGGTAACTATCAAGGGAACATAGTTTAACAAATCAGAAATAGCTCTACTACAGCTTGCAACAGTCATAACCACTAACTACAACTGATAGGCAAAGCAATGGACATAGAAAGCTTACGGATTCTCATATCAGATCTGTCTTTGCAAGTCATTGAATTCTCCTCTTATATCTGAAGCTCTGTCATAACCCTGCCTATGTAGCATAGAAATTGATAATTGGTGCTTTCCAAACAAAGCAAACAAAACTTTCTTCAATGCAGCACATGTACCAAAAATTTCGGGCTTTCTAGGATTCTTAAAAAGAAAATAATAGAAACAAAAGGCCGCATCCTTTTTCACACTTTATTCTGACCAATCAAATTTGTTGTACCAAGATTGCTGAAATACCCTTGAACAATTATTTTACATTTTGTGAGGAAAATCATGGCTTTTTGGTTGGGTTGGACCTCTCAACAAATGCGTCATCCACACTTGATCTCTAATTTTATTGTGATACTCATTAATAGGTATGCGATTCGCCGGATTAGCGATGATTTCATCAGGACTAAAATCCACCCGAGCCTTATTTACTTTATTTACAACGCGTTGGCTTCTTGACGTGGCCTTTTTCTTTTTCTTTTTCCTTTGTATTATCCGTGGAGATGTAATAGTGTTTTTCATTTTTTTCTATATTTTTATTTTTTTAATTGAATACATCAGAAAAAGCTAATAGCGACTACAATATCATTTCAGCCAAAAGCCACAGCGCTTTGAAATCGGACCTATGAATATGAACAAGTTCGTATATCACTTGTCGACCTAGATAGTGTTTTGAGAAAGTTGAAGGCCCAGCTCTTTTCAGCTCATGACTTCTCTCGAAAAACAAACAGGATGATTTCTTCGTTGTCATTTTGAAGCGACTTATCATGACTATTTTTTGAAGCGATTTATCGGCATTCGATTTATTTGCACAACACTCATACTTAAGCCAAAAGCCATCAGCTGCAGCTATAAACCATCAGCAGCGATCGAAAAGATCGCACCTGTTGAAACAACCAAAACAAATACACGAACCACTAACGATTATACATGAGAGATGCATTATGCTCCAAACTAGCGAATTTAAACTTGTGAGCTTGTTGCTCCAACGTACTCTTGCTTAACTAGCTATCAACATCATCTTTTCTGCTGATATTGGGTATTTTTTAGGTTGTAGTTTGTAATTTTTGGCTTATAGTTTTTGAATTTTGACTGTTTGCGAGAGAGATTACGAAGAGAGACCGATCGATTTTGTTTTCTTATTGCTTCGCACTCCTCTTTGTGCTGCCTCTCAATCTTGGTCTGCTCAAGTTGCTTCTTAAGATCCTCAATATCAGCCTACGCTTATTTCGGTAGATTAGAATATAGCGGTGTAGGTTCATACATATATAAGAAATTCTCTCAATATTAATCAAGAGAAAAAGAGGAGATCTACACTTATTTTGACGGCATTATATTATAATAGTGTAGATTAATCATGTATATATATTACAACTATTATAATTGTATAATAGGTACAACAAGACAATAGAGTTATATAACCAATACACTATGTTGCAATATTTAGCCACGTAATTTCGCTAAAATTTCTTGAATTTTTTAAAAAGAAAAGTGCTTATTAACAAGCTGGTATATAATATGTTACAACACTAAAGGAAAAGCAAGGCAGTCTGACCTGGACACAGTGCGTCAGTGCCACGTACGCTGGGCTGGTCGATATGATATGTCCTTACACAGTAAACAGGTGGTGGACCAGTTTCACAGAGAGCTCGTCCTACCTGTCCTCCGGACTAGTGTTGAGTTGCTGGACCGCATCGAACAGTGTCCCGGCCCACTATAATGGGCCGGTCGTCCCAAGGTGGGCTTCCACGTCACAGGAAAGCCCAAACTCCCATGCAAAAAAGTCCATACCTGACAATATGGGCCCTCCTTGAGTCGGCCAACCATGTGACGCGCGGCCCAGCCCACCTGCGTGGCTGCGTGCGTAAGCCTGCCTACTCCGCCTAGGTCGTACAGATCGCAGTGCGCCGCCACCCGAGCCCGAGCTCGAGAACCCCGCGCGGCGCCGCTGACGGCGCAGGGCATCCACCGGCGACACTCCGGCGCATCCGGAGGTTGGTATGATTGCTCGCGTCTGTACGTCGTTGGCCGACTCAGTTCCGTGCTAGCTAGGTGGCGTCTGGTATCCAAGGCAGCGGTGGCAAAATCTGTAGAGGAACCCTAGGTCCTGCTCGAGCTCGGCCTCCGTGGAGGTTGTAGAGTGGGCGTGGGATTGCGACTCGTTCTGTGACGGGGTCTCTCGGCACTAGTAGGCTGTGGCAAGCAGCGATCTGCGGGGTGTGGCGAAAAAAGGTTCTTGTTTTGTTTGCTGCTTAGGTTTCTTGGCCTGGTGTCTCGGTACAGTAATCCTCGCCTTGGCTCCTGATGCAGCAGCGGTGAGCTAGTGCTATCAAAGATTCTTCAATTGTTTTAGTTTAACTGGAAATTTGGCATGGTACTTCGTTGCAGTGTTTCCTCTGTTAGATTAGCTGTGGGATTTAACGGTGGCAATTGGGAAAAAACTTGCTCCTTCGTGCATTTGCAATGTTAGCTTGGTGGTATCCCCGAATGATTATTTGCCCTGCATCCACCGCCTGGTTTCGTGCTTCTCTCTAGAGTTTTCCATTGCTGCTAGGGTCTGTTAGAACAGATATTCATGTGTACAAACATGCATGGATCCATTTAGGTTAGTCGAATTTGCAGTCTTGCAGATATAAAACATGTTGATTTCTATAGTTTATGCGCATTCATGTACATTTCATACTGGTGAATTGATTGACTTCCGAATGATATGGTTAGTCAGAACTCAAAACATCTGAATTAATTGACTTCTAAATAATACGTTTTCTTTTGGTCATAGCACTGCACCGATTTCGGTTATTCGATCCCTCAACTTGTGAAATGATTGCCAAAGGGAGGAAAGTTGCTGGAAGGGGTGAAGACATGTCTGCACATTATGCATTTGGGCCACAGGAGGATGATGCGATTATTAAACATCGGCTTCTGACTAGGACGACAACCACAAGGGGTGAACCACCACTCAAGAAGCTTCAGAAGAAGTTCATGTCCTTTGCCACTGAGATCGAGAAGGATGCGGACAACATAAGCGACTGTGAGAGGCTGTTAAAGGCCTTTGTACAGGAAATTAACACTTTCGAGCTGCCTCTTCTTAAAAGCAAGGCTGTGGTTAATGCAAACCTTAGGGAGAAGGAGAGCTTCAACGAGCTGCAGGTTGAGATCCAGCGACAAATCTTGCAAGCGCAGGCTGATATTGAGGATCTTAAGAAGCAACTTGAACAGAGCAAGATTGAGAGGCAGCACAAAGAGGAGTGCGAAGCAATAAGAAAACTGATTTCTTTGCAGCCTCCACGGTCAGAGACAGAGAAACTCATCGCAGATCTTGATAAGGAGATTGCTAATTTGGAGGCTGAGAATGCAGCATGCGTAAGGACTTTGGAACTCAGGAAGAAGCAGTTTGCTCTTCTTCTGCACGTGGTGAGTTTATGCTTCATGTTCCTTTTTTATCCCCCAGAATCACATTCCCCCCATCTATGCAAGAGTGACATGTGGGGCACTCAATTGAAATAATTGCTCCGTGTGATAGGTTCAAATATAATACTTCTCCAGGCTCTATTTTCCGCAATGCAAAACAACTTTTAGGGAGGATCAGCCAGAGTATGAATATATGACTAATTTTTAAATTTTATATCAGTGCTCACGAAATTTTGTGTATTGGAGACTTGACTATCTCCAATCATCAAATGATACTACTGGGATTCATTTATTTGTAGCATGAAATTGAAAGGCTAAAGTAGTTTTATTTTTCATTTCTTTTAAACAAATCGGCCACTTTGCTCTCTTTCTTGAAGCCTCTAGATATATTTAATTGTCTGAATTCAGTAGTCTTGGGCAAGTGGAATGGTTTTGAAATGTCTGTTCTAATGTTGCACCTGTTACAGGTTGAGGAATTGCAAATATCGATCGAAGATGAGCAAAGGAGCATAGCAGATGAGCTGAGAGCTGCCACTGAAGAACAGAAGATGAGCATAGGCGAAGGCAGTGGCGGTGCTTCAGATGCAATGGCTGTAGAGTGATTAATGATCCTAGCACAAGCGAGTAGCATGCCCTCCACGCGCTAACACTGCTACATTGTTTTGGGACCATATAGCAGTGTCTGCTTGGTAGGAGATGCCTTTTGTCATGACTTGGTCTTTCATGTAGTTTCAACTGTAAGCCGTATTCGACTGTAAAAGCATGCCCTTGCTTGTATGAATAGAAGGAATACATTCTGGTGTAACTTGTGCAGTCCTCCAGATTCCAATATGTAGTGTTATTATTTACTGAACAGTCAACAATGTGCCGCTTTGCCATGCTGGTTGAAGTAAAGCAGCCTGTCGCGGAGTCTGACTATCATGTCCTCTATTGTCAGATCTGAGGTGTTGGCATCCATGGTAGCACAAAACCTGTAAGCACTTGTGCTGGCTGCTGTTTTGGAGGGTAGAGTAGATTCAGGCTCATTTGGAGCTCGGGAAATTCGTAGAAATCCCGCAGGACGGCAGGAGTTGCACTAACTATTCACTGTGAAATTCTAACATTCCAAGTAGGCCCCAGGTGCCAAGCTTATTGGCATTATGCTTGATGCTTCAGGCTTGAACCCCATGTGTTGCGCATCAGAATGATCAGCACTGACCAATATCTGATGGATGTTGGCATGCTCATTCTGAATCTACTGAAGAATCAACCATGAACATCGGTATCTTTCAGACCAAAGGCTATTAAATCAACCATGCTCATTGTTGGATACAACCGAATACGATTCAGCATCTGATAGATTTAGTTGTCTTTCTGTTTACGTTTTGCACACCAATCCGACACAGACGATTTGTGCATGCAGAAATTGTATCGGAGACAGGGGTTCGACCTGTACATTCCCAGTTCCAGTAGACAAAGCAACGCAGACATCATACAGAATAAACCGAAGTCGGCGGCTTGGACGACGCCGGCGTCGTCTTGCCGCCGGTAGTACTACGGCTTTCAATAACTCGTAAATGAGTCGAGAAAACGAAGGGGAAAAAAATATACTCGTAACTCCACCGCGCACCACACATCCGCGTCTAGGGTTTCCGCCCCGAAAGCTTCGCCATGGCCTCCGGAGACGACGAGCGCGGCACCGCCTCCAAGCACCACCACCGCGAGAAGGACAAGGACCGGGACCGCTCCTCCTCCCGCCACCACCGCGACAAGGACCGCGAGCACTCATCCTCTCGCCACCACCGCGACGAGAGGGACGGCGACCGGGAGCGGGATCGGGACCACGACCGCCACCACAGGGAAAAGGAGCGGGATCGCGAGGAGCGTAAGGCGCGGGAGCGGGAGGAGAGGGAGAGGGAGCGCGAGAGGGAGAAGGAGAGGGAGCGGGCGCGGCGGCGCGAGGAGAGGGACCGCGAGGAGCGGGACAGGGAGAGGGAGAGATCGAGGATGCGGGATGCAGTCGACGAGGAGGAGGACGAGGACCGTGACCGCAAGCGCCGCCGCCGGTCCTCGCACCACCACCGCGACACGGAGCCGGAGGCGGTGCCGGCGGCCAGGGAGGAGGAGGATGAGGAGGAGGCTGAGAGGCAGCGGCAGAAGAAGAAGGAGGAGGACATGGAGGCCGAGCAGCAGCGACTCGATGACGAGATGGAGCGCCGCCGTCGCCGCATCAAGGAGTGGCAGGAGAAGCGCCGCGAGCAGCAGCTGCAGGAGGAAGATAGTGCCAGCGGTGCTGCCACTGAGGCTGAGGCTGATGGTGGCGCCAAGGCCGGGAAGAAGTGGACCTTGGATGGAGAGGAGTCTGATGAGGAGGGGGATAAGGAGGATGCCAAGAAGTCGGAGGAGAATGGTGGCGCCACTGGTGCCAGTGCTGGTGCCACGGATGTTGATTTGCTGACTGGGGGTAATGATGCAAATGCTGGTGCTGCTATGGAGGTGGACGAGATTGACCCGCTCGATGCGTTCATGAACTCCATGGTGCTGCCAGAGGCAGCAAAGCTGGAGAGTGCTGCAACAGTGACGGAGAACGTGCCTGCTGCCAATGCGGATGAAAAGAATGATAAGAGTGCAAAGGATGTCGTGAGTAATGGGGATAAGAAAGGGCCAAAGAAGGCGATGGGGAGAATTATGCAAGGGGATGACTCGGACTCGGATTACGACGATTCTGAGAATGATGAGGCTGGATTGGAGGATGAGGATGATGATGAGTTCATGAAACGTGTCAAGAAGACAAAGGTAGAGAAGTTGGCTTTTGTTGACCATTCCAAGATTGACTACCAACCGTTCCGGAAGAATTTCTACATTGAGGTGAAGGATATTACAAAGATGGCACCCGAGGAAGTGGCAGCCTACCGGAAGCAGTTGGAGCTCAAGGTGCACGGGAAAGATGTGCCCAAGCCAATAAAGACGTGGGTACAGAGTGGGCTGACGAGCAAGCTACTTGACACCATCAAGAAGCTTGGTTTTGAGAAACCGATGCCTATACAGGCACAGGCGTTGCCGATCATAATGAGTGGACGCGATGGTATAGGAATTGCAAAGACTGGATCTGGCAAGACTCTAGCGTTTGTCTTGCCCATGCTTAGGCATGTCAAAGACCAGCCGCCTGTTGTGCCTGGAGATGGCCCTATTGGGTTCATAATGGCTCCTACTAGAGAGCTTGTGGTGCAGATCCATTCAGACATCAAGAAGTTCTCTAAGGCGCTTGGCATCAATTGTGTTGCTATATACGGAGGTTCTGGGGTTGCCCAGCAGATTAGTGAACTCAAGAGGGGTGCTGAAATTGTCGTTTGTACACCGGGCAGGATGATTGATATCCTTTGCACTAGCAGTGGGAAGATTACTAACCTTCGAAAAGTGACGTTCTTGGTGATGGATGAGGCTGATAGGATGTTTGATATGGGTTTTGAGCCTCAGATTACTCGGATAGTTCAGAACACTCGGCCGGATAGGCAGACTGTTCTTTTCTCTGCCACTTTTCCGCGGCAGGTGGAGATACTGGCACGTAAGGTGCTGACGAAGCCCATCGAGATTCAGGTGGGTGGGAGGAGTGTCGTGAACAAAGATATCATGCAACTGGTTGAGGTGCGGCCAGAAAGTGAGAGGTTCTTCAGGCTGTTGGAGTTGCTTGGAGAGTGGTTTGTAAAGGGAAAAATTCTTGTTTTTGTCCACTCACAAGATAAATGTGATTCTCTATTGAAAGACTTGTTCCAGCACGGATACCCATGTCTGTCTCTACATGGTGGAAAAGATCAGACCGATCGCGAATCAACCCTTGCTGATTTCAAGAGCAATGTCTGCAGCCTGCTGATTGCTACCAGTGTCGCTGCTAGGGGTTTAGATGTGAAAGAACTTGAGCTGGTTGTCAATTATGATGTTCCGAACCATTATGAGGACTATGTGCATCGTGTTGGGCGAACTGGTCGTGCTGGTAGGAAGGGCTTTGCTGTGACTTTTATTTCTGAGGAAGAGGAACAGTATGCACCAGACCTTGTTAAGGCTTTGGATCTCTCTGAACAGGCTGTCCCAGAGGACTTGAAAGCCCTAGCTGATCGGTTTATGGCAAAGGTGAAGCAGGGAACAGAGCAGGCCCATGGATCAGGCTATGGTGGAAGCGGTTTCAAGTTCAATGAAGAAGAGGATGAGGCACGAAGATCCGCAAAGAAGGCTCAGGCGAGGGAATATGGATATGAGGAGGACAAATCAGATTCTGATTCTGATGAGGAAGGGGGTGTACGTAAGGCAGGAGGTGACCTTGCAGCACAAGCTATCGCTGCTGCTGTTGCGGCTGCGGCCAAGGCCGCCAGTAATGGCAACCAGCAAGCACCAGGCACTACGACAGGCCCCTTGCTTCCGATACCTGTTACACCTAACCAGCAAAATAACGAGGCCACAGTACGTGCTCTTCAGGCTGCAATGAACATACAGCAAAATCTAGCAAGGATACAGGCCCATGCAGTTCCAGAACACTATGAGGCTGAACTTGAGATTAATGATTTCCCACAAAATGCTCGCTGGAAGATCACTCACAAAGAGACATTAGTTCCTATTCAGGAATGGACTGGAGCTGCTGTCACTACGAGGGGAACATATATTCCTCAAGGTAAAATTGTTGGTACGAATGCGCGCAAGCTGTACCTTTTTATTGAGGGCCCCACCGAGTTGTCTGTCAAGAAGGCGAAGGCAGAATTGAAACGTGTCCTTGAGGATTGTACCAACCAGGCTCTGAATCTTCCTGGCTCTGCTCAGACCGGAAAGTATTCCGTCATTTGAGCTGCCGAACAGATAACAAAATGGCCCAGTATCAGAGATGTAGGGATTTTCCTGAGAAGGTATGAAAAAAATTAATATCATAGTACATAGGATTGAATATTTAGCTGCTTGTGTATGTCCACAATGCTCAAAATGGTGCCTGTCAATTCATTTTGTTCTCTCTGAGTGCTTCATCATACCCAACTGATGTATTTCTGATTTATTGTTTAAATATTTTGACTGCCTTATTACTCAGTTCTATGTTACTTTTAGATTGTGTATTTTATTTACTGACTGTTCTGTGGGTGTATGTTCACATTGCAGCTTACAATGGTTGGCAGACCACAATGCCATTGTTGGATTGGTACTTCCATATATTCAGATTGTCCCAGATACGCAACAAATTTTTTAATCGTAGCCATTTATACAAGGCAGCTAATGGTTATTTGGTGTCACATGGTTATTGTGGGAATTGTCTAACCTGGAACATTTTGACAATATCTATAATTCTATTAACAATTTTTTGTTGCCTTTGGACAGAAGGCTTAGAAAAATAGTGGTAGCTGGCCAGTTAGTGCAGGATGTGTTCCATACATTTTTCTGTTGTGAACACTACATGTTTGAGTCATGGCATCCCTCGATCTACAGTGTGCTGTTCATCCAGAGCAGTATCGGGGAATAGCTTAATGCAAGAGAAGGCACTGAGCTTTCCGGTGCGGTTTTGACAGTACCGGTTGGGTTATGATACTTTGAAACTGAATAACTGCTCTTGTTAGCTGTTTGCTTATGAATATTGTGGCACAGTGGTACCTGTCTGCGAGATAATGAAAAGAGTGTTTGACCAACACTTGATTAATCCGGTTCTATGCTATTGATTTGCCCTTTGGGAAGCTATAACAATAAACAATAGTTTAGCTTTTGATTTGATTCTATATATTCTTCATTTTTACCATTACTTGCGCGCTTTGATTCAAGTCTTTTCATGTGTTTAAAAAAGGGAGCCATGATATTCTCGTTTTGGTCTCCAGATGTACTGTATTGTTGCAAACCGAGGATCAGCTGTTGTGAGGTGGTGCAGCTGCTGGTGAACGAGGAGACTGGGCTTCTGCGTATCATCTTTTATTTTCATAGCATCTTTCATTTGCGTCCATCTTTTCTGGGAGAGAAGAGGGAGCGATGCACCTTTTTTTTAAATTATTACTCTAACCTTTTATGAATACTTGTTACTTTTGACCACTTTATTTATTCACAAATACTTGACACTACTTCCAATGCACAATTTTCTATTTAGCTCTCATTAATTTTCACCTTCCTCCACCACACATTTGGTGGACCAATAGTCTATAGGCTTGTTCTTTTGTGCTGTGGATTATAGCTTTGGCTGTGGTTGGCTAATATAATTAATAGTGTTTGCCGAAAGAAGCTAAAGCTAAAAAAACTGGCTTAAAAAACCGAAAAGACCGGGTCTATTAGTTTAGTTACCAAGGGCATTTTGGTCATATCATATAAAACAAATGATTGTCTAGGTAAATTTGTCTTAGTCAAAATTGATGATTATTCGTGAATAGAGGGAGTATTATTATTATCATCGTATTATGTGCTGCTGCTCTTGAGTGACAGTAGATTTGGTAACTGTTAAGATATGGCAGATGATTTATCGTGGTTTGCCATGACTCAGCGAATGTTTGTTCTGTTGCTCCCTTTGTTATTTCTGAACGCTGTGTTACTACTACTCACAGTAAACTATTTTCATCGTACAAACATTACTGATTGATTTCATTGTGCAGAAGAAGATAGCACGAAGGGTAAAAATCAGACTAGCTTGCTGGTAATGCGATAAGACATCCATCCCCCGGTTGTTTCTAGCTACTAGTACATACTGCAAGTCTACTTGTGCAGTGCCTGACGGTGGCTTAAGCAGTTTCTGCAGCGCAGAGCCGCTGCAGCATCGGAATCAGCAGCTCTCGGTTCTTAGAATCCTGCTGGGCCTGACCATACGCTGGCACTACGAGTGTCCTATTATAAGCTTTTTGTTATATATAGGCGATGTTTTCAACAGTTTCTGCATTTGGCTGGTGGTTTTTTAAGATGGTTTTTATAAGTTACTTATAGAAGTTATTGTGAAAACTGTTTTGAACATAGTGGTTTTTCAAACGAGTCTTACTTATTCTTTTAATCTCTCTCGCAATTAATCAAAAGCTATAGCTAAAAACTAAAAACCAGATTACTTTTAAACAGGATCAAAGGGTAGCACTTTTGAACAGAGTAGCATCTTATAGCGCACGGAAAACTTTAATCCGAACCCATGCACCCATTATCACCACCATCCATATTGTACTCGAGATTTGTGCCAAAACAAAATCAAATCATTTCTTATAGCACCGTTGCAATGGAAACTAACTTGCGTGAGCGTTAATGCCTGTGGGAACAACTATTTCAGAAATTTTTTAAATAATCTATTTTTTTATTTGAGAAAACAAATTTATACTTACGATTTTTTTTTTTTGCAAAAGTAGCTTACTGTCGTCAAACTGTTAGTCGATTGGTCCCTGTCTCCTAACGACCGAGCGATAGATAGCCAGTCACTCAACCGTTGGGCAACATTAATGCAATCGTCCGATGGTTGAACGATAGGTGCTATCGTCGAACGGTTGGGCTTCGGTAGGATAATCTTATCCCCCTGTCTCCTCACGTCGAAGACTCCGCTCTTGAGGTGCTTATCGATTAAGATGTCCATTCTACTTCTATTTCGTTCTGTTCCAGCATAGGGTAACTTGAAGCCATTATGCTCCATCTCCTCCATGTTTTGATCCGTCTATTTAGTTTTTTAAATACACAAGATATTTACACATCTTCTAATTATCGTATCAACTAACGCTCTTAACTTACATGTTAAGGGTCCTACATTCTTACTATCAAGACGGATCCTACTCTTGGCTAGTTTCCTTGCTCAAAGATCTTTGCATATTTTTCACTACGTCCGGACTCCGATGTAGTGTCACTAAGATAGTAACGTCCTGACCCTTATTTATCACTCCAAATGCCAAATTTGAAAAAAAAAAACTACAACTACATGTCTACATGTATGCAAACAGTTACTTAGAAGGGTCCTTACTCCTACTAAGCCCATGAAATACTCCTCCCTATCGCCGCCTCTCGCACACACCATCTCACCGGCGGCTTCTGCAGTCTTCATCGGAGCGGCCATTCTCCGTCACCAACCACGCTCGCTCGATCCTCCTCCACCGGCGCCCCACTCGTCCTCTTCCTCCTCCTCGTCCTGCTTTTTTGGTAAGCCCTAATTGCACTTCACCCAATCTCTCTGCTTTCCATGCATGCATCGTTCGATTGCTTCCAAAATTGTTACCGCAAGATTTGGCAAACGATTCTTGCGCTTCACTTGGAAGATAGCTTCTGCTGAATCTTGCTACTCTGTTCTTGGTCTCCAATTTGGTAGAAAGCTTCCGCCTTTGGTTCAATCTGGTGGTGAGATGACCCCGTGCTTCTTGTAGGAGCCGCTGGAGGAGCTTCGTTGGAGCGGCGATGGACTACACCAACGCCATCCACATCATCCCGGACGCCGCCGGTCCCGACGCCTGGGCCAACGAGGCGGCGCCTCCGGGCGGGGACGCCGGGATTTGGGCCACCGAGGACGACTACAGCCAGTGGAACGCCTCCCCGGGGCTGAGCGGGGGCGGCTACGGTGGTGACAGGAACTCCTCGCAGCCGCAGTCGAGGGCCGGGAGCGAGCAGCCGCCGCCGGGCAAGAAGCCCCGGGAGGCGGGCCGTCGGGCGGCGGCGACGGCGGGGGGAGCACGAGCAAGTCGCGGGCGATCGGGAAGATGTTCTTCAAGACCAAGCTCTGCTGCAAGTTCCGGGCCGGGACGTGCCCGTATGTCACCAACTGCAACTTTGCTCATGGGATGGAGGAGCTGCGCAAGCCGCCGCCCAATTGGCAGGAGATTGTAGCGGCGCACGAGGAGGCGACGGAACAGAGGGAGGAGCACCAGATCCCGATCATGACCTCGTCCAGCGTGGTGCCCGGCGACAACGGGTCCGGCAGGGCGTACAAGGGGCGGCACTGCAAGAAGTTCTACACCGAAGAGGGGTGCCCCTACGGCGACGCGTGCACCTTCTTGCACGACGAGCAGTCCAAGGCGCGGGAGAGCGTGGCGATCAGCCTTTCGCCGACGGTTGGAGGGGGCAGCTACAACTCTGCTGCTGCTGCTGCTGCGAATGGGCCGACGCAGAAGCCATCGAATTGGAAGACGAGGATCTGTAACAAGTGGGAGATGACTGGCTACTGCCCCTTTGGTAGCAAGTGCCACTTCGCTCATGGAGCTGCCGGTGAGTCTCTTTTTGTGTTCATCTTTAATTCTTGAATTGTTATCCAGTTAGTGCATTTACAGCTCATTTAGCCAATTGTGATTCGCCCTACAATGGAATATATATAGTCCTTATATCTGCAAGTAGTTTGTGCATGTTTGTTTTTGATATAAAACATTGATTTGATAATATATTACTGTATGAAGTTAGTCATCTCCATTTGATCCGTGACCCTGTTATGGATATTAGGTTTAAAAGTAAAACCTGTTGCTGGGCCTTGTGAAGTCTAAGATTCTGACACTTGTTTGTGTGTTAGACTGGGATGATTGATGCTCTTTTATTATTGACAACAATACATCATAGGACTAATTTTAAATCTTGTTTCATAAATTTATTTAGCTCTCCTTTAGGATGGGAAGTATGTGCTTTCCAACACAGCTACTGAACTGCTATAACAAATGCCGTTGGGCTATGAGCCTATTTGATTATTCTATGGTTTATGAACTACACCTTGATGGTCGGTCTAGTGTCTGCTCCAGTCCATACCCCAATCGTGTTATAGACTTAAGGCTTTGTGATTGTTCAGAACTTAGCTTCATTCTGCCTTTCGGTTGCTTCAACTTGTATGAATGTACATTAGTTTGGTCCAGAGTCTGGACAGTTGCTGTCAATCTTATCATTCCCTTTATAACTGTACCGTTGCTGCAATCTAATTGGGTTGATCTGTACAGTTGCCGTCAATCTTATCATTCCCTTTAGAACTGTACCGTTGCTGCAAGATATGAATAATTCCATGATAACGTGAACCTTGATCTGGATGTGGCTTAGGTAGGCTTTCTAGAATCTAGAGTTAAGTACTGAATATGTCGTTCACTGGTGCTAATAGCTCATTGATACACATGTTTTTAAGTGACAACAAATTGTTTTATGGAATTACTGGCTTATACTCGTAGGATTTTGAAACCAGGATGATACAAGAACTGGAAAGCAAATTCTGCGTGCCTAGTTGCTTTTGCTTTTCAGAAGCTAGCTTCTATTAAAATTCGATCATCGAAGTTACTGATTAGCTTGTGCAGTTTAGGAAATGACCACTTTTTATGCACCTTTTACAGTTTACATTTTGGATAGGGATCTGTTTAAGTTCTGGGTTCACAAAAAAAATCATCTTAGGTTTAGTCGAAATGAGGTATTGGATGCTACTTAGTGGCCATATCTGCTTCTACCCACTTACCCTGGTTTTTAGGGGGTTTATGTTTGTGCTGTCTCAGACAATTGATATCTCCATTGCATGTTTTATCTTACATAATATTTGCTATTTTATATCTATGTCCAGGAGGTCAGAATAGAATTTACTAGTCAGCTCACCATTTTGTAGTAACATGCATACCTCGGGCATCATTCATGTGAATTGACTCTATTTTTCTTAACAGTACACAAATTTATACTAGATACTTTGTGCTGATATGTAGTACATGTCTATTTCCTACAAGTTCATATCACTGCTGGAACCATTGGATAAACTGCTTTGTACTTAGTTCTGTTCAACGAGATGGATTTTAATATTTGATTGAAATAGCAAGACCCATTTGACGTCCGCTTACATTCTTAATATGTTCTGAATGTAATTGCAGAACTCCACAAGTATGGTGGGGGACTTGTCGACATGGACAGCAGGGACGCTGCATCAACCCCCGACTCAAAGCAGGCTGCGGTCTCTGCGAAAGCTCCAGCAGAGACTGCTGCTGCATCGACCGCTGCACCCCCTCACGCAGACGTGTACCATCTTGGTGTCCAATCTCAGCGCTCCACCATTGTCAGCCAGAGGTCTGGGCAAGTACAGAGGTCCATTCAGAAATGGAAGGGCCCTGACAAGATCAGCAGGATCTATGGTGATTGGATAGACGAAAATGAGTAGGCAGGGAAGCCCTCGCGTGGTCTTTCGTCGCATCTGCATCTGCGGGTCGGTTCCCTTACCCAGTTTAGAAGTTCTAGTTGGCATTGCAAAACCTGGGTCTCAACACAATTTGTGTGTTGTAAGACTGAATTTTATGTTGCTGCAAGTCCTGCTGTTTCTGTTGTATGAATGCTGGCTGTAAACTCAGCTTCGCAAGACCTATATTGGTAAGGAGTTCTGGACATTGTTAGTCTAAACTACTTGTTTCCTTGTCACCTGTTCTGTTATTTTGTTCTATTGGCTGTTTCTCTTCTGCTTTTTTTTGCTCTCGAGTTTAGAGGCAGTTCCTTTGCTGGAACATTCAGATACCTGGTCGTCAGGCCCAGTGGCCTAACTATGTCTAAAGCGTATGGTAGAGCCCATCTTTTTGGCCCTTTAGCATTTGGGCCCGAGTACCTCACAGCCCAAACTCTACGTGCTGTTGCAATCAGACCACACCTTTAGGTTGTGAGTGAAATCCATATATGAATGAAACGCCAAAATTATAAATTTTGGCATAGGTTTGTTTGTAAGTTATTGCAAAGTATCAACGTATATAGGCTACGTTACAATACTATTAGGTGTTTCTTGTATACAAAAAGGTGGTGTTGTAAATGTTTGGTCGTTGGGATTAATCTTACATACATTTTTTAGATTGGAATCTTGCCATTTGCGAGTGAGAAGTACTTGACAAGAACACTTCACAAATTAGTTGTAACTAAGACAAGGCGAAAGCTGTTAGAAGAAGAAGTTTTACATGGTAAAAAAAATGACTACAAGTACACTGATGATGCATGAAAACCTGAAGTTTGGACTAGCCCTGAAAATAATTAAACCCATTGGTTCCTTTTTGTTTCTACGTTCTACTGGACAGCGACTCATCAATAGATCAGAGCTTTGTGATGAACAATTTTTTTTTTGATAATGAATTCGTTGGCGCCACGTTGGCATTTGTCGCGAAACTTATAGTACAGTGATGGCGTCGTCCGAATTGACTTCTGCATATGCTGATCTGGTCCAAGTCGTGCATATATCACATTGCAACCACCGTTGTCTCGGTCATGTAATCCTACGCGGACGGTGATGACGTCGAGGAATGCCGTTCGGTTGGGCTGAAAAATTACGGTTTATAACTGAAATTATATTGTAATGGTTGAAATTTTACTATAGCTGAAAGTGACTTATTTGGCGTAATTAAATTTAAAAAAAATAAAAACAGAAAATATGTTAGCTCATCACGGACAACGCAAACGAATACGGAAAAAAAGAACCGGCAAAAAAGCCAAAAATTCAGATAAAGATGAAATTTATGAACAATGAAAAATAAGCTAGAAACCAGAAGCTGAAGCCGAAACTAGCGAGTGCCAACTGACCCGCTCAATGCGCCTTTTGTAGCCTAGCAGAGATGTAGACTTGCCTGCACCGTACATTAATTCCAAAATTCAGATATTTTAGTTATTGTAAACTCTCCTTTTTCATATTGTTCATTCTTTTTTAAACCAAGGATCTTATGTTTCTGAATCTATTTCTGCTATGCATGTGAATTGTACGGTTCACGCACTTACCAAGCCTATACAAATCACTAAACCATTTTAGAGTATTGATTAAGTGGCCAAATTTATTTGTTGTCAAGAAAGGTCTATAAATTAAAAATAATTTGTTGTCAATAAATCAAGTGGCCAAATCACTAAACCATTTGTTGTCAAGAAAGGTCTATACGGTTCACGCACTTATCGGCATTCGGATCCTTCGCACAAGAGCTCGCGTTAGGACAAAAAACAATCAATCGTAGATATAAGCCATCACCCGCAGTAAAAAAGAACACACCAATTTAGGACTATTTCCCTCTAGCGGATCTTACCCTTTAGAAAGACTTGCACTTTTTTGAAGTATAATACAAGAATGCATTATTATAGTGGGAAATAAAAAGAGGCGTTATATTGGGTAAAACTACAAATACGAAGAAAATTTTGAAAATTTCAATTTTCATCAAAGTTAGAAGTTTAAAAAGTTTTTAAAAAATTATCCTATGTAGTCGAGGATACATTCTATATCTCAAAAAAAAATTCAAGATCAAACTTGAACGTATTTATAAGATAAAAAATAGACAAATTCTTGTTGAAATAGTGTTTCACTACCGTAGCCGCCGATCTTTTGTGTTCGCATGAAATGCAAGGTAAACAACCAATAAAAAAATTGTAATGTAAACACAGGACCCATTGGCTCTGAGACCATGCATATGGGAGATGCATGCCGCATCAACATAGGGATAGGTTCAAAGAGAGTTAGGGTAGCTACCCACCATAATTTCAACAACTAATTAGTGCATGTGGACTGCCTGGAGGAATTAATTGCTTCTCGAGTGAATTAGGTGGTGTTCTTTTATTTTTGGTGGTTTATCTTCGAAATCTATTAGGCTTATTCAACATAATTAAATTTAAAAATTGAAAATATAAAAATTGTTAGCCCATCAATAACGCAAACGAATGAAAAAAGAACCGCAAAAAGCTCAAAAAGCCAAAATTCGAAAAAGATTTAAATTATGATTGGTAGTTTCGTTTATATAGCGATGCCTAAGGCTCATTCTCGAGCTAATAAAGTGAAGAAGGTTTTGATTGGTAGTTTTAATAGTACTAATTTAAAGCTACTGTACTATTAGGTGTTTTAAGGTCCTGTTTTTAACAGTTTTTGGCTTCTGACATACTTTCAGAAACAAAAAAAATCTTTTGAAACGCGTTGGCTTTTTAAGTTAAATTTTTTTCTTTTTTCTTTTACATTGTCTGTGAAAATATAATGTGTTTTTATTTTTTGTTTTTTATTATCTTAATTAAATGTAACAGAAAAATTAGCAGTTGCCACGCTGTCACTAAAGGACAAAAGTCAAAAATAAAAAGGCCGAATTGAAGAGGTTGTTAGGTAGGCACGCACGCTGGCCTGTCCGACATGGCTGCCGGTGTGTTGAGCTAGCGCTGACGAGAGCATGCAGATGCAGGTGAGGGGACAGCCCACGTGGGCTCTGCGGCGACGTGGCACGCCTTGGTTGGCTGCAGGGTAGGACAGATCGGATCTGGGGAAGCGCGCGCGAGCTGCAGTTAATGTCAGCCAAAGGGACCCACTCTCCTATCGGTGTTCCCTTCCTTTCGTCTGGACTGGTATTCCCTTTCTCTCCCCCCTCAATTCTGAAAAAACTCCCTTTCTTTTTCCACAGTTTTGCATTTTTCTTAAAATTGTGTCCGTGTTTAACATGTTTGTAGCTAGTTATGCACATGAATTAATAAGCTGCAAAATACTATGATATAACCTCAGTTTAAAATATATATCTTTTTTAGACGCCAATATAGTACTATGTATATCTATTTTGGACTTTCTTTTGATGACACCTCTACAAATGATATATTTATATGACCAGTCCAAAATGCACTATATATCATGTGCATAGCTTGTCAAAGTTTTTTAAAAACGGCTGCGATCTTTATAGGAAGACCTATATATTTTGAGACATGGGTTGTAGTCTTTATTCGTGATAAACTCTTTTGGTAAATATAAAGCTCGGCATGTATCTTAAAAACCTTGTTTGAAAATGCAAGTTATCTCCTTGTAGAAAACTACAAATTAATTAAAATTTTGGCACAATTTTCCAAATGCTACAATATAATAAAATTAAATTAGTTCTAGGCAATAGTTTAATATGTAGCACATGTACGTCTGCAAATTAAAGAGGCATATTTATCCATAAATCAACATTGCGTCGCTAATATAAGATACAAAAAAAAACTCCAAATACAATTAATGTGCATGTTCTTTTTTTCCGAATCTGGCGGCTTTTGACTTTTGCTACAGTACCTAACTTTCAAACGGAGTATTTTCTCAAGACGGGGTCTACAAGTTAAACGATCTACATGTTAAAATCCCAATATCTGTACCAGCCAAAATCGCAAATGAGTATCTGTCTCTCCGTAATATGTACCGTAAATAGCCAAAATTCAAAATTTCAGCCAAAAGCCACAAGCCGCAGCCACACCCAAACATGCCCATTAATCACTGTTGGAAGCATAGATTCTTAAGCAAGCAATAATGGTTAGGTTCTTTTAGGCTATGGTTGTGGCTTTGGGCTTATGGATTTTGAATTCTGGTCATTCGCGAGAGACAATACGTAGAGAGAAATAGTCGTATGTGATTTTGGATTGTATAACTGGACTGTATATTGTCCACTACAATCAATTTGCAGACCCCATCTTCAATGGCTAGGAAAGTTTGACTCCTCGCGGTATGTGTTTGGTTCATTGTCACTAATTGTGCACATCATGGTTCGCCGTAAAACTTCCATAGCCTACAACTCATCTATCATACACTCATCACTAATTGTGATACGCCGCCAAGTACTACTACTACTACTACTACTACTACTACTACTACTACGACATTGGTTGGTAGCTCGGCGTTACAATCTCAACTCGATGCCCTTTTCCTTGGAAGAAAGAAGACGATCAAGAGGGAGGGCGGCGGAGCGGGTGCGTGGCCGGGGTGAGACAAGAAAAGGGCAGCAACAGCAGCGAAACCTATAGTTCATGGGCACGTCCACAGCATTGCGCGCGTGAATGCATGTGCTCGTCGCCGGGGTGGTGCGCGGCAGCACATGAACCAGCGGCATGCCGGCGGCAAGAAACAACAAGCTAGAAGAGGAGGCGATCCGGGAGACGGAGAGCCAGGAAGGCGTATGCATGGAAGCCATGAAGGATTTCTCGTCGGTCGGTTCAGTCTGGGATCCGATCAGAAAAACCGCCTTTAAAATTTCCTTATCTATAGAGTCCCAGTTCATATACAAGTCAACGTACGGTGCGGGAGGCTAGGGATAGTTAGCTATGTAATCCCAAATCATATGCTTTTTTTAGAGAAGTTTTATCAAGAGCTGAATAAATCAAGAAACAATCGTCATGAATGTCTGACAGTAAGAATGATTTCTTTCTAAGAATTTATCTACGCTCGAGGATTCTCGCTGTGGTGCTTGAATTCACTTGCTGATCGCGTGATGTCGTCGGTTCATGCGTTGCCATGCGTACGGGCTGCCGCTGCTGGGCGTTGGATGTGGCGGCTGTACGCGTGGAGGACAGGAACAGAAGTGCTATCGAATCATCTATTGCTGCTACTGTTTTTTTTTTTTTTGGAAAAGCTCCGTTGGTTCCTGGTGCAAGCCAAGGAAATCGAATACTATATATTCTTGGCTGCTGCGTGGAAGGACAACTGAGCTGCTGGAGTTAATTCTGAGAAGAACAAGGATCTGTCGTCGAGGAGCAGCTGCTGTTTGTTGATTGTGCCATGAAAGATCCGTATAAATTAGGGTTTTACTAATTTATACCGTACCACTATAGCGGATGATTTTTCACTGCAAAAAATGTAGTAGCTAACTAAAATAAGTTCTAGTTCTTAGTTTATTTTTGGGAATTGTTATTCATAAGTTTAGTGAAATTTTCTTATCCATAAGTTCGTAGGCGAGATTAGCGGGAGGAGACTAGGGTTTTGTGGTGGTGGGGAGTATTAATGAAGACAGGAGGCCTCACGGATAAGAAATAAAAATATGGGAGCTTACCGGTTCCATCGAGAGTGTTTCGTACGGTTACATGCTTATATTAAAAGAGTTTTTACTATCCTTGAAATGTAAAGGTGTCAGTACCTCTTCAATAAATTACTCTTAAACTCTTCGTACATCTTGGTACTAACTCGAAAAATGGCTTGGTTCCTCCCAAGAACGGTTAAAAAGTCTAATAAATTAGGCCCGCCTTAATACTAGTGGCCATGT
Organism: Bonia amplexicaulis; assembly: GCA_036346245.1. NCBI lineage: Eukaryota > Viridiplantae > Streptophyta > Magnoliopsida > Poales > Poaceae > Bonia > Bonia amplexicaulis. Next base: position 16,989,853 of record CM070757.1, read on the forward strand.
AAAAGCATTGTCCTGAACAATGACATAGAGAAGATTCTCGCGATTCAACGTGACAATGCCACTGCAACACAAAGACTCATTATAAGTGGTTTAAAACTATCATGATAATTTTAAACCGTTTGAATTCATGTATCTATGATAATAAATAGTTATCATAGACGGCTCTCAAACCATCTGTGATAATTACAACACAAATATTTTTCGAAAAACCATCTGTGATACATCAAGTATCATAGACGGTTCTTTAATATAATCGTCTGTGATATATCAAGTATCACAGATGACAAATACCCAAAATTATCTACGATATGTCATATATCACAGACGGTTCTTTAATATAGTTGTATGTGATATATCAAATATCACAGACGGTTAATACCTAAAACCGTCTATAATATGTCATATATCACAGACGTTTCAGAGACATAGCCGTTTGTGATATCTTAGATATCACAAACGGCTAATACTAAAAATCATCTTTGATAGCTATTTAAACACCTATATTATTTCTTATTTTTCAGCTAGCCTTAAGAAATATTAGCCATGCCCTCTGAAAACAAGCAAGCATATCACATATATATAGCACACGACAATCATTACAAAGATCTCAACTAAATGATGTACATTTAAATGAATTATTTAATTAAGCACAATTGAGTGATTACAATTGTATCAAATGTTTCGATATCTAATTATCGCTGGGTAGAACTCTCTAGTCTTGTTTATGACATCTGCTATCAAAAATTGGAAGAGCTATCCTCGAATTTCAGCGAGTTTGTCAAGATCGATTGCACTTTCATCGAATTCCACATGTTGTGGCTAGGAGTAGTGTTAAATCATTAGCGCGCGCGCCCACACACACACACACACACACACACACACACATATATATATATATATTGATAATCACAAAATAATTATTGGCATATTGACAAACATCTGCATCATTCGTCTTAGCGTCCATGATTTTCTCCATATGGCGGTAAATGTACAAGCCACATACGTTACCCTGTACCTGCTGGTGGCACTACAAAAATATAATTACATACATAAGCATTGTTAGTTCTAGAGGCATTATAACGAAGTGTGATATATGATTGTTGTGTTGTAGCGGGTACCAAAAATCATGTCCTGTGTCGTAGTGTGGCATTGGATTCCTTGTGTCTCTCTCCCTGGGCAACGTAAGTGCTGAATGTATATGTTCATATATGTATATGTGCGTGTGTATTAAGCAAGAATATATTAAAGTAAACTAGGAGTATTGACCCACTCTTAAATTGGAGCAAACTACCATCTCTCTCTAAACCTACCTATCATTTCTCTCTATTACAAGGCATATAAGTTATTAGAAACAAATACTAACCTCTAATCACCAAGAACAAATCAATCTACAAGCGGTATATTTTCACCAAACTCCTCAAAGCCGACCGCCTCTTTCAATGTAGCGCAATGAAGACAGATCTGTCGAGACCACGTTGGCTATTTAATTACGTGGCGTATCTCAAACGGTTCCAACCATAAATCGTATGTGATATGAAATGATAACAATGGTTTGTATTAATAACCGTCTATGAACTTTCACAGACGATTATTAATACGAACCATCAGTGACGACTGCCATTATCACAGACAAATTGTATCAATCACCGTCTGTGAATTATCACATATGGTTATTGATATAAATCGTCTGTGATATTTTTCATTATCACAGATGGTTCGTATTAATAACCGTCTGTAAAAATATCACAGACGGTTATTCGTATGAACTATTTGCAATAGTTGTGTATTACAGACGGTACATGGTCGTGTTTGTAAAATCGTCTATGATAATTACAGCACAGACGGTTCTCTATGAATCATCTGTAATATAACCTTCCAGTATAGCCTCTTTTATAGTAGTGATGTATGCTTAAAAAGAGAGAGGGAAAAGTCAATTTTACAACCTTCAACTATGTCCTATGTCTGATTTTTAACATGTAACTGTAAAAGCATTTACTTAACAACGTCAAACTCTCAAAACCAGTTATAACACCCCTCGCTCAACACCACTATGGTTTTGAATGATGTGAGTTATATGCATACATGTTTTGCTGGTATGGCATGTGCGTGTGCATACCCATTAATGTCCACATCATCTTCGCAGCTTCCTCCTCCTCCATTGGACCAGTTGAGCCCGAGCCGACCGTTGCTGCACCTCCTGCGCGAACGCATGGGCCTTCAAACTCTCCCACCCATTCTTATTCCTCTACTGTCTTACTACCCTTGTCTAGCTCGCTCCCATCCTCACCGACGACTCTGCCCAGCCCGCCGGTCAGCAAACAGCATGTGGTTGAGGTTGAGGGCATGAACAATGCCATCAACACACAAGACGTCGACGTGCTGCTCGACTTGCCAAACTTGAGAGTGCACGAGATGACACACAAGAATTTTTCCTCCCTTCCACACCATCTTATCTATTCCGTCATTGATAGAGCCAAGCGAAGCCAAGCCATGGCCGCTTGAGCTCCGTCAAGACCACCAAATTCAAAATGCCTTCTCTAGTGAGCTAATTTCAAAAAGTTCACATCTCATCGTGTTCCACCACCTCCTCCCTGATATATAAAAATTAATTTTAGTTTCATTCTTACAACTGCTCGTAATCAAAGTTCTTATTCTTCGGTGTGGTTGAGCTTCTCCGCCGTGGTTCGTCATGTATGGTTAGACTCCATCAAATTCCTTAGTACATGAGCATCACATATTACTCCCCTATCTTTTGACGCACCCATATTTGCCTCTCACCCACAGTAGCCTCGTAGCCTCCATGACCCGACTGCCACCGCCGCGCACCTCTGTTGCGGCCCAGCATACTCCTCCCAATCTCATGTATAAGCTACATGGGGTGGGTTCTTTTAGGCTTGTGACTTATGGTTTAAATTTTTGAATTCTGGTTGTTTGTAAGAGATAGTACGTAGAGGAAAAATAATCGTATGCGATTTTGGCCAGTACAGCTAAACTCGGTATATTTTTTACTACAATCTTCCTGTTGACCCCATCTTGAAAAATATACCATTTGAAAACTAATTATTGTATCATAAGTAATAAGGCACAAGCTATAAGTGAAAAAAGAGCCATATAGACATAAGAAATTAAGGATGGTACATACGCACGGTGGCAAACAAACCAAGAAATTAATGAGGAAACGTTGTGTATGGCCCCGCGGTACGGACTGGAGTTCGAACCAAACCACATAACCGGGTAAAAGTATGTATCTCATCTTTTTAGTTTCTAAAAATTGTTATTTAGTTTTTCTGTAGTAATTAACTTTTAAACGTAGTGTCTTTTTAAGACGGGATCTATAAGTTGATTGTAGTATACACTGTAGCGACTTTATTTATATCGGCTAAAATCGCACATGAATTTTGGTTATTTCGTACTCTTTCACGAACAGTTCAAAAGCCGTAAGCCGCAGCCAAAACCTATAAATCAAAGCAAAAAAGAACAGCCACTACATACCACCAATATCTTCTAACTCTAATCGTGATAAGAAAAGAAACTTCTCATACGGACAGAACCGCTATGATTTGACCCTAGCCGACATCGTAGGCATTGCCAAACACCCAAACCTCATTAATGGGCTAGGTTCGAACCGGCTTCTTCTTTTGGCTTATGTACTTTGTTAGTAACTGACTTTCAAACGGTATTTTTTTTCAAGGCTAAGTCTACAAGTTGATTGTAGTAGACATTGTACCGACTTCAGCTATACCTGCCAAAATTACATGCAACTGTTTCTCTCTTTATGCTCTCTCTCACGAACAGATAGAATTCAAAAAACCAAACGTCTTAAACCACGACCCTAAAAAATCCAAACCACAGCCTAAAAGAATTTATCCAATAAATTGTCGTGCCCCTTGTTTGATTTTGTTATCTCCGTGATCATCTTTCATCGTGGTGTAGGCTGTGGCCGATTCCAACTGGAAGGACGATGCACGAAGCAACACGCCATGGCAGCCGCGGGTCGTGCCTTAGCACTACGTACCGCACATGTGGATCCTGGATAGCGGAGCCAGCAAATTAACTAACCTGAGCAAGTTTAACATGGCCATGAACTGAGGTCTCCTGCTCCGGTGGGCAGTGGCGGAACCCGGGAAGTGCACAGCCTGCCGGAGGGTTGGCTCCGCCGCTGGTTCACGCGCGGATCAGCACTACTGGTTGCTACTGCCAATGCACACATGTACAGGCATGCATAGCGGTCAGAGATGTGACTCCTAGCTCGGTCTTGACCGGTAATCATGGATGCAGCCCGGGATCTGCGGGGGAGCTGCTGCCTGCTGCTAGCTGCTCCTCACCTGCTCATGGCAGACTTGCAGAGAGAGAGAGAGAGAGAGAGTGGATGGTGATGAGTGCACAAGTACCAAGGAAAGTAGATGGGCATGCACCTCACCCTCGTGGTCGACACCTCCAAACTTGTACGAGCACCCCGGCCGGCCGGCCGGCCTCTCGCTCCCGCAGTACATGCACAGGCGCCACACGCACGCACACGTACGTTTATGGATTCGTAGACTTGTTAGGCACGGTGGATATGGTAATTGGTAAGGCGTGCTATAAGATTCGGAAGACGCGCCACAAAGAGTTTTAGAATTAGGATATCTTTTTTTTTTGAGTAGGTTCCTACTGTAGTTTAGACGAGCGCAAGGGAAACTATATAAAATCTCGAGGGATGATTGCAGGGAAACTATATAAAAGCTTCTTCTTTCTTGATACCGTGCACGCTCATACCATATCTCATACACTCTGATCCGATCTAGAGATTGCTACACATAAGAAGAGATATCAGAGTGTAACAAGTGGTATCAGATCCAAGGCTGCATTAATCTGATTTATGAGAAGGTCGATAAAGCGTCAGTTGGCACAAAATTAAGATCGATATTGACAATGTGGAATCAAGTAGAGGAATTTAATGGTGGAGAAAATTTCAATGTATGGCAATACGTGGAGAAGGATGTCCTGGTTTAATAGGAGCTAATTGATGCTCTTGAAGTGGACAAAACGAAAAATACGTCTGATGAAGACTGAAAGGTGATGGAGCGGAAGGCTACTAGTACAATCCGTCTATAACTCTTTTATGAGGTAAAGTACTCGGAGATCAAGGAGAATTTGTCGAAGAAATTATGAGAGTACTTAAAAGAATTATATGACAAAATCGCTGACAAACCGATAGGTGCTGAAGCAATAAATGTATAAGTTGCGTATGTAGGAAGGTACATGGTTCATTGATCTTCTCAATGTTTTCAACAAACTTATCACACAACTGACTAGTGTAGATGAAAAAAATTGAGAAGAACGACAAGATCGTCATACTGGTATCATCTCTACCACCATCATAAGAGTAATTGGTGATGAATACTCTTATCGAAAAAAATTACTCTCAACTTCAATGAGGTAGTTGCATATCTATTGAAGGCGAAGTACTTAAAATGCCATCAGAATCTTCATTCTCAGGTGATCAAGTATTAACTGCAGTAGGTATTGCAGGTAGAAGCAAAAGTCATAGGAAGAAGGACAGAGCAAGGGCACACATGTGTACTATCTATGTGATGACGAAAGTCACATGATAAAAGATTATCCAAGTTTAAAGCAAATAAAGGGTGCATGCTCAACGATGGAAGTAAATGATGATTCAGACGTACTACTCATCAGTCAGTTAGGTACTTCTTATGGATGAGTATTAGATCCAGGTTGTTACTTCCATATAAGTTCGGCGAGGGAGATGTTTGACGAAGAATATCTACATCTGGTACATGGAAATGTTCACTTAGTAGATTGCAAGGGTATGCAATTACTGAGGTGGGGACGATTATATTAGAGATATACGATAGAACACATCGTACATTGATGGGAGTTCGGTATGTTCTTGTCTTAAAAAGAATCTAATATCTGTGAGGTCGCTTGAAACCGAACGTTGTAAAGTATCACATTGAGGTAGAGTCATGCGAGTTACTTGTAAAAGGCAGGTGATCATGAAAAGTATCTGGAGCAATAGAGGATATCGATCGATGGGTACACCTAAAGAAAAGGCAATCAATGGGAGATATGATAAAAATTCTAGACATGAGAAGGAAACCGTGTCGTCAATGGTAGGTACTCCAATCTCATACGTAGTATGTGCATAACTGCAAAGACGGTTGTAAAATCTAGCAGATTCAAAGGCGAATGTACGAGCTGTTGAAAGAAGGAAGATATAATGGGATCAATCACACGGTACCAATGAGCAGGTGGAGCTCAGAGGCGGTATAAACCTATGACATGGAACACCGTATGAACAGGAGGTGTAGTTTATCAAATTACAAAATAAAGGATCTCTCAAGTGGAGGGTTCGGACATACTAGCCCAGATACTAACACACATAATGCGGTGGGGGCACTCCTAAAGATTGGAGGAAAAAACAAACAAAATAAAATATAAAGCCGACTTGGAGCGATTTCTTAAAGAAACATAGTGACTTAAGTAGATAAGAATCAAGATAGAGATTGTTAAGTATGGTGACTCATATTTTAGTTTTTAAGATTTAAAATATATGTTATAAGGAGTTATAAATGAATCCTAATAAAGATTAAGATTCCTACTTTATTTTAGAATAGGATTCGTACTCCACTTTGGAGGAAGACTAGGGCGACTATATAAAACTATGAGAGGTGATCATAGAGAATCAAATAACCAAGTAACAAAGCAAAGAAGTCATTCATTCAAATATAGAGGTGCACGAGAGGGTTAGACGCTAGATAATTCTTTAACATTAGATTCTTGTATAGGGTAAAGATTTGAGGGTCCTAAAGAATCAAGAGGGTTGTGAAAAGCGATAATCCCATGCACTTTTTTGAGATTATGTTTAACGAATTTGAGGTCAGATTTGCCAAATATTTTCTTTCTTATCATGGTTACTTCAACGTCGTTATGTTGGTTTTTTCTACGAGATTTATTTTCTTTTTTCTTGGTACTATACACGCTGGCACTGTATCTCACATACTCTGATCTGATCCAAGAATTCTTGCGCATAAAAAAAGTATCAGAGTGTAACATGATTCAAAAAGCCGCAACGTGGCATACATAGGGCCTGTTCGGCTACCTCCGAAGCCGGCGGCTTTTGGCTTCTGCTACAGTACCTAACTTTTAAACGGAGTATTTTCTCAAGACGGGGTCTGCAAGTTAAACGTATTACACGTTAAAAGCCCAACATTTGTAGCAGCCAAAATCGTAAGTGAGTATCGGTCTCTTCGTAATCTGTACTGTAAACAGCCAAAATTCAAAAATTTCAGTCAAAAGCCATAGACCGCAGCCAAAAAAAAAACAGGCCCAGAAGGCAGTGAGGGGAGGGCTCCAAGCCTGAAAAGAGACAAAGGGCTGGAGTAGCTGTTTGTTTCCTGTAGGCACTGTTGGCAGTTAAGGCAGAGCGGGATAATGCAAAGCGGGCTCGTTAGGGATGGCTCCATGGTGGGGTTTAGCCGAAAATTAAGATGCCACGCTATTTGGATCAAGAGGTTTGGTGTTAGAAAATATTACATAATTATTAATTTCTAACGAGTTATTCGGCTTTTATACAGTGTATTATTTGAAGGCTTAATTTGAGACAGACCTAACGGCCGGTAATTAGTAATATAATGATCTATCCATCGAACAAATATATATGCACCATTGACACCAAATTCCGCTGCTCTAATTAAACAATGCAAGAAGGTGACCGAATGATCGATACATGTGCGTGATTACACCTCTTGCATGCCAACATTAATCGCTCTAATTATTCAATACTCAAGTGGGCTGGCACTAAGCGACAACTAATTGTGTTCCTCTTTTCTGCCGTTGATGTAAGCGTATGAAATTAAAGTTAAAGGAAATTACCAACTTATTGTATCATTGACCCTCGAGCCCTTTATATATATGACAAGTGCACGTATAACTTGAATAAGGTGAAAATGACGTGATTTGTATAAAATTAAGACCAACTGCCATATATTTATTTATATATATACTTCCATGGTTAGGTAGCTACTAGGACAGTTGGTCAACTTGGGCAGCCAATATATCAATGGTTGCTTTAAGACAAACTTATACAATGGCATCAAGTTGTATAATGCATACATGCGTCCAGTCTCTTTCAGATGGCATTAATTAATTTGGTTACGTTGATATAACAATAGGTTTTGATCTCCTAATGGGTAGTAAGATCTAAGGAATCTCGGTAAGATCTTGGTCTCGTTTACCAGTACCATTAACGTTGGAGCAGTATCGTATCATATTTATGCCACGCCTTTCCTTTTCTTTTACCATAGTCATGTCAGTGTGACCAGGTAGACTGCCACACGATAACGCTAAAAGTACCTTCTTAGTTTAGAATTGGAGGATCATGTGAGAGGGTTTAGTTTTTATTATAATAATAATTGCTATTTTGAATGAGCTAAACATTAGATTTTATAAATTTGTAGTTTTTCATAGCTATTGTCAGACCTATCGGTCAGACCGCCCAGAGGTGGCGGTTAGACCGCCCAGAGGTGGCGGTCAGACCGGTCGATCCTGGTGGTCTAACCTACAGAGTTGTTTTGCTTCAGCCAAAATGTGTATTTTGGGAATTCTAGTCATGGTGTGTTTTTGTTTGACCTAGATTAGTGCATATGTGTTGCATGAAGCATGTTTTGACTAACGTTGATCAAGTTATGAAGAACTTTAGCCTAAAACAATTTTTTGGTCTTTAGATATGCAGAGTCGTTTAGAGTCAGCCATGGTCAACGAGGATCGGGTTATGCTCATGAAGAAGCCGAGGCCTCAAACGATTAAAGAATGTTGGGCAAGATGACTGAGCTTAAGCATGACATGAGAAAGGTGAAAAATATTGAAGGAAATTTTGAACGACGTGTTGCACTATGTAACTTGGTCGGTCCAAGTGAGACTTGGTCTGGTGGAACCGGAATAGAAGAGACTTGTCAACGTGTGGTAAGCCAGTAATACATCTACACATGATAAGCATGAGGATTGCTTGCAAGGAAAGATGAAGACCGATCAAGAAAGTGTATTTTGGTAAGTTAACCAAAATACTAAAACTATTTTGGATCAAAACCATGGCACTTGAGTGGGAAAGTGGTTTAGGTAAATGAGAAGCTGAGATGATCAGTAGATCTAAGGCTATGGATTTAGCGGATTCGGCCTATGTGCTTTGAAAAATATGCATGTGTAGTGTACAAGTAAAACCCGTGTTGTATGGAGTTAACGGGTTTCCCCCATATGTGCTATTAGATAATATTCATTAGTGCTAAATGTGAGTTGGTTGCCTTATCTATTTGATGGGTTGGGATAGAGACTTGCTAATTAATCATCCAATCATCCATATTCTAGCCAAGCGTTCTACGGTTAGGGTTTAAAAGTGTGAATGTTGGTATGCTCTCTTATCATCAGGTGGAGTGGCTATAAAATTTTCATTCTCAAATAGCAATACATCAATCTTTTTATCTATCATAGAATCATCTTGTGTTGATTGATTTGCTCTTGATCTTGTTAGTTTTTGTTCTTTTCTCCCTTCTTGATTTTGTTGTGCTAAGGACGTGTAAGTGATGGAGATAACTTATAGAGATCAATCCCCATCCGTCTAAGCATCAAATTTTGCAAGTTCTTGAAGTTGCCGTGTTTTCCTTGGATTTGGCCTCAACGTGAGTTTTCTTAGTACCAGTATTTTTCTTAGCCATCTGTCACCCACGAGTAAGTCATATTTCTTGTTTTTGGTTTTTACCTGGTTTTGATGTAATTTTGATTGTTCTTGAGAAATGTCAGAACTTTGTCATGGATTCTTGCGATTCTTGGATGAAATATGCTCCAAGGACCTTAAAAACACATGTGCAAATTTCATATAATTTGACTTGGATTTTTGGAGTTGCATCAAAAGTTATTGCATTGTCTTGGGCTGATTTTTTGTTCTGGAACAAAGGAGGCCAATCAGACCGTACCCTCTCCGGTTAGACTGCCAAAGGCCGGTCAGACCGACATCTAGCAGTCGGTTTGACCGTCAGGCTCCGATCAGATTACCCCTAGTAGCCGGTTTGACCGCCAGAGCCCTGAGTTTGTTGGGTTTTGGTTTCTTGGGTTGCTTGCTCTGGGGTTGAGCTTCCAATTCTAATCTTCGTAACTCAGTAGCTATTAAAGTGAAGGATTGGTGAATATTTGGGAAAATTTTTAAAACATATTTCAACTCTCTGTTGCCATATTGGTCCTACAACAATATAGGTAGACATGCATGCATGATTAAAAGGCCTATTGCAAATAACGGAGCTATATAAAGAAAATTGCATTATAATTTATAAGCCCTCAAACTATTTCATTTTGTGCAATTAATCAAGCTCGGTCCCAAAGTACAATTTTGTTGATTTGAGCTCCTCAACTATCAAGCTAGTTGCAACAAATCCCTTATTAAGTCCAATCTGTTTATTTGAGCCCACCCTTGTTTTGTCTAATTGGACCCATATATTCTATCTGATCCCTTGAAAAAAAGCAAAGTGGATTTCAACCTTAATGCTTACAAATTATGGGTTCAAGATATGATATGATGGCCCTCGACCTACACAACCAACCATTCCCTTGAGAAAAATGATAAAACGAGCATCTGTACTACCCAGTAGTAATGTAACCAATCACTCGAGTCAATGTGGAACTACATAAATTTAATTTTGAATTTTTAGAAAATTACTCGTTCGAAACTATCTAGAGTCTATCTCTCATAATATTGTTCATGAAAGCAATGTAAATTAATTAGAATAATTTAGCAAGTTGAGCTGAAACTTGAGAGAGACCAATAATTTCAACAATTCTCGTATGACTTACACCTCAACTGGGGTTGTGCTTCTATCAGAAGTTGTCGCCTTCACAAAAATGTTTGTTTAATAATTATTCAAATTGGCTCTGTAGCTAGCTAGTAGATATGAATTTTTTTTGAAGTAAAAAAAAAACCTGATTGAGAAACTTTCGTTAAAAAATTCGGATATCACTATATCAAGGGCCAATCAATGATTTGAACAATATTACTCAATACAAAAATGTAGGAAGTTGTTGAATATTCATCATACACCAAGTGCTGACAAAATCATACATTTGTATTAACAAAGTATCTGAAACATTTTATATATTGAATCTTTGATATTAATAAAGACTGCTTAATGACAAAACTTTGTGCAGTACTGTTGGATATATGTATTTTCTAAATTACAAGCGTCTTTGACTCTTTTGAGGAAATTTACCAAATGATATATACTTTTTCTTTAACCTGCACACATCCATGATGTAGAGTATGACCTTTCTTTTGAACTTGAGAAAGCAGCCGGGCTCCATTCAACTAATACTAATAAGATAGTGGCAGTGAACTAGTTAGTTTGTCTTCAAATTTTGACTTCATAATTTCATATCAATGTTCTTTAATGTCATGTCAGTTAACTAATCAAGCAGAGGTACAGATCCAATTTGAACATAATTTTCAATAGATGTAACAACGTGCCGCATTAATGGTCGCGCCTGCCCCAGTTACTTGCTAGATCAAGTATGTTTACTTCAATATAGCTAGAACTTCGTATATCTTTTTCTTTTTAGCTTTTAAAAAGCTATTTTTTAATTTTTCATAGTAATTAACTTTTAAACGAAGTATCTTTTTAAGACAGGATCTATAAGTTGATTGTACTACATACTGTAGAAACTTCATTTATATCGGGCAAAATCGTATGCAAGTTTTTGTTACTTTAAACTCTCACTCATTAACATCCCAAAATCCATAAACCAAAACAAAAAAGGACATATCCATTACTCCATCCGGTAATAAAAGAGTGATGTTTTAGACAGAGACATCAACACGATCTTTAAACCACAACTTTGACCACTTATTTCTAAATATATCGATAAAACACAATCAAATCATAATATTACGACAGTACTTTTTGAGACAAATCTACACATCATTTTTATATGTCCAATCTAAATATTCATCAAACATATCGATATCTAAAGTTTACAAAGTTTGACTACAATATTCTAAAATGCCGTTCTTTTGTGACTGGGGGAGTAAGAACAATCAAGAGTACTTTCATATATAGTTACATGTATAATCAAGCAGTGGACTGGCTAGTTTACTGCGAATACACCCATATATTCAAGATGGTGCATATGATACAAAATTTTAGTTAAGCTTCATGTAGTTTTTCCTAGACAATTAAAGTGATCGAAGTAGGTCCTGAGCTACATATATATGTAGTCACATATGCTACTTTTGACCTTTGGTCAGTCAGAGGGGCATGAACTTCATTTTGATGTTCCACTAACTACATGGACGGCAAAGGAAAGGCACGGAGGAAGAGAATCGTAGGGTACTTTACTGTGTTGGTCAAAATGCCCCTTCATCCTCCACTAACCAACAAGGAAACAACGATGCAATACCTAGAAAACCCTAACCTAACCCCTTCTAAGAACCGATTCATTTTAGTTTTTATTTTTAGCTTCTTTTTAGAGAAATCAGAAGCTAATATGAATACACGGCTTTTCGAAATGGCTTCACTACTCACTTCGACGATAAGAAAGAGGGGTCACGTGCGTATTATGCATCCTACTCCTCTTACTTCCATCTTACGCATGTATCTCTCCCTTACTGCTCGCCCCCTCTTCTATTCATTTTTAGTCAAAAGTTAACAGTCGCAGCAAAAACTAGAGCCATAGCCATATGAAATGACCCTAATTGGCACCAAATTATAGAGCTAACTAGCTAGCCAAGCCAACCCATATTCCACCTGGACTACTCTAGCCAGACATAAGTGTGGCACTTTGTTGGAACATATATACACACACATATGTATTCATACCAAATGTATCTGTTAACGCACCTTACCTCTGTGGATGCGGTAGTGCTCATTTGAGCTTCTCCGTTGGGTTTTCTTTACTGTTTAGTACTGCTTAAAGTTTATTTTTTTTATTGTAGCTGCTGTGAGTTTTTTAAACATAATTAAATCTAAAAATTAAAAAAGAGAAAATAGTAACGTCATCATAAACAATTGAAAGGAATAAGAAGAAAAAAGAAAAGATAAAAAACCAAAAAATAGCTAAAAATCAGAAAAATAAATTAAAAAATCAGAAAAATAAATTAAAAAATTAGAAGCTAAAAGTTTAAGGCCATGTTCTTTTTAGCTTCTAGAAGCTACTTTTCGGCTTTTCTACAGTAACTAGCTTCTAAATAGAGTATTTTTTTCAAGATAGGGTCTACTAGTTAATTGTAGTACATACTTTACTGACTTCATTTATATCGGTAAAAATCACACGTGAATTTCTGTTACTCTGTAATCTCTCATATAAACAACCTAAAAATCACAAGCCGCAGCTAAAAGCCACATACCGTAGTCAAAAAAAACAGGCCCCTAAGCACGAAGCCCAGCTGAGCGGGCGAATCAAGCGCAGAGAGAGAGAGACATTGATCAGTAGCCCCCACTTAAACCGAAATTGTCTCAGCGCCCAAACCCAATGGCTCAACACTTTGGTCTAGGGCCAATATAATAAGCCCCCAACTTGCTCCATTAAACTAACTAATTATCGCCCCCACTTGCGTGCACAAGCATCAACGTCGTAGTCATCCTTCTCTCTCAAGAAAAGCGTTCTTATATTACCCCTACGCATGGCGCACGTGTTACAGACATGTGGGCCCCACAACTTACCATACCCTACATGTCGGTGAAGTACACATAAGCCAAGCCACTTTGCTCCTCATATCATCACCCCTCTCTAGCTAGCTAGCTCTTGTATTATATTTCCTCCTTCCATCAACTCCAAAGACCACTAACCTATCCCTTTCTCATCCTCCTTCGCCATCCCTTCCTCTCTCCTGATCTCTTCTCTCTCTCTGCCCCCATCCTTCCTGGCTTCCTCCTACACCTCCTTGCCCATCTCTCTCTCTCTCTCTCTCTCTCTTGCCCTTCCTAGCTAGCTTTCCCCTCCCAAAACATTTACTTAAGTCCACAAATGACACCACAAATCCACATGAAAAATTAAATACCATCAACAAAGATAGACAAACACACACAAATTAGAAAAAAATCACCAAACCCTCTCAGCTGCTTTTTCTCCTCACCAAAAACCCCAAAAAAAACCATTCTTTACTTTCCTCCTAGAAAACAAGCACCACAAGAGAAACCCTAGAGAAACACACGCACAGATAGGTGCTCTCTCTCTTCTCCTATTTTTATCATCGCCACCGCCACTTAGCTTCTCTAGCGTATCCAATTATTAATATTATCGGTACTGTTATCTAGCCATTATTTTTACTCCTCCCTTATTGCTACTATACTCTCCTTACTTATAATTAGCTCTTCTCCGAGCCTAGAAAATGGCAGGCCTGGATTTGGGCACCAGCTCCTACCTCCACCACCACCAGTCCCTCCACCTCCGCCACGATGACGGCGCCGCGGCCGACGACGACGACAGGATGCGCTCTCGCCGGGGGCGAGGGGCGAACCACCGAGCACGGCTGGAGGCGCGGGCATCGGTGGCGGGGAGGTCGTCGCCCGCCGCCCCCGCGGTCGCCCTGCGGGCTCCAAGAACAAGCCCAAGCCGCCGGTGATCATCACGAGGGAGAGCGCCAACGCGCTCCGGGCGCACATCCTCGAGGTCGCCGCCGGGTGCGACGTCTTCGAGGCGCTCACCACCTACGCGCGCCGCCGGCAGCGCGGTGTTTGCGTGCTCTCGGCTGCCGGGACCGTCGCCAACGTGACGTTCCGGCAGCCACAGTCGTCCGATACAGGACCGGCCTCGCCGGCGGTGGCTACGCTCCACGGCAGGTTCGAGATACTCTCCCTCGCTGGCTCTTTCCTCCCTCCCCCGGCGCCGCCGGGCGCCACCAGCCTTGCGGCCTTCCTCGCCGGGGGCCAGGGGCAGGTGGTCGGCGGCAGCGTGGCTGGCGCGCTCATCACGGCGGGACCGGTGATCGTTGTGGCCGCGTCGTTCAGCAACGTGGCGTACGAGAGGCTGCCACTCGAGGACAGCGACGAGGTGGTTCCCCCAGCGCCTGCAGAGAGCGACCCGGCCGGCGGCGCCGGCGTGCCGTTTGGAGGTGATCCGTCAGGCGGCGGCGCGGCTGGTGGGCTCCCGTTCTTCAACCTGCCGCTGGGGATGCCGCCAATGCCGGTGGACGGGCACGCCGGTTGGCCTGGCGCCGCCGGTGGCGTCGGGAGGGCACCGTTCTCATGATGGATCTTGTCTGGCGAGGTCGGCAAGTGCGAGGACATGGACATGTACAACAAGTAGCCTCTCTTATCTCTCCATCGATCGATCTCTTATGTCTTTGTGATCTCCTGATGTTTTCTGTTAACCTGTACGAGACTCTTGTGTTGATTGTTGATCAGTTGGGTGTCTTCGTTTGGACTATGTTGCCAGGACATGCACTCATAAATTGATCAAAGTTATATTAGTGTTGTTTATGTTGAAATTATATTGATGCCGAGTTGTGACTTGCAGGGCATGAATTCTTGTGGTGCAAATGGCAAAGATCAACATTTTAATTTGTCAATTACAACTTATTTGATTTCTTTGAATAAGCTCGTTTGGATTGCCCCTCTTTGTTTACAAATGATACGCTTTTTGCTTTTTTTCCTCGTTTTCCTATTGTTTTGTAGACAGATATCTATACGCTTGTATGCATCTAGATGTTTGAAATGAATAATGGTCGCAGGCCGGTGTTTCTTGCAAATGGCCTGCTTGTGTGTGTGAAGTCTTTTTCGTACTTCTGGGAGCACATACACCTATTTCTAGCATATCACTTAAATGAATGTGTTATAATCATTTATCATTCTCGGTATACTTAAATATTAATTCTAAGATATTTCAATATGATTTTGTTGAAAAAAATTCATTGGAGACCTATATTTTTGCTACATACCTATTTTCATATATAAAAGAAGCATATACACAAATTATGCTATACAAATTGGATTTCGATGAATTTTTTCATGCAACTCACCTTAGAATGTTTTATAATCATTATTAGAGTATACTCAAAAAGATAAAAATGTATAATAATATCATTTAAGCGGTATATAAGAAGTGAGAGTATGTACTCCTAAGAGTATAGAACTATTTTTCTGTATACACACATATACGTACGTACGTGCATACATACATATAGGTAAAACAAGTAGATTTGCATGTATATGCACACACACATACAAATCTATTTGATTTACCTGTGTTTACAATATTTATTTTTCTTCTATGTATGCTCTTTTATTTTCCATGTTTTAAGTCTGATTCCTATTGAGCCAATTTGCAAAGTGCAAGATAGCTATATATGTTTATTCTTGTTAACCAGGATATATATAGGTGGTTGGAGAAAAATGTATGATAGAATCAGCTAATTTGATGAAGTATGTAAGAAGCAAATGAAAGATTTTCGTTTTAATTAATTCAAGCTTTTCCTTAGATTGGGGATAGAGCTAGTCAGGGAAGAACATCGCTTATTTTTCTTGCACTTTAACGTTGATTTGGCTCAAAAGAAATGTAGCGTGCTTCTAGATTAGATAACGAAGTATGGAATAAGCAAGAAAATTTTAGTTCGTGCTCTCTCTATGTACACAAATAACTAGTGAAAGAATTTTGAAGAAGTATCGAAGTAACTTTTAACAAAATTATAATTCATGGAATAATTTGCTGAAACTAATCAAGGCCTGATTTGGAACACGTGAGCTTTGCATAATTCCTACAGGTATTGCGTTGTTTCTTGCAAAATTCCTAAAGCATTTACTGGATAATACTAATAGACTAGCGTGTTCATACATATATAAACACTAGGCAAGATCCAAGATAAAAGGCAATCAAGAGATAACATAAATATAGTTTTATTTTGTCTATGGATTTCTGATATCCTCTGGTTCTTCTTTTTGAAATCTACAACCTACAACAAGTAAAACAAGAAGTAAAAGAAAACAAGAGAACGATTAACAAGTAAGTAATAATTACAATTTATAAAACACCGACAAGATCACTGTAATTTACACGCATGAATATCATGGAACTGTTTATCTGAAGAACTGAAGCCAAGCTGTGCGAAGAGCAAGCTAGATGTTTGGCTGGGTATTACATATATTCCACTGACACTCTTCCTTTATTTCTTTGATTGGTGTTCTAAAGTCGTTCCAAATTACTCTAATGGCCAATTATTTGGCACTAGAATATGTAGAAAGAACTAGCATGTGCAGAAGCATGATTGCATATGTATATAAAAAACACACTACATAGTACAACATATGTTTAGTGGGTTTTCTAATTGATTCACGTGTGCAAGCCTATCCATACTGTTAGGCATAGATCTAAACAGCGATGGATTCTAGTTTTTAAAAGCCAAAAAGCCGTTTAGGTTATATTGGTTTTTGATGTGATTTTCCTTTTTCCTTTTTCTTTCTAGTGTTTTCCATTTCTCCTATTTTTCTTTATTTTTCTTAATCGAACACATAAAAAAATCTAATCAATGTTGCAATACTATTTCAACTAAAAACTAAAAGCTACATATCTTCAATTATAGTTTCACTTCACACAAGTACAAAAACGATGGATGCAGTGAGCTGACTGTTTTCTTTTGGAGCCATGCGATGGCCCTTTTGGAATCTTTGCCTCTCCCCAAAATGGGGAACATGGCTACCATAACCAGATGAGCAAAACTATGCAATGTTTTCTCACACATGCATGCTGTTGGCGTTATCTAGGCTTTCAAACCGATGCCAAATGTTGTAGTAGTCTCTCTCCCATTTCACTTCACTTCACTTCACTTTAATGGTGTCATCTCATGATCTACATGTGTCCTTTATTCCTTCCTGTTCTTTTTGTGCGTGTCTGATCGAGTTTGTTACGGGAGCCTTTTCTGTGGCCTTTGTTAATTTAATCACTGCATGCATTTTTACTGTTCTTTGGAGGATACGTATTATATGTAAGGACCTTATTTCTAAGAATGGGACCGTCGTACTTTCCATAACAGCTTAAGAGTTCAGTTACGAATAGAACCATTATCATATCTTCTCACGAATATTTAAAAATAATTAACGTAATTAAAATATGAACCTACGGTCAACTTTAGCAACTTTACAGGCATCAAAGCCCAAAACTAAACTTGCATTTAGAAGAACCAAAGAAATTCCTATAGGAACACTTAAGTGCGGTCGTAACCCTAACATAAAATTTTGAAGTATCAATTCTTCTTTTGGTATTTGATCTGATGAAAATAAGTAAGATTGAATACATTAGGTGCTTAGCATGAAAATACTATTTAACTAATTACCGGTATTTTAAAAGATGGGATGTGATGGTTTTATTATTATATTTGTGGATACGATTTTATTTGTAAAAAATTTTCTGAAGAACAAACGTAACTTCTTAAAGGAAAGAGGGTTCAATCAACTCAATTACCAACTTGAAATCTCACCAAAGCTACTTATGTCTTGTTATTGGAATCACTAATGAAATATAGCTCCATTGACCAGGAGCACGATATATTCGAATACCGTTTATAATTTTGACTCTACAGAGTTGCCCAGCTTTATCCACAAGATATCTCAGACTCATAATGTCAAGCTATAAATATGCAACATGTTAGCGTGTGACTAGGTTAAGATAACAAGGTCTTTTACCGCTCTTCTCTTTTTGTAGCCTCTACCCGGTAGGGCCGGGGCCACATATAGTCGGCATTCTACTGGCAAACGTGAAAAGCACTTCTCGATTCTGTGTACTCCTACCATTGTTAAGTATAGTTTTACCGCTTTCATACCACCCCTTTGTATGTGGGCCATTCCACTTCTTGAATGGTAATACCTTGTAGATATTCAATTGATTTGAGAAACTACTAGACCAGGTTTGATAGGTCAAAACTTATGGTTGAACAATCACTATGTTCTTTACTCAGTATAAGATTCCAGTCCTTACTTTTTACCAACGAGGCAACCATCTACAAATATATAACTCAGTGCACCACGGCACTGCCACCAATCCAACTAAAGCCTCCTCCCTATGGTAAGGTTGTGGATTCCAACCATCTCGTGGCTTTCCACGATTCATCCTATTTAACATCTGTAGGCTTTAGATTCATATCATTCATCTTAATTGCCTCGGTAGCTTCTCTGCTATCCAACTAGTCGAATCTGGATACTAGCATGAAAAAATGAATACAAATAAGTTTCTACTTTGCAGGATGCAAGCTGAGAATAATTAAAATACAATAAAATAACTGAAAAGACATAAAAAAATAGGTTTGGGTGAATAGGGCTTAAGTTGTTCTTGGTTTAGATGAACAGAGTTGAAAATATGTTAGATGGATTCGAGACGGTCGAAATGTGTATATATGTTTATTGGGTTTCGGTGAACAGTAATGGGTTTAAACAGTATCGGGTTTACTATTCACTACAGATTGGGTTGAAAATAGTGTGGGTCACAAATAGTAATGGGTCAGGTCAGAAATAGTAATGGGTTGGGTCTTATGAATAGTGCTGTTACAGGGGTAGGGCTCAGCCCAGTACTTGGCCCGACCGGTTTCGGTGGTTTGGGCCGTTACAGTGCACTATTTATAAGACATGTGTTATTCATAATTCCAAATCTAGCCTCCTTCCCGATCGCACGACTTCGAGAGATGTGACATGTGTTAGTCGTGCGGTCGGAGACCGCACAACTATAATGTTCATCGTAATCGTGCGGTGGAGGACCGCACGACTACACTGTTCATGATTTTTTTTTTTTTACTCGAAAAGCAAATAAGAAAAAATCGTGAACAGTGTAGTAGTGCGGTCCCCACCGCACGACTACGATAAATAGTGTAATTGTGTCACACCCCTCGGAGTCGTACAGTCGAGAAGGGGGCTAGATTTAGAATTATGATAGTTTAGAGGTCAAATTTGGTATTAACGTAGTACAGGGACTAAAAATGACAAAAATCTCTGCATAAAAATTGCAGTGATATGATGTTACAAGTACTATATTGATGCTGTACACAAACTCATGTCTACATAGATTATGCAAAAATCATCCCTACCTGATTCTAATTAACAATTGAGAGCTAGATGGAAAAAAATTGATGCAAGTGTCCCATCAGTTTTTGCTTTGGGAATTCATCGAGAGGAGGAGCTCCTTGTTCTATGTGCGTACAGTGTGCTGTGCGTAATAATTAGTGGACAAGCAATGCTGTACTTAATTAGAAAAGGAAGTTCTTACAGTGATATCCTATGCCTACACAGCAGGCCAGCGACACAGCTGCTAACATGTAGGCTATATATATATCATCACGATTAATTTCTTATTGCATGGTTTGACCCACAAAATCCATTTGCAAGGAGTTGGATACATAGTACATCCAATATGATTCAAAAGGAAAATGGATTAAATTTATTAGCAACAAAAATATCCATGTGTTGACTATGTGACCAGATTTAGAATATTTATGATGATGAATAATTGACAATGTTGCTTATTGATATTATTTGAGATGTATAGCGTGTGTGGACTTATTTTGCTAAAGTTGGAAAGAACTTGTGCCGATAAAAGATATTATTTTGGTCTTTACACGTGTAGGGTAACTCGAAAACGATAGTGCTCTACGCGTAGATCAGGAGATGGCTTGGTGCAAAGTCATAGTCTAGTGGGTCAAGGATGTTGGAGAAGACGGTCGTGTTCGAGTTGGGACGTGTGAAAATTAAAAATGGATGATGCGTGTTAAAGCTACGGAGATACGGTTTGGAGGCTATGACATGTGACAATTTGGAGCGTCCAAAATTAAGTAGTGTGACAAAAGTTAAAAAATCTGTGTTACGTAAGAGTTTCAAGTCACTTATTTGTTAGAATTGAAAAATAATTTATAGTCTTAGAGATAAGATCATAGTTTGGACCCAGACTATAAATAGAGATAGGGTTAAGTGCTAACTCAGATGTTGATAGATACAATTTTTGTACTAAGGTTTGAAGAGTGGCAGGAAAACACTTTGTAGTTTGAAGAGTGGCAGGAAAACACTTTTAGCCATAAACATGATCTAGTAATAAAAATTAGATCCAATTCAAAGAGAAATTCGTTGCATGGATCCGATCTCGAGTGCGAGCTCTCCATCGATTGCCAACTTAGCTCACCACGTCCGCATCCGCTGCCTTCGCTCGCGAGGGTGGGTCAATCAGCCAGGTCACAACCACGAGCGCGCCGCACCTGCTACTCTCCTCTTCTCCGCCGACCCGCGAGTCTACCATGTTGCAAGAGATATTGACAAGTGATTGAGAGAGAATGAATGTGTACTTTATTCATGGATATCTTTACAATTTATAGAGAATGAGGGGGTGTTAGGGAAAAGTAAAAGGTGTCAGTTATAACTGCAGTTATGCAGTTATGTACATTGGGCACATGTGTTATTTGTGTTACAACACTCCCCCTTGACCAATGTATCTTCATATGATCATCTTGATTCATCATCTTGGAAAAACCCCTCTAAAACCCTGTAGGGAAAAATATGAGTAGAATTGATAGAGTAGATATGTCACGAAAAACTCCTTTTAAAACCCTGTAGGGAAAATTTTAAGGAGAAAATGATATGACATATATTTGATTATATCTCTTAAAAACCCCTGTGGGGAAAAGAGATATGATTACGTTGTCATATTGCCTCATTAAAACCTTGATGAGAAACCTTTTAAAGGAAAAACTCATAAAGGAAAAGAGTACAATATTTTATTTGAACGGGTTAAGTCTTAGGAGATTTCTCCCTCTGACATCTGCAAATCACGTAGTCTATGCATACCAATTTCATGAACACATTTTTGGAATGTGAAAGTTGGTAAATGACTTGGTGAATAAGTCTGCGAGATTATCACAAGACTTAGTTTGCAGAATACTTATTTTCCCACTCTCTTGCAATTCATGTGGGTAAAATAGTTTAAGTGCAATATATTTTGTGATATTGCTTTTGATGTAACCCGTTTGCATTTGAACAATGCAAGCAGCATTATCTTCGTAGATAATGGTAGGTGATGCAATAGCACCTATATCACATGACTGTTGTATGTGATTAATCATTCTGCGAAGCCATACACATTCACGTGATGCTTCATATAATGCAATTATTTCAGAATGATTAGTGGATATAACCAATAGAGTCTGTTTCGAAGACTTCCAAGATATGGTTATTCCACCGTGTAAAAATACAAAGCCTGTTTGAGATATGGCATTATGGGGATCTGATAGCCAGCATCTGTATATCCTATGAGATCCATATTTTTTTTATTCTTTTGGAAGAATAGACCGAGATCTTTAGTGCATTGAAGATATCTAAGGATATTCTTCACTCCTACCCAATGACTTTTGGTTGGAGTAGCGCTATATCTAGTAAGTAGATTTATCGCAAATGCAATATCCCACGGGTGCAATTTGCAAGGTACATAAGCGCTCCGATGGCATCGAGATATGGAACCTCGGTCCCAATAGCTCTTCATTGTCATCTCGGGTCTAAATGGATCTTTATCCTGTCGAGATCGAACAACCATGGGGTTTTCGATGGATATGATTTGTCCATATTGAATTTTTCAATATTTTCGGACATAGGTCGATTGATGCACTATGATGCATGTATGAAGGTGCTCAAGTTGTATACCTAAGCAAAATTTGGTTTTACCCAAATCCTTCATTTCGAATTCCGTCTTAAGATGATTACGTGCTTCATCTATATCTTGTGTGTTACCAATGATATTAAGATCATCAACGCATACAGATATAATGCAAAATCGTTGAGGATCTTTTGATGAAGATGCATGGGCAATCATCATTGTTGTAGTATCCCTTTTGGTTAGGAACTTACTTAGTCGGTTGTACCACATTCTACCCGATTGTTTCAAGCCGTATAAAGACTTGTTCAACTTTACACAATACATATTTGAATTGCGTCTATATTCGAATTGAAATTCCATCGAACTTCCATGTATATTTCGAATCAAGTGACCCATAAATGTATGTGTCACTATATCCATCAATTGAAATGATAGATAATTTTGTATCGCCAATGATATTAAGTATCGAATGTTATTCCACTTATTCTTCGGAGAGTATGTTTCATTGAAATCAATGACGGGTCTCTCGTGAACCCTTGTGCTACAAGCCTTGCTTTGTATCTCACCACCTCATTGTTTTCATTCCGCTTATGACGAAACCCATTTGAAACCGACAGGAATACTTTGGGAGGTGTATGTATCACATTGGTGAATACATTTCTTTTTGTGAGCGAGGCTAACTCCTCTTGAATTGCATCCTTCCATTGGTTCCAGTCCGAGTGCTGTTTGCACTTTGCCATGGTCTTAGGATCTGGATCATTTTGAAGGTTATATGCAATTGTTGTGGAGAAATTTAATGTCGACAATTGTAGTCTTACGATCGTATGATTCTCCAGAATCAATATAGTTAGTGGAAATTTCTTGGACCCCGGTGACTCAATGTTATTTCCCAAATCATTTGAGTCGGGGTATTCCGATGTCCCAGGATCAGTAATTGAGTGCACTGTTGATCTGGGTTCAAGGATCCTTTGGTGTCTATCAACATGAGGTTGATCTGCATTTACATTCTTTTGTTTCCTTTGTCGCTTGTTAGAAGTCAGATCCGCCATTTGTGCTGTACTTCTCCCCCTCTTATTTTGAACTGGGAGTTGAGTGGTATTTTTTCGGTACCTCCACTCTTTCGAGCACATTTCTGGCAGGATTATAGGATTTTGTGACACCATTATAATCAGTAAATGCATCTGGCAGTTTATTTGCAATATTTTGCAAATGAATGAGTTTCTGAACTTGAAGTTCGCCTCTAGTACGTGGTCTCGAGGCGTGAATGCATTGAACATTCCAATTAATTTCCTGGCATTTAGTTTGGTACTTGTTGTCTCCCCCTAATGCCGGGAAATGTTCCTCATTGAATATGCAATCAGCGTACCGGGCCATGAACAGGTCCCCTGTTAGGGGTTCGAGGTATTTTATAATCGACGGAGATTTATACCCAACATAGATCCCAAGTTTCCTGTGCGGTCCCATTGAGGTACGCTGCGGTGGTGAGATCGGTACGTATGTAGCGCAACCGAACTTTCGCAGATGGGAAATATCTGGTGGATTTCCACGTACTAATTGTAGCGGGGAGGTGCTATGATATACAGTTGGACGCAATTGTATTAAGTCGCAGTGTAAGATCGTATGACCCCAACATGATGTTGGTAAGTTGCAATTGTAGTAATGGTCTTGCAATGAGCTTGATTCTCTTGATAAGAGATTCGCTAAACCATTTTGTGTATGAACATATGGAACAGAGTGTTGAACTTGTATCCCAAGAGCCATGCAATCGTCATTGAAGGCATAGGATGAAAAATTCAGCGGCATTATCCATTCGAATTGATTGAATCCGATATTCAGGATAATGTGCTCGTAATTGGATAATTTGACCAATTAACTTAGCAAATGCATGGTTTCGTGTGGATAAAAGACACACATATGACCATCTAGTAGATGCGTCAATGAGAACCATGAAATATCTGAACGGTCCACACAATGGTTATATAGGACCACATATATCTCCTTGAATGCGTTCAAGGAATTTATGGTTCACTCGATTTTAAGATAAGAGGGTCTTAAAATCAATTTTCCTATGGCACATGAAGTGTACACAAAATCGAGGATTCCGGAAATTTTGTTTTGAGATATGTATGACCAATAGAATTGCTAATAATTTTCCTCATCATTCCAATGCCTGGGTGGCCAAGGCGATCATGCCATGTTTGGAATGTGTTGTTGTCTTGGAAAATTACTTTGTACGCAATATGTTGAACAGGTTTGATGTATGTATAGTACAATCCGGAGTTTAAAGATTGAATTTTCTCTAGTATTTGTTTGCCATATCCGTTGTGTTTGGTGAAGAGGAGATATTCTTCTTTGTTGTCATTTTGGGTTTCAACATGGAAACCATTCTGACGGATATCTCTATAACTAAGTAGGGTACGTGTTGAATTGGGATACAAGAGTGCATCCACAATTTTTAATTGTGTACCCATAAGGAGAGTGATAGAGGCGCGACCAGAGCCTACTATCGTTGCATCGCGTCCAGCGATTGTTAAAACATTTCCTTTCCTCCTAGTAAGAGTTATGAAATATTTTGTGTCCCTAAGTATAGAGTTTGTGGTACTCCTATCCACAAGGCATAATTCCTCCTCCATTGGATTGACTCCAAAAATCTATATACACAAAGAAGAATTTAATGAAATTCTTAGAGTATATATAGAATACATACAAACTTTATTTGTAATATCGAATGCGTTCGATATATGATTGTAGCATACAAGCATACAATATAGATGACAACATTATGTATATTACAACACTATAGTACTTAGTAGTTATTGGACTAGGAGTCTAATTGAGATCTCCATACATGTCTTGAGAATGAAATTCTTCAAGTGTATCCTCGGTGCACATGAGATCATCCTTCTTTGTAGAAGTACATGTGTCTTTGAGTTCTTGAAAGAAACTTTTGAGAACATCCGCTTCATTATTGTTGGATGTGAGATTGAAGTGTGCTTCAAATCTCTTTTCTTGAGTATTCTTGCCATGAACCAAAGACTTGAGGTAGAGGTTCACAAGATGCTTCGGGGTGCGGCATTTCTTGGTAGGATGGTTGTAGCAACCATATTTTTTGACAAATATCATATTTATCAACTCTCTTACCAGAATTGGCTTTAACTTTCTTGAATCCACTAAGTTTATGCTTCTTGTTGCGGTTGTGCTTACCTTTAAAGTTCTTTGAATGGTTATGTGAACCATTGAACTTATTGTTATTTTTGATTAGCATGAACTTTAGGAAGTGGAGCAGCCCCGATGGGACGTTGCCGATTGTTCTTTAAAAGAAATTCAAGATGCTTCTCTCTCAAGTAATGTATGCATGAAATCAAAATAAGTTTGGTAATTTGCAGCATGCATTGCTGTTGTAGAATCCTGTCAGATGGGAGTATTGTAGAGAGATTCTTCTCTATTTTGTCTACATCCTTTGGTTCCTTTTCACAAAACCGTAATTGAGAGCAAATAGTATGAAGGGCATGATTATAGTCTCCAACTGATTTAAAATCTTGGAGTCTAATATGTGCCAATTCATGATTAGCCTCGGTGTAAGAGAATGTCATTGCTCATATCTATTTTGAGGGCTAACCATAAAGTAAGTGGATTCTCCTCATACAGATATTCCGCTTTTAAATCTGGATGTATGTGATTCCGTATTATGTTTAAAACGGAATATTTCACAATATCTGGAGGAATTTGATCCTGGGGATCAATATCACCCTTGCAACCCACGTGTGGTGAGGTTGATTTTAAGTCCATAGCTCATGTAGGGTAGTTGGCACCATTGATAGCGAGAGACTCAAAATCTTTGGTAGCCATTTGAAAACTACATGAAAATACACCATAAATAATTAATTTACATGAGGTAAATTAATGTGTATGGTAAGGTTGTAAAATATGTGGAAAACAATATGAGTATTGTAATCCGAATGAATATATATATATACCCAAATTAAATATAACATGTGGTTGTATTTATAATACCGTGTAATCACAATGTTGGTGGTGAACACCAATTTATTGTATGGCATAGCGTACAAATAAATGTAGCAAAGTGTCATAAATTATGATTTTATGGTATTTATGTGAGGTATAATATTTTGCAAAAATTCCAAATTATTAAGTACATTGGTACTCATTAAATGAGAAATTTAATTGAAATTTGCTAAGATAGCAAATATAAATATGGTCGTAATGTATATTGTAAATAATTTGCAATAAAATAATCCGAAATATGTAAAAATGATATAAATGTGAATGCACATTTATTTAAATATTTACATAAATTTCAGTCTGTGGGATCGAAAAGCAAATTTATAATAAGACTGATTGTTATAAATAAGCAGAGAGATTATACTGCAAATTATACAACATGAAATTATTTAAAATAAAATTATGCATTTTCCCTGAAATACAGGGGGGAAAACACAAATTTACGACAACCTGGGCTGAAGCCCATTAGGCCTTTTGGCCCAGGTAGGAAGGTGGGAATTAATTGGGCCAAAACCCATTTGAGAACAGCCATATAAATAGAGGTGGGGAGGAGGAATTTAGGGTTCCCACCCCCGCCCTCCGCTTTTGGCAGCGCTACTGTTCCATGCCGCGCGCGCTGCCTTGGGCGCCAAGCGCCGCCCGCCCACCGCCCCGCCGCTGCTGAGGCACGCCGGCCGGCGCTTATCGCAAGGCCGAGCAAGCGGCCGCTGCGCCGCGGGCCAGCCACGGCTTGCCGCCACGCCGCCGGCCGCCGACGCCGCCGCCGGAGTTGGCCGACGCCGCCGCCAAGGCCATCGCCGCCATCGCGTCATCATCGTCGTCGCGTGCTTGGCCGCCGCCGCGGCTCCGCCGGCCGCCGCGCCGCCGCTTTGGCCGGGGCATTGGGTCGCCGCCGTCTGCGCGCCGCTGCCGCGGCCGGGCCGCCGGCTCGAGGCTCGTCAGTGGGCCGGGGTCATACGGCCGCGTGTCGGCCAGTGAGCCAAGGCGGTCGCCGCGCTGCGTCTCGGAGGAGCCATGTGCAAGCCGCACCATCCGAGGCCGGAGGCTCGCGCCGAGGCCGAGGCGCGCTCGCCGGGTCGCCGGCGCGCTGGGCCGCCAGACCGGCCAGATCTTGCCGCCGGCCGCTAGGCCGTGCCGCCGCCGCCGACGCCGAGTACGCGCCGCCCGCTCTGTGCCGCCAAGGTGGTCGCGCCAATGGCCGCGTTGGCGGGTTCGCCGAGGGCCGCGCTGCATCCGTGCTCGTGTGCGACGTCGGGCGTCAGCGCCGCGAGGACGCCGCCAACCGCCGGTGTGTGCGCCTCATCTGCTTTTTCTCTGTTTGCATCGGTGTGAGAACAACAGGTCGATAACGTGTTGCAAGAGATATTGACAAGTGATTGAGAGAGAATGAATGTGTACTTTATTCATGGATATCTTTACAATTTATAGAGAATGAGGGGTGTTAGGGAAAAGTAAAGGTGTCGATTATAATCTGCAGTTATGCAGTTATGTACATTGGGCACATGTGTTATTTGTGTTACAACATACCACAAGCCAAGAGCAGGCAAGAATTCTCTTAGGTGGTGATCATTTTGGTTTATTTTTGATGGTTTATGGTTGAAAAAATCAGAGTTGGTGAAAAAAAAACAATGTAGCTGACAAATTTTTATTTAACATAATTAAATTTAAAAATTAAAAATATAAAAATATGTTAGCCCATCACAAACAACGCAAACGAATACGGCAAAAAAAAGAACCAGTAAAAAAACTCAAAAAAACCAAAAATTCAAAAAAAGACGAAATTACGAATAGTAAAAAATAAACCAGAAATCAGAAGCTGAAGCCGAAATAAACGGGCCTTAATTGATTTCCTATGCGCGTTGCTTACTTTCTGCTCAAAACATGCCTCTTCCTGCTATCTACTCGATCTGTGCTGTTACGCGGTTATGCTGTCCAGCCTTCAGAATTAGTGTAGCTACAGTACGGGGATTAGAGAGAAATTCAACGCAGCAGCATCCAGTGAAAAGCGACATCTACAAATTTTTAATTTGCTACAGCATCGCTACAATATTGCTATGACTATAGTGGTTGCTATAGTACCAGACAATACATTTTCTCTTTTATTGTCTTTTATTTTCGTGTTCTTGCTGTGATTGGGAGGTTAAAAGAGTAGAAAAATAGTATGATTGTGAAAAAGTTTTTGTTGTAGATTAAAATCATGTATGTCCTCTGATTAGTATCGACGATCCTATATCATGTATGACGGCCAAGCTTTTCGAGTCCGAGGATATTTCTTTTTGGAATAAATTTTGCAAAATCACATTCGATGGTTAAAACTATCACATAACAATTTACGGACGTGTATCATAAAACTGCATTTACTTTGACGAATCATTTCGCAAAACTATAGTTTCGTCGAATCCAACAGGACTAACATCCCAGACCACAGGTCAGTCTTACGTCCTGGCAGCTCTCCCGTATGCTCACATGGATGAACTTGCCATGCATGCGACACGTCATCTAGCTTGCGTGGCGCGGGTCTGTGTGTTGGAGGATGTGGGACCGAACCTGGTGGATTCCACGGAAGCGTATTTTTAGTTTTATCATACATATCCTCAAACGTATAGTTTTATGATAGTTTTATAATTATAGTGTAGTTTTAGCGAAATTTACTCTTCGTTTTAAGAGATATATATTTACAGTTGCGTTGCTTTAGTGACTTACAAAAGCAATATAACAACTTCAGATTGTCAGGTTCACTGTTCATGCATGCACGGGAAGATCGACGGATTTTTCAACAAAGTACAACTGCGGTGTATTTTATTATGTTTATGCAAAAGTACAGAAATATAGCGTATGTTTGCTAAAATACATAATAAACGATTTTGATGTTAATGTTTATGTGAACGATTTTGATCATTCTTTTCTTTGTCTAGTTCAGTTCAAAAGTTCTACATTTTAGAAAGAAAAACCTGTTTCCAAAAGCACATTTTAGCTACAGATAGCAACCCTGAGATCAGTCCGGTGGATACCTGAAATTTCTCAAAATAATTGTTTGATTTCTGGTTAGTTATTGGTTAACTAGGCATATGGATAATCAACATTAAATTCCATCCAGTGTCCCTAATAATGATCTGCAAGGACTAATTTATTAAGCAGAAATTATCTACAGGAGAATTTAAGACCAAATGGACACTTTTTTGAGAGGAGATTTTTTGAGCGGATTATGGGAGGACAATTTTTGTAGAGGATTGCGAATAGAATTTAGCCATTGGGATGTACACTTTGGGCCAGCTGTGCACTTGGGCACTCAATACACATGCATGGGCCATACATTTCCCGTGTTACTGTAAGGCTACTGGGCCGGGCTTCAAATTTAAGCCCAAAAGTTCGGGCCGATTGTTGCATCCCATCCAACGATTTTGAAGCGCGGAAAGGTCGGTTCTCGTGCATGTTTCAGATCCTGTTTTTTGGGCACTGGTTTTTAGACGTGACTAATAGTTTTTGTTTGTAGCGGTGGTCAGGGTAGATGTTAATGTAAATGGCATATATGAGTTTTTGAGCTTAGAAAACTATTTAAAAAGCAATCGTTTAGAGAAACCGTTTCATATATTTCAGTTTTTGGAGAAGTAAAATTAAAAACCACAAAAAAAGGTAAAAAAGAACAGGATCTCCGTAAGACCTACACACCCGTCCTGGCTACCGACGAATCGATAATATTATGATGAAGTTTTCTTAAAAGAAAAAAGAAAAACCATTGTTCACCTGATAGTAAAAAAGAACAGGAGCTCCGTAAAACCTACACATCCGTCCTAAGAAAACCATTGTTCACGCAAAAAATAACAAGAGCTCCGTAAAACCTACACATTCGTCCTGGCTACCGACGAATCGATAATATTATGATGATGTTTTCTTAAAAGAAAAAAGAAAAACCATTGTTCACCTGGCACCGCGGTCTCTCTTGCAATGTGCTGCAGGTACATGCTACAGCGGATGAAGATGCCGGGGAGATTTCAGGAAGCTAGCTAGCTAGCACGCAACCAGAAACGTCGGAGCATATGCGCTTGTCAGTTTCCATGGAGTCCTTGTCGCCGGGGACCGTGCGCATCATGTTGTTTTTGTCGACCAAACCATCGCCCGTCAATTAGGTCCGATTAATTTCTCTGCTATATAAAAAATAAATTAATTATAAAGTAATATAAATAGTAAATTAAAACATAGAGATAGATGAAAGAACTCGTGATGTTTCTTTTTACTTTCTCTGTTTCATACATGTCTCTATAAAATAGCTAATAACACTTCCTATTTATAGCCTAGTGATGAGGTGTCTACCATAGACCAAGACTTCAAGTTCAAGTCCAGGTTTCCCAACACCCCCT
Source organism: Bonia amplexicaulis (assembly GCA_036346245.1). Classification (NCBI taxonomy): domain Eukaryota; kingdom Viridiplantae; phylum Streptophyta; class Magnoliopsida; order Poales; family Poaceae; genus Bonia; species Bonia amplexicaulis. Next base: position 17,020,821 of record CM070757.1, read on the forward strand.
TGGGCACTCATCCGACACGTCATGTCTCATCAAAATTCCATAAAAATTAGTGAGAAAAATTTAGAGGAAGATTATATGATACATGTTATACTGCGTTGTACGAATTGCCTCATTAAAAACCTTGGCCGAGAAACTTCAGGAAAACTCGATAAGGAAAAAATAGTACAATTTACCCAATTTCATTTAATCTTCAGAATTTATTCTTTGCGTACTCGATCTTCATGATCAAGTTTTAATAACAAGCTTGAGAAAAATCCCCCTTGAATTCTGCACTTCTCTAAGTCTCATCATTCCAATTCCTCATACACATCTTTCAAAACTAGATGCTGGGAGTGACTTAGTGAATAAATCTGCAAGATTTCACATGACTTAGTATGCAGTACCTTAATTTCATCAATCTTTTGCAATTCATGAGCATAGAAGAACTTGGGGTTGATATGCTTGGTGAGATGACTCTTCACGTAGCTCATCTGCATTTGTGTAACACAAGCTGCATTATCTTCATAGATAATTGTGGGAGCTTGCATGATATTCATCCCACATGACTGCTGGATGTGGTGAATCATTCGTTGGAGCCAGACACATTTTCGTGCGGCTTCGTAAAGCGCTATGATTTCTGAGTGGTTCGTCGAAGTCACAACAAGACTTTGCTTAGACGATTTCTATCAAATTGCAATTCCACCATATAGGAATACACAACCTGTTTGTGACCTTGTGGTATGCGGGTCCGACAGGTACCCTGCATCTGCATAGCTAGTTATATTCAAGTCTCGGTTCCGACACGTGATAAGTTGGAAGGTGTTCATAACTGGAAGGTTTAGATATTTTAGAAAAATCGTGTTTGGAAGGGTTTCAGGTCCTTTGATTTTCAGAATCGGATAGAATTTCATATCCGTGTTGATGAGGACATGATTTGGGGCTATAGCATATAAAAGCAGAGAGAGATCAAGTGTTTAGGGTGGCTTTGGGGAAAAGCTTTTGGAATTTTTGTGTTAGGATTTGAGGGGTGCCATGAGGGTACTTTGTAGCCACAGAACATGATTCAGAAATAAAATATCAGTTCAATTCCGGAGAAGTTAGTCGGCGTCGACGGCGTGTTTTCTGGGCGTCGTTTTCGACTCATTCTTGTTCGAACAAAGCAGTGCGTGGCGAGATAGCGTCTCTCTGTTGACTTCACCTTCTTTGGTCGCTCGCCGAGTCGTTCACGCGATCGTCACCAACTACGTAGTGTTCAGACCGCACAACACCAGTCAGACTACCTTCACTATTGCGGTATTCGATGCTACATATTTAAAAAGTGTGAAGGGATTAAATGCTTTGGAAATAATTGGATTTGGGCACTACACATCGTTGTCATAGTACTCCTTAGCATTTTTAGCATGTCTCTGTTCTAGATATTCAGATTTCCCAAATCCTACAATTTACAATTTCAAATTTCCAACCTTCTCAAATTGTAATAGTTTATCATAACAAAATTCATGACTCTCTCACATGGTCCTTCAAAAGAGATGAAAGGAAAATTAAGCTGAGACAAGGCTTGCTCCTGTCTTGCCTTCTTAGCTGTGCCACCAGGGACATTGTGACTGTTCCAATTAGGGAAGTCATTTTTGGCCCATTTTGTATTTTTTTGGGCCTATCCAATCTTTATGTAATCTCATCCCTGTTGGCCTGTCTTGGCTCAATCTCCATCTCTCTCTCAATCTCCATCTACTCTCACTCCCCGTCAATGCCGGCAAGGGAGGGGGAGGCGGTGTCAGTAGGGGATGGGGAGGCAGAGGCATGGTGTCGGCAGGGGATTTTCAAATGTGTTTATATTTTTTGAATTTAAATTGAATGTTTGAATATTTTGATCAAAATTTTCAAAATTTTGATTTTCGTCTTTCTTGGATGTTCCGATAATTTTTTCACCGAAATTGTTTTCCCTGGTTCTGGTACCAATTTCAGATGTTTCAAGACATATGAATATTTCACATTATTCGGTCCATCAAGATATATTTGGCTCGTAGCCACAATGATATCAATTATCCATTGGCGGATAATATTTGGACATATATGCAGTTATGCGTGCACGTGCCAGTTAATCCCAACTTATATTTGTCCCCTTTGCCTCCCTCTATTCTTATTTAGATGTCGTTTTAGAATACAATCAATCAACTTTTTAAAGCTTTAACCTCTAATATACGCAGAAACATTTAGATTTGTCACATGGAAATGGTATTATTAGATTTTTCATCAAAAATACATTTGTATCATTATTTTTAATACTTTTTGTTAAATACAATTAGAGAATGTAATGGTAAAAAAGTGTGTATTGAAAACCGTATCGATATCCAAAATGACAAGTAAAAGAGAATAGTTATAATATTATGTAAACGAGAAATAACAATTAAACAGCGTCTCAAAACCCTTGGAAGTAGTGCTAAAAATACTATTTTTTCCCCCTCAAAACATTCGCTTTTTAAACCCTTTTTTTTGCGCAAGTGTGACACGAGAGTGATGTAACACGAGATTTAGCTGCATGCGATTTACGGCGAATATAGTACGCATACCCTGATCTCCGATAGGTGCGTTCGTGTTTTGTCCGCAGGGTTAGCTATGGATATTTTGTACGCTGCAAATCTTGAATTAGTGGCCCAGATTAGAGCCCTTACCTCCCATTTATCCGCATAATTTTTGCACCCCGGAAAGAGGAAAAAGAAAACTCCCCTAATCTGTGTGCGCCGCACCCTGATTTGGTATGATTTGACACGGCAGAATCGTCCAATTCTGTTATCTCCAATGTTACTAGCTGAACTGTTAGTGTAGCCTCCATGCGTAATGCACCCGAAAGTTCTTTCTCTGTTCGTCACAACAATCATGCCCTAGATATTATTATTGGGTCTGCTTGGCGCGGCTGCGGTTTATGGCTTTTGGCTAAAATTTTTGAATTTTGGCTGTTTATGGTACAGATTACGGAGAAACAGATACTCACTTGCGATTTTGGCTGGTACAGATGTTGGGCTTTTAACGTGTAGATCGTTTAACTTGTAGATCCCGTCTTGAGAAAATGCTCTGTTTGAAAGAAGTTGTCAACATCTGTATCAATCACTTGTAGATCGTTTGCGATATGTAACCCAACATCTGTATCAATCAAAATCGCAAACGAGTATCTCTCTTCATAATCTCTGTCACAAACAGATAAAATTTGAAAATTTCAACCAAAAACCATAAGTCGCAGCTATACCAAACAGACCCTTAATAAGAAGAAGTTGGCCATCAGGCCATGGTGTCAGAACAAGAGTTTTGGTTCAGTCCATACGGAGGTGCTGGAGGTGCTAACACCTCTAACACATCTGGCCGTTCAATTGATAGGGACAAATTTGTATTTTCAGTTTTACACGTTTACCTGAGCGGTTAACTCTCGCGACCGACTCAGCGATGGCCTGGACCCAACGCATCGGTTCTCTCGCGACCAATCGGTTCTCAACCCTGCGCATTGTTCGTCCTCCTCCGTCAAACTGCAACAGGCGAGTTCGTCGCCGACGATACCACCACCCCCTTCCGCCGCCAAGCCCACGCGCCAGCAAGAGCTCGCCTCGCCACCGACCGGCCCAGACGGTGGCGGCTTGCAACCCTACAGCCAAGAACCAAGAACCGGAGCTCAGCTCGATCCAGATCTACACGCCCAAGATCCAGGAAATAGAGAGAGCAGCAGCAGATCGACCGATTGAGATGCCAAATCGAAAGCTCTCACCTTGCGGTAGCTGGTGCCGTCATCCTCAACGACCCAGCTGGCCTCACGGCAGAGCGCCAGTGCTTGGGAACCGTTTGTGCCGACGATACCGCCGCCCCCTTCCGCCACCAAGCCCACGCGCCAACAAGAGCTCGCCGCCGCCGCACGTTCCTCTCTCTCTCCTCTCCTTTCCTCTTCCTACCTGCTTATTTCTCGCAATCGTCTGGTTTCGTTAGGGTATACACGTGTGGTGGATTCCATTCCCTATTTTGTAGCGGAGCGATATGTTTTGGTACAGATTTTGCGTGGATTTGATCGGATCGGGCTAGGTGCAAGCAATCGTTCTCTGAATGAGTTCGAAATTTCACGTTGAACTCCCACCTGCACCGCTGATGTGCCATTAGAATTCGCCGCCATAGTTCATTCTGTACTGTGCATGAGAAAACATAGAAGGCAGTACGTACGTCGTTTGGCTATATTAACCTATGCGGGCAAGCAATCCTTCTCTGAATGACCTGGAAATTTCACGTTGAACTCCCACTGCACGGCCGACACGTCATTACACCGCCACCATAGTTCATCTTGCATCTTGTGCATGAGAAATCATAGAAGGCAGTGCGTACACCGTTTAGTAGTGTCAACCAATACAAGCAAGCAGTTCTTCTTTAAATGAGCTCAAAATTTCACGTTAGACTCCCACCTGCACCGCTGACGTGCCATTAGAATTCGCCGCCAAAGCTCATTTCGTACTGCACATGAGAAATCGTCGAATGCAGTACGTACGTCGTTTGGCTATATTAACCTATGCGGGCAAGCAATCGTTCTCTGAATGAGTTCGAAATTTCACGTTGAACTCCCACCTGCACCGCTGATGTGCCATTAGAATTCGCCGCCATAGTTCATTCTGTACTGTGCATGAGAAAACATAGAAGGCAGTACGTACGTCGTTTGGCTATATTAACCTATGCGGGCAAGCAATCCTTCTCTGAATGACCTCGAAATTTCACGTTGAACTCCCACCTGCACCGATGACACGTCATTACAATTCGCCACCATAGTTCATACTGTATTGTGCATGAGAAATCATAGAAGGCAGTGCGTACACCGTATAGTAGTGTCAACCAATACAAGCAAGCAGTCCTTCTTTAAATGAGCTCAAAATTTCACGATAGACTCCCACATGCACCGCTGACGTGCCATTAGAATTCGCCGCCAAAGCTCATTTCGTACTGCACATGAGAAATCGTCGAATGCGATGACGTACGTCGTTTGGCTATATTAACCTATGCGGGCAAGCAATCGTTCTCTGAATGAGTTCGAAATTTCACATTGAACTCCCATCTGCACCGCTGACGTGCCATTAGAATTCGCCGTCATAGTTTATTATGTACTGTGCATGAGAAAACATAGAAGGCAGTACGTACGTCGTTTGGCTATATTAACCTATGCGGGCAAGCAATCCTTCTCTGAATGAGCTCGAAATTTCACGTTGAACTCCCACCTGCACCGATGACACGTCATTACAATTCGCCACCATAGTTCATACTGTATTGTGCATGAGAAATCATAGAAGGCAGTGCGTACACCGTATAGTAGTGTCAACCAATACAAGCAAGCAGTCCTTCTTTAAATGAGCTCAAAATTTCACGATAGACTCCCACATGCACCGCTGACGTGCCATTAGAATTCGCCGCCAAAGCTCATTTCGTACTGCACATGAGAAATCGTCGAATGCAGTACATACGTCGTTTGGCTATATTAACCTATGCGGGCAAGCAATCGTTCTCTCAATGAGTTAACCTATTCGCCGCCATTGCAATTTCTCTGAATGCGATGCATTACGGTTGGCCTATATGAAGAAATAATATTTTCAAATTACTTGTCTAAATTACTTGCTTAGATATAGACAAGAATCTGATTTTTGAATCGTTAGCTTTCGACGGTTAGTCGTCGCCTGATATTAGGTTGTTAGCCACAACAATAACTTCAGAATCGGAAGTTGTTATTATCCCCATCGTATGCTTTTGCCGGCTATATACAACAGTAGGCACATTCCTTCCAAGCTTTTCCAGTCGGCGGAGGGTGAACACAACACATGCCGATGTCTACGATGAAGGTACCTAAACATTTCATTTTTGCTGTAATGTTTTCTTCATTTCAAGTACCCATACATGAGATCTCTCTCTTGTTTTCAACATAAAACTCTGCAACCACCCATGGAATCTTCAACGTAACAAATTGACCGATGTAGGTATTATTTCCTTCATTATCACCTACTGAAGGGCACCTGCATAAGCGAAGCATACGATTTTATTGTACTAGCAGATCTCTCGTGGAGTTTGAAGTTTTTATTCAAAATTAACAGTTCAATTCCAATACTTAACAATTGCAGGGGAAACAATGAAATGGTTTGCACAAATGAGAATCTATGTCTTTTTCCATTTATGACAGACGCCAGACATGCGGAGTAGAGATTTGAATATAGTATGCTCAGCGAGGAAATTCGTTGACATAGCACAGAGAGTCAGCATCGCACAAAAGCTATTCATCGAGAATCTTGGATTTGCTGGCCTCTTATGTATGCAGCATATGAATATCCACCGCAAGCTTTGCATGTGGATAGCAGATCAGTATGATCCTATAGATAAAACTGTGCATATCAATGGGAAGAAACTCTCCATCACTATGTGGGATGTCAAATGTATCATGGACCTACCGGACAAAGGAGAGGAAATAACATGCATCCCAGACAACGTAGAATATGATATGTTTAAGCTCTATGCAGGCGATGGCAAAGCTAGCATTTCACTGGAAAGTTTGGAAGAAGCCATTTTGGGTAGCAAATTTGCAGATGATCATGTCATACGCAGATTCATTTTACTTTTAATTGGGCATGTTTTATGCCCCACAACCAATAGGTATGTAAGTGCCGCCTACCTAGGCCTCCTAAACAAGGTTGAAGACATAAGTAAATAAACTAAAATAAAAAGAGCATACATCTCTTGCTTACTGGACTGAGATGATATTCTTATGTCCTACAATAGTTGAATAACAAAAACATAAATAAACTGAAACAAAAAGAAAATAACACAAAGATAAAATGCCCTATAATAGTTGAGACATTCCCCCACGGCGAAAAGATAAGGAAAGCTCAGATCGACCGCCTCACCTGCATGGAAATCCTCATACTCGCTGTGCGTCCCCATGCCTCACCACGGGGCTAGAGCATGCAGGGTCGAAATGCCACCGATCCGGCCCAGATTGAACCGTCCGGGGCGGCATGGTGCGGCGGCTCGGATTCGGCCGAATCGAGTGGCCGAGGCAATGCGGGAGGCGGATCGCTTTGGGGCTTTCGGTGCAGGTTTTCTCCCCTCGCCTCGTAGTCTTCTTTGGATGCGCTTTGGTTCGAGTTCGTGTTGTTTGCTCCTTTTCTTATTGGTTAGTTGGTTTGAGGAGATCAGGAGGGCAGCGGGTTTGAGGAAGATGGGACTTACGATGGAGGTTGTTCATGGCGGCAGCGAGATGGTCGTGATGATGGCGGCGGCGAGGTGGTCTTCATGACGCCGGGGTACGGGGGAAAATCCCATCCTCCACTCGCCGTCACCGGCGCCCAGGGGGAGGAGGGGACGGACGCGTCTCCTCCGCCGGCGAGGTGTTCGTCGCCGCTACCATCGTCGACGGCGAAGTCGTTGAGGAGATCGCCTCGCCTCCGACTCTCCCAAAACTCTCTCTCTCTGCTTTCGTGTTTGGCGTGAGGGAGGAAAGTGGTGCGCGTGCCGACGTGCAGGACAGTTTCTAAGACAGCGAGTTCTCACGCGAAATGACTCCTTTACCCATTTTGCTAACACCATCCCTATGCACCACTCACAAACATCGAAGGTGTTAAAACCATGATAACCGTTGGATGAACTTCATTGAACGGTTGAAAAACAACTAAATATACCGAACAACTCTCGTCAGAACAATCAGGCCCTCCCCAGCATTTTTCGAACTCACGCCAGTTACGTACGTAGCTACACACGTGCTTTGGATTTGGCGCCGATGCGTTCTCCAATAATTGTGGATTGATGGCAGAACCGGCCAAATGTAGGACCTTTACCCGTCAGACTTCTTGTCATGACGGTAAAACAGTAAAAAAAAGAAGAGATTAACCGGCGCCATGGATCAGCTCTCGCTCGCTCTCAGGTCTCAGGAAAAGTAACAGCGAGGGTGGTGCAAGTTGATGCTGACAAGGACCTAACTTGGGAGCACCCAGGTGCGCGACAGGTGTCTGCATCCGCCATTAACTTACTAGTTTGATTTTGATCAGGAAGCTGGGAGATAACAATAATGCCATCACACAGCAGTAATAGGCATCTCTCTGTATCTATCTACTACACCTCTCTATCTCTAGCATTAGTGTTTGTTGTGTCTGATACTGTGGCAAGGGCAGGCTAGCTGCTGGGTGTTGACATTTTACTCCATTCCAACACACAAGTGGGTCCTTCATGGGTACAGTACAGTGCTTGGAAAGCTATGGGTTGGCCCTTATCCTATTATCTACTCTGGAGGTGGTTAGCAGGGCATGTCAACCTCATCACCCCTACTAGTATCCGGCTCCGTTCTTTTCAACTGTGATTGATATTTTTTATTTATTTATATTTTTGAAACAGCAATGGACGGTGGAGATACCGACGTGGATGACGCATACGGATTTAAACTCGAGAAGCTGTTTGAAGAATCTACTTCAAAAAGTCGTCCCGTTTATTTTGACTTTTGGAGAAACCAAAAGCCCAAAAGAATAGGCTACAACTGTGCTTTCAATTCTAGCTGATCACTCCAGTCACAGAAGAGTGGCGCTCTAGAATACATGTAGTCAAACTCTATAAATTTTAATCAAAGATATTGCGATCGATGTATGGTAACTTAGGGTTACCCGTTATAAAATGAAACATATATAAAACTCTCATTGATATATTATATATGTGCATATTAAACTGGCATCGTCAAACAACTAAGCCCCCTTCTTGGCTTTTTAGCTTTGATTTCTTTTAGCGGTCACTATTTATTAAACTAATAATCTACAGCAAAAAAAAACCCCACTTAACTAATATGTTGTGAAACTCATCGACCCATTATTGGGTTGGGCCGCGGTACCAAATTCATACGGAAGGAATACAAGCATTTCCAAGCATTTCCTTGTTGAAGCGTTGTATTCACGTGCGGTTTTCCAGAAAGTCTCTACAATTAAGCAGCTATCTGTTCCATTTGTGTTTGAATTCTTGTAGAAAAGCAAAAGCTTTTAAATTCGAAAAGAACAGTCCGTATTCCATCTCTCTCCATCTCTCTCTTTGCATTTTCCGGGTGGTGCCAAGGATAGGATTATGATTTTCACGACGGAGAGACGATGTATAAATACAGAGGAATTGTTTGTATACGGGGGTCCAAGAGATCACGGGGATCTACCAATGCGGACGTGGCCATTGGCAGCCACTCATCCCTTGCTCGTCTCAGTTACCACAACGAATGGACACAGGGGAGCACTACTCTCAACGTACGTCAATTTGGTCCTAACCAGAATGTTCAACCAACCGTAGGCCTGCCTCCTCTTTTCAATGTATAGTAGATGTGCTGCTAATACTTCAGGTATACATGTGATGTGCATATAAAAAAACCTAGGTGTTTTGAGTGACTAATACTGAGAACAATGTTGCTATATATATATCTTTGTCACCCAGACATGGCGGATCAATAAACGTGATGTCTGAGTAGAGCCGGTGGCGAAGCCGCGATGAAACCGGAGTATGGGCTTGAAGGACTAAGCTAAATTGAAAATCTACGATGAAAATAGAGTATTACTTGAGTGGCTTGTGAAATGGTTATACAAAGTCCGTTTCTCTATTATTGTAAATCTACAAAAACGAATTGTACAATACATCATTACACAACATACAACTAAATGTCTAGATTTTACTATCTAATTGTCTATGCAAATAATCTTTATGAAATTAGCATTCTATCCATGTGATCAAAGGACATGCCTGAGTGCGCAAGGCCAAATATGGCTTTGATTGCTACATCCGTATGTTTCGGTTTGTGTTCCTTCCCTATACCTGTAGTATGACGCAAGGGTGTGTTTTTTTGGTTGCAGTATATACTGAATGCCGATATGCCGTTTTGAAAAGGCTGCTCAATAAGCCACTTTGAAATGGCAAAGAAAAAACTATTCTATTTGTTTGTTTAGGATAAACTATAAATCATAAGTCGTAAGCTGAAAAAATTAGGACTGAGACTTAATTGAACTAAGAATATATCATATAAAGCGTTTCAAAGCTACGTGGCAAAATGGTCTATCCTACGGTCAAGCTAGCATGGTAATTTCTTTCTACATAGGATTTCCAATTTAGTTGTCCAAGAATTAAATTCAAACAAACTCATAGCAAAAATTTGTTCCAGATTAGCCTAAATTTTATTTTTATAACTATTCATTTTTGTTATGACTTCAATTTATCATATCGGCCATGATCTCATTGAAGATGGACATATCTCAATTTAGTTGTCCGATGCTCCTCCCTCTAACTCTCGTTTCCCTTTTCAATTTATCATATCGGCCATGATCTCATTGAAGATGGACATATCTCAATTACCTTATCAAGTTGCTATACACTACACATAGGTAAGGAGTATATGATTGTGGGGTTGGGTTAGGCCAGAGAGGGCAAAATCCAGGTGCCTATAAGTAGCGCAGTGGAGTGTTCGGTGAAGGCAAGATCGATCTGGAACAACGACTAGAGATATACTAGCCGGCGGAGGTATAGTATATCGAAATAAGGGAAACAACTCTGTACTCAGATTTGAGCATCGTATCTAAGAAAATGCAAGGAAATTGATTGCAATTAAGTCAGAGTAGCTATAGGTAAAGTGATACCAACCTACGCAGGGTTTAAACCGTGATTCAGGCCTATCTCATAGACTAGAGGCTACGGGAGCATATTGGTGGCCTTATCTTTGAATATGAGTGATTAGTATATTTATAAACTTAAATTAGAACTTTTTACCACATAAAAACTTACTTTCAAAATGATGATGAACATGGAAATTGCATATTGTTATTAATACTTGATGGGTACTTTTGTTCTCACCCTGTTTATTAACCTTCCTTGTTTAAGGTAAGTCAATCTCTTGTTTAAGGTAAGTCAATCTAAGGATTTACTCTGTTCTGGCAAAGTCTACGCAGAGGATAACTACCATGCTGAGTGAAATGTAGGGGAGCCAGAGTACGACACGTACAAGACGGATGCCCTATATAGAGGTTAGGATAAATAGACGGCGGCCGATAGCCGTTTGCGTGAACCCGAGTATAGTAGCAAGGCGCTATCTTCTAGTCTTCGTACTTGTATAATTATTAGTCGATATCACTTTTATTTCCAAGCTTTGTAATACTTGGGAGAACTTGTTAGCCATATTAAAGACTATAGCACTGCGTGGCAAGGGTATTGTAATAAGATTGTACTATTTCTAGCTATTATTTTGCTGTAACACTTTGATGCAGTTTATTCTTTGATGAAACATGAATTCATTCTGTTTTGTCGGGAAATAACTACAGGTTGATGCCATTACCTAAGATAGTGATGACACAGATCGTCACAACTTTGATTTCTAATTTTTATTATAATATATTTATAAAACTCAATAAAATTATAATATTATGAATGTATTTTTTGAGATAAATTTATACATATGATTTTCATTTCTAAATATGTATAGTTAAAATCTGAAAATTTTATTTTCAAAATGATGTGTATTATTATCAAATTCAACGTTTGAAAATTTGAAAATTTTAACTGCGTGTATTTCAAAATGATGTGTATTAATTATCAAACTCAACGTTTGATAACGAATAGTGTCAGAGGCTCTTAGTTAGTCTACTTCACTATGATAAATGGCATCGGCACCCATATTATGGAAGTTAGTACTATGCAAGGACAGGTTCTTATGGTCTTTATGCTCTGCATAGACGCATAGTCCATCACTTTCACTGTGTGACAAGTTATGTGGCCCCAGGATTTTGTGTACGAGCCTCGTGACTTGTCTGGTGTGCACGTGGCATCTCCTTAGCCGCTATTTCCTACGTCTCAATTCTCAAACTTGAGTACTAGAGCATCGGCATATCATCTTTCTTACTAGCTCGGGAGCCACATAGGAAAGTTTTTTTTGCTCACTTGTATGTTACCAGCCGTCCAGTCCTGTTTTTTTTAGTAATTATACTGGTAGTAAAAAATAATAAGTAAAAGTATAATATAATCTTTGATTTATAAAGATATTATAAATTTGTATTTTTCAACCCTTTTTTGGAGAATATCCGTAGTTGCATCTTATCGAGGAGCTCCTCGACCAGCTCGTCGCTTCAGCCGCCTGCTTCATTCACGAGAAAGGTAGGAACGGCAACGGCCGACGGCCGTGACTCCTCGTCCCCGGACGACGTCGTGTCTCTCCTCTTCGCATCCCCTCTGCTCGCCGACGTCCCCACGTACAGGAACTCGGCTGACGCAGCTGCCGGCACGCCCCCGCCGTTCCCGCCAAACTCGTCGCGGGCGAAAAGACTCACCATTTCCGGGTGCAAGAACTTGCCCTTCTTGCCATCGACACAGCCACCTCCTCCCCCGCGGCCGGCATTGCCCCGCCTGTGGGAGAAGAAGAACCTGATGAACAGCCCAAGCACGGTCACTGTGAGCAGCGGCAGCAGTATGGCCGGGACGGGCTCTTGGACCGGCGTGAGCCGCCGCCGTTCGGAGGCGCCGTGCCTCCCCGGAGGCGGTGTTGGGGAGCACCACGTGGGCTGCTCCTGCAAGGCCGGCATCGGCGGCGAAGGCGACACCGGCAACGTGGGGAAGAACGGCGGCGCCGGTGGCGCGGACTGGTCAGGGAAGAAGGGCTGGTGGAGATACATCCTTGTGGTGGTGGGAGCGTCCAGAGCATTGGTGCCATCGACACAACCATCGACACAAGAAGCAAGCAGGATTGGTAGTACCAGCAGCTGCAAGAATCGCCGAGAAGATGGCATTATAGTCGAAGCAGTGTGTAACAGATCTTGGAAGGAGAGAGAGAGAGTAGAGGGAGGAGAGGGAAGGAGGTGTGGACATGGTGGTTCTGGTCAGGGATCTAGAGATTTTACTGTCTCATTACAATTTTATGTTTTTTATTTTATTTATAATTTTACCATGTTGAAAATTCTACGTGGTGGTTCCGGTCAGGGATCTAGAGATTTTACTGTTTTGTTACAATTTTATGTTTTTTGTTTTATTTATAATTTTACCATGTTGAAAATTCTACTAAGTAGTGTGAGTGCTAGTATAACTAAATTCTAACTAATCTGAATTATTGAATTATAAAGATTAGACGACTTATATTTATTTTAAGACTAGTTATTGCTCGTGTGTTGCAACGAAATTCATTAGATATATAAAGAATCATGCTATAGAAAAGGGCTACTCTGATCAGTTGAAAAGTGGAAAGTGATGAAAAGCTAAGAATAGGGCGGTTGGAGGAGAAGTGACGTACGACCACCAATTTATTCTTTTATAATAGTAATGATATCATAAAAAGATTTTTTTGTGACCACCAAAAGTCGCCTACCTGGCTTTTCATGTGCATGATGTGGCAAAACAACAATGTGGCTGCCAAGTAACTGCTTCCCCGTACCTTACGTACAATCATCATATTTATCAGTAGAATAGAAATTAAGTTGAGTTGCTCATGTGAAATCATGAAATTATTACCCATTTTCGTAAGTGTATCTCGAGTGATTCCTTTGCACGAGAGTTCAGCTGAAATGGATGCAGATGTCATGACTTTATAACCGTAGGAGATCTGAATCGTGTTGGTACATCAATCAATCTGCAAATACAATCCACTTCTATCAATATGCAAATGCAATCCACTTTTATCCTCCTAGTTCATGTTTCGATGAACATATTTTGGCTTTAGAAGCTGATTTTTAAATAGAGTGGTTTTTTTAATGTAGTTTCTATAAGCTATTTGTAGAATCCGATTTAAACAGAGTTGTTTATCAACGTGAGTATTTCTTACTTCCTCAGTCTCTTTCGTAATTAACTAAAAGTTAAAAATCTCAATTAAAAACTAAAAGCCACAGCACTTTCAAAACAGCATCACTTATTTTTTTCTTGTCAAAACTTGGAAACCATGGGCCGCAACACAAGATGAATTGATATTGTGTCATTCTCGTCTTAGTTGAAATCTGCTTCGAGATATATCCTCTTTTCGGGGAAATGATTGCGTCATGGATGACTAACATATTTGGAGAGGGCAAATTGAGGACTGCTTCTAGGCTTTACAAACAAGATAATACTCCATACATATTAAAGCACCTATGATTACTGATGGATTGGCACAAATTAATCGGTCTTTCAGCTCGTTTGCTTCAGAAATGTGCACTTTCCATTTCATGGAGCATCAATAGTCTATACTATTCAGATTGTTGCTAAGTTTAGGATCATAAAAAAGAAATTTCGAAATCTAATGTCTTAAGTAGCCGTTTTTCTAGAAAAATGTATATTGCAGATCAAATATGATAGATAACTTTGGAAAAAAAATCATACACAAAATTTTCTTTGAACAACAAGAGAAAGGTCCTTGTAAACCGTGATAAGCTTTTGGGTACCTTTTCTTGCCACCTATCATATGCGCTCCTTTTTTTTTCTTCTCCCCTATAAATTTGTCAACCTCTATCTCATACTGAGAGAGAGAGAGAGAGCAGAAGAGAGAGAGAGAGAGAGAGAGAGAGAGAGGGATGTACTAACTAATGAACTGCTCTTATTCATGCAGCAGTTTATTATAGAATTGGCTCACAAGCATTGTTGTCAGGTGCTGCTTCTCTTCTCAGTCTTCCTTATTCTTTTGTTCCCTTTGCCCTTAATTTGGATGTGTTGTTGAATGGTTGATATCTCCATATTTGAAGTTCTAACTTTTCTTTGCCTTGCTCTGGTCTTGTGGATGATTCTTTACCTGTTATCTACTGGAGATGGCAAGCATTTTTTTTGTTCTTTTGGGTCAATAGATTAGCTGTGACTTTTTTATCTCCTACCTTATCCTGGACTTGTTCTTGCTCATCCTCTATTAGGACAACAATGGCAAATAGTTCTCATGAATGTGGATGGCCATGAAAATCCCAAGTGCTATGGTTAAGTTCTCCAAACTAGTAAAAATTCATGTAAGTTCTGTTGGCAATCTAAGTTTAGAAGAAACAAGATTCAGATAACTATTTGCCTAGCTGTGTATTCGCTGATGAATTATGAACTAGTTCTTTTATGGTATTTTGGTAATAGAAATTGAACATTAAATTTGATGTGTGTTTCAAATAGGGAGGTGAAAGATTTCCTACTGATGTGCATTTAAGAAGAAATTTCTGTTGTCTAAAGAGTCCTGAAGCTGCTTGTTGCAAGTGAAGTGATGCTCTAACATTTCTGTAAAACTGAGGTCTTTCTAGCTCTCTCATCAACATCTCCTACCCTTTCTGCAGGGTTTCATGTAGGGGAAGGAAAGCTGTTTTTTAGTTGCCTGATTGCCGTCAGAATCTGCGAAGTCTCTACAAGCAACAACGTCGTCGGTTAAGGCAGCCGGCACGGCAATGCCGGTTCCCCTTGCCCCTTATCCAACTCCTCCTGTGCCATTTACACCTCCCAATGGTATGGTTTCAAACTGGGTACTGCAAGAACACAGCTACTTTTGGCATTCTTTGATGTTGGTTGGTCACCCAGAAATGTTGTGTGTTAAGATAAATATAAAAAATTCAGTGTTTATAAAGATGTATATGTCATAAAGATTACCATGCTTCACTCTTTTAGACTAGAAATCTAGATACCGCACTTTCATATGAAGCTCTTGAAGTTATTCCATTTCCTGGTTCAGAACTTGCAGTAACTTCTGCTCATATTTTTTTTGGAAGTTCTGATAGAAAAAAATTAAGTTCAAGATGTGCTCAATTAAGCTATAAAAGTTTCTCTGCTGATTTTGTTATTGCAATGCATTAGAGTGCTTTTCTGAAACGAAACCGACAGTTACTGGTAAGTGAGATTCAGCTACTGAAGTGCTGCCTCTTTTCTGCAATTTCAGGGGCGCAAAGCCAGCTTGTCTGCTCCGGTTGCCGTAATCTGCTCATGTATTCAGCAGGTGCGACGTCAGTATGCTGTGCAGTTTGCAGTACCGTGACCGCTGTGCCGGCTCCCGGTATGCACATGAATCACTCATCTTTCTCTCAAGGATCTGTAAGTAATGTGGCATCTGAATATTGAGTTCCATCTATGTAAGATTAGTACTAGTAGTGTCAATTCCATTATCTCTATTCTATCTACTGTAACAAGAAATAGCATCTGCTCTATTTTGTGCGCTTCACATCTTCTGAACTTCACAGAAAAAGGAGGTCTTTTGCTTCTTTTTTTGGTGCAGAAATCTAGTTGCAGATTCCTCAGTAATATAGAGTGATCAAAGGGGATAACTTGTTAGCCTTAAACCAATGCAAGCAGCTTTGCATTTTCTGAAAGTTGTCCTGGAATGCAGTTTTCTGAGGATTTTTCCACCTGGATTTGGTGTAGGAACTGAGATGGCGCAGTTAGTTTGCGGAGGATGCCACACTCTTCTGATGTACATACGTGGTGCAACAAGTGTACAATGTTCTTGCTGTCACACTGTTAACCTAGCTATGGAAGGTACATCAACCAAACCTTTTCATTTTCCTCTTCCTCAGCTGCAAATGGTATATTCTGTGGTTTTGATTCCTGTGTGCATAATGCTCCTTCTGAATAGAATATATTCTGTGTCTGAAAGCTATAGCAATCAGTCCATAACAAACATCATAGAATTGGCTTATCCTGAAGTCGTACTCATCAAAATTGGACAGTAGGATATCCATTTGTTGTGATTCAGAAAACACAAAAAGGTTTGACAAGGATATCCTATATCTACCAAAGTTCAATGAATATCTTCTAGAATCACTAGAAGTCTGGCAAACATATCCTAGAATTACTGAAGGTTTCACAAAGATACCCATTAGCATTGAGTCGTGACTTCTGAAGTTCAACACTTAGAATTTATAATGATGAGTGCTCAACTAATCTTAAACACTCTGAATGACAAATGATTCTCATGTTCTTGGTGGCAGCGAATCAAGTTGCTCATGTAAACTGCGGGAACTGTCGTATGTTGCTTATGTACCAGTATGGCGCAAGGTCTGTCAAATGCGCAGTCTGCAATTTTGTGACATCAGTTGTGGTAAGTTATCATAATCAGAGCATTTAATTTTACATATGACATTAACATCGTCTAATCGCTATCGTTATTGTACTACAACCTGAATTTCATATGAACCATACTTGAAGAATGTTCTTTTTGAATCCTTTCAGGCACCACCTGGTGCAGACCAGAAGTCTAGCAACTGAAATCCCACAAAATTCTGAAGGCAGCTTCTCAAAAGGATGCTTTCAGTGCACATGTATAGAGTTCTTCCTGAAGCAATTTTTTTTGTTCTTATCTCCCTTTTCCCCATTTCCTCCCTTCATTGGACCTGGCGAGCTCGCAGAATAAATGAGAGTTTTAGTAATACTAGTGCTCAAATTCGTTGACTTGTCTGTGTAACTGGATCGTAAACCTAAGATGTCTATGCATTGCTCAAAGTTCTTTTGTTTCCATTCAGTTCAAAATCTATCTTGTTTTCCCTG
Source organism: Bonia amplexicaulis (assembly GCA_036346245.1). NCBI lineage: Eukaryota > Viridiplantae > Streptophyta > Magnoliopsida > Poales > Poaceae > Bonia > Bonia amplexicaulis. Next base: position 17,038,245 of record CM070757.1, read on the forward strand.
TGCTTTTCTGAAGAACTTCTCCACTATGCATTTTTGGATTGTGCCAATTCTTGAACTGAAGTGAGGACACTTGCATGAACATGAACAGTAGCATTGACAATAAGATTGCCGAAACATGAAGGGAAACATGAAACATAAACATCCAAATGTTGCAATCAGGGGGTACAACACATCAGATGGGGGGCGCTGGTCAAGGATGAGTGTTTGGCACTATCCGTCTGACTCTTATCCAACTCTGATGGTAGCCTGGCACCCTCTCCCAGCAAACAGCTTGCAATCATGGCATGTGATCATTTTGAGCCTTGAATGCATTTGCCTAGGTGGATGAATCATCCTGACAAGGACCATCAGTCTCGGATCACCGATCCAATTATTGGCATGAATGGCTCGCACACCTCAAGAGGAAACTATGCAGAAGTTCAGGAAACGCAATGATCAAAAGGCAATAGATGGTATTCAGTCGAGTCAGTAGTACTAGCACCAATTCAGAAACCGACTCAACAACAACACATCTATCTATCAATCTGTAGGATTATGCAAGCGTAGCAGCGTAGCATAGGCCTTTTGAATTTTGATACCAAAAAAAAGTTTCTGAGTTGTGATCAAAACAAGACATCAGATCGTGCTCTGTAACATCACTCACTAGTTCCTCTTGATTGCGCATTACGCATACATGCTTCCAAGAAGCGATCAATTGTTGCGTTTACATCACTAAGAAAGCAAGAAGCAAAAGAATGAACACTTGTCCCTCGCGCTGATCACAACCATTGGTACCGAGATCGACGGCTCTGGCGGGGCCTACACCTCTGCCGACGGCCACAGCAGCCGGGGGCAGTTGTACCGGACGGCCAGCGCAAGGCGCCGCATGTCCCAGGATTTTTAGGATAGGTATTTAGAGTTAAAGAAAATATTACTCAATGGAAAAAGAAAAGTCTCTTAGTGGTAAAAACTAAAGTACATATTGAGTTGCATGCACCAACCAGTTCACCCAAAAGCTTAAGCTGATGAGGAAAGATGGGCAATTCACTTATACTTCAACACTCCCCTCACGTGTAGGCTCCCTTAGGTCTAATACGTGGAATAGAAGTGGACTGCAATTAATTTTTTTTAATTACGTCAGCCAGGTCTTAAGCTCGGGACCTCTTGGCTCTGATACCATATTGAGTTGCATGCACTAACCAGTTCACACAAAAGCTTAAGCTGATAAAGAAAGATAGGCAATTCACTTATACTTCAACAGTACAAATTATTTCTACTAAAAATATCTCAAAATAATATAGAAAAAATACAAAATATTTAAGAAAAAAATAATTTTAACATGCAGCTCTTCATGCAATCTTAGGAACATTTATTTCATTTCATTGTTCCCTACGATCACCTTACTAACTTTTTCAAACTTTAAAAATTCAAGAAGATTTTCTTTATTACGTGAGTCTAACTAGCATTATCTCACAAAAATTTCAAGTCTACAAACCTCTTTATTTTTTGAAGACTATATGATCTTCATGCAGGTTGCAGCCGATGGCTGAATTGGGAAGTGGGTTCTTGGCACCCACTCTCCCTCGCCTGGGTGACCCCGCAACCGCCGCTCTGCCCACACCTCGACCTCCATCCCCAGCCTCGTCGTGCACCAGTGTTGAGACTCTCTGTCCCTGCGACTAGTTTCCTCTTTCCCTCTTCTATTTCTCTCTTTCGTTATCCATCTAGGTTTTGATTCTCTACTCCTCTGTTAGGGTTTCGTTTTGTTGTTCGCGGGGAACTTTATCTTTTCTTGTATGCATATATGCTCTGATAACTTCTATGTTTCAGATCGCCAACCTGTGTGTAAGAGAAGGGATATTGAAACTGAATATTTGTCTCGGTATCAATGAGGTCATCTGTCAGGTTAGTCTTTTTATCATTACCATCCTCAACCTAGGCAGTCCTCTGTAAGTATGTTGAATGATTAGTTGATTTCTTTGCCGCCTCTTCACTAAATTGTTTTAGATTGGGATGCTAACTTATGTTACTCTTCACAAATACACACTTCTAAATTATGAAGTCAGTGAGATCATCAGCTTTTAAAAGAAAGTTCCTTGCTTCATCTGTATAATTGTGTGAGCATGAACAAGTGGAACTTTTATATGCTTAACTGTTGAAAGAACATCAAATTAGATTTGTTATTGTATCTTACCTTCTGTATAGTTGTGTGGGCATGAACAATTGGAACTATATATTTAATGAATTATTTCCCATAAGATTCACTGGCTTATTACCGAAACTAGACATACTGTAGTTAACTAAGAAACTATGCGTGTTGTACTTCCTGCTTGATATATGTTCATGATGCGGAGTTCTTATCATTTATGGCTTTTGCATGCACATATGTTTCTCCATCGGGTTTTTATTGTACTTTAATGTTTATGTTGTGCACATGCCTATTGTGTACCAGCAAAATACGTATAATCATAGCAGATGAAGTGCTCAGATTTTTTTCATAATTTTTCATGCCATTTTTTTGTTACTTCACAATATTGTATCCTTGCCTTCAGAGTTCGGACATGTTGATTATATTGGACAAGTTCTTCATCTTTTATACTTCTACACGTCTGTTGCTCTAATCATGTGTAGCGCACTGATATCTGGACAGTGCCTTGGAATTTCAAAAGCCAGACATTATCTTAAATAGTATTTAAATGGATGAATTACCTTCCTTATCTCTATCTCTCTATCCATCTCTATCTCTCTCTCCCATCCATATCAATATATTTCTCTCTCTCCTGTTTCTTCTCTCTCTCTCTCTGACTTTGGCCGACGTGGGCGCCTTGGCTGGTGGCGGCAGTAGCGGCACGACGCAAGTGGTAGGCGGAAACAGTGGCGCATCGGCCGTGCCAACACGAGGCATCGGGCGGCGCACGGGTGGCGCGAGTTGAGCGACGCGCGGGCAGCGCAGGCCAGGGCGGCGCGGCATTCGTCGGCCATAGGCGGCGAGGCTGGCGGCGGCGCTTGGTGGCGGTGCAGTGCCGCGGCGGCTCGGCGGCGTAAGCGTCGATGGCGACGGTGTAGCCAAGGCAAGCGGCAATGTGTGGCGCGGGTGGCCATGAGGCACTGCGGTGGCAACGGTAGCGACGCAGGTCGATGGTGCAAGGGCCGGTGCGGGTGGCGCACGCAGTGGGCGGTGCGGAACACGGCGCATGGCGGCGGTGGGCGGTGGCCGGTGGCGGCGCGGTCCAGGAGGCGGCCGGTAGTGGCCGCCGGCGGCGGCCAGCAGTGGCGGCGTCAGTGATCATGATACATGGTGGTCTGATCTTCTCGTCGTAGGATCAAAATACTCACGTATAGCCTCTCGAATTGTAGCGATCGTTCGTTTCCAACGCAAAAATGAACACTTTTAAATTCGCAAGATCACACACACCAGACTTCACGACCACCAAGTGAAAACCTTATCGCGCTCTCAATTCCCAGCGGAAAAGTTGAACGATCTCAATTTGCAAGAACTTGAAAAATTTCTATTAAATTTATTAGGCTAACCAAAACTCAAAATCATGCACCAAAAGTGTTTCTCATTATTAGTCACGTACTGTTCTCTGTTTTCTAGTCGGCCCATCCCCTGATGGATATCACTATGTATTTATACGGCAGTTGTTCTGATACGCTCACACGCGCGAATTGGGCCTAAGGCCAAGCTATCTGTTCGGCCCAGTGAAAACTGATGGGAAACATTAGACTCCAAACTAGTTTAGACTCCCAACTAATACATGGCACATCACTTAAGGTGCATCCAAGTAAAACACGTAGGTTGTAATGCTCCTTGTGACTTTGCTTTAGGTTGGATTAAGTTCATCGGGAGATTGGCCCTTCCTTCTTGCAGCCGCATGAAGTTTTTCCCCTTTGGCTAACTGCATAATTTGATCCTTGCTTGCTAGTTGCCTTTGCCCTCCCTTGTGCTCCTCCAATGCTTTAGTTCGCAGTCTCTGTCTCCTTCCTCGTGGCTCCAAAGCCTCCAATGTGTTTAAACCTGATAATGCACAAATATCTTGTATGAGGTAAAAAAAAGTTCATCAATGCATGAAAATTCATTAAGAAACAAATTCACTTGTTTATTTAAAAACTTGACTCTCACTCTGGTCATTGGATCTTTTGGTACTTCATGAACATTTGGATAGGTAGACGACATAGTAGTAGTAGGGATGTCCTCATCATCCTCCCCCTCTTAAAAAGGAGTCGTCCTCGACTCTGTATCTTCTTGCCCAAAAAAGGTGACAAATCAGCAACATTGAAAATTGTACTTACCCCATAATCGTCTCCTGGAAGCTCTATCTTGTATGCATTATCATTAATTTTGGCAAGTACTTTAAAAAGGACCATCACCGCGGGGCATCAATTTTGATTTACGCTTCTCTGGAAAACGTTCTTTCCGAAGATGTACCTACATTAAGTCACCTGGTTCAAATAACAATTTCTTTCTAGACTTGTTACCTTTAGAAGCATAAGCCCGTACCTTCTTTCCAATTACCTCTTTAGTCTTTTCATGAAGTTTTTTCACAAAATCAGCACGCTTACAAGCCTCCATATTTATACGTTCTTGTATTGGAAGTGGCATCAAATCAAGTGGCGTGATCGGTTTGAAACCATACAGCACCTCAAATAGACACAATTGAGTAATAGAATGCATCGCCCTATTGTAGTGGCATCAAATCAAGTGGCGTGATCGGTTTGAAACCATACAGCACCTCAAATGGACACAATTGAGTAATAAAATGCACTGCCCTATTGTATGCAAATTCAACATGCGATAGACAATCTTTCTACTTTTTTAAATTCTTTTTGATCATTGCTGTAGCAGCATTGAGAGTATACGATTCACCACCTCCGTTTGTCCATCAATTTGTAGGTGACAAGTTTTGAAAAGAGCAACTTTGTCAAAAGTTTGGCATACAAAGTCAAAGTAACTCATAAATTTGACATCACGATCAGAAACAATGGTTCTTGGCATGCCATGTAGTCGCACAATTTCCCTAAAAAACAAGTCGGCTACATGCGACGCGTCGTCGCTCTTATGACAAGGAATAAAATGAGCCATTTTAGAGAACCTATCTACAACTACAAACACAGAATCCCTCCTCCTCTTAGTCCTAGGCAATTCTAAGATAAAACCAATGCTAATATCTTCCCAAGGTGTACTAGGAACTAGAAGTGCAGTATACAAACCATGTGGATTAAGTTTCGATTTAGCTTTATGGTATGTGATACATTGTTGAACAAACCTTTTGACATCACGTCTCATCCTGGGCGAATAAAAGTGATCAGCTAACATCATGTATGTTTTCTCTCTTCCAAAATGTCCCATCAATCCCCTTGCATGAGATTCCTACAACAATAACAAATGCACGAACAATTCTGGAACACATAGTTTGTTAGCACAAAAGAGAAATCCATTATGAATATGATATTTATCTCATCCTTTCATATCTCTGCATTTAGAATATAGTGTTGAACATTCATGGTCGAAAGGGTATAAATCTTTCAAACTCTCTAAACAAGGTACATTTACTTCCAACTAAGTTAAAAGGACATTTTTTCTAGACAATGCATCAGCTACCATATTCTCTTTGCCTTTCTTGTATTTAACAACATATGAAAAAGTCTCAACGAATGCAACCCACTTAGCATGTCTACAATTCAGTTTATCTTGACATTTCAAATATTTCAAAGCTTCATTATTAAAATGAATAACAAATTCTTTAGGTCAAAGATAATGTTGCTAAGTCTTTAATACGCGCACAAGAGCATATAATTCTTTATCATAAACAGGATAATTCAATTGTGCACTGCCAAGTTTCTCACTGAAGTATACAACATGTTTTCTTTCTTGCATCAAAACACCACTAATACCTATTCCACTAGCATCACATTCAATCTCAAAGATTTTAGCGAAATCAGGTAAAACAAGCAATGGTGGTTCAGTCAAATATTTCTTTAATTCAGCAAAAGCCTTTTCTTGTGATTCTCCCCATTCAAAAGTAACACCATTTTTAGTTAATTCATTTAATGGGGCAACAATGGTGCTAAAATCTTTCACAAAGCGTCGGTAAAATCCAGCAAACCCATGGAAGCTACGAACTTGACTAACATTGACAGGAGTAGGCCAATTTTGAATAGATTTAATTTTAGATTTATCTACTTCAATTCTATGAGCTGAGACAACATAGCCTAAGAACACCACTTTGTTTGTGCAAAAACTACACTTCTCAAGATTAGCATATAATTATTCAGTTCTTAGCATGTTTAGCACTTGTTTAATATGTTCAACATGTTCTTCCAATGAGCTATATATCAAAATATCATCAAAATAGACTACCACAAATTTTTCAATGAAGTGTCTCAAAACATGATTCATTAATTGCATGAATGTACAAGGAGTATTAGATAAACCGAAAGGCATCACTAACCATTCATATAATCCAAATTTTATTTTAAAAGCTATCTTCCACTCATCACCGTGTTTTATTCTAATTTGATAATATCCGCTACGCAAATCAATCTTAGAAAAGATAATAGAGCCACTCAATTCATCAACCATATCATGTAACCTAGGAATAGGATGACGATAACGAATGATAATATTGTTGATAGCTCTACGGCCTACATATATTCTCCATGTACCATCTTTCTTAGGAACAAGAATGACAGGAATGGCATAAGAACTAAGACTTTCACGTACATACCATTTTTCCATGAGCACTTGCACTTGCTGCTAAATTCTTTTGTCTTCTCCGGGTTTATGCAATACGGCGGCTGGTTTAGAAGTGGAGCTCCCGGTACCAAGTCAATTTGATGTTCGATGCCTCGAATGGGTGGTAGACCAGCGGGTACCTCCTCTAGAAAGACATCTTCATAAGCCTGTAACACTTGAGAAACCACACTAGGAAGAGAGATTAAGTCATTAGTAGAAAGCAAAATATTTTTATACAGCAATACCAAATGCTCCAAAGTGGGATCATCTCTCATCTCTCTCAAATCAGATTTGGTGGCTATCATGACTAACTTTTTCTCTCCCTCACCATTTCTTTTTCCACTCAGTTTTAGTTTGTAGCTCGCACTTACATTTTATGGAATCATACTCTTTTGCTCCTTCACTTTCTCACTTTCCACTTTCACATCAACCTTTTGCATGTTATCATGTATAATTTGAGGAGTTAATGTCCGTAGCACTATTTCTTTATTATTCCATATGAACTTGTATTGATTAGTTCTTCTATTATGAATCACAGAACGATCATATTGTCATGGCCTACCTAATAACAAGTGACATACTTCCACGGGCACAACATCATATTCTACAGTATCATGATAAGAACCAATCTGAAAGCTAACATCAACTGAATACCCAATTTTATTGAACCATCATTGTTTAACCATTGAATTTGATACGAATGTGGATGTTTCTTATATTTCAAACCAAGTTTAGAACAAAGCTATTTACTAGCTAAATTATGGAAACTTCCACCATCAATAATGACTTTGTAACACTTGCCATCCTTACTCACCTGAGCCCATGTTTGAAAAAGATTGCAGCGATGTTCATGATTTGATGTTGCTTGCACACTCAACACCGTCGGTGTACACACAAGTATAGGGCCAGCCTCGGGGTCACAAACACCATCTTCATTCGCCTCCTACCCTTGTCCTTCCTCAGGTACATCTCCAAATCTTCTAAAATCAGCAAGGGTCTCACCTTCCTCCTTGCTAGTATAGTAATATTCTCCATTTTTCAATAGCAACATAACCTTGTTATTTGGACAATCCTTTTGCATATGACCTCATTCAAGACATTTGAAGCATTAGATGGCACTACTTCTTCCTGTAGAACCCACTGAAGATGAAGACGAAGGTGCTGGACTCTTCTTGGCAATTGGTGTTGTTGCATTCTTTCCTCTTGGGATAGCACGTGTACTAGGAGCAAAACTTTCACTAGATGTGTTAGCTTTAAAAGAATTGAAACGGGATGTAGTTTTACCTCCTATAGGTGCTAAACATGGTATGTATGATGATGTTCTTGTTGCTCTCATATCGTGTTGCATTTATCTTTTATCCTTGGTTGCTTGATGTACCACTTCCACCATATTGTTGTAAGGCTAAAATTCAGTGATGCGCTTGACGGAAGGGTGCAAACCAGCAAGGAGTCGAGCCATTGTTTGTTCTGCTTATTCATATACATTAGCTCGAATCATGGCCATTTCCATCCCTTTATAGTACTCCTCTACTGTGAGAGTTCCTTACTTCATTTGCTGCAATTTATCAAATAAATCATGTTTATAATGTTTGGGAATAAACCTTGATCTCATATGGTACTTCATCTCTTACCATGTGGTGATGGGAGGCCCGTCGTACTCTCTTCTTTGATTTTGAACTTGTTCCCACCATATAAGTGCATAATCAGTGAATTCAAGTGCAACCATGTGTACCTTCTTTTCTTCGGAGTAATTGTGTAGATGGAACACCTTGTCCACCTTGAGCTCCCAAGTGAGGTACCTGAAAATATTGGTATAGTAAATTTAAGTTTACCAAACTTTTCCTAGTTTGGTCGACCATCGTCGTGTGGTTACGGCGGCGGTAGTCGTCGTCGTAGTGAAAAAAATCATCGTCGTCGAAGCGATGTGCTCCTCGACCATGGCCTCCATGTCCATGGCCCCTCCCCGGACCATGGAAGCTACCCCTTCACCTCTCCCAGGTGGGGGTGGACGAACGACATTTACCACCACGCGGTCTCGCCTTTGTTGAGCTTCTTGACCACCTCAGACAGCGGCCACTCCCTCATCACGTGAGGGAAGGGCAACCACAAGATGAACATTTCCTTATTGTTATGGTCGAAGTGCTTGCACAACGTCATTCACAATGTTCCCACGTAACACATTCATCTGTTGATTGAACTCAATGCGGATATCCTGCATATCCGCTTTGAGTTCAATACGGAAATTCTGCACATCTGACTTGAGTTGTTCCTCCATTGCAGTTGTGCTAGCTACAAATTCTTGTTGCAATGTACTTCTTAATGCCTGATGTTGAAAGCGAATCACTAGGGCATTAAGATTAACTTCATGCTCTTCACCATAGTTATCTTCTCCACCTAACATGATTAGATTGTGCACTGGAAACACAAAGCAATAAATGGTATATGGATGATTAGTATAAATCACTCGATCTCACTCTTTTCTCTCACAAGTAAAGTTCTCACCTTTTCGAAGTGAATTAAAGTCAATAAAAACTTACACTTGGTAGAAACTATAGATGCAACGTGATGATCAAGCGAATATAAGAGTGTTCATAATTGTACAACTACGGTTATTTAGTAGAGCTTGGTATAGAAGTGTATATCCTAGCAATCTGAAATTCTTGATGTTATAAAGTTAAGTAATAATTCAAGCTAGAATACTTTGCCTAAGTGCTGATCCAAAGGATTTAAGTGAAGTGTATGAACGCACAAGCAAAAATCAATGTAACTCAATGCAAACAAAGGAATGAACTAAATAGAGACAATCTATAGTAAATGTTTGGGTTTTAAGTTCAAAGAATGAGCAAATTTGGTGCACACTTGTCTGTAACACTCCGCAATTGATCATCTTGGGCAATTGCAGGGAAAAACCAATGGCCTCAGAAATAGGGTTGTTACATCAACTCTCTAATTCGTGCTCCTTTTTTGGGTCACAGTTTGAAGGTCTTCTGAATTGCTTCTACATCCACTCTAGCTAGTTTGGTGCAATTCAACCATATCTTTCATCTTTAATTGGTGCAAGAAACAAGGGGGTTTGTAGGGTGGCCGACACAACACGGAAACCTTAGTTTTTTTGCTGCCGCAAGAGAGAAAAAAGAAGTGTAGCTGTTGTTCGTACCGTGAAGATCAGATCACCCCGCGCATCAGCTAGCCTACTAGTTGACTCTTGTCATCTGGTACAAGGCAAACACACACTTAACTCACACCACCACACGTACATGTGCTCGTTCCCTTACACATGCTAGTAATTTTGTAAAGACATCGAGGTCTCATAGAGCACGGACATATATTTTCTCACTAAAAACGTACATGTGTATACTCTATTTTAATTATTCAGGTGACAAACAACCTCACACCTAACCAACCGAGCTACGGCTCGATCCTCGTATACCGGCAAATATTTAAATTCGGGTTTTGAGGATTTCAACCGGTAGAGGTCAAGATGTACTGAAATATCAAGGTCAAATTAAAAGGGAATTTAGATTAAATCAAAAGGTAACATTGTTAATTGTTAATTGCATGGGAATCGTTACATTCTTAATCATCAAGAAGAGCGTATATTATATCTCTGCACCCCGAGCATGCCCATGGCAACCTACGGGGTCCTCGCGAAGGATCTCAGCCGTAGAGATCAAGATCTACGGTCCCTGTGCCCGCGTCGACGACCGTCATCTTCCGACCACAGGAGCCACGTATCAGGTCGACGGCGGCGGTGAACAGCAAATAGCATCCAGTCGCCAGCCATGCGCCGCCGAGGAGGAGGGAGAGGATGGCCGTGGCACCGTTCTTGTGTCCGACAAGGTGGTACAAGTAGAGGGCTAGGAAGCCGGCGCCGAAGCCGAAGCAGAGCAGGAGGGCGATGGAGACGAAGCAGCAGTGCTCGCACCTCGAGGTGTCGTCGCCGCCGCCGTCCGGCACGGCGCCCACCGGGCTGTTGGCTACCTCTAAATCCCTGGGTGTTGTACGTCGGTAGTACATAGAGGCAACTCTCATATTTATATAAAGGTTAGAGAGCTTAAGGAAAGACATGCTCTTTTTCTTTAAGGAACGTAAGACATGTTCCAAACTTCGTACCGGGTTTATTGGCTTCTCCTTTTCGGCCTATATCTTTTAGTTTATTTATAGTAATTATCTTTTAAACAGTAATTTTTTAAAATAAGATTTACAAGTTAATTATAGTAGACACTGTACCGATTTTATCTATATCGGCCAAAATTGCACGCAGGTATCTCTCCATACTCTCTTTCACGAATAGCGAGAATTCAAAATTTTAAACCGTAAGCCACAGCCCAAAAAACTCTACCCATTTTCCATTAGAAAAATTCCGCATGTCTTTTTTCCCTCCTTTTAGGATAGGAGTATCTGGTTGGGGTGTGCTCGGAAAATTTAATCCTATGCCACTCTTATGAGTAGAGTGGCAAAGGATTTGTCACCCTGGCCCACTGTCAGTGACTCAGGTGACCCCACATATAAGTGACAGCGATAATTGGTTATTCTTAAGAGTGGCAAAAAATTGAATCTCCCGGTGTGCTCATGTTAGGAGCATGTACGGAGAGACGACTGTTTTCTATATACTCTTCTATGTCATACGGAGATAAAACTGAAAAGTGGATTATCTCTTAAGGTTATCTCTATAAGATCTACAATCTTTTAATTATGGCATGGAAAAAATGTTTGTTATAGCAATAACTCAATACAACAGTGTTTTTTGTGTTGATTAAATGGCTATCTCTTCACGAAGAGACATCTACACTCTTTAACTCCTCTCCTCTATATTAGCAAAAAATCTTAGGTAACAAAGGTTTATAAATAGCTAACACCACAACATTATATGGATCCTAACAAACACAATATCAGTATACGCACAACGGCACAAGTGATTAAGCAATACCCCTGTCGCCCGGGGCCTGTTCTTTTTGGCTGCGGCTTGTGGTTTTTGGCTATGGTTTGTGACTTTTAGGCTGTTTGTATGAGAGATTACAGAGTAACAGAAATTCACGTGTGATTTTTGCCGATATAAATGAAGTCAGTAAAGTATGTACTACAATTAACTAGTAGACCTTATCTTGAAAAAAATACTCTATTTAAAAGCTAGTTACTGTAGAAAACCGAAAAGCAGCTTTTAGAAGTTGAAAAGAACAGGACCTGGCCAGTCATGTGCTTGGGATGAGACGCAGACCAAGGCGAATCCACGTCTTCTCGATGGGTAGGATCGTCTTGGATTAACGCAAGTGTCCAATTTTTTTTGGCACAGCACAAGATCGATATGCAATACAGCAACAGCTCTCCACATTCTACACAGCTGGGCAACGTTGGATCAACCAGCCGCCCAATTTCTGGGAGTCGGATGTTATTGTACAGTTGGATGCAAATTCAGAACCACTGCAGTAACTGACATCAACAAAACCTCACAGAATTGCGCATCGGTTTCGCTGTTCTGCAGGGGGTATCGTGGCCTGTTGGAACCTGCTCGGGTCGAAGGTATCCACGCCGTACTGCCACAGCACAAGGTACAGGTTTAAAAGAAAGGAAGGGCATGTGCGATGTAGAAGCACTAACAAGGGTTAGTGAAGGCCTAAAGGGTATACCTTTTCTCTCATTCTCTGGCTCCACGCATCATTCCGGATTGGACGGTAGTCAAGGTTGGGCACCCTGGGGTCGGCAACAGCTCGCTTGTTCACCAGTGGCTGCCGGACTCCAGACCTTGGGCCGATGTACTCATCATCACTGTCATAATCAGCTTGATTGCCAGACTGCACTATGAGAGCTACAGTGAACAACAGTGCCTGCAAGAGAGGGCTTTAGTTGAGAACCGTCGCCTACTACTTATCGAGATAATGAAATCTTGCATCAAATGATGATATATTGTTGGCCCTCCATTGATAATATTTCAGATGGCACAACAAAATGTGAGGTATAGCTTGATGAGGACACGAGTAATGAAAGATATGCACATTGAAGTCAAGTAGTTTTAACAACAGCTGCCACTTCGTTTACAAAAATCTCAATCATGTGCAACTAGTTTCAATTGTACCAGACGCCCCAATTCTTTCCAGCCAGGTCCACTCAAGTCATCTAACATTATAAGTGCCTAATATATTTTCAACATGTGCCACTTCTTTCATTAAAATGGCAAAATATCAGTCATGTGCAACTTCTTTCAATTTCACTAGAAGCCCAAATTTATTCTAGTCAGGTCCATTACAGTCATCTATCATTAGAAATGCCTACTATATGTTGATAGTATGACAGTAACCAAGGCCTATACATGTTAATATGGACTATACTTGCGATAAATTGACAAGACATCAACACGAGCATGTCATTTCACAAAATACTGTACATTGTGTAAATTTTGGTTCTCATGAGCGATTCTAGTCAGCAAACCTATATCTCAATCAGTACCACACCATTTTTTTTCTTAGAACTCTTGATGAAAAATTATGGAGGTAACCTGAAGATAACATATTGGAACTTGGAAGAAACTGGAAGTTCATGTTCAAAGTTGGAAGGAGTAGAATTTACTTATTTTTTTTCCCTAAGAGTAAGACCTACAATGAAAATCACTTGTGTTTGAAGCAATCATGGAAAAAAAATAGAAACAGCAGAAAAGAGGATAGTAGAAAAATGTCTCAAGGACACTAACGATGAAGAAAACTATTGTGGAGGTGGCCCAGCCCCTGTGACTGGACCTTGCAACAGGTCCAATAGTATAGAGGTATGTGTATAAACGAACATACCAATGTACCATCACCTTTTGTAATTATTAAGGGGTATGATAAGAAATTCCTATCCTACCCTATTTATGTATATAAGATCCCCAAGAAGGGCACGAGAGGGGCAGATCCATTCATTTTACACTAGCTCTCTCTCTCTCTCTGTCGGTTATGGTGTTCTCCCGCGCCAGCTCGCACCTTGGCAGTATCTGCAGCACATCCTTCATCGTCGACCATGCGGACGGCTGAGCACCGATGCAAACAATGTCGAGCTTGAACATGACCTTGACCTTGCTGTCGTAGCTACATGGTCCGGAGGTAACAATAGTCAGATATGCAAGCTGCTCCTCATCATTGTCGTGTGCCATCGCAGTCGCCACTGTCTTCCACATCGCCACCTCCACGTCGAGCCCTCACGCCATCGTCTCGACACCAGGGAGTCGGCCTCCACGCACGGCAAAGACCGGATTCGGCCTCCGCATGCCTCCTACGTGAGATCTCCGCATGCATGAGTATATTTGTCAACCATAGTGGATTGATCAACATGCATGCATGCACTGCGCCGAGCCTCCGCGAGTCTCCGAGCTGAACCTCCATGCTGAACAGCGCCGACGAACGTCGAGCCTCACTGCCCATGTCGAAGCTTGGACCTCGCGTTGCCTCCGTCGGCTTCCGCGCCTCCGACCTCGTTAGCCTCGGCTCCACGCCCTCGATTTCGGCAGTGATTGAAAACTTTGACTCAAGATATGGTCGAAGAAGTCAACGCTGGCAGTGGTCAAAGCGGTCGAAGGTTTCGACGCTAGGATGTCGTCGAAGATGTTGACGTTGGTAATGGTCGAAACGGTCGAAGATCGACGCCGGCTGCCTTCCAAGGTTTTGACGCCAGCCTGCGGTCGAAGATGTCGACATCGGCAGCGATCGAAAATCTTGACTTCAGCAGCGGTCGAAGCAGTCGAAGATTTCGACTCCGGCTACGATCAAAAATCTCGACTTCGGCAGCGGTCGAAAACATCGACTCCGGCTACAGTCGAAGATGTCGACGCTGGCAGCGGTCGAAGTGGTCGAAGATTTCGACGTCAGCTATGGTCCAAGATTTCGACGCCAGGCTACGGTCAAATATGTCGACACCGGCTGCGGTGCGACCACGTCGTGGTTGTGACTTCGTCGACCTCTACGGCCACCAAGATTTTGACACCGGCTGCGGTCGAAAATCTTGACTTCGGCAGCGGTCAAAAACATCGACTCCAGCTGCGGTCGAAAATCTCAACTTTGGCAGCGGTCGAAAATCTCAACTTTGGCAGCGGTCGAAGCAATTGAAGATTTTGACTCCGGTTGTAGTCGAAAATCTTGACTTCGGCAGCAGTCGAAAACATCGACTCCGGCTATGGTCTAAGATGTCGACGTTGGCAGCGGTCGAAGTTACGATTTCCCTTATTTGGAAAAGTTTTACTAAATATCATGATAATATATTTAGAATAGATAATTTAGGTCAAGCAAACTTAATCGGTTAATCCATATGCAAAAATACTTGGTTTACTAGATGCTTCTATGAAATTATACCCAAGGGGTTATACAGTGTTCCACTTTTACCTCAAACGCAACAGCTCCAAGTGCAACCCATTTTGCAATTCTCCAATTGTCTTTCAAAAAGTTGTAGATCATGTCAAAGTTACCAGTTTTGTCAACCGGAATTACCTGCACAATATTCAATGATTAAATGCTAGGATCCAAAGAAAAAACCATGCCCAACAAACGAGAGATTAGGAGCACTCACTTCTTTCCAACTACGGTTGAAGAAAATGAAACCTCCTGCAGCAAGCTCTACTAGTATGAACAAAATAATGAGGAACGAATACTTTTCTGGAAGTCAAGGGAAGCAATGCATGTAAGTGTAGATACATAAGGTAGGATATGTTGCTAACAGCTATCAAAATTAATAACCATGGAACAAGAAAGGATTTAAAACTACATGCGAGACCTTTCATTATTAACTAATCAAACTATTGAGGCCCGAATCGAATCTTGTCTAATGTTGGTCAGCAACAATATGCCTACATTTGATTACATTTAGATTTTTCCCGAGGATAGGAATTCATGTGAATGTTTCTTATGGTTATTACTTTCTCCACAGTGAGTACATAATTACTCGATTGTTGGTACCATAAAATGCATCAAAGCACATAATAATGCATCCCAAGATATTGTGTTCATAAATATGTGTCTACAATTGGATACGAAGGACAAGCAGCATCCACTCCTAGTTGACGCTCCAGCACAACCAAAGATGGATGTAATGAAGATTATAACGCCAACACCAATAAACGCGAAAATAAACCTGCAGCAAATAAGAAAAGTGAAAAAAAAGGAGATGTAAAAGATGACACACAACGCAAAACGTCCTAGCTGATGAAACTTCTTGCATATACAGAACTTCAAGCAGAAGCTGAGAATCGTATAGTAGAAAAGGCAGCACTTCAACCAAACATCGCAAAGTAAACTCATACATACTCCTCACCTATCATGTTATGCTCACGCGGTTATTACAAGCACCGAAAATAAAATCATGCAGAATGGCAGCTCAGAAATGACATTATCAACCTCTTCCTTTGTCACACGACATCATTGCCAGAAAGTTGCAACAAAATAAGAAAATTGTGATGACTGAAATTCTCAACACAATAATTAGATTCTACAGCTAAGAATGATCACTGGTATTAAATACAGAAAAGAAGATATGTGCCCAGGTATAGTACCCCCATTGTATAGATTCTTTCTGCGGTAACTGTGCGATTACGTCAAATCTTTTTCCAAGAATATGTGCAATTAAGTCATTTGAATAACAAGTTTCTGACTACAAGTGACTAGTGATTAATAAAAAAAAAGGACTAAAAGTGACTAGATATAACATGTGGAGTGTTAAACACCTAACTAAACCCTATTAATCGCGCGTTGTGTTTCCTCAGATCACATGGTTGCCACAACCACATGAAAATCCAAACTTTACCAAGGCAAGGAGATCATCAAGAAAAGACGCACCAGGCACTGGAGAGCCTCTCCACGGTCCCATCTGGCAGGGAGACATCAAGAAGGAGCAGCAGCGGCCTCCCGAACTGCACCAGCTCGCCACTAGGAGCCACCGCCGGCGGAAGCGGCGGAGACGGCGGCACCTGGAGCCACACCACGAGCAGGTAGGCGCCGTATCCCATCATGGCCAGCCCGACCGCCATGACCACGAGGTTGAGCAGCTTGAGGACGCACTCGAAGAAGCCCCTGCACGCCATGGCCAGCCGGTGGGGCGGCGTCTCCTCCTCCTCGTGCTGCGCTGGGCAGACCCTTTGCCTCACGCCGAAATCGCAACGGCGAGGCACATCGACACCCGGAGAAACGATGGCGGATTTGACGGAAAGGAGGCGCCTTTGATCGATCCGGCTGGGGATTACCCTGCGTTCTTGATCGATTTGGGACAGGAAAACTTGGGGGGGTAGGGGCGGGGAATCGAGGAGAATCGGAGGGGATTGGAATCTTTGGGTGGATTGGGAATTGGAACTCAAGTTCTTGCGCGATCCGAAGTGATGGAGGGAGTTGCGGGAAGAAGTGGGGCCCGTGCGGTTCTTTTTCTCTAAACTGTTCGAACAAATAGCAGTACGGTCAATTTTTTTTTCAAATTTAACCCTTAAACGTTTTTTTATAAATCTAGCCTACCCTCCAAATACAATAGCCATACAGGTGACACGTATCATCTGTCATACTACAGCAGCTCAATAGATCTTACCAAACTATTGTAGCTCAGCAGCGCCCTGCCGGGCCTCACAAATTGGCAGGTGGCTAGATTAATCATGATTGCTGATGTTGTACCGAACTCAAAAAATATGTTAGATTTGTAAAAATAAATATTTGATGGTCAAAATTAAAAAAATCTTGCTACAGTGCTATTTATGTAAATAGTTTATTCTCTCTCTCGTGATCGTGACCGAAATGTTTGTTTGATAGGAGTAATATAACTTCGCCTGTAAAGCTACTAGGCAGAAACACGCATTACGCCGTGTGCGATCATAATGCAGAGAGCTATGCGTGGCCACCATTTGTACTTACAAAGTTGTGCATAGAATTAAATTATCTTTCACCATTTATGCATTGCACATATAGGGGGTGATCATTTGGACTTATTTTTGGTGGCTTATGGCTGAAAAGCACTGTAGCTAGCTAAAAAAACACTGTAGCTGACAGAGGCTTATTTAACATAATTAAATTTAAAAAAAATTAAAAAATATATAAAAAATATGTTAGCCCATCACAGACAACGCAAACGAATACGGGAAAAAAAACGGGCAAAAAAGCTCAAAAAAAGCCAAAAGTTCAGAAAAAGACGAATTTATAAATAGTGAAAAATAAGCCAGAAGCTAAAGCCGAAACGATCACAGCCATAAATTTGTCCGTGGCCATTTATATTTTTCTATTTTTGGAATGAGAATGGGATGGATGGTACATCGATCTTTGTGGCTTAAGGACACGCTGATTAGTGAACCAATATGTGTATGTCTTTGACTTCATGCTGGGACATACTCTTTAACTGTACTCCATAATCCGGACTTGAAAAGGTTAAATATATCATCAATGGTTAAAATAATCTCTAGGATCACACACTTAATGGGTTAGAACGATAAAGGTTTGAATGATAGTCTTCGAGTAGGATACGATCTCTAGTCGTATCAGATAAAGATCCGATTGGAGGCTATACCCTGTTCTTTTAAGCTTCTAAAAGCTGTTTTTCGACTTTTCTACGATAATTAGCTTTTAAATGAAGTATTTTTTGAAGGTAGGGTCTACTAGTTAATTGTAGTACATACTTTACTGACTTCATTTATATTGGCAAAAACCATATGTGAGTTTCTGTTACTCTGTAATTTCTCGTACAAACAGTCTAAAAGTCACAAACCGCAGCCAAAAGCCGCAGCCAAAAAGAATAGACCCCTAATAACCCCTATCGTGTTGTAGATGCTAGCACGCCGACGCACAATATTCTATTTCTGAACGTGTGAATCTCAGTAGAGACACTGTTGCGACTGTGACGCTGATCGGAACGATCGTGAGAAGGAAACAGCTGACCAAAAAATGATCAACTACTACCACCAGTAAATGGATTCTTAAGCACAAAGCTGATGATGATCATAGCTTGCCCAACAGATTGTTGATGCTGGATTGATCATCATACACCTCTCAAACACAATGTGATCTTTTTTGTATATTTTTTGGTACTCCGTTATCTTTAATTGGTTCACATGGAAATTAAACTACAGACAGATAAAAGCGAGCAAACAATCCTTTGGCAGCCTCGATCCAGATCCAATGCGACAATATGCTAGCAACAGGAGCACTCCAATGTAAATTCCACCGCGCATGCAGGGCGTCGCAACAACTAAACTTGTTAAACCAAGCCAACACAACACTGGCAGAAATCAATCAAAGCGACCATGAACTGTTTCCATCATTGTGTGCTTTCATGACCGATAATCCTTGCATGTACAGAACAGACTTGCTGCTGATAAGAACCAACCAACCAAAGTTTTCCCAAACCAACCTTACGTGGGGTGATCAAAATCTTTCTGGTCGCCCAACTTCCTCGCATTCGGCTCCCAGAAACCAATGAATGTTAATCTCCTAGTTTCCTCAACCACCTCAACTTTTCCCAAATCAAGAGTACTCAGAACTCGGAAATCTCTACCGCTCCAAGCTAGAGCTTTCAATTACAGTTCCGTGCTTGTAAAGACAATGGGCCAAAAAAGGGTTTCCTTCAGGTACTTGACTAGAACTCCGTGCTTAGTCTTTGCGGCGCTGCAGCGAGAAAGTCGTGCCATGATCTGCTTGCGTGCCGAGTGATGGCATCCCGCTAGTCACAGAAGGTAGGTCAGCAGAATCAGCCTCTTCTTCTGGTTCCTCTGGTTCTTCTGCGTGGTAGCTCCCTCCTTTTGTGCCGTTAGACTGGCAGATGTGCTTGTATATCTGGAGAGTCTGAGCTATGAAAGATGATGGGTTGCCAGCGGCACTTGGAAGAAGAATTGTGTTGGTCTAGATTTGATAGCAAGATGTCAGTACTTTGCCAATCATGCTACGAATTGTAAAACATGGAAACAGAGCTTCACAATCTAACCTTTTTGGCCAGAGAAGCAAATGCTTTGATGTATTGCTCAGCAACTCTCAGGTTCGCAGCCTAATAAGACAGGGAGAATGAACAGCACTGAAGTGAGCACGCAAATTCTGAATAACCACCGTTTTGGTACAACTTTGCCAAAGCGCACAGAATATTAATCTGATAAAGTCAACAAAATGGATACCTCAGTGCTGCCTTCAGCTCTCATGGCCTGAGAAACCAATCTGATTCCCCGAGCAGTAGCTTCTGACTTTGCCAGAATCGCTTCAGCCTCACCTGGTGTTCATTACCAAAAATGAATGAACCCTAAGGCACAGAAAATCCTTTAATCCACTTCGGGAAAATAATTGCAAAACAAAATATTTCAA
Organism: Bonia amplexicaulis; assembly: GCA_036346245.1. Classification (NCBI taxonomy): domain Eukaryota; kingdom Viridiplantae; phylum Streptophyta; class Magnoliopsida; order Poales; family Poaceae; genus Bonia; species Bonia amplexicaulis. Next base: position 17,058,231 of record CM070757.1, read on the forward strand.
AGTAACCAAATCAAACTACACAAGCAATCCAATCTTCAAAAGCAAGCAAGATGGTGGCAGTATAAATGGAATAAACAGAAAGGATGCATGCTGAATAAATCTACAGACCAGGTTCTCATAAGGAACATCCAAGCATGGACAATGGAAAAGTTCAAAAGGGAGCAAGATGATGGCAGAATAAATGAAACAAAGAGAAGGATGCATGCGGAATAAATCTACATACCAGGTTATCATGAGGAGCATGGAAAATGGAAAAGCTAAAAAGCGAGTAAGATGATAGCAGAATAAATGGAGCAAACAGAAGGATGCATGCTGAACAAATTTACAGACCAGGTTATCATGGAGAACATAGAAAATGGAGAAGTTTACAATGAACATATGTTACATACCCTTTGCACGATTTGCCTGGTCCAACATAGCTCCTGGTAGAATAAATGAGAAGTGTCAAACATAAATTCGTCTTCCATACATTAAAATCCAATACTTCTCTTGTATACGGGCTGAGATAAATTACATCAAAGCAAGAGCATTTAGGATGCATTGAAGTAGGTTAAGCTCGAACAGAAGGTGGTAGGGATTCCATCTCCAACTTACTCCTTTTCTCAGAGAGGAAAAAAAAAGGGTCATGCATTAATCACCTTCTGATTCAAGGACTTGGGCACGTTTTTTCCTTTCTGCTTCTGCTTGCATCTCCATAGCCACCTTAACCCCACGTGGAGGAGATATATCCCCTGTAAAGTCAATTTAAAAACATCAAAACTGTGCTTACAGGAATAACTCAATAGCACAAAATCTGAAAACCATACTGATCTCATAACGGAGACACTTCAGGCCCCAATCTATAGCAGCTTCATTTATGGACCTCTGCCAAAAATTGTCAGAAAATACATCAAAAGGCAGCCATAGAACTTACAAATCATGATGAGGTGATGAAAAGCACGAGACAGAGACTACATCCCAAAAAAAAAGAGCATGTGACAACAGCCACTATAAAAGGTTCTCAAAGAACATTTGCATGATTAAGTTCTTTGTTTTTCTTTTGCTTGAGTTATCACTAGAAATTGACTAGTTATTAGGGGCAAGAATTTCAATACAACATTAGAAACACCCAAATAAAATAAGATGGAGAGAAGTCCATTGCTACTGCAGGTGATCTGCCCTTTCAGCATAGTAAACATAGTAGTAGACAGCCATTCAGTACTGGATCGACACAGAAAAGAATGCCAATATAAGGTAATCATTATGACGCTTCAAACAAATTGTAACAAGTGTTCTTCAGAGAGGAACCTGGAACATAGAATTGGAAAATATAAAATAGGGTTCTGTTGTTGAAAACTCAGATGCAACACAGCAACATGTATATTCTTTACCTGTCCCATGTGTTACCATATAAACTATGCTGTAAAGTCCAGGTTAAAGTTCAAACTGCTCTCCATGTGTTTTGTATGTTACATCGACATTCATTTTACCGTCAGGAGAATACATGCAGCCATACTTAAAATAGACTAGCGATTTCAAATAAATGGGGCATGAGAACACTGATTTCTTGGTATATCCGTAATAGTATAGACTAGTAATACAGTTAACATATGAACACAGCCAATTACATATTTAAGTACTAAACTCGTACGCATTGTTGTCTACAACAACTGCCATGGTATGGAAAGTGGAGCAAACAACTCATGATAAGAACAAGATGTCATACCACAATATTCTCATTTAATGTGTCCCTCTCCTCAAAAGTCTTGTCTAAGGTTATTTTTCCAAGCTCACTTCTCATGGTTGTTTGTGCAAGTTGAATGACTGCAAAAATTGGATTCTCCACGCCATAGGAAGCAAGGTAAGGATCAACAATCTGCAAAGTTCACAAAACAATGAAATAGGAATCAACAATACAGCCAGAAACAGACCCTGATCTCCAGAAAGCTGATAGTAAACATGCAAATCCCTCAACATAGTCGACTGTCATAAATAAATTACTTGATATATATCTTAACTACAAAAATGTTAATTTTTAATGATACTAAGAATTACATGTACACCTGTCAAGTAACATTTGCCTGCCCAGCAAGAATGCTCAGTATAAATTCATTGCATGGAAAGAGGATCAACACAGATATAACTACCCAAGCTACAGATTAATCTTATGTCAAAACATAGTAGATGGTGCACTAATTGTCTGAAAGTATGTCAGAAATCCTAACAATAGATAGAGGAAGCTTGTTAACTTGTATAGTCAAACAAAACCAGAATATCCCATAAAGCCCAACTACCAAACTACATATTCATCACAGTAAACAGTCAACCTAAAGCATTTCAACAGCGTCTGGTTAAATAAAACCAAGTGTGATCCCACAAAGATACATGACAAGGAAAAAAGCAGAACATCTACACTTTCACAATAACTCCTCACAATGCAGCTTTCCCATCAAAATATCCCTAAAGCATCAAACTAGGATCTGACAAAAAAAAACTTACCTAATCCATATGAAACACTAGTACACTGCAACAGAACTCCACTTAAAAGCCATCAAGCTACCAAATTAAATTAAATTAATTCACGCACTTGCTTCAATCCCTCATAATGCAGTATATACATCCATCTCCTACAACAACAAATGAAAAGTCCCCATACACCCCAGGTCACCTAATCCCAGTTGAAAGAACATGACAGAAATCAATGCACCAAGGTTATGCAAAACACTATGACATCCTGGGAACACCGTATACCCAATTTTTTCATCAAAATTCAACAGGTTAATTCATTCCCACCAATGGCCAATAGTTAATTCTATGACCCTATGCCAAACGCTGATGCTTTTATGTATCGTAAACACAGAACCTTGCTTGTTATGGCAAGTCGTCATCTTTGCACATGCACAGAACCCAAATTAACATGAAAACTAGCAAGATATGAAGGTGTGAACCAACCACCAACATCTCAGTCAAAAGTACGAACACCTAAAAGAACCTCTTTTTTAAAACCATCAAATGCACCAAAAGTGCAAGAATGACACAAGAGTTTGTGAAGCCACTGTAAAAAAACAAAAACAGTACGAAACAACATAGGGCATGTTCTTTACGGCTTCTAAAAGCGGTTTTGGCTTTTGCTACAGTACCTAACTTTTAAATGGAGTTGTAGTACACGTTAGAAGCCTAACATCTGTATCAACCAAAATCGCAAGCGAGTATCTCTCCGCAATCTCTGTCGCAAACAGCCAAAATTCAAAAAATTTAGCCAAAAATCATAAGCCGCAGCTAAAAAGAACATGCCCATAGGCAGGTGTCTTCCGTACCAACTGCGGAGTACACATCATGAGGGCGTGCCGCATGAGCTAGCTACTACCATTGGAAGTGAGCCCATACATTTATCCCAATGACCATGGGCGATGGCATCTACAATGTAGTGCAGCCAGACCAAGGGGCATAACATAGCAATCCTTGAGTTATACAGAAGTGCTACAGCCTGCGACAACTGCACACCCAGTACAACACAAACCCACCATCCCTATCCTTGCTCATACTGGGCAAAACAACAAAAATGCCATGTCTGTTTTGGCCTAATTCAAGGCGATTGTGACTCATGAGGATGTTTTGGAAGTGGTCAACTAAGGTGAACAAAATCTTGAGTTTGCTTGAAAAGTGTTAGCAAGAGAAAAGACCTAAATAATTTGGTCCTGTAATTTTAGTTTATAAAAGGGCATCATGACATACATTTCTAAGACTAGATGACTTGGCTTAATTCAAGAGGATTTACATTGTTACAAGTTACAATCCATTCAAATATAACTCCCTCAGCATTCCAGCTCTACTTTTCTCGAGTGAATTTCAGTTAACTAAACCTATCAAGACTGGAGTATTCACAGGACACCTGCACCCTTAAAATTAAAAGGTGTAATGTAGATCAAAATTACTGGAGTTGAGATAAAATGGTATGACATGATCAGTTAATACAAACCACATATACATGTCAGACAAGATTAAAACATACACACAAGATCAATCAAATGCATAGTTGTTTAGCTCAGTTTGCTTGTAACGTTACTCTATAAGTCGTTGTGCTAAATCTTGTTCCTACACCATGCTACCTACCAAACAAAATTCCTAAAGCGGTAAACGCCACACATTCACGCAAACATATCCATCCATTCCATTTCCGACACAACCAAACCACACCTAAACAGGACACCCTGACATCACACCCAAAATTCCCGCAATGCAGCATAACAGGACACCCAGACATCCACACCCAAAACTCTCGCAATATAGCATAGTCATCCACCCCTCACCTAGTACACCGAACTAAGCTAACTAAATTCAGAAATCATTAGCATAACTCAGCGCACACCAGTCAACTCAATTCACACAAAACCCTCACCATAACGCACCACATTCATCCATCCATCCATCTCACACCAACAATCGGAAATTGCTAAACCACCAACAGCATCACCGATGAAAACCACAGGGCAAGGCGAGGACGATGAGCTACATCTGTATACCTTGACGTAGAGGACGCCGTCGATCTGGATGGAGACGTTGTCCTTGGTGATAGCGGACTGGTCGGGTATGGGGATGGCCTCCTCCTTGAGCGAGTGGACGTAGGCGATGCGGTCGATGGCGGGGACGAGCACGTGGATCCCGGAGCCGAGCGTCTTGAGGTACTTGCCGAAGCGCTCCACCACGAACGCCTTCTTCTCCGGCACGATGCTCACGCCCCAGTTCACCGGCGTTCTCAGAGCCTCGTACCTTGGCAGCACAGGCAAACAGGAAACGTCAATTGCTTCCAGAAGGTTCCGGAAGGAAAGGGGGATGCTAGGGTTCAAGGCAAGAGGTGGTTTGGCTCACCGTGAGACGTCGTCGCGAGAGTAGTAGCGGGAGAAGGAGCGGGAGGAGGAGGGGCCGAGCTGGCGGGGGAGGAGGAGGAGCTGCTGCGCTGGGGCCGCGGATCGCCGGAGGAGGATCGCCATCGGAAAGGCGAAGAGAAGTGGGTTTGGGTGGGGAGAGGTGGGTTGAAACGAGATGACACTTAATTGGCTATGTTCACGAGAGATACCATATATTGAAAAACAGTTATATATAATTTTGGTCCATATACTAAAACTCAGTATAGTGTCTATAATCAATTTATATATTCTATCTTAAAAGATGTATAGTTTAAAAACTAGTTACTATAAAAAAAGCAGAAGTCGGGACGAACCTAGCCAATAAAGAGTGTGGTTTTCGTCTGTGTTGTGTAGTTGTAGCTTTTTTCTTTCTCGGTAGTTAGACCTATTTGTGTTTCGACCTGTAAACTAGTCCGGCTCAAGTGAGCCTAGCTTGCTAGCCTCGAGCCGAGTGCTCAATACAAGCTCGAGTGAGTCTAAGTTGAGTTTTAAGCCTAGAGCTAGGATCAAGCTTGGCTCGGCCAAAGCTCTAGTAAACTCAAAAAAACCTCGACAACTACATTTTAACGAAAATATTTTCTAAAAAGCTCGGCCAAACCTCAAACTCGGCATAAAAAAGCTCAGCAACTAGACTTTGACACTGGAAGGAAGAAGTCAAGCCTTAACTACGAACTGTTTTTTTACACTGACTTTTGGTGAAATTTTGAATTTTCATTGTTCTGATGCTGATTACGAGAGACAGATACTCACTTGCGATTTTGGCTGGTACAAATGTTGGGCTTTTAACGTGTAGATCGTTTAACTTGTAGACATCGTCTTAAGAAAATACTCCGTTTGAAAGTTAGGTATTGTAGCAAAAGCTTAAAGTCGCTGGCTTATGAGGTAAAGAATAGGCCCGTACACAATTCGAGTTTGAGCTCGTTAGGCTCGTGAGCTGGGGCCTAAGCTCGAATTTAGTTTGTTTGGAATTTAAGTTTAAATCGAACCTAGGCCAAGTGGAACTCGAGAACTTATCGAGTTTGAGCTTTTTTTTTTTTACACCCTGCTTGTGTTTCAAGAATGGTTTTAAAAAAACTTGTGATTCAAGAATGGGTTGGTGTTTCCTTTTCTTTTTCTCTTTTAATTTTCTCTGTTAGATTCGGCTTCCTTGTTGTTCGTGTAAAAACGGAATCACACAATGAAACCATAGCAGAAAAAGCAAATTACAAGCCCAAACTTACAATGCCAGCATTTGTTTTCTTGGATTGCATTAGAGTGGGCTGCACAGCCTCGTTTTGGGAAAAGGCTATGGACCTTTTGACTTCTTGAGGTGGATTCATAATTACGCTTTTAGCCCTCCGAATCTCGACCGTGAATTTTATCCGCGATCCAGGTTCTTGCCGCGGACAGGGACGAATTTTATCTGCGATCACGAATGAATTTGCTTGTAATGCAGAAACAGTATTGAAATGCCACAAAAATTTCAAAGTTTTGAATTTTTGTTTAGATTCCTAAACCATCCCAATTTGGCAACTTCTCTTGAAAATGCGTTTTCCCTTGTTGTCTTTCCGCGTTCTCCTTCCCGTTGGCGCTCCCGAGCGGTGCCGCTACTCCACCGCCTCCCTGTAGAGCCGGCCACGCACCACGCCGTCGCCGTCTGAAATTGCGGCCGCCACTCCCGCGTGTTCACACCCGCTCGACTCTGTGGTCCTACCACTCAGTCTCCCAACTCCCAACTCCCTCGCTTCGTGTGCCACTACTTGCGCACTCGCTCTTTCTGCTGCAGCTCGCCGCAACCCCCGGCCGACGCGCGCCCTGTTTCGTACCCATGGCGTCAACTCTCACCAGCTCTTGTACGGCACGGTGCCACCTCTCTCTCTCTCTGCTGGCGAGAACCCCGCCTTATCTCCTCGCCGCGCACGTGAGAGCGCCCAAAACCGCCTCACTGTAGCCACCGCCTTGCGCCGCTTTTAAAGCCTCCCTGCCACTGCTAAGAGCTTCACTTCACTCCCAAACACCCTCCAAAACAACCAATTCGAGCTTCAATTCACTGCATCGCCGCCGGCGATATCCCCTGCGCCCGGTGAGCTTTCCACTCAATCTTCCCCATTCTTTGATTAAAACCCAATTGCTTGTGCTAGTGGCATTCTTGTGGCACCTTGAACATGTTCGTAAACTCATCTTGATTGGAGCGTGTTCCTAGAGCTCCGGCATCGTGAGCTGCCGTCGGTCACAGCACCCTCTCCGTGGACAGCCCAGCTCAGACCATCCTAGTAAAAACTTCACCGGAGCCGCCTTGTGCTATGCCCTGGCTGTAACGCCTCCTCTCGTCGTTAGCCAAAACCACCGCCTCTCAACCACAGCCAACTCAAAATCAGAATCCTTGTGGTCCTAGGAACCTATCCATAATCACTAATTGTTGTTTCGACCACGGATTCCCCAATCACCCCATTGCCTGAAATCTCCAACCGCCCCCTGTTTCAGCTTCGACCACCCCGTCGCTTGAGGTCTCCGACCACCTTGTGGTCGAGAGAAACTTCGACCACTTTGCTTCGAGTTCTGAGCTTGAACCACTCGAACACCGTCTGATGCGCTTAGATCACTCAGTTGTTGTCCGATCTCTTAAGTCACTCGGACGCAACCCAATCTCCGCAGCTACTCGGACGTCGTTCGATCTCCGCAGTAACTCGTTCACCATCCGATCTCCATTGACTTCGCATTCGAAGTCAAACCTCGACTGCTCATCCGACCTTGTAGTCATACCCCGAGTTATTACGGCTACCCAGGAGTCATTTCGACCACGGTGTGGTTTTCGACCACGCTATGGTTTTTGACCATGCTGCAGTTTACGACTGCGCGGTGATTTACGACTTCACTGAGTATTCGATCATCGTGGTCGTAACTCAGATATGATCACGTCCTCTAGATTTGCCAGTGCCTCAAACCACTTGGGTACTCGTAGAGTTCTCTGAGTACGAACAACAAAACCCGCGATGAACAATATCAAACCCGTTATTGTTCATCCGAAACCCAAAAATCAAAATACCTTCTTTTTGATAGTTTTGACGCCATGAATCCATTTTTGGCCTCTATTCCATCAAATTAAATTCCAAATAAATCCTAGCCCCTCCATTTGAATTTTATTGCATTTTACTCCTTTTTAATTTTGTTTATTTTTCCTAGCTTGATTTGATTCAAGTGTGGACTTATATTATTTTATGTGTTTTTGCACTAACCTACGACCTTTCCGAAGCGACGGTTCAAGGAATGAAACCAGGCAGTGTAGTTTACGAGCTAGTAGAAGTTTCAGAGCAGCACGGCAAATTACAAATTTTTGATCATTTTGAATCCCATGAAGTCTAAATTATTTAATTGTTGTATTTGCATTATTCTTATTGTGAAATATTAATTGATTAATATAAATATTTAGAATGACATGCTAATTAGTTATGTCCTACCACTGAAATATGTCGTGTTTAATTTGAGGTCATATTCACCTTGACAATTTTAGTATGAATTACTGTAATAATAATAATTGTAGACCAGTTCATTCAAAATTTTGTACTATTAAGTGATTTGGCTTTTGGCCTGTTGAATTATTAAACTGGTTCTAGGGTAAGGAGGAATCGCGGAAAGCCACAAGATGGTTGGAGTGCATGACCTTACCCTAGGGTGGAGGCTTGAGCAGAGGGGTGGTTGTGCCGTCAAGCACAAGGGGATGTGGTTGGTACCTCACATGAAAAATAAGGATGAGAACCTTATGCTGAGTAAAAGACACAGTGATCGCTCAACCACAGGAGTTGATTTGTCAATCTTGGTTTAGTAGCTGCTCAACTCGATTGAAGATTGAATCTCTACAGGAGGTGGGGGTGTTGATGATGGGGAGTTAGGTATGTGGAATGGTAAAATCATATCTAATAACGATAGATGTCACTCAGAGCGGGTAGAAGAGATTAGGGTTAGTGTGTGAACCGTGTCTGAGTGATTCTGTCGGGTAGAGCTTATATAAAGAGATGAGCAGTGAAACGACCTGGTTTTCTTAACTCAGTATGAGGGTTAAAAAATCTTGTGGGTAAGCTAGACAACTCTGCAGAGTGAAATCAATGGTATTCGAATACACCGTGCTTCCGGTTAATGAAGCAGTGTTAATTAGGTAATTCCAGCAACGAAGCATAAGTAGATTTTATAATATTTTTAATCTGTGAAGTTGTGAATTTATCTGTTAAAAGAAAACCCCTTTAATCTTAAGGGGAACTGTTTTTGGTTTTACTTGTTTGCAAATAAAACAGTATCCACTCAATTTAATAAAACCAGTACATTCCCTCCCTTTGAATATACTCCGTTACGGTTCATTCGAGTACTGCGTGGTCGCAGTGAGTACTCGGTGTGTTCGAGCACTATGTTTCGTAGTCGATTACTCAGTGTGTTCGAATACTGCGTGGTTGTAGTTGAGTACTCGCTATGTTCGAGTACCGCGTAGTCGGTGTGTCCAAATATGTGCAGGAGTTGAAGACCCGGAGTCGGAGAGCGGTCGGAGACTCCGAACCGATCGAAGCCATGGTCGATGCCATAGTTGAAGGCGTGGTCGAAGCCATGGTCAAATCGTGGTCGATGCTATGGTCGAAGGAGTAGTAGAAACCATAGTGATTCAGTCGATACTTGGAGGAGTACTATCACAGTCGTTAGTTAACTGTGTTGTGGTCGATGGTCGATAGTCGTAGTTACAGTGGTCGATGTCGATAGTCGTAGCTATAGTGGTCGATGTCGATAGTCGTAGCTACAGTGTTGATGTCGATAGTCCTAGCTACAGTGTTCGATGGATGGTTATCGTAGCTACAGTGGTTGATGATCGGTTGTCGTAGCTAAAGTGGTCGATGGTCATAGCTATAGTTGACAGTCGGTGCTGGAAGATCTGTGTGGTCGGAGATGCAGTCGAGGTGCTGTGGTCGACAAGCTTTGGTCATAGCCAGTGTGTTAGCCAGTGGTCGTAGCTATAGTGTCGAAGCTGTGGTCGAAGGTGTGGTCGACAAGTTATGGTCGAAGCCATGGTTGAAGGCTTGGTCGATGCCGAGGTCAAAGCCACGATTGCAGCTACAGTAAAACAGTCGGTGCTCGAAAACCTATGTGGTCAGAGATACGGTTGAAGAACTATGGTCGATAAGCCGTAGTCGGTGAAGTGATCGATAATACGTGGTCGAGAAGCCATGGTCAAGCAGCCGTGGTCATGAGGTGTGGCCGAAGACACCATGGTTGAATGTGTGGTCGAAGCTGTGGTCGAAGCTGCAGTTAGAGGACTCGAAGCCTGTGGTCGTGGTGCCTGTGCGTGGAGGCGAAATATGTGGTCGCAGTGTGGTCGCAGTCATAACTGCGAGGAGTACTGTAGCACCCGAGTGCGGCTGGTCATTATAGCAGTTGTTGGTCATCATAGCGATCGTCGACATCTTTGCGCGGGTGTGGCAAAGCGGTGAGCGACGTGTACGTTGCTACAGATTTTAAATTTTCATTATACTACATATTCTGAAATTAATAGATGGTAAAATATTTTAGAACATGCATACAAATATGTTCTAAAATTTTTTTAATCTGTTGTAATGCACGGGCATTCAGCTAGTTCTACTATAATGTCAATCTTTGCCACTGCACATGTAGTAACATATCCAAGGCTGACGATTTCTTTTTGGAATTTTTTGAAAAATCAAAGAACGATGTTTTACCGGGCAAACGAGTAATAATCCGTTAACTACTGTTATTACCCCCTCAGTAAAAACACAGATTGTCACTAGAAGAAGGGATTGATTAAGCCAATTAATATAATGCTAGGATTCCCTTTGAATCTAGACAATGGATTGAAAAAATCTGCTGCTAAAATTCACTATGATTGTTGCACACCTCATCTGTAATCAATGGCCAGCTCAGCAAGTTCAGTTCTTACCTCATCATCTTTTTTTTTTTTTTGCCTCAGAAGGAAAAATGTTATTGCGTTCCAATTTATCCTAGACAGGGACTTATCTGCAAGATAACATTAAAGGATATATAGGATTGAGCTCCTCTCCTTTTCTTGGTAGGGAGAGGACACATCCTCGCACTATAAATACGTCCAACTGGTCACTTTGCCTCTCCCTGTCTCATCTCTTTCCGCCATGATGCATACCATAGTTTCAGCCCTTGTGCTCTGCTCCTGTTTCTTGGCACTCGAAGCCACAGGCTCTAGTGCTATATCAGCAGGCAATGTCTCCTCCTGCCTTCTCTCCAATGGCGTCAGAAACTTCTCCCTCCCTACGTCTGCGAGCTACGCCCCGCTGCTAAACTCCTCCATCCAAAACCTCCGCTTCGCGCTCCCCGGCGTCGGCAAACCGGCCGTCATCGTGCTCCCGGGCTCCAAGGATGATCTCCGGAGAGCGATCTCATGCGCACGCAGCAGCTCGCTTGCGATCCGTGTGCGCAGCGGCGGCCATAGCTACGAGGGATTGTCGTACACGACGGAGAACCGTGTCCCCTTTGTGGTGATTGACCTCATGAACTTGAACCGAGTGCATGTCGACCTGGGATCAAGCACCGTTTGGGCGGAGTCGGGCGCGACTGTTGGCGAGTTGTATTACGCAGTTGGGCAGGCGAGCCGGTCCATGGCGTTCCCGGCCGGGTCGTGCTCGACGGTCGGCTTGGGTGGCCACGTCGCCGGCGGCGGGTACGGGCTACTATCGAGGAGGTTCGGCCTTGCCGCCGATAACGTGTTGGATGCAGTCTTGATCGATCCAAACGGCGAAGCCTTGACCCGTGCTTCGATGGACGACGACGTGTTTTGGGCCATCCGAGGCGGCGGCGGAGGGAGCTGGGGTGTGGTGTACGCTTGGAAGCTCCGGCTCGTCCCGGTTCCTCAGACCATCACGGTGCTCGCCATGGATCGAACTGGTCCGGTCAAACTCATCGCTGAGCTGATGCACAAGTGGCAGTACGTCGCGCCCAGCCTGCCTAACGAATTCTACCTCCGGGTGTCCATCTCAACACAGCCATCACACGTTGACCTCGCCATGCACTTCACAGGCCAGTTTCTAGGACCAAAACAGCAGGCCATGTCACTGCTGCATCAAAGCTTCCCCGAGCTGGGCCTCGCCGAGTCAGATCTGTCCGAGACGAGCTGGGTTGAGTCAACGGCAAAGTTCGCCGGCCTCAGTTCGGTCGCCGACCTCAAGAACCGGCGGCTCAACGTATACAGACAATACGCGAAGGCCAAATCCGACTACGTGCAGTCACCGATCTCGATGCAAGACACGATCAGTATAATCCAACACCTATCCACCGGGCCACAAGGGTACATGGAGCTGAGTCCCTACGGTGGGGCCATGGCTCAGAGAGGGAGCACGGAGACGCCGTCCCCGCATCGTGCCGGCTACCTCTACAGCGTCCAGTATCGTATCCACTGGGAGGCGTCCGATACTGGTCGCTCGGGGGAGTACGTGGGATGGCTGCGAGCGTTCTACGCATACATGACCCCCTTCGTGTCGAGAGATCCACGAACCACGTACGTGAACTACTTGGACCTCGATTTGGGCACGAACGGTTGGATCAATGCTACCGGTGGGACGTCCAATAGCTCGGTGAATCACGCAAGATCATGGGGCGAGAGCTATTTCATGAACAACTTTGATAGACTGGTCCGTGCCAAGACTAAGATCGATCCAAGAAATGTGTTCAACCACGCGCAGAGCATTCCTCCTTTACATTAGGAGACAGAAAGAGCGATTTCAAAAGAAAAAAAAAGATTGAGATAGTAATAAATGAGATGCCATTTACCGACACAGTGAATAATAATGTGATGGTTGAGAAATGATATGAGAAGAATACATTTTGTTCTCCAAAATGAAATTTGCTTGTATGATTGGGATTTTATATTAAACTAGCTGGTTATCGGTACATTGCTATGGATAAAAAATTATTTGCATGTTTTAAATTCTCCAAAACAAAAGTGGCTTGTTTGCAGAGTTACATCGAAATATGATTAGCACGTCCTTGTTTTCTGTGTCGGTATAAGTAAAGAGAAGTTGAGAATGTGCATTACATTCATGAAAACATAAATTAGATGTACTAAAAAGTGTGTATGGTATTAATGAGAAAAAATATGTGAAATTGAGGAAGTTGAGGATTGACATGAATATTTGGTACCATGTTTTATATCGTTTATTATTCTATTATGTGTTTGCTGAATCATGAACTCACCCTTACTTTTGTTGTTGTTTTTATGTGATGTTGAGTGCAACATGCATAGGTAGAGAGTAGCACATAATTAATCTTGCACCATCATAGTTTCTTTTATCACTTAGTATCTAATCATTCATTATTAGAAATAAATAGTACTATTCATTTCATCTTTGTTTGAATAATGATTTCCCTTATAATATAATGATATTATATTATTGCTACCTGTCAAAGTTCCTTTGATTAGACTTAAGGTCAATTCATTTAATATAATGTTATTCAACGTTTCTTCTTGTGACTATATTTGTGTGATGTAATCGTCTTGTGGAATTTATGGTTAAAGTATAGTTTATAGTAGTATGTGTGTAATGGTTAAAATTGGTAAGAATCTGTAGTTGTTGGTGACATTCAGAGTTCTTGCTATGCCGGGGTACAAGAAGGGGAGGAGATGGTTACCTCGAGTGATCTGGGGAAGAGGGGGAGACAGTAAGCTCTGGTCGAAGACGATATAGGTCGACAGAGGGAGGCGGTGTTGGAGTTGGGGGCAACGTAGCAAGGGGCTAGGCAAAGGTGAGGAGACGTCGGGTTAGGGAGATGAAGTAGAGGCAGTGCTGGTTCTTGGGAAGACAAGAGTCGGGAGAGGTGGCGCTGGGGCGGAGGGGGCTGGTCAGAGAACACACCCCTACCAGATCCAGAGAGGAGGGAGGGGCACGGGCTATGAGAGGCATGAAAGGAGACAATGTGGACAGCAGCTGGGAAAGTTCTTTTTTTTTTGGGAAAGTTCTTGTTACTCTCCAACTTTCTGAAGCAAAGTTCAAGCCATCACCCTGAGGACTGAAGTTTGCACTTGAGGGAGCAGATTACAATCTAGGACGGAATGGACTTTTTTTTTTTTGCTGAGAAACAAAGTTCAGTTCAAGTTCAATGGCCAACTGATCAAGTTCAGTTCGTTCCTCTTTATTTTCCTGGAAGAAAGAAGTCCGTATCTTTCCAATTAATCCAACACACATAGTACTAGCTACGATCGCATCGATGGTTAGTTTAAGGCTTAAATTTGCCTATTGAATCTGCTGTCACACCACAGGACAAATTACAATGTTTAGTGTGGCTTGGAATGGTCTGGTTGGTAGGTGCACATCGTGACAATTCTTTCCTCAATTTTCTGAATTTTAAACACATACAACTGGATCAGAAAACTGCCACCACTAAAATCCACTGAGCCCACTCCCATGAGAGCAACCCCCTTGGCCTCACAAGTTGGACTGATTCCAATCCTGCGGTCAAGTCTTTCCTGGAAACCATTGCCAACCATTAGCAATCTGTACACAACTACATATACTCTCATGCCTCAACATCTCTCTCTCTCTCCCTCTCTCTCTTTATCTATCTCTCTCTCTCTCTATCTCTCTCTCTCTCCAATGCACTCCATTGCAGCTCTCCTGGTTTGCCTCTTCTTGCCACTTCATCAAAGCGCATGCTCTGCTGCTGATGCTGCTGCGAACGACGTCTTTAGTGCTAAAGCAGCGAGCGACTTCTCCTCCTGCCTTGCCTCCCATGGCGTCAGCAACTTCTCCCTGCGTGCATCTCCAAGTTACGCCGCTGTTCTCAACTTCTCGATCAGTAACCTCCGGTTCACGCTCCCCAACGTCTCCAGGCCAGTCGCCGTCGTCCTCCCGGGCTCGAGGGACGATCTCCGGCGGTCCATCTTGTGCGCGCGCGGCAGCTCGCTGGCAATCCGTGTGCGCAGCGGTGGCCACAGCTACGAGGGGCTGTCGTACACCACAGAGAACCACGTCCCCTTCGCGGTGGTCGACCTGATGAACCTGAACCGTGTCCGAGTCAGCTCGGGCTCGGCGACGGCTTGGGCCGAGTCGGGCGCCACCGTAGGCGAGCTGTACTACGCCGTGGGGCAGTCCAACCGGTCCTTGGCGTTTTCTGCCGGGTCGTGCTCGACCGTCGGCTTAGGGGGCATCATCTCCGGCGGCGGGTTCGGGCTGCTGTCGCGGAAGTTTGCGCTCGCCGCCGACAACGTGTTGGATGCGGTCCTCGTTGATCCGAACGGCCGCATCCTTGACCGGAGTTCGATGGGCGACGACGTCTTCTGGGCCATCCTAGGCGGCGGAGGTGGGAGCTGGGGGGTGGTGTACGCTTGGAAGCTCCGACTTGTCCCGGTTCCTCGCAACATCACGGTGTTCATCGCCGATCGAACCGGTCCGGCTGAGCTCGTCGCCGGCTTGGTCCACAGGTGGCAATATGTCGGGCCCAGCCTACCTGACGAGTTTTACCTTTCCGTGTACCTCTCTACCGGATCATCGGATGGCAATGTCTCCGTCGCATTCGAATGCCAGGTTCTAGGATCAAAGCAGCATGCCTTGTCGGTGCTGAGCCAAAGGTTTCCCGAGCTAGGTCTCACCGAGCTAGACGTAGCAGAGATGAGTTGGGTTGAGTCGACGGCCAAGTTCGCCGGCCTCCACGAGGTCACCGACCTCCCGAACCGACGGCACAAAGCAAAGATATACTCCAAAAGCAAGTCCGACTACGTGCAGGCACCGATCTCGAGGCGGAACATGATCGAGATCGTCCGGTACCTATCTGTCGGATCCCAAGGGTCCATCATGCTAGACCCCTATGGTGGGGCCATGGCACGGATCAGAAGCGACGGGACGCCATTCCCGCACCGTGCCAGGATCCTTTACAGCATCCAGTACAGCGTGTACTGGGACCGGCCGGACGTGGCCCTCGCGGCGGAGTACATTGGGTGGCTGCGGTCGCTCCACGTGTACATGACCCCCCACGTGTCGAAGGATCCTCGTGCTGCGTACGTGAACTACCTGGACCTCGACCTGGGCACCAACAACTGGACGCGCGCCGCGGATGGGTCCTCCGTGGAAACGGTGGACCGCGCGAGAACGTCGTGGGGGGAGGCGTATTTTGGGAAGAATTTTGACCGGCTGGTCAGGGCCAAGACGCTGATCGACCCTGAGAATGTGTTCAACAACGCACAGAGCATTCCTCCTTTACGTCACTAGAATAGAGATGATGCTTTTGCAATCGGTTCAATTTGCAGCTCCGCTTGTGAGGATATGTAATAATGATTTAAGGGTCTGTTCTTTTTCTCCGAAGTTGATGGCTTTTGACTTTTGCTATAGTACCTAACTTTTAAACAGAGTATTTTCTTAAGATGGGGTCTATAGGTTAAACGATCTACACGTTAAAAGCCCAACATTTGTACCTACCAAAATCGCAAGTGAGTATCGTCTCTCCGTAATCAGATCTGTAAATGTACCAAAATTCAAAATTTTCAGCCAAAAGCCATAAGCCACAGCCGAAAAAAACAGGCCCTAAGATGCAAGTAGCCTGCTCTTTTCTGATCTCAACTCCCAGCAGAAACCGTCCTGTTCAGTGTTTTTGCTGCTTCTGCTTCTACTGTCAGAGTTAGAACATCCAGAGTTTATTTAGTTGCATGCACCAACGGTTAACAAAAAACCTAAATTGATAAGAAAAGATAAGCAATATACTTACTATTTCAACACTCTCCTCACGTGTAAGCTCCTTCGGACCTAAAGGGTGGAATAGAAGTGGACTGTAATTATTTTTTATTTGCACCATCCGGGTCTTGAACTCAAGATATCTTAGTTCTGATACTATATAGAGTTGCATATGTTAGAAGTATAGATAAGGATAGAATCTACATATGTTTCTATCTCTTCCTTATAAACGTATCTGTTAAGATTTGGTTTCGCTGTCGTAACAAAATCGGTTTCCATTAATTCGTTGGCTGTAACCACATGGAAACTGTTTGTAATCTGGCGGTTGAGTTTTGTCAATATATATTTAGAGTATGGCTGATCGGTTCGATTGCGCCCAAAACCATATCTCTTTACAGTATAAATCAATTAATTCATCTAAAAATCTAAACTGATAAGAAAAAACAAATAATTCACTTATACGTCAATTAAGTTAACCGGTCTATATACGATGATAGACCGGTCAACAGTGGAATCTTACACCTCCGAGAAAAAGAAAAGGCAGAAGCTTACACATTAAGTATTTGACCAATTAGAAGCTTCTGATCTTGCTGCGACGTCCATTATCCTTGGGCTCCGATGCAGCCTGTGATAGGATGTGTAGTGCCGTTTGGTTTGGCGCCACCTGCTGAATTTTTCTTTCCTTGGTTGAACGCTAAGACGACTTGCCATGGATGTAGCTTTCAGGCTTCAGTCTTCAGGCTTGACTTTGCGGCTTGGTTCGGTTTCTCTCATCTTTTAGGCGTACATCTTCAGTTCTTCACTGACCCTCAGCCATCAGTCGCGCAGTGGGTCATGGCTTCACAAGTGTTCAACTTAGGAAGAAAATTACACTAGAGGCTAACTAGGTATAAATTCATGTAAAAGTGTAATGAAAGACAAAAGTATAACGACTGCAGTTTGGATTATGGGTTTAACTAGGTATAAGTTCATGTAAAAAAATCTGAATATGATCTAGAATTCTCTCTCTCTCTCTCTTCTGGGACCTGGAGAGGCCAAAAAGGAGCGAGCAGTCTGCATGACATAACACTTGTCTGCACAAGAATGAGACAGGAGGTGTTTCATATTAGCTGCGGGTAATAGGTTTTGGTTAAAAATAAATAATAATAGATGAAAGAAGTAATTTTTAAAAAGAGAAGACGAGAGACGAAAGAAGTAAGAGAGATATGTGCAACTAAAAAAAACTAATTCGAGAAGACAGGACACCACTGAGAGTCTGAGATGGAGCACGAGTTTCACTCTGCGCTGCAAGTTTTGCAGCATTGGGCTTGGGCCTACGGCTTAAAGCACCGGAGCCCAAATAGCGAGGTGGCGTAGATAGCTACTAGCCCACTACAGCCCTCTGCAGCTACACATCGCACTGGGCCTTGGAGCAAAAAACAATACTCGAGCAACAAAATATGTAGTTGCAGCTTTCTCGTACGAACGTTGCATCCTCTCAAAAGAAAAAAGCAGTAACGTTGCAAGACCATGGACCAAGTCACCGAGGGATTGTTCCTATTGAACAAACCCTAGAGAGAAAAATGTGCAGCTTATTAACTTTTCCTTCTTTTTAGAAAGGACAATGTGCTTTCAACATGTGACATCAACCACAGCAATCTTGCTTTCAATGAGTGGCCCCTTCCAAGCGCTAATGTTAATTTTTCTATCCATTATCTTTACTATTATAAAAGAAGGAGTTGGTGGTTGGTCCGATCTATTCCACCCCTTCTCACAAAAGACAGTGCTGACATGCGGCACCAAAACACCTATTCTCCACTTTCTCAACTCTAACCGTTCTATTCTCTTAACTTCTCACCATTCTCCACTTTCCAACCGATCAAAATAACTTTCTTCTATAGTACGATTATCTATATATTTAATAAATTCCGTTGCAACGTACATGTACGTAACTAGTAATCTATATATTAATCTTCCACGTACCAGCATCAATCAATGGGTGTGTTCGGTTTGGCTTAAAGCCAACTTATATCCATACTATCTACAATAATTAGTTTTTAAATGATGTATTTTTTAAAGATGAGATTAATAAAAAGATTATAGTAAAAAGTATACTGAGTTCAACTGTACAATCTAAAATCACATACGACTATTTTTCTATACATACTACTTCCTACAAATAACCAAAATTTAAATATTGAAACCATAGATTATAAACCATAAAAAAAACCCAACCAATGTCTCACTCTCTCGGCTGGAACTTAGTTCCGTTATCTAAAAAAATGTCTCACTCTCTCGAACCTCGTAACAAAATTTACCATCCTACGGCTGCTCCAGCCAGCAAAAGTAGCCAGCACGTCCTTGTCAAATAGATCAGGCCCCATGCACGATGCTGCACTTGTTTTCTCACACCAATAATTTCACCGCCCCCACGTGTACATGTAGGCATATCACCAGCAGCGGACGTCACGTCACTGTGCCGACACTGGGAGCAAATTGCCAGTTCTGTTACACTTCGTAGAGAACAAAGAATAACCACGCAAACATCACTCTACCTAAAGTTTTTTAAATTTAGTTTTCAAACACCTATTTTTATAAATCTAATTTACCTATCGTACATAGTAGAATTACTGTAGATCCATTCTTCCACCTACTCTTTAGATAGTTATGTTATAGTATCAAGCTACTAAACTACACCAGTCTTTCTTTTCAATGTGCATCGAAAATGGAGGAGAGCGGGTTTTCTAAACCATTGCTATAGAGAGAATTTGCACAGGACAACAATAAGGTTTTTAGGTAACACACCTACGCAATCACTCGCTTCACTGCTACGTCTACATTCTACATCGAGTCTACGTTGCTTATTATTCTTCATCAGACCCCACTGTAAGCCGTTCGTGTAACCGATCGATTTTGATATAATTTTGTTCTTGCGTATATTTGAAATACACTATAATTTACTTGCTGTTGTTAGTTATAAGATTTACATCACTAGTGTTTTATGATATTTGTTTTTTAGTAAAATTTAAAATTAAAATATTGTCTAATTTTTCAACATGAAAATTTTCGGGCAAAGAAAAGGCTTGTGGAAGAAGCTTGCCTGTCTTCTTCCTTGTCGTTTTCTCTCTACTTCTGCCTAGTAGCTTTCTATAGTTGCAAGCATTTGGTTTTGTTTCATCGCTTTGCTTTGCTTTGCGATTGCGATAGCTTTGCTTTTGCAAAGAGAACAATGGAACAGGCAGAGGCAGATGGATGATCATGGGGCGCACAAGAGAGAGAAAAAGGCCAGCGATGGAGAGAGTGGAAAAGGCGATCGAGCGTTAAACCACCAGTAACATCTGGACAGCACGGCGCTGTTCATAGGAGAGGAGAGAGAGAGAGAGAGAGAGAGACTTTGGTAAATTAGTAAATTACTATGATCCAAGTGGTTCTCAACTAATTGTCTTCCTAATCGATCGTGTACTGGTATATATTTAGGAGGGCTGTTGTACAAATTTATTCTTTCACTGATCATCCATAGAATTTTGTGTCGAAGTCACAAGGGCTCAGAACTCAGATCATTTATTAACAGAGTTGATACCAAAAAAAAAAGTTTGTGCCGGCCGTTTCCCACGGCTCCAGCGCCATCGTCAAAAGGTTGATATCGGCTAACCTCCACATCTCCGATAAAGAAGCTTCATCAAGGTTGCTGTCAGCCACCCCCAACAACTCCGGCGCATCATCATGCGCATCCACACCGGTTGTCATTTCTATTTCCGGTATTGTCTACTAGCCTCATAGGCGCAGCGCTACACCGTGTCAGTTATCGTACGTACCAACGTAAAAGAGGTGATAATTCGTAAGGAGTTTTTTAAAAAAATCGAAGTCACATGCGTATTTTCGAAAAAGGTAAAGATCTTTTTCGCAAAAAAATGAGGACTTGTACGTAAACAAACGAGGACCTGTGCGTAATTTCAAAAACCGCGGGGCGCTATCCTGCAAAGTGGAGGGGCTAAAAAAACTGGTAGGGACCTTTTCGTGAGAACCAAGGACCTGTACGTAATTTCGGAAAAATGCAGGGACTTTTTCGCAAAACAGCTCACCCGACCGTACGCAAATTCGGCGGCCACGCGGGGCGGAGGCGGCAAGGCGGGTGAGGTGTCCTTCCCTCCGCGCGGAAACTCCCCCGGGAGTAATAGGGGTAGTATTCGGTGTTTGTAGAGAAATTATGCTGTAATTTTCTTTTTTTTAGATCCTTCAATGTAATGTCAAGGGTGTATTATCTTTGCCTGGTAATAAAGCAGGTTTAGGCTCTTAAGAGCCATATCTCTGAAAGAAACAGTGTCGTCCACTGAATCCCAAAGCACAGTGACGGATCTAGGATCAAAATTTAGGAGGAGCTAATTAGACTTAATGACCAGCTTGTCGAATGCCGAGTTGGTGGTCTACGGTAGCCTGCTGCATTGCCGGTGAGAGGTAGAAAAACACTATTGTAGCTATTACGAGCTATCTTGAAAACTATGATATACGTCATATTTTGCCGAAGGAGGGCAACGGTATTAACTCCATGGTGTGGAGGAGAAAACGGCGGCCACCACGCGGTCCAGATAAAATTGGGTGGTGACCACCTAGATAAAATTATCAAAAACTTCAACGATGAAGTACGTTATGTCAGAAGGCTGCACATAAAATTTCGTAATTTTTAAACTCAGTTGCTATATTTAAAAATTCAAACAAATATTATGAAAAAAATTAAGACAGGGCTTAATTACCTGCCATCTGGCCATGGAACGGTAGGCCTGTTGCCGTCTAGCCAAGGACAGTAGGTTGCCTACTATCCGTTGGCAGGACAGCAGGCTGTCTGTTGTCCGGTAACAGGTTGGTAGGGAGCACGTGTCGCCTCTCCGACGTCACCGTTCGGTTACCGGACGGCAAAAACATCATATTTAGCGATACATGACGCATACCGTCATTCCTATAAATACGAGTTACTATATTGCTATATGTGCCAAAAAAAATCCTACTCATGAGACTAGTAATCCTAGCGCAAGACCAGGGTAGAACACCGGATTAGGACATCTATCGAACCCGATGGAAAAACAACGGCTGGGATCGATCGCTGCAGCGCGCACGAATGGTAACGCAGCTGCCCTACCATGCATATGCCACAGTGCCAGACCGCCGGGATCCACCGTTCATCCCAGCGGTCTCGCAGCGGAGGCAGGCTAGCTGTCGCGCACCCTTTCTTTCTTCTCGCTGTCCCCAAGGCAGACGAGGAAAGAGGAGAGGCGACTGTCCGTGACGTGGCCTCGCCTCCTCGGCCATCGAACCGAGGTCGGACGGTCAGCACCGACGACACGTGGTCCATTTTGACGGCGACGCCGCGCCGTCGGCGGCCGCTGCTTTTGCTGCCCGCCCGAGGATGGGCCCCACGCGCACCAATCTCTCGCTCTCCGTGCTCCGTGTCAACTCGGCCGTCTCCTCTCGCCGGATTCTTGCTTCCACATCCAAGTTCCAATGCCTGATTACTGCTGCTCCTACTCCATTTGATCCCTTTCCCCCCTATTTTACGACTATTTTGAACGAACGATAGCTGTGTCAGGCATGTACTTTTCGAAGAGTTGGCTATACACTTGCATACTCCATTAGCATACGACAATGCATGGCACGAGGAATTCGAGCAGCTCACCGCACATCTCTGGGCTTGTTTTTTTGCTGCGACTTATGATTTTTAGCTGAAATTTTTAAATTTTGACTGTTTACGGTACATATTACGGAGATATCGATATTCACTTGCGATTTTGGCTGGTACAGATGTTAAAATTTTAACATGTACTACATTTAACTTGTAGGTCCCGTCTTGAGAAAATACTCCGTTTAAAAGTTAGGTACTGTAGCGGCTGCCAAAAGCCGACCAGCTTGTGCCCTGCCGAACACCCCTTTATCGGTACACATAGATCACTTTATTATTATCTTCTCGTGCTAATGTCACGGCTTTTGTGTTGCTAATAATTGGGCCAAAAGAAAGCCCTAATGAAAAAACAAAAGCTTGAATGCTCCACTCGTTTCAACGATAGCTTTTAGCTTCTGCTTGTAATTTATTATTTCAAATTTGCTGCGTCCGTCCACCGTGATGCAGAGGGATTTGATCTCCACTTGCACCGTTGCACGTCGACAACATCTCCTCTGCCCTAGCTTCCCATCGATATGGCCACTCTCACGTTGACTGAACACTGAGAAAAAAAAAATGTTTGGAACTCTTGCCTGCCATACTTTTCAATCAACCAACCAACCAAAGTCCAATAATTCAGTGTGATATCGTCAAAGCTTCTGGAAGCAGTACAGTATCTTGATGAGACTGGCATATTATTAGTTCAGAAAGTCTGACATGAGTAGTCGTAAATATGAGTAGATTGTGCGAGACGAAAAATGGAAACAGTTAGTACCGTCTCTCTAGCAAAGCCAAACTAGAAGTATATTCTTTTAATTAAGATTCTATTTTACAAAGATACTTTGTTTAAAAGTTAGTTGTTATAAAAAAACAAAAAATAGAAGTCAAAAACTAAAAACAACGGTGTAAATATATCCAAATCCCAGAAAAAAGAAAAGCGACATTTCCAACGGACCATTCCGTTGCCACACCATCGTATAGAGTAAAATAGCGTCGCCACTTGCCTCGTTCATAAAGTCCGGGATAAATAAGACTAGGTGGTCACACACTCACACTATTGTGCATAGCATATTCCCTTTGTCTGTCTAAGGAATATAGACTCCATGTAGAACTCGGGAATGCATGTTTCACGAATCCTGCGAAAATTGAATATATTCCTGTAAATTTTCAGAGAAATCCTGCATTTAAAACAAGACCAAAAAAAAGTTAAGGTTACCTCTAATCTTTCCTCAAAACAAATCCGTTTACGTCAATCTCTAATGTACTAAGCATTGCATGCTTGACGTATTAAATATAGAGCATCACTTTTGTGCTCTTGGACATATGCATACATTAGAAAATAAAAAAAATCATTGCATACACATGGTTGTCATAAGAATGGATGCGTCAGTTCATGCATGCATTAAGGCTACAGTTAATGCTTAATTCAAGCATCCATTTCAAGGTTTTATGGAGCTAAGAGCAAGGCTAATAATCTGACCTTCATGGTGGTGTATGGACACTTCTGACCCACTTATCGACTTACTCATATAGTAGTTACTGACCACAGAAGGTTGTATGACCTACCCTTCCTCTCACAAAGTTTCTTGGTTCTTGTGCTTCAGCTGGCTGTAAACTTACAGCCCACCTCTCTTCTCTCTCCTCCTCTCTCTCCTCCACCTCAGCATACAGCCTGCTAACAGCCTCCTATTATACTTGCTCTAACATGCAACATCCATTAATGCTAGCTGTTGTTTCACTTGGCATTAAGTTAAGGCTGCAGTTTAGTGTTTAATCCAGGCATCGTTTCAAGGTTTTATGGAGTCAACATGCAACAACCATTAAGGCTAGCTGCTGTCTCATTTGGCATTAAGTTTGCTGAATGGAGCTCCTATGTATACAGTATATAAGCACGTAGGGAGGCTTTAGGAGGTGACACTTGAGCAGAGAAATCATAAGAAGGAAACACACACATTACAGTTCTCTGATCATCGAGAGAAAAACAAAGGAAAAAGGAAAAGAGGATACAAAACTTGATATGAAAAGAGCTAGTATGTCATAAGGTGGGTTTGTGCATTGTAGTACATATAAAGATTTCCGGGTGTATAAAGGTTGCTTTTCAGTTGAATCAAATTGTGCTAATTGATCTTATAGTTTAAGCTGAAAGACCCCAAATTTTCAAACCAAATTTTTCCTGGATTTTTCCTGAATTTTTGGTGAATTTTTGAAAACTTACCCAATTAGGAAACTCCCCCGGAAATGCGCTTTCCCTTTCCGGCCGCTCCACCTTCCCCCTCCGTTGGCGCCTTCTCCTCCTTTCCGCCTCCTCCCATGGCGTCGCCCCTCCTTTCCCCTTTCCCCTTCCCCGGCGCGCCTGCCTCCCCTACCAGCGCGCCGCCCCCCGCCTTCTCCCTCAAGCGCGTGACGCGCGCGCCCGCGCCCGCACCGCCTCGCCCCTGTTCGGACAACCCCGCCCGCGCCCATGGTCCGAAGGAGGCAAGACTCGCCCGCGCGCCGCTCCTCTCCTTGGCTCCACTCGCCGGTGGCCACCCCTCCTCCCTCTCCTCATGGTCGGCCAGGCCCGCCCATGCCCGAGCTCACCCACTCCTCTCCCGTCCTGTCGCCATTACGCTGTGCAGGTAGGCGTCACCCGATCACCGCTCCATCCCGCGGAGGAGACGGCCGACCGCCCTGTTGACCCCGGAGGCCCTCCGTTGCCTTCTCCCGGCCGCTCTCCTCCGCCGGGTATAAATCCCTTCGGCTCCTCGCTCACTCTTTGCTTCCGAGCCGATTCACCACCTCCACTCACCTCCCGCCTCCAGAGAAGTTCCCCGAGCGGCCGATTGAAACCCCGCCGCCCAGAGCTTCCCCATTGCCGTCGTGTGAGCTGGCAGCACCCCGGAGCCGAACTCCCTCCCCTCTCCCGCATCCTTCGATTGCTTTCGCCGAGAGCATTCCCTCCCCACACTGACCCCTTTGGTGTATGCCATTGGACGGTGTTTGCAGGAGCGCCGTGAAGCCCCTCTCGGCCGCCGCACCTCTCCGTGGCGGCTCACTCCAAGCCCCTCGGTGCTCTCCGCCGCCAATGTGAGCCTCTGGGTCCCCGCCGGTGTAGTCGCCCGATTGAACTCCTCGCCCGGTGACCCTCTCCACCACCAAACACCAAGCACCCTTTCCCTCCCGCCTTCTCCGTTGAATCTCCCGTCTCCAAGCCTCAAAATGGGTTCTCCGTAGTGAAACCTACCCGGTGGTACCCTCTATTACCGCCGGCGAGCCCCCTGGCGCCCAGATCGCCGTCGCCGTCGTAGCTCGCTCGGGAGGCCAGAGCGGTGGAGGTGAGACGACGACGTTCCCCGCGACGTGGCTCCTCCCGGTACCGTCCATCTCCTCCGTAATATCTAACCTCTACTGTTCGATTCCACGCACCCCTTCGCCCGCCGCTCTGTTCTCACCGTCGGATCCCACTTAACATCGCCCATCCGAGCCGCCCGCCCTCCTCGATCGCAGCCGCCCGCCCGCCGCGTCGGCCATCTACGGGGCGGGGCGCTGGCTGCTGGGTGTTGCCTTGTACTGCATGGTGGGTCATGCTGGCCGGGCAAGACTGTAGCCATGGGCGGCCAAGACTGTTCACCGAATTTCGTGGATTTATTCTTTTCCAAAAATCCAGAAAGTCTAAATAAATCCTAGAAAATCACAGAAAGTCCCAAAAATTCCCAAATTTCACCACTTTACTCCTTTCATTATCCTGAACCCAGTGGTGAACTCCAATTTCCAAAATTCTCCTCCAGCAAATTCTGAAAATTCAAAGAGCCCTTTTCATTTGATATTTTATGCAATTTTATTTCTTTTAATTCTTTTATAGATTATTTTTCCTTGCTTGATTAATATCAAGTGGATTTAATTATTTTATGTGTTTGCGCTAGTTTCGAGATCCGGAAGCCCAAGTGCAATCTCGGGATCCGAGCGTCGACGTTCGAGCTCGCCGAGATCGTTCAGTTCACAACAAGTCGCAAAACCTTGATCATGTTGAATCCCATGCGTTACATATTATGTTATTATGCTATTTGCATTATGCTAGTTGTGAAATGCTAGTTTAAAGTAAAATAAAATGTTTAGAATGACATGTGATATAGATACGTCCTACCACCGAAAAATGCCCTGCTTAAATTGTAGCCATGCCTTGTAACCCTAGAAATAATTATCATTAATCTAGATCACTATAGGTTATTACCATCATACAAAGTCTTACACCGATAAGGTTGTGGTCATGGTAGTTAGACTTGAAAACCCGTCCCTAGGGTGGGGTGGTATGGGACACCGCATCCTAGGGCGGAGAGTGTCGGTGTCTTTGGAAAGGGTAAGGCGTTGTGGGAAACCGCGGTCGGTCTTCGCCCACCGCTACCCTAGGTTGTGGTCGCGACCGGAGAGGTTGCGGGCCATGTGAAAATATAAGGATGAAACCCCTTATCTTGAGCAAGCTGTCATAGCAATCGCTCAACCACGTGAGTTGACTTGTCAACACCGGTTTAGTAGTCGCTCAACTCGATTGAAACTCTACGGTGTTGAGGAGTCGAGGTTGAGTAGTTGGATTAGGTGGGCCGTGTGCGGACACCTAATAACGGTAGGGTTCACTCGGCGGACGGAGTTTCCATGTGCCGGACCGAGTGAATTCTACTGGGTAGAGCCTATATAAAGATTTGAGCGTTGAAACGACCGGCTTTCTTAACTCGTCGCGGGAGTTAAGGGATCGTGTGGGTAAAGTTGAGCAAACTCGCAGAGTCAATTAAATGGTATTCGAATACGCCGTGCTCCGGTTATTGGGTCGTGTCACTTGGGTGATTCCATCAAGCAAAGCTTAATTAGTTTTCGAATATTTTAATCGGTTAGATGGTTAATTAACTCTTCATGAAAACCCCTGTTGATTAAGGAGTAGTTTTATCAGCAAGTTTTACGAAAAGGTTTGCAAATAAAACTGCATCCACTCAAAGATAATAAACCCAGTATACTCCACTCCTTTGTTAATCCGTGCATATAGTAAGGAAGGGTTCCTTTGCGGTTCTTGGTGGTTGTTGGCTCACGGCTTGCTAAATAAATTCTTTAGAAGATCAAGACGAAGGTGAAGGTCTCCCGTTGAAGAAGCCCCAGGGTCTCTTCTTCGACGAGGATCCGTGGTCGAGGTCTTCGCCGCTCAAGCGGATTCTCGAGCTTTGTAATGTAATTATACTTTGGGCTTGCACGCCCCGCTGTTAAACTCTGGATGTTAATCCATATGTGAAATATATGCTGGTCTTTTGTTGTAAACGTGCAATGGTATACTCTTGCGCGACACTCCATAACTGTTCATGCGTGAATAGTTGCGGATTGCCGTGTCCGTACGCGCCCTCGGAAACGGGGGCGTTACATAAGCATTTTTTTCTTACACACTAATCGTAAAAATACAAAGTAGAAACATTGGACGAACATGAGACACAGAGGAACAACTATATGTATAGATCATATAATGGATCTCTATCAAGCACAAATCAATTGATACATTCACCCATTACACCGCCATCATAAAGTAGAAACAAATACCTACTTGCAGAGAAACATTGTAACTCAACTCAAGATTGAACTTTGTATATTTGATCTTCAAACAAGTACACAAATAAACACATCAAAGATTTTATGAATTATCTGGACGAACACAGAAGCAGCTATCATAAGATAAATAGCTATTGATTTAGTGTCATAGAGCGTATACTTCCTATGAAATTAATATATTTTTAACTTCCCAAATCTTTTGGAGTTGAAAGTTCAACCGGTTGGTTGAAAGTGTCATAAATTCGGTTTTTAAAAGGTTATTTTGAGTTGAAAGTTGTATTGGAGTTGAAAGTTTAAATTTTTGTTTTGGATCAAAAGTGTTTCTCAAATTGGGTTCAAAGTTAAATAGCATTTTCAAAGTAGGAAGTTTAAATCATAGTCAAAAGTTCAAAGTTGAAATTGAAAGTTTGAAGTTGAAATTGGAAGTTCAAAGTTGAAAGCTTTTTTTGCCCACCCTCCACTCCGACCGGCGACCTTTTGACCGCGATTAGCAGAGCCCTAAAGGGGGAAGTAGGGATGGCATGGCATGTGTGCGGGGGATGGTTCTGGCTGCCGCTGTGCGTGTGCAAATCAGGTATCCCCTAATGCACAAATTCATACATGTGAGTGAGTTAAAAGTTTTCGAATTTTTTTGAAATTTTTTGAGTGGAAATTTTGACATTCGAGTGAAAACTTCCCAAATCTTTTGAAGCTAAAAGTTTAACCAGCTGGTTGAAAGTGTCTTGAATTCAATTTTTGAAAGGTTATTTTGAGTTGAAAGTTGTATTGGAATTGAAAGTTTTAATTTTGTTTTGAATTGATAGTGTTTCTCAAATTGGGTTGAAAGCTAAATAGTATTTTCAAAACTGAAAGTTTAAATATTAGTGAAAAGTTCAAAGTTGAAACTGGGAGTTTGAAGTTGAAATTAAAAGTTCAAAGTTGAAAGATTTTTTTGCCCACCCTCCACTCTGACCGGCGACATTTTGACTGTGATTAGCAGAGCCTTAAAGGGGGGAAGCAGGGACATCATGGTGTGTGCGTGGGGGATGCTTCTGGTTGCCACTGAGCGTGTGCAAATCAGGTATCCCCTAATGCACAAATTCAAGCATGTGAGTGATTTAAAACTTTTGGATTTTTTGAGTGGAAATTTTGAAATTCGAGTGAAAACTTCCCAAATCTTTTGGAGCTGAAAGTTCGTCTAGTTGGTTGAAAGTGTCTTGAATTTGGTTTTTGAAACGTTATTTTGAGTTTAAAGTTTTATTGGAGTTGAAAGTTCAAATTTTTGTTTTAAATTGACAGTGTTTCTCAAATTGGGTTGAAAGCTAAATAGCATTTTAAAAGCTGAAAGTTTAAATCATAGTGAAAATTCCAAAGTTGAAACTGAAAGTTTGAAGTTAAAATTGAAAGTTGAACGCTTTTTTGCCAACCCTCTACTCTGACCAGCGTTCTTTTGACCGCAATTAGCAGAGCCCTAAGGGGGGGTAGGGACAGTATGGCGTGTGTGCGGGGAATGCTTCTGGTTGCCACTGCGCGTGCGCAAATCAGGTATCCTCTAATGCACAAATTCAAATGTGTGCTTTTTTATATTTGTATAGATGAGGTAATACAGCCGTGCGATAATTCGTTAGGCAAACTTAATGTCTTTTAAATTCAAATTACAGTTGACCTGTCAAAAATTTAGATAGTTTGCATCTGGTAGCTCAATTTCCTTTTTTTTTTGCAGCGGTAGAAATAGATATACATCGACATGCAATTATCGTTCTGTTATTTTGCGTTACAGTTTTTGGCAGTGGATTATTTTTTATCTACACTTTTCAAGATAGCAGCGAACAACATACATAATTTTAAACTTAGAAAGTTGTTTAAAGAATCCACTATTTTTTTTTATTTTTAGAGAAGCAAAAAAAAAAAAGAGTGACCTTAGACATGCATAGGCCACTGAATCGTGGGGACCCATCGGCAGTGGCAGGGCCGTAATACCGTGGGATCGGGTGGCGGGGTTGTCCGTGGGGGTATATGCAAAGGAAAATCCGGGACGCGGTAAAGCCATCGAGACGCACACGCCACGCGCTCGCTTTCTTCCCCATCACGCCCCCCCTAAAATCCCCAAATCCAACCTAAACCCTAAGCAAACCCGCCTCCCCACACTCCGCTCCGCCCTGCGCTGTTTCCTTCGCCGCTAAGTATATCCCCCCGCCGCTCCGAATCCCCGCTGGGATCTCTGAGATTTGGATGAGAGGCTGGAGGAGGAGATGACGGTCATGGAGCTCAAGGCGCTGCCTCTCGGGTTCCGGTTCCACCCCACCGACGAGGAGCTCGTCAGGCACTACCTCAAGGGCAAGATCACCGGCCAGATCAAGTCCGAGGTCGAGGTCATCCCGGAGATCGACGTCTGCAAGTGCGAGCCGTGGGACCTCCCAGGTTCAACTGCCACGATCACCTCTTCTTTCCTTCGATTTTCTGGGGATTTTTGTTTTGGGGGGTTTGGTTGATCGCGTTCTTTGTGGAGAAATCTGTGGTTCTTGGCAAGTTTCTGGGGGTTTATTTTGCGCTTCTTGATCTTGATCGTTTTGGTTTTGTGTCTGATTTGGGGATTCTGAACTGGATTGTGGCTTTCCCCCCATTTTGGCCAATCTGTTCCTTGCGATCCCCCTTCTCGTTCGCGGCTGCAACAGTAGCTTTGGTGCTGATCCTTGGGGTTTCTCTGCGGAATTCTGATGATTTGGTAATTTGCTTCATGCGGTTTGTATCTTGCTGTATGGGAACTGCAAATTCTTTGGAGAGGCCAGGAAATAGAATAATCGCGAATTCCGGGTAACCGGCCAAGCTGCTAAAGTAGTGTTAAATCCTGTCAATAAAATAGATCCTAATGAAAATCCATCGATTCCCAATCTCCAGTGGAAATCAAAGACATCTATCCATTTAGAATCCTTCTTTAATTGGATTAAGGGATCCTCCAATTGGAAAATCTTTCTTTCTCGGGGTGCTAATTTGATGCGATTCCCTCGAACTCGGCTAGATCCTTTCTTTAGCATACCCTCGTTCGAAGATGCGATTTTGTGCGATGCGGCTGAAATCCTTGGCCATGGTGCTAATTTTATTAGCAATCCGCATGCAAAACTCTTTTGAGGAAAGATTCCGTATTCCTGATGCGGGTGTGGTGGCGGTGCTTGCAGATAAGTCTTTGATCCGTTCTGATGACCTGGAGTGGTTCTTCTTCGCGCCCAAGGACCGCAAGTACCCGAATGGGAGCAGGTCGAACAGGGCGACGGAGGCCGGGTACTGGAAGGCGACTGGCAAGGACAGGGTGATCAGGTCCAAGGGCGAGAAGAAGAAACAGCACATGATCGGCATGAAGAAGACCCTCGTGTTCCACCGTGGGCGTGCCCCGAAGGGCGAGCGCACTGGGTGGATCATGCACGAGTACCGCACCACCGAGCCGGAGTTTGAGTCTGGCGAGCAGGTATTGCAGCTATATGGTTCTGCATCTTTCTTTCTCGATACAGTTTGTGACTGTCAAGTAGTGGCAATGTTGGGGTGTGTGTGTGTTTGTTGGGTTATATATATATTGGGAATTGTTACCACTACCTCATCACCTGATGCTTCTGTTACAATACCTGCGTACTTTCAGGTCCTCGTTGCCTGATGATTTTGTTATTTGTTATGATATCTTTCAGGGCGGTTATGTTCTTTATCGCCTGTTCAAAAAACAAGAGGAGAAAAATGAGCGCTCCTGCCCAGAGGAAATGGATAGAAGTGGCTACTCTCCTACGCCATCTCGTTCCATACCTGACAACATGGAGGCCAATGAGGAAGCAAACACACTATTAAATAAGGAATCTCCTGAATCTGCTCTGCATGAAAGTCCAGTTGACTTGCTAGGTCCAATTGAAACTCAAGCTGCGCCGATTACAAGGTGGCTTGCAGACAGAACAGATAACTTGGTGACAAACAAAGCAAACATTTCCCACATGCCTCCTCTTGGACATGTTGATGGGGTAGCTAAGGTCAGTAGAACTGTGTAAAGAGCCTGTTAAACCTCTATTAGCATTCAGCATTTCACTGCACATTTTTCTAGCCTGTTATCTTCATAGGCGCTGAATTCCTTGTAATGATTTATGTTTTTCATATAATAACTAGCAGGTTGGTCCTTCAGTTGGTTCTTTGGCTCAGCTAATTGATCCACAGAAGAAAAATGTTGATGCTAATGAATTTGCAACCTTGGCTGCCCCTATGCTACCTAACGACGAAGAAAATGATTTCTTCAGTGATATCCTCGAAGGACCTATTGGTGGTTTTGATGGCAACATGGAACCTCGTGATGCACTGCAAGATTTCTTGAATCAAACACTTGTGGATCCAGATGAGCATTCATCAACGGCATCAAAGGGTCAGTATGATTCAGACACTGGAAATATGCCTAATGAGTTGGAGAACCCATGGCCGCAGGTAATTTTTTTTCATATTGCCATCTGCTGTGTAGGTCATAATTGTTGTCACACCTTCTTATCTTTGTTACTTTCGCAGGGAGACTTTCTAGATGATCCAAACTGGCTTGAAAATTTAAATCTTGTTCCAGATGACACAAATCAACAACTGAGTGCATTATATGAGAATGAACCATTGCTTCCTTATGACAGCACTCATCAGGATGTACTTTCCATGGACTCTGGCGTCGAGTCCTTTCAAAATCTGTTCAATAGCATGGAAGATTCAAGTGGGAAGAGGGATGGATGGAGCAATGAACCTGTCCTCCAGGGAACTGGAATTGCTATCATACCTCGGCAGTTGCAGCCCACTATGCATCCAAACTGTTTATTGTCTCAACAGGGCAATGCACCAAGGAGGCTCCGGCTACAGGTACCATTATCTGCCAATATTGAGATTGGAGAGAGCACGACTAGAGATGAGATTGAAGATGAAGAATCGGGTATTGTAACTTCGAAGTATCCTTCTGATGGAGATGAGGCTGACTCAACAGGGATTACTATTAGAAGCCGACGCCCTGTTCCAAGTTCAAGCTCCGATAGTTCATTTACTCAACAGGGGACTGCAGTGCGAAGGTTGCGTCTACAATTAAACCTTAAGGCAGGACCATGTCCTAGTGTTGATGGTTCATCAAGTTGCATCATAGATGAAAATGAAAGTGCGCACAAAGAAGAGAAAGCTGAGGTGAGGAGTTTTTTTGGTTACCCTAAAATTAAATCTACAATTGTGTTTTGCATGAATACGTTAAATCTTGGATATTCCACAACCAGCTTTGTTATGAACTGTACAGCAAGTGTGAGAAGTGTAACAGGTGTTTTTTTTTTGTTATGGACTGTTTATGGATCCTGGTCGATCTGTTTTAACAAATAAAGACTCCTGGCTGATAATGTACTGCATTTTTTTAGAAGTTCCTTTGCTTCAGAAATGCTAATCTCTCTTGGTGTTTGCCTGCCAGATCGAAGAGCATGAGGACACAGACTCAACTGAAAACGTCGGTCTTTCTGGCAACAGCCACGATGATGAGCAAAAGAACATGCCTGAGCTTGGTAATAAGGCTTTTGAACTGTTATACATTTGGTAATTTTATTATCGTTGACTTCTGCTTTGCTAAGTCAATCCAACATGTTGTTGCCATGCAGATGTTGCAACGCTTGTTCCAGAAGCTAAATCTGTTCCGAGACTGCGGAAGATCACAGAGGAAAGCGACAAGGAGAACAAGCAGGAGGGTGATCTCAATTCACATGTGATAGCACCAAGGAAGAAGGTAGGCTTCCCGGCGTACATCATCTGGCTGGTTCTCTCGGTGGCTCTGATCTTGCTTATCTGTGTTGGGATTTATGGATGGGTATAATAGCTCCCCCATTGGAATTTGAGGTGAGACGTTTTGCCCACACAGGTTCCCAACATTGACCTGCTGTATTGTGTTTGTACATAATGCGTCTATGCCTTGCGTTTAGACGGTTGTAAGATGCCCTGAAGTGTTTGTTCCCCTTCCGGCTTGCTGACTGTCGAGGCAGCAGAAAATCCAAAAAGAGGAGATGAGCAAATGAGAAGGGAGAAAGCAGTAATAACTGTTGTAGAGAGAGCAAATGAGGAGGAGAAAGCAATGAGAACTGTTGTTGTAGATGTCTGTGACTTAGGTACATGGTAGTTATCCTAGTTGTTGAGCAGTTGTAAGTCATGCCTAGGGCCGGCGTCGCATTTGCCTTTGTTCTGATGTGCTGTAGCAAGATCTGAACCTACTTAATCTTATGCGGTTTTTTTTCCTTCTGTAAATTGTTCTGCTGCATTTTTAGTTCCTGAGTTCATGCTTGTTGACATGTGAAATGCTATACTACATGGTTATCTGATGAAATGAATCAAATGAGTATGTGGAGTCGCGACAAAGAAATGCTGCATCCTAGACAGATTCACAGAAAAGAGGATGTGATTGAATTGAGGTTTGGTGAGCATCTGATGAGTTGCAGCTGAAGCTTCCTGTCCCTCTTGATGCAGCCGAAGTTTCCTGTGTGTTTGTGCTCTTCCTACCTAGTTATTCAGTGCTGACTTTGGTGGTCAGGCTATTTCTAATTGTACCGTTGATTAAATGGGAAGTTTAATCCTGATCAATCAAGATGCATCGTGTTGAAATTTTGATATCACCGGATGTGATTTTGACAGAAGAATCACACGATGTGAGCTACCGCTGGTTTTCTTCAGTACTTGTACTACTTATGTTTTGACAAATGGTTTGAGACAGATCTTAATCTTGGGGAACTAGGGTCAAAGACGAGCACAAAAGGCCTTTGTTTTCAGTACGCATCTTCTTACAGAAGGCCTTCGTTTTCAGTTACGCATCTTCTTGCTGCATTGCCATTCATTCGTTCTTGTTGCATTGCATCGCTCGGCGACAGACACCTACCTAGCTACTTACCTTTGCCCGACAAAACCATGTCGCTATGCACATGCACTAGCTAGCACTGGATTATATACATCTCGTTTTAAAGAACTTTGTGTATGTACTATGAACGACATTACACATTTGCATGTTTCCATTCCATTTCGACACGATCAGTGCCAACTCAGACAACCATGGTTCTCCACATAGAGCTGCAAACGTTGATTTATTCGAAAGTAGACTAGATAAGCTTTTCAACGGTATATAACACGAGCACCCAAAAAAAATTTGTGCTGATGTAGCCTTAGCCACAAAGCTAAAACTGAATTGTTCATACATATGATCTTGTAGCAATATGTTTTTTTTTTCAATTTTGATCTCCTAATATTTTTTTTGCAAAAATGGATATCTTCCTAAGCTTAGAAGTTGTGGCAGGCGACACGTGTCACTTGTCGTGTCCCTCCTAACTCGAGAAGTCGGACAACAAGACGCTTTGGCGAGCTGGCATGGTGCTGGCTCCTGCCAAGCCGCCATGACTCGGTAGCACTGCAGTATCACTGTTTCGCATTATAACAACACTGTTTAATTAATACATATTCTATCTTCTACGATTTTTGTTTCACAACATGCACTTTTGCCTACGTTGTTAACTATTTCAACCTATATAAGTGAGCAGTTATATCTGAATGAACTGGTAATTCCATGTTATAATTCCACTGTACTACTAACGTGGCATAGAAATTCTTATGTGAAATTCAATAGATACTGTGCAACAAAAATAATGGAAGCCAACACGTGTTTTTCCCTACATCATTTGTCTCTGTCACCTATACAAGCGAGCATTTGTTATCCGAATGAGCTGAAAATTTCACATAAGATTTTCACTTAAACGGTTTACGTGCCATAGAAATTCACTGTTGGAGTTCATTCTGTAATGCGCACCAAAAATCAAGGAAGACCGGATATGCGATTAGTACTAATTAATTGTGAGTGCAATAAGTTATCATGCATCCTAATTAGCACAACATGATTAGTGCTAATTAAAGCACTAAATTAAATGCTACTTAATTTAGTGCTTTAATTATCACTAATCAATCTGTGCTTAGCGCTAATTAAAAGAGCAACGGTGCTAAAATAGTAGTGCTACAGTTCAAAAAAGTGTGCTACAGTGCCTGCCGAGAAAATGGAGGCGGCAGGGGGCAGCTGCGCTGTGACTGTGAGCCTGTGACGTGATACCCACGGACGACCGGCCAATCTGAGCCAACAACCCCAGTAAGGCCCGCGTGCTGGAGACGGTGCTCCTTTGGTATGGGCTTCTGATCCGTAGTCTTCGTGGCCCATGCGTCTGTTTCATTTGGCCACATAGTCTGTCACAGCACTCCGCCCTTTTTATTCTTTTATTTTATTTTGCGAGGAAGTTTTTTTTGAAAAAATAGCCCTATTCAAACAGCTATAACACGGATGAATGTACAATTTAAACATAATTCAAATGGTTTTAAACAAGTTAGACGGGGAGCTATTTTTCGATTACCCTTAAACAAGGTCAAATAATAGAGAAAACGTTATTATGGGCCAAACAAGCAAACATGAACATGCAGTGAATGGATGCAGTGGTCAAACAAAGAACATAAATTTTTAATATATATATTTTTATAATAAATATTTGTAAGCTATTTCAATTCTCCATAAACCACATCCTTGTCCTTCGTCGGGAAGCTTTGCTTTGGAAACGCAGAGGCCGAACACTCGCCACACTTCATCAAGCCACCAAACAAATCCACCGGCCTCGCCGGCGATGACCACCGCCGCTGCCGTCGCCGTTTCCTCCGCCCCCTCGTCCACCCTCTCCCCGCACGCCGCTCCCTTCACCCTCCCGCCCGGCTTCCCGGGCGCCGCCAGGATGGTAACCTCCCTCCCTCCCCTCCCATCCCCACCCTCTTCTCGTTAATTAATTTTCACTGCGCTCAGATACTCCGTTTCTTGCCGGTCCCCTTGTTCGTGCGTTCCCCTGGTGATTATGTTAATCTGGTGCGTTGGCTTGGCGAAAGATTTGGCCTTTTTGCGGTTCTTGCGCGTCAGCGGGGTTTGCAGTGTGGAGGGAGGGGTAGGCCAAGAATCGGTGGATCCTAGTTGAGATGAAGTATCTGGCATCCATCAGTCATCATTAAAATCTTTATGTTTGTAGTTCTACAGTTTCTTTCACCCTCTTAGTTGCCATTTAGATGACTTTATCGACGACTCTCCAATCAACACAATAATGTAGACGATTATTTCGTTCTTGTACTACATTACAGTATATCAGTTATTACTTACATAACCAAGACATTTAAGTGTGTGTGTGTGTTGTCAATGCATAGGTGATGTTTCTAGGTCGATGGATGATAGCTTCGTCATGTATGCAGAAGACAAAAGATCAGGAGATGATTCTCACTCAATGTCACCAATAGCATGCGTTGCAATGAAATCAGGCAGCAACATTTATCCACCCTCTACACATGGAACACGCACTGGTCAGCCAACTTCATGGTCAGGAGTTCACGTGGATGCCTATCCCTCCTCAATTTGTTCTACATCTGTGACAATTTCGGCACCACCGGTCAGGATGGCTTCCAATTATAAGCAGCAAAATCCCTTGACCTCAGGGAATAGAAGCAAATGTTCAGCACTGAAGATAGAAAGCCCACCAAATGAAACATCAGAAACTAACAGAAACAGTTGCAGTTTTAGGAGCAAGTTGGTTATAACAGAAATTCCTAAATCCAATAAAGACACTGGGAAAGATGCCTCCTTTCCCAGAATTTTACAACTCAGTAATCCTGTTGGTGGCAATAACAATTCACAAGGCGCCACAAACTGCACCAAAGAGGCAAATCCTGTCTTCAATGTGAAGCCTCTTTATATTCCAACTGCATGTGCTGATCCATGTGGTTTTGTGGCTGATGATATGAAGCCAGATCCATCGGAATGTTCTGTTGATTCACCATGCTGGAGAGGAGCTTCAGCTTCTCGTCTATCTTCATTTGATGTTCTTCAAACATCAGCTCCCCAGTCAATTAATCAAGAATTGAAGGCTTTTGATTCAGGATGGAAACAAAGCTCTAGCACTATTCGACATTATGAAGCTCCGGCTGAGCTCCAAAATTTGGTCAATAGCAAGAGTAAGCACAATCATTCCCAGTCCCAACTTGAATTGGGTGTGTCGAAGAAATCTGGAGACATAGGTACTAACCAGACAAAAGATTCCCACGGGAAGGAGGTTGAGCGTGCATACCAATGTGCAGCAAAATGCACCACAGTGCAGAAACACTGTTTGGACCTGAGAGATAATTGCACGAAGCGATCAGGTCTAAATTATGCTGCTCCGGACTTTGTTCCCTCGTCAATTGGGAAATCAAAAATGGGCAAAGGTCTGTCTGGCTCCATTGACATATTCTATGCTTGATATTCCAAATTAGCAATTCCTTGTTATGCATAATCTGTTAACTGTTTGGCACACTACAGGTCCCAGTTCTTCAACAGGAAGGAATATACCAGGAATTCTCAAGGCAATCGAGAATTTAACAGAGGTGCTTCGGAATAGTTATTCTGATGATGAAATTGAGCTAGAGGACCATGACTACAGACTCCTTGAGTCGGTGATTGATAATCTTCAGACTTGTCTTCATAAGAAAGGTGCGTTGTCCTCCCCAATTTTTTTTATTTACTTTAGGCATTCTGTAAAATGCGAAATACTTTCAGTTGAGCATATACACAACCTGCAACTTGCAGTTATCCTCTCTTCTTCCCTTATGCAAAACTATTTTGACATGAGAGAACAAGAGTAAGCTTAACTACTTTGAATCATTCTGCCTTTTGCTTTACTCTTATGTCTAATTTTCTCCACTTGTGCTAGATGTTGTTTATCTGACGTCCTTTTAGAAGGAATAACTGTGAAATGATTATTGTTAGTCCTAGTTCGTATATAGGATGTTAGGATTAGAGAATTGTGTGATTCCTGGTGTTGTGAATTTTCTGGT
Source organism: Bonia amplexicaulis (assembly GCA_036346245.1). Taxonomy (NCBI): domain Eukaryota; kingdom Viridiplantae; phylum Streptophyta; class Magnoliopsida; order Poales; family Poaceae; genus Bonia; species Bonia amplexicaulis. The sequence continues at coordinate 17,096,828 of CM070757.1, forward strand.
TCTTGTAAACAGAAATGATAAGGTTTACATAGTAGCTCTGATCCTTGAAAATTTTCCTTCTTGTCAACGAACAAAAAACAATTAAAAAACTAGTAAGACATACAACATTCTTATGCTATTTAAACTAGTGATCCCATGATGATTTTGTCTCTATTTTTCTAGGGACCTATTAAGGGTGCTTCTAACAACAGGGCTAAATGCTCCACATTCTCAGACTGCAGTTTTTAAATCTGATGCAGGAAAATACAATGGTAGTTACATTGCAGATGTTGGAAAGGGCATAATCATTAATGGTTTCGCTGGTTCTAGTCATATGCTCAATGATTTTGGAAAAAACAGCTTGACATGGTCCCAGGTAACCTATTCTACACACTGTAAGTCACTTTCGTATGTTGAATGTGCAGGGGGTTTGTCCAACTGTTTTATGTCTCCCAACAAGTGCAAATGTCAAGAGAAGTTCTGAAGGGTCTGGAATTTTTTGAAGATATGTGCAAAAGAATTTCTTAGGAGTTTCGCCTACCTCTCTTTGACTATAACCTTGCGATAAGATCTTGCAGGATCCGGTGGAAACTCACATAGTACTTACGTAGTTCAATTATTAGTTGCTGGTACACTTTCTTACAAGCTATTGTTAATGCTTGACCAGCCTTCACTCAACAAATTTCCAAAGAAGATACCCTGTGAGGAAGAGCATCCGCAGGTTCTTGTCTATAAGAATCTGTGGATTGACGCGGAACGTGCAAATTGCAAATTGAAGTATCAACTGAAACACACCTGTATGAAAATCGGCCTAGAGTCCAGCATGGCTCATACTGGTGGTCCCAGAAACAATTCTTTCCAGGTATCTGATTTGTGTACGGGTCCAAGTAATTTGTATGGAGCTGCCTTTGCTCACCCACCGATGCTGAGCTTTCCGAAGGATCATCCTACTGAAGAGACATCAGGAGCAAGAAGCAGCCAAAATCTCCTCCATGCTGGTGACTGCATTCAGTCAGGAGGCAACGATGCTCTTACCTGTTCTTCAAGCACCAAAGGCTATGCTACTCTGCCGAAGGATTTGCAGGGTGACCATTTTCTGACAGGCTTGGGAGAAACCGGCATGCATCGTCATGCGCATCCTGGGCTGCAACTAGCGCCAAATAGAGCTCATACGGATGGAGCGTCGACCCGCTCATACATCACCGGAATGGATGGCATTTTGCGTGGCAATTCTGAGTACGGCTCGTCGGACTGGGAGCATGTGCTAAAGGAAGAAACTGGCTGGAGCTGAAGGCATCTGCCAGCCAGATCGATGGACACCTACCTGTACATATATGAGGAAGTAGTAGGAATACAGGAAGCCAGTGATTCTATTTATATTTTTGTTATTAATTAAGGCTGATGAAAACGGCACTGCTTGGCAAAATGGTGCGTCTCAGCCGGCGAAAAAAGTATATAACTTGGATGCGGGTATTGGCCGTCCTACGAAGTACCATATATATTGTTCTTTGGGACGCAACTCAACTCAAGAGGATAATATATGCACTTTTTGTTGGTTATGATAAGAGTATGGAATATATGTATATACGCACCAAGCTAGCTAGGATTAGCATGTCCCACGGTGTTCAGCTGGGTAAATGGGACCTTAAAAATATGTAATGTTTGCAAAGTTTAGGATCCCATCAATTAGTAAAAAGAAAATAAGCTAATTTCTGAATTGAGGCAACAATACTGGTTTCCCTGGACCCTATAGTTGACCATGTGAGATACATGTATAACATCATGGTTCAAAATTTCAGTCACTGCTCTGGAATTATAGATGCATTATCTAACTTAGATTCCATTTGTCCTTGATTGTATATATAGCACTACACATTTTATCACTATACTAGAGATTACAAAAATTATGAGAATAGTTAACATGAGCAAAAGTACCATGTTTACATGATTACCATTTACAAACCAGAGAGAACAAGTTACTAGGTTGTAACAGTTCTGTAACTATATATCTGGCCGAACAACTAAAACACTTTCTTAGAGAAAGAGATAAAAATAAGTGGATATGAAAAGTTCTGAACTACTGGGATTATGTGCCAACTTCCCTGGGATTTGCCTTGTGGCACCAAAGTATGATGATGACACGTATGCAGCTTGCAGAACTTTAATTTAGTGCCAAAACTTATCGAAGAATAGTTGTTGACATTTTTGTTGATATAGTCCTACATGGCAAAACGCAACATATGATATGCACATATTCTGCAAAAAAAAAAGTAAGTACATATAATAGTGCAGAGTACTAATCTTAACATCACATTGATAAACTATTTTGCTTGATGGCATGCAATTCATCATTAATTGACTTTTTGTGACCAACCGTTGAATTGCGACGGGGTTGAATATACTCCCCAAATGAAACATTCATGTGAAGTGAGATTTTTCTAAATACCATGCATTGATTATTTAAGGCTTGTTCCAAATTGTGAGGATTCGATATTTAATTCAGTAATCTCAACTCAATGGATATTCATCTTGTTTCGACATGAAAATTAGTGCAAATGGTATTTGTGCTCATGCATTCATATATATAAGCAACAAAAACCTATTCATTTTAGATTTATACTCTATTGATCATCTTTGGATAGCATTTTGTGACAATTTAGTTATATCAACCATGTTTTTCGCAATTAGTTCTTACCCTTTTGGTATGAACGTGTTCCAAATATAGGGCCTGTTCTTTTTAGCTGCGGCTTATGGTTTTTGGCTGAAATTTTTGAATTTTGGCTGTTTACGGTACAGATTACGGAGAGACCGATTCTCACTTACAATTTTGGCCGGTACAGATGTTGGGCTTTTAACGTGTACTATGTTTAACTTGTAGATTCCGTCTTGAGAAAATACTCTGTTTGAAAGTTAGGTACTGTAGCAAAAGCCAAAAGCCGTACGACTTCTTGCTTGTCAAACAGGCCCTATATGTAAAGTAATTAACACCACGAAGCACCAAAGAAAGTCTCTTGTTTGAAACATGCACATGCATCTATTTTCAAAATCAAGTTGAATGCATCATGTAGTGAAATTATATATCTTCTCTGAGAGCAACCATACAGTAGAGAAAATCGATTATTAGTTGGGAGGTACAAGTGATAACATAAAGCAACGGATGATCATATCCACTTGAACATACTCAATGCTAAAACTAATCTGTAACTTGTAGCCTTGTGTTGAATAATTTGTACCAAGTGGCTGGGCGATTATTAGTTGGGAGGTACAAGTGATAACATAAAGCAAGGGATGCTCCTATCCACTTGAACATACTCAATGCTAAAGCTAATCTGTAACTTGTAGCCTTGTGTTGAATAATTTGTACCAAGTGGCTGTATCCCAGCCAAGTCAAACGTTTCAAAAGTATCCCATGGGCCTGTTTGGTTCGGCTGCGGCTTATGACTTTTAGCTGAAAATTTTGAATTTTAGCTGTTTACGACAGAGATTACGGAGAGGGATACTCGCTTACGATTTTGGTTAATACAGATGTTAGGCTTTTAACGTGTACTACAATTAACTTGTAGACCCTATCTTGAGAAAATACCACGTTTGAAAGTTAGGTACTATAGCAAAAATCAAAAATCGATAGTTTCGGTCGAAAAAAGCAGGCCTACGGGCGATGGGTACTCACGGGCGACAGGTATGCACGAGGTTCTTCACCCGTCGTCCTTTGCGGGCATGCCCATGGGCGTAAATCGAGATCGCGGGTATGGGTATGGGCGAGCACTACCCGTGCTCGCTGCGCCCAATTGCCACCCCTAGCTCTGATACCATGTAGTTTTAAGGAATAATTATGTGTGTCCCATAGGACCCCCACACCCTTTATTTATAGTGTCAAGGTTACAACTAGACCCTAACTAGACTACGAACTCAAACTCTTATTGGTCCCTAATACTAGCTCACACCAACAAAATATGATTCGAAGTCCATTTCTAAGAGAGTTTATCCTCTAACCCTTCTGTCACCTGAAAATTTTCAATTTTCGGCTAGATTGACAAATACACTACACCAAAGCCTCGATGGAAAGGCTTCCTGTGTTCTACGAGAGCCAATTCCTATTTTGCAAAGCTTTATATACTGTTGTATTTGTAGGGTCGAATACCGTAATCAGAGAGGGTGAATGATTGCCGCCGCCTTTTGGAATCTGCTCGGTGAAGGTTTCGACTGCTCGGTTCTCAACTGCTCGATCTATCACTCAATGTTCGACCACTTGCTCGATCGCTCAGCTTCTTCAACACCAGGAGTAGAACCTCTCGATTATGTGTGCCTTCAAGGAACCAGTGCCTTCGAGTGCTCGTATTTCCTTTATTTTTCTGGTGGCGATTCATCACATTTGCACGTCATTGAAACTTCAATCCAACTGCAATCACCAGCAACTTTTTGAGCAAATCAAGAACCAGATTGATCCAAGATGATGCTTATTGCTAGATTTTTATAGATTTATAAAGTGCCATCACAAGCACCTCTAAAAACCTAGCCAAAACTAAAGCCTCTTCAATGTCTCCCCAAAAACCTTGCATTAGCCTTTAGCCTCTCCTTGCTTTTATAGCTAACGCTCCAAACCGTGTCTTCATCAAACACAAACATCAAATTCTATCTGTTCCGAAAATCAAGGGACCTGAAACCCTTCTAAACACGGGTTTTCCATAATCTCTAACTCCTCCCAGTTATGGACCCTTTTATAACTCTTTCAACTCATCACGTGTTGAAATCTCCAGGGCCGCACCTCCTGTAACTTCTTTACGTACCATCATCATGTGTCGAAGCCTCCAAGACCGCATCTCCTATAGCTTCTCCACGCATCATCCATCTTTGATCTCCACGTACTCCAGCGTGAGCCCAACCACCTTGTGACATCCTTGACCGCCTGGACCTCAGATTTTCCCCTCCTAGTCCTGGTCCTCATCGTTATCGACCATGATCGTCTCCACGCCAACCTGCACATGTAAAGACCAAAGAAATTTTTTTCGATATAAGTTCTTCCCAACTTGACCGTCATCAATCCGCACACACAAACCACACTCTTATCCATCCGTAAAAATAAACTAATCATCGACGACCGTTGTATCCACATTCTCCATAAATCAACCTCAGACCACTTAGAAGAGCCAGTCAAACCGCCATGCCCAGACCAGTCAGACCGCTAGCCCAATAGACACGAGTACTCAAGGTACTCGAAGATCATAAGTATTGAAGCACTCGAAGCCTACGAGTACCGACCATGAAGCTTACAACAATCGATCGCAAAGCCTTCAACTATTGATCGCAGAGTCAATGATAACGACAATAGATCACAAAGTCTATGACTACCGATCACAAAGTCTATAGCTACCGATCACCTACCAGATACTGTAGCACCGACTACCAAGTACCAAGTGTTGCAACTTACGACTGCTGACCGATTACTGTAGCTTCCAAGTATCGACTGGTTACTGTTCTACGACCATCGACAAGGTAATGTAGCTACGACCACCTCCCGGTTACTCTATTTCACACTATCGATCACCGATCACGGGTGACGCCTTCAACTGCCATCCATGGTCATAGTCTGCCAATCGAACAGCCCAACATAAGGCTACGACTATCGACCAGTTCACTGTAGCTCTTCGACCGGTTCACTGTAGCTCTTCAACTGGTTCACTGTTTCATACGACCGATTCACTGTAGCTTACGACCAGTTTTCTGATCGAGGTCGTTCTGTCGTGGTCATTCACTCGTGGTCGATATGTCGTGATCGTTCTGCCATGGTCAACCTGCCATAGTCGTTCAGGTGTGCTCGATCTGTCGTGGTCATTCAGCCATAATCGACATGCCATGGTCGTTCTGCCGTGGTCGACATATCGTAGTCGTTCTGCCGTGGTCGTTCAGCCGTAGTCAACCTGTCTTGCTCGTTCAGCTGTGCTCGACCTACCGTGGTCGTCGCCTACCGATCGGACCATCCATCGCAAGCCCAATTGGACTACCGATCACCAACGTAGTCGAAGCCTGCCAATCGTCAACCGTGGTCGACCGAAACTTTCACAAATACAAATTTCAATGCAATCCAAAAGTCAATTATTCATCATCACTGTATTCACAACCTCCACATGGTCTAACACTATCATATGCTCCCTTCTTGTCAACATACCGAAACTAGTTAGGCGCCAACATCTCCACACTAGAACCATTGATCCAATTATCAACATAAATATAACATTTCTGTAAATATAATGTTCAAGAGAAACATTTCTGTAAATACAGCCTCACCTTGCAACAACAAACAGGAAAGTTCAAAATAACTTTGCACTACAGTGGTAATTAAGATCACCCAAGTAACTACTCACCATAACTAGATGGAACTAAACCTACGCATCAAGTGCGCCAGGGGAGTAAATGATCCTTCCATCAAAAGGGGAGTAAACGATCCGGCAAAAGAATCGAAATTCCAATTATTATCTTTCATCAAACTACAAAGTCTAAGAGATAGTTGCTTAATAGTTGCTTAATGCTCAATTCAAAGTCTTAAGAGATACGGTTTGGAAGCAGTCCAGATGGGCTGCATGGCAACCATTAGCATACAACGCACAATAAATTGAGTTTTGTGAAGTATTGCATTGCAATGTCATAGAGTAGCTTAGATGTAAATGTAATCTCTGACATAAACTTCTTGGTAGAGGCCGGCAGCCATGTGGAAAGCAAATCAGGTGGACGCTTCGCTCTCACGACGAATCCTCTTGGTACCAACCTCGTCGCTCGCCGCCGGCACCCTACTCTCCTTTGCTTCCACAGAGCCCCTCTTGTATGGTTTGAATCCTGTCCGGCGGGATTTCAGCTTCGGGTGCGACGATTCATTGGGAGACGAAGCAATTGGCCCATCCGTTGTGTCGAGGTCATGATCGACAATCGTGGCGGCGTTCTTGTTGAGGTCAACCATCACCGTGGTCGCTTCGTCTTCTTCCTCCTTGGTGATCTCCTCTGATTCTTCTGCTTGCCGAGGAGAAAAGCTTTGGGGAAGCTTTTCTCTACTGAACAGCGCATCGAAAGCCAGACGGCCCTGACAGTAGAAACGAAAATTATAAAAGCAGTGATGGATGTTCAAGGAGTAAGAAGTGAATTTGCATAGTGCCGGTAGACTACGACCTCTTCGGAAACTTCCTTCCATGAATCACTTGTGCTTCCACTGCTCCTAAATCTGCGGTGGTTTGTGTCACCAGCTGAAGGGTTGCTGCAAGATGCTTGCTTTGCCTTCTCGTCAGCTTTGTCTTGCTTCTCAGGAACATTGTCTGCCTCTACATCACTACTTGACGGCGTGTTGGAACCGCATGAAGAGCGATCCCGCCTTTTCTTGTTTCCGAACACACCACTTGTGTCAGCTCCTGTGGCAGGTGTGGTGCCAACTTTGTCAGCCGGAGACAGCTCAGTGTGGAGCGACACCTCTCCTTGTCCACTCTCATCAGACTCTAAATGCTTCCGTGCTTCTTGGCATTCCTTCGGTGCATTTTCAACTGGGCAGTCTCTCTCTTTCTCTGAAGCTCGCTGAACGTCTGCTGTGGGAAAGGCAGCACTAGGAGCTGGGACAATTGGAAAAGCCATGGGTGGAGCAAAAAGTGGGAGAAGACCTTGTGTTGCCCACCATGCTGATGCTGCAGCAACTGTAGCTGCTACAATAGAAGCCATGCCGGGAGGCGAGCCAATGTGTCTTTCTTGAGCACCCTCAGTAAGATTTTCTTGATTTGGATCAACAGGGGTATCGCCGCCTGCTGCTGGCCAGTACGATGCTGCAAGTCTTGCGGCTGCATGGATTGCAGGGTTTGACAACAACGTGGAAACAAGCACGCTGGGGAAAGAGGATGACATATTCACGAAAGACCAATAGGCATCTTGATTGCAGTGGCATTGCATCATCGGTGCAAAGGCTGCATAGTTGTGAGGGAAGGGCTGATCTGTGGCGCAGCTGTCAAACTTTGGATCCGCAGAAAGTGTTGGATGGAGGCATGGGTTCATGCTTCCGTTGGCTCCTCCCCTTTGATCACTTGATTGATCAGGGTGACTTCCCTCAGTTCCAGAGAGTGGAAGGCCAGTTGCCCCATTTCTATCCATTTGGTAGTGTGAAACTCTTGTGGCATATCGGTCCACATATGTTTTCTCCAATGGCTTGGGCTTTAGCTTCATTTGCTGCCTTGAGGTACCCAAACAATCTTCATGTGTATGGTCGGATTTAGAACTGATGTGGATTCCATTAATCCTTTCCATTTCCTGATCATTAATACCTTTTACATCCTTCCCCACATCAATGGAAATGGAATTCCTTTCCATGGTGGTCATATCTTTGATTTCTATTTGAGTCGGTTCAATCCCCCTGGATGCACCATGATTTGAGGAGCTCTTGTTAACTGAAGAAAATGATGCAGATCGAAAGAGATTAAGAACTTCCGAGCAACTTCCTTTTTCAGACATCTCCTTTCTTTGAAGTTTCTGAATGCAAGTTTCTTGTTAATGAAAATGAAGGATAGACATACACACATTAAGGATAGAATAAATATATCTCCAACCAAAGCAAGATGCTAGAGGTTTTTACCTGAAGAGATGCATCGCCTGCCATTTGTGCATTGCCATTGATCACCCTTATATTTGGTTTTGTTGACTTATCATTTGGAACTTCCCTGGTGGATGTCTCGGAGCTGAGACTACCTTTTCGAGGATGTGCACTGTTAGGTTTTCTTTTAGGCCGAGGTGGGGGTATGTCAATGTCATGAGCTTGTCCCGGAGAAGTACCATTGTTGATAGCTTCCTTTTCCAACTGCAATTTCCTAATTAGTTAGCTACAGACAAATACTGGCGATAAACTTAAATTACATGCTTGAGGAACAGTAATTTTGAGCATATACGTAACTGCTACAATTACTGGATTTTGTTAGTTTCCCAAATGCTATCATCTTAGAAGGTAACTGAAAACCTTTGGCAGTCAGTTTCTAGAGGCCACCAGTACTGGAAACAGGCACTTTCTAGCTGGTAGGGTCGTGGTCCCAATTTCACAAACTCAAGCCAATCAGAAACAAGTAGGAAAATACATGAGTTTCAGGGGACAAAAGGACTATCACAATGCCAAGTTTCTTTTTTACCAGTTGTTTTAGAATAATATGATGAAACAGTGTGTTTGTAAAAGAACAATGTGCAAAGCAGGCAAAATTAGTATCAGGCGTAGAGTTACCACTCCCATTAGCCAAGCCAATGAATTAAGTGATGCCCGCAGAAGTTGATCGGATGAATCATGATGATTATGCTCTAATAACATGGCTTGGCATGGAAGTTGAACTGTAGAAAACATGTTATGATGAATGGTGCAACAGACCTTTAGAGGTCATATCTACAGAAAGCGAAACACTCAAGTTCCTTACTGATGAATCTTATTGGTTATGAGAACCCTTTCTAGCATCAGTCAACCAATCATCCTCTTGCTCTTGTGATGATAACACTCTAATTCTCTAAAGTGAGACTCATGGATCACAGAAACAATGGAAAAATAAAGTTAACTTAGAAGGCATGGCAAATTCTATAGCTCAGGACAAATTTTAGGCAGTTTCCTTGACATCAAAAGTACAGATTGATGCAAGTTCACAACCTGGCATTGACAACTTTGCTATCATTAATGTAGTAACCAATTTTCACCATCAAAACGCTGTCCCCACCCAACAGGTTACAGGTGCAAGCCGTGGATTCATTTATATGTCTAGAAATATTATCCTCCTGGTCTCAGATTTACATGCCAAGGTTCAGTTAGAAAATCAGACAGGATGCCCATCATCATTGACCAAGCAGGGTCACAGCATAGCATCACTGGCTATGAGGAGATGGCAGTGTGCACGTTATGGCATTTGGCTAGATGCCAATATGACAAGAGTTATGCTGATGGAGGTACCAAAAGCAGTCAACAAACCAGACCTCTGTGGTGTGGCTAGTTGTGACAAGAACCAAAATATAAATTTGGTTTAGTTGCTCACTACTAAATCAGACTGCAAAATGAAGCCTAGTCACGGTGGACTTCAACCAAAAAACCAATAGCTACTAGCTAGAGATATATTGCCATTTGCCGCAATTACTGGTACGGTAATGATGTAGAACCAAAATACCGGTGCATCTGAAGCTCGGATTATTCATAAAGTATAACCATTCAGGGTTCCACTGGCTCTTTGCTAGTTTTTTTCTAACTGAATTAGTGTGAAGGGTTGTGGAAGGCCCTGGGCTAAGAATTAATTTAGCGCCATCAACCATAGTGCTCACTCCACAATTGTTAGTTTTCACTTTCCAGACTAGCAGTATCAGGGTTCAAGAAACCAGCGGAACTGGTCTCAGCGCCACTTTCTGGCCAAAATGGTGGGTACTTGGAAATATGTACCGGTACCCACCCTCCTGGTTCAACCCCTCCCTAACTTCAAATCTGCCAATAAAACGAATTTTGAAAATTGTAAATGCCAGAAGAATTTCCTCAACCCTCAAGAAACCCTTGACAGGCCAATTAATTAGTATCATATTAAAATATATTAAGTTAATACTCAGCATCATAGATTTGCTCTCAACCAGTGCCTACCAACCTCAGCACAATTTTCACCATTGTTCCACCTGAGCAGAAGGCATACCGATGATGGTGGATTTTTTTTTCCACTCACCCAGCCTCCACTGTTCACATAAATGTGAGTCTGCTAGAAAAGTAACAATATTTAAGCACTATATGTATTGGTTAGATTAAAGGTTGCCACTTGTCACCCTAATTTTTTATGAACCTAGACATAGTGAAAACTTGTCTATTATTGGTGAGTACAAATGAGCAAAGCTACGTTTAACAAAACTGTCAGTTGTGTTATATATTTGTATGTACAATAGGGCAGAGTTGTTCGCCCCTTCGTGACTAAGCCAGGATTCCGCTAAGCCTCAGGCTAAAAACTAAGCGAGCTGTAACTAACGCCGAATATATAACTAAGTGGCTGAAATTTTTTGTTTATATATGTTAGAGATATGATTAGATACTGATTGATATGATTAGATCACGATTGCATTGTATTAGGATAGTTTAGATTCTTTCCATACATGCACTCTTTCCTTATATGTATTCTTTCCATATTTGTCATCCGTAGCTCGTGTATATATACCTACCGTTGGCCTCATATGAATACAAGCGCTATTCATAACATGGTATCGAGCGTACCTAGAGTTCGCCTCGCCACGACAGCTCCGCCTCGCCTGCAGAGTCTCCGCATGGCTCCATCCGCTGCCGCCTTGGTTTCGACGCCCCGGCTGTCTCTCTACGCTGCTGCGTCTGGTCAGCAGCCACGCCGGCCTCCTCCACTCCGACGCCGTCTGCCGCCTCCCGACGACCACCTTCACTCCGGCGCTCGGCGGCCTCCCGACGGCTCCTCCGACGCCCGGCCGGCCACTCCCCTCCCGCCCACTCCCGCTGCCGACTCTGGCCGTGCTTTACCTCGCGATCGCCGACATGGCGCCTTACCTCCACGCATGGTTGTCAGGTTGCGACGCCGCCTCCTCTGCCAGACGCCTGCTGCCTTTGCCGGATCCGCGCCTCCCGTGCTGCCGGCTCCGTATTGCCAGATCCGGCGATCGCTTCCTCGCTGCCGCCTCTGCCGCCGCCGCCTCCGCTAGCGCGCTGGGACCACCGCCCGCTCGGCCTCCCGGCTTCGCCTCCCGGTCTTGCCTTGGGCTCCCGGCTCGGGCCTTCCCGCGCCGACCTCTCCGCCTGACACCCGCTCGGCCTCTCGGCGCCAGGCTCATGCCTACAGGCCATGCGCCGCGCCGCCAGCCGCTTGCCATCTTGGCACTTGCGCGCTACGCCGCAAGGCGCTTACGCCCAAGCCGCCGCCAAGCCGCCGATCGCTGCTCACGGGAACCCTAGCTTTGGTTCCCGCTGCGAAGCACCTCTTTCTTATAGTTGGTACGCCCAACAAATCAAAAAATCAAAAAATCAAAAATCAAAAAAAAAAACGTTGATCTAACCGCCGCCATCCAATACGCGTTAGACTCGTTACCTTTGGTCGCCATGCTAGCCCGGGGCCGCCACCGATGGGTTCCTGATTCGCTCGAGCGGGGCTGGTGCTGCTACATTACCCGCCCGCGCCGTCGGCGCTACCGTTAGACTCGTTACCTTGGTCGCCGCGTCGCCCGCCGCCACCGATGGTTTCCGTCGCCGAGTGGTCTTGATGCGCTACCACTTCCTCTCGTGCTCGCCGCTCGCTCACCTGCTACACCGATCGCTCCACGCTTCAAAGACATCGCCACCTCCACGGCTGGTGGTGGTGGCCTCCATCTGGTGGGGTCATTCTCAATGCGGTGCTTCTACATCGACATCTTCATCGACTCCTTCGCCAGCCTTCTCTCACTAAGCAAGAGATAGCGGACTTGACGCTTGCTTGCCGCCGGGTTCTCCTCGGCAGTTCTGCAGCTCCTACATTGACGCTCACATCGACTCCTTCGCAGGTTTCTCACCGCGGCGGTGAGATAGTCGACTTCGACGATCGCTTACTGCCTGGTTCCCCTCGGCGGGCTCATGGGCTACACATCGACTCTTGAGTGCATGCGAAACCACCACCTCCACAACAGCACCTCCCGTGGATTCTTGATTCGGAGCATCTTTTCATATGACTCCTGATTCTTCCACCCTATCCTTCATTACACCTCTTGATTCTCCTGTTAGTGTTCTTACTGCTGATGGTACCTCTCTCTCTGTCTCTGGTCGAGGACCTCTTAGCAACTCATCTTTTCATGTTCCTCTGTTGCTCATGTTCCTCGCCTTACCATGCGCTTCTTCTTCTCAAGGACATCGATCTTGGTTGTCGAGTCATTCTCGATTCGACTCTTGTTGTGTTCGGGACCGCACGGAGCCCCGATTGGTTCGGCCCCGGCGCCTTGACTCACAACGTCTTTGGGAGCTTGACTGCTTCACCTTCCTTCCGCCGCCACCGTTCGCCAGCCTCTCCGCTTCTTCCACTCCGCTCACGGCTCTTTCCAGCAGTGGCATCATCGTCTTGGCCATCTGTGTGGATCTCGGTTGTCATCTCTAGTTCGTCGTGGCCTTCTGGGGTCTGTCTCAGGAGACGTGTCTTTAGATTGTCGTACGTAAGTTAGGCAAACAGATTGACTTCCTTATCCTCATAGTGAGTCGGTGTCTCGGCGTCCTTCGATCTTGTTCATTCGATGTTTGGGGTCCCCCCTTTGTTTCGAAAGGAGGTCATCGATACTATATCATATTTATAGATGATTTCTCTCGCCACACTTGGATATATTTCATGTCTTCTCGTGGTGAGGCCTTGTCTATCTATAAACAGTTTGCCACTATGGTTCGCGACTCGTTCTCCACTCCTATTCGTGTCTTCGTGCGACTCTGGCGAGTACCTCTCTCATCACCTGCCAGCCTTCCTTGCTTTGGCGTGGCACTCTCGCCGATTCTCTTGTCCCGGTGCTCATGCTCGAATGGTGTTCTTGGCGCAAGCATCGTCACCTCCTTGAGTCGGCTCGTGCACACGATGATTGCCGCCTATTCCACCTCACTTTTGGGCCGAGGTCGTTTCCACCGCCACCTATCGGTCAACATCCGACCTTCTTCCGCTCTTGAGGTGCAATTCGCTGAGCGTCTCGCGGGTCTCCTTCCCGACTACTCGCCCTTCGTCTGCATTTGGGCTGCGTTTACGTTCTTCTCGCCCTCGGGAACGCACCAAACTAACCGCCATCTGTTGAGTGTGTTTTTCGGGATACGGCCGAGCACAAGGGCTATTTGTCTTTGGGATCCTGTTGGTCGACGGATGAGGATCTCTCGGGATGTGACTTTCGACGAGTCTCGTCCCTTCTACCCACGCCCTACCTCTCCTTCGACTTCCTCTGTGGAGTCTCATCTTTTTGACCTTTCCGGATACATCTATCTCTGCCTTTACCTCGTCCACCCGTCCCACCGAGTCCACCCGTCCCACCGAGTCCCCACATATTTCTCCTGTGGCTCTCCGCCGTTGTCGCCTCCCGCGCTCCTCGTGCCCCCACTACACTAGTCTACACTCGTCGACCTCGTGTTGAGGATCTTCCAGATGAGCCATCTTCTTCGATGATTCATTTTCGATGTACCATCTTCCCGATGGGTCATCTTCTCCTCCTCGCCACGCCTCCGCGATCGCCGCCGCTTGACCCCGCCGTTTGCCTTTCTGCCGGCGCACTACCGTGAGCTTTGCTTTCTTCTGGGATGTGCTACTCACCCCGAGTGGCGACATGCCATGGCCGAGGAGATTGTCGCTCTTGAGCGCATCGGTACTTGGGATCTTGTTCCCTTTCCATCTCTCTCGTCCCATCACGTGTAAGTGGGTCTATAAGATTAAGACTCGCTCGATGGTTCTCTTGAGCGCTATAAGGCGGCGTCTTGTTGCCCGTGGTTTCCAAAGAAGAGCATGGTCGTGACTACGACGAGACTTTTGCTCCTGTGGCTCACATGACCACCGTCGCGCTCTTCTTTCGGTGGCGTGCATTCGCCACCGGTCTGCTTCTCGCCTTGATGTCAAGAATGCCTTTCTTAATGGCGAGTTGCGTGAGGAGGTCTACATGCATCCGCCACCGGGTATTCTTCACGAGGGCATGGTCATCGCCGCCGCCGCCTCTCTATGGCCTTAAGCAAGCCCTCGTGCTTGGTTTGAGCGCTTCTCTTCGTGGTCACTGCCGCCGGTTTTCAATGAGTGATCATGATCCTGCGCTCTTTGTTCACTTCGTCTCGTGGTGGACTCTTCTTCTTCTCTATGTTGATGATATGATCATTCGGAGATGATTCGAGTACATTGCCTTTGTCAAGGCTCGTCTTAGTGAGCGGTTCCTTATGTCGGATCTTGGTCCTCTTCGTTACTTCCTTGGGATTGAGGTTACGTCCACTCGGATGGTTTCTTTATGTCCCAAGAGAAGTATATTCGTGATCTTCTTGATCGCGCTTCCTCATCGATCGACAGATCTTGTTGAGACTCCCATGGAGCTCAATGTTCATCTCCGACCTCCGATGGCGAACCTCTTTCGATCCGCTCGCTATCGTCACCTTGTTGGGAGTCTTGTCTACCTTGTTTACTCGTCCGGATATCACTTATCCAGTTCACATTCGAGTCGATTCGTTTCGCCCCACTCAGTCCACTCTGACCACCTACTTGAGTTCGCGATACCTTCGTGGACTATCTCGTCGTCTCTTCTTTCCACGCCGGCTCGTTCATGCCTTCAGCTTATTCGGATGCTACTTGGGCCGATCCCTCCGATCGTCGGTCCATCTCGCCATCGTGTTTTTCTTGGTGGTTCTCTCATTGCACGGAAGACGAAGAAATGATCGCAGTGTCCCGCTCGAGCGCAGAGGTCGAGTTATGAGCCATGGCTCTCTTGATGCAGAGATTACTTGGCTACGGTGGTTACTTGAGGATTTTGGTGTTTCGTCACTACACCGACTCTCTCTTGTCGACAAGACAGTGCTATCAAGATTGCTCGTGATCCGTGAAGCATGAATTGATATATAGGGGTTATCCACTACTAGTAGGCCCATGCCTCGGGTCATGGCCACAGCTGCCCTAGGCCCAGCTCCGTCCCTGACACCAAGCAAGGTCAGATGGTCATGGCTGGTTGGGAGAGGATGAGTTTTGAGATCCCAGAAAACCATCATATTTTTAAAAATACTAACCCTGTCCTCCTCCCCATCAATAGATCTGGCAAGGAGACCTTTGAGAGGATGATGGTGCTATCTCAACAAAGCAACAATTCGTTGGCTGTTGCAAGGTGATGGCAATGTAGCCTGCATCAAGTGGCAGTGTGCAGCCCCTTAAAAGGCACAGGGCAAGCAGATTGTGCACAAAGAACAGAAAGAAGATAAGAGATAGAAGGGGGAAATAATAATAATAATAATAAAAGGAAATGACTTGGATACTTCTGTTGTTATCTCATAAATAATAAATGTATAATATCAGCTTGATAAACATCTTGATTCAATCAAGCTTTTCATGGAATTCTAATGGAAGGGTAAGATTTTTGGTCGATTTGCAATTTGTTTGACAATATTTAATCTTTTTTTAATGGTGACATATATGGAATACATTATCAAAAGTTCTTTATACCTACACTGTGAAATAAGATAAGTTTTATTCTTCTAATTCTCATGCTTTGGAAATGAAATAGTTTTAAATAGTTTCCCTAGTCATTTAACACAATAAACTGTGAAACATGTTATATTAAATCTTTTGACCATCTCGATGATAGTTCTGATAACACGTTAGAATAAACTTGCCGTACGATTTCATGGGTGTTTCTTGTGGTTCACTCATGCGCACTCAAATATGCTATTTTCCATTATGTCTTGACTTCATATGTAAATTTAACTGGTACCATAATGCCTTCTTAGTCATATATGTATGCTCAATGGCAGCATAAATATGTAAATAAAGGAGCCAGGGACGCTGCATAGCATCTTGTTTGCAACATACTAATTTCGTGCCACTACGCAAACACTACTTAGCATGTTTCTTCCATTTCAACACGATTTTAATTGAATATTTTATTCAATCAAGAGAGCCGTAAGGTCATAAAGCTTAGTTCTCGTGATGGTCAAAAGGAACAAATCTCTCATGGTTCATGATCTACATACCCATCCATCACTGAACTGCAGTACACATATGTACAATGAAAAAAAGAAAAAATACAGCAGCAAAGGAAATAAAAATCAGGAATCAAGCACAAACACCATTCATTTTTATCAGACAATGAAACCAGAAAGGAGATAGCAGTAAACCAAACAAGGGGCAGTAGCCAATAAGATAAGAGAAACAACCTTGGTGAAGAACTTTTGAGCATGACTTCTGATTTGCACAGCAGTTTTTGTCCCAACATGCTCTATAGAACATATAAGAAGGCGAACAAAAGAAAAAAGCGCAAGATCCATATCAATAGACAAACTAAATCCATATCAATAAACAAACTAATAATCACAGTGAGTACAGCTTGATGAATTCAGAAAGCAATAACATACAATTACTAGAGATATGATATATATGGAGATTTCACCTTCTATGCGCTGCCAAGCTCTGCCATGCAGTTTCAGGGCTTCAAGGAATCGTTCGTGCTCTGACTCAGTCCACCGCTCCCGGTGCTTTGTGATTGTGTAAGGCTTTCTCACCTACAAACGACACTAAGAAAATGTTGCTTCTTTCATCACAAATCAACAAGCACGTTCAAGACCAACTCACCTTTACCACTGTTTCCTCACCAGAAGAATTCATCTCCATCTCCAATTACAGGGGGGAAAACAGAAATAGAAGGGAAATGTCGACAACTGGTCGCTTTGTCACTTGGACTCGAGGTCTTCCACAAACAACAGCGCTCCTCCTTCCATATCTCCAACCAAACGCTGGATCTGACGCAAGTAGTACCTCAGACCTCCTCCTAGACCTCTATCACACCAACACTCCCAATATTTCAAATTTGTGCGCCAACCCCAAAAGAGCAGCCAAATTAGTGTTACAAACCCAAGAGAAAACCTAAAGAATTCACGACTCAACTCGTGAATTGAACTTGGATCAGAATCTTCAAAATGATCAATTCCACTGACCTACTTGAATTGATCCGATTGCCGTGAATCTGCCAAACAATGCAACATGGCGCGACGCCATTTAAATATTCATTCATCCCTTAAAGAATTATAAAATTACACCTGAACTCCAAATTTTTTTTAAAAAAATTGTAGGTCCATGAGGGAAAAAAACTTCATTTCATTACTAAATTAGGCATAAACTAATTAAGAAAACGAAAGAATTCCACAATTACCTGAAAAGCTTGCTCTAAGAATCCCAGGAACAGCACCAATCCACTCAGCTACTGAAAACCTTAATTGCAGTTGGTCTGTTGCACACAAAAACCGAGCCAGAAGAGGTTAACCTTCCTCCTCTCTTTATCTTCAACTGTAGAATCAGATTAAAAATCGCAAGTTTTCAAATTATGCAACCATTCCAAAAGAAAGAATTGGATTAGATTCACAACCAATCAAAAGTATGGAAAAGCTGTGAAGCAATAAGACAAGAAGCAATCGAGCTCACCTGCTAAGGCCAAACACTTCCTCTAACCTGTCAGAATAACAAAAGCCACATTATTAGTGCCTAGCTCCTATCAACTTCCAGCCTTCACTCACAATTTATGACCAAAACCACCAAATTTAACCATGTTTCTAGACCTTTGACAAACTTGGAATCTCAAATCAACCAAAAGCTGAAAAGACCATAACTACCTGAATAAAGTGAGCTTTGAAGTTCCAGTACTTTGCTTGAACGGATCCAGGTCAAAGAGTAGACCGTGAAGCACAAAGCAGGAAGCACCAATGCAGGACCTTGCAGCTCCAAAATAATTAAATATCCCCCCGAATCATACACTTGGACCTGCCAAAAAAAACCGTGCTGTTATGAGACTAACAAGCCACATCACCCAAAACAGCCCATGAAACCAGCCTTAGGACGTGATATGCACTTGTTTTAACTTTGGAGG
The DNA here is from genome assembly GCA_036346245.1 of Bonia amplexicaulis. Taxonomy (NCBI): domain Eukaryota; kingdom Viridiplantae; phylum Streptophyta; class Magnoliopsida; order Poales; family Poaceae; genus Bonia; species Bonia amplexicaulis. The sequence goes on from CM070757.1 coordinate 17,115,359, forward strand.
GACGTAAAGTAAACGATTTTAGAGTTGAGGGTTAAAATGGGACTCCAGAAAGGGTTTAGGGACCTAAAATGGACTTTATCCAACTTGAAATGATTCGCATATCCATGTATGTGACTCATTTATTAGACCTTCCTCAGAAAAGGATACATGAAATTTCATTTGGAGCACGAAACATTTTATTTCTTCAAAAGCTAACTCATCTTTATTTAATTCCAATCAATCACCCCTTATGTATCATTGAATTTGAAGGCTTAAATGCATTCTCAAGCATATAGTTTTCTTCTGGATCTTGCTTAATGAAAAGTTGAATGCCAGATGCATGTTACAGAAGAACTTCAAGGTGGAATCTGAATTTTAGAGGTTTTATTGAGTTTGGGCCTTTTGCAATTTCATAACACGTGGACAACATATATATAAATTTTGAAGTCATTGTCCTACTCTAACACGTGGATGGCACACTCGCACAGTGGGCTCTCTCAAGTTCTCTCTCCACCAAGGTACGTGGCTGTCTTTCATTGGTGTAGGAAATGTTTTGTTTGAAGTCAGAAACTTCACTGCAACGCTGAGCACAATCATTCAAGAGCAATATTGAGCACTTTCCAAGGAACATCCATATATACATGATTTATTGCGATATGATGTAAAATAAATCAGATACCATCAATTCATTTTCATGAATCTGGACACTGTGAGAGAGCCTTAGCTCTGGTACCAAATGTTATGCTGCGTCCAGGGCAGCAGCGGCTGGCACAACAACAGGATTTGGGGGCTTGGATTGTTAGGAGATAGATTTAGATAGTTCGGGTCATTATCTCCTAGTTTAGATTAAGCATTCTCATAAGATTGAAATTCTCAAGGCCATTATATAAGCTGGACACGGCATATTGCTTTGCTTATCATCAAACAATGAAATAAAGTCCGCTCCCCAAAAGTCATCTTCTTCCTCCCCTCTCTAGATACCTATCCCCTATCCCCAACTCTTCTTCTACCAATGATCTAAAGATCATAGAATTCAAGGTACATTCCCCACCCCCAAACTTAAATTTCTATATCTGACGCTCGTATGTACACAAGATGGGAATTCAAGAGGCAGCAAGTGCTTCTTTGACCATCCAATAGTCAAGAGTGACAATTAAACGGTATTCATAGGAATAGGGGTGCAAACGGGTCGGGTTAATCCCAACCGATCCGGCACCGAATCTGGTTGGTACCAAATCCGAAGAAAAAATATGAGTTAGGATATGGTAACAGCAATATCCGTCCGAATCCAATACGTCTTCAAGTTTGATTTCAAGTTAGTGCTACTATTTGACGTTTCATTTTCTTTTGCAATGGTAAAATAAAATCTTCCACATCAGCTATTAAGTAGTAACGTCAAGTTCTTGACAGTACGTCCTCCTACTCCATTTGTTATACTGTATGCATTCCTTACAAACAAGTAGGGGTGCAAACGGCTCGGGTTAATCCCGACCGATCCGGCACCGAATCCGATTGGTACCGAATCCAGAGAAAAAATATGGGTTATGATATGGTAACAACAATATCTGCCCGAATCTGATCCGCTTGCACCCCTACATAGGAATAGTTAGTTGCCAACTATAGCATAACCTAGCAGTGTGCACATTGCCTCTCTGTCTGTTAGATCATGTGCATAGGTCGTGAATTTAGTGATAATGAATAATTGACATTTGGGTTGCATTGAAATTTGCGTTTGTGAAAATTTCGATCGATGCGCTTTTGAAAAACTGGAATTGCTGGAATATTCAGGTTAAGCGGTCTGACCGCCTTGTATTGGGTGGTCTGACCGGCTGGCTACGATCGGTAGTCAGTGGTCCGAACGGTCTTGTGTTGGATGGTTTGATCGGCAGACTTCGACCACGATCAGAAGTCTGAGAGTTTACGACCACGACAGGTCGACCACGGCAGAGCGACCACGACAAGTCGATCACGGAAGAACGACCATGGTCGGTAGTCGAAGGTGTAGACCACGGTTGGCAGTCGGTAGGCAACAGTAAACCGATCGTATGCAACAGTGAATCGGTTGTAAGCAATAGTGAACATGTTGTATGCAACAGTGAATCGGTCGTAAGTTACAGTGAACCGGTCGTAAGTTACAGTGAACCGGTCGTAAGCAACAGTGAACCGATCATAACTACAGTGCTTTGTCGATGGTCGTAGCTACAATAACTGGTCGATACTCAGAGTTCAGTACCTAGTCGGTGATCAGTAGCTGTAGATTGTGATTAGTAGTCGTAGACTTCGCGATTTATTGTTGTAGTCATAGGCTTTGCGATCGGTTGCCGTGGGCTTCACGGTCAGTACATGTAGGCTTCGAGTGCTACAATTGTTGTGATTTTCGAGTATCTAGAGTACTCGTGTCTGTTGGGCCAGCGGTCTGACCGACCTGGGCATGGTGGTCTGACCGGGTTTACTGAGTGGTCTAAGATTGATTTATGGAAAGTGTTGATATTGGATCGTGGATAATCTGGTTCGTGTTTATTGATGGTTAAGGATGTGTTTTGTCTGTGTGGTCTAATGTCAGTCAAGTTGGAAAGAACTTGTGCCGGGAGAAAGTTCTTTGGTCTTTGCATGTACAGGCTGGGCGTGGAAACGGTCATGGTCGGTGACGAGGAAGACCGGGACTAGGAGGGAAAATTTAAGGTTCAGACGGTAAAGGATGTCACGATGTAATCGGGCTCACGCTGGAGCATGTGGAGATCAAAGGTGGATGATGCGTTGAGAAGCTACGGGAGATGCGGTCCTGGAGGTTTCGACACGTGATGAGGTGAATGATGCGTGGAGAAGCTACAAGAGGTGCGGTCCTAGAGGCTTCGACACGTGATGAGTTGGAAGGAGTTATCGAAGGTGGCTATAACTGGAAGGTTTTGGAAAACACGTGTTTGGAAGGGTTTCGGGTACCTTGATTTTTGGAATCAGTTAAGATTTTGTGTCCGTGTTGATGAGGACACAGTTTGAAGGCTCTAGCATATAAAAGTAGGGAGAGGCCAAGTGTTTAGGCGTGGCTTTGTGGCTTTGGTATGGCTTTTGGGATAAAGCTTTTGGAGTTTTTATACTAGGGTTTGAGGGGTAAGTGAGGGCACTTTGTAGCCATATAATATAACCATCCAGCAATGCAAATCAACTTGTGATTAAATCCATGAAGGAATCTTGCATCTGTTCTTAGTCTTTTGCTTCGTTTTGTGGAATCGATTGTTTTCGTTATCCATGCGATTTTGATTCGATTCTTTTTGAGGAATAGGTAGCAAATAGGCTTAGAAACAGAGCTGCAAAGTTTCATTGTAATTCTCTTAGTCGTTTGAAAGCAATTGCAATTTTCGGGTTTGGCCGAGTTTTTGTTTTCCTTTTATTACAATCTGGATTTCTTCAAATCTAGTGGGTGATTCTTGCAATTTCGTATTGGAATAGATTCTAGATATCGTTAGTATTGCGTATGCCAAATTTGAGGTAAATTTGAGTTGCTCTGTCCAATTTAAATCGATTCTGATTCGCGTCGGTCGTTCTGTTTTTCGATCGGTGAATAGTGCTAGTGGTCAGACCGCTTTCACCATTACAGTCTGATCGACCAGAAGCTTTTGGTTTCGAGCTTTTGTTGCTTTTTGTGTAGGACGTGCTTCTTCGGTTCCAGTATGTATAATCTATTGTTTAGCACTCCCAATAGTCCACATCGCTTGTATCTTAGCCCATGCCACATCATTTTTTTGAGGTGGAATAGAGAGCGCGAAGAGAGAGAGAGACGATGCTTGTATCTTGTATCTTGCATGAGACACAAGCATTTCTAGCAAACCAAGACATTTAGTGTTGATCATTAGAGATGGAAGATTCATGGAGCAATCAAGACACTATTGTCCTTTAATACAAGCTATTGGAGTGGTTGTATCTAAAACACTCGTTAAACCATCATCTCTCCTCTTTAGATACAAGCTATTGGGAATGCTCTCAGTTAATGTTTTTGGGCACTCTTGAAACCCTAGCACCAAGGGAAGATGCAAACCCATAGGGGCACTCCCTACCTTGGGGAAGAGCGATGGATCAAGTACTACCGCCAAACCTACGACATCCCTAGCTACACAATTACCTTAAAGGATGGCACAATAAACTAGAACCTCCTCTAAGGGCATGTAGAATAGTCTGTCTCTTAAGGTCGTTTTTAAGGCTTCCACTGTTAGATATGTATAATAGTTTGTGTATTTACCTTGTTGTGTAAGAGATTTTCTGCATATATGCTATACCTATACGTGTATATATATATTGGCCATTGGCCTCATAATGAAAATAAGCGCTATTCATAACATGATATCAGAGCAAACCTAGGGATTCTTATCAAGCCACCACTAGTTCATCTTCTAGCCACCGCTTGGCTTTACCATTCACCGCGCTTGCCGTTGCCGCCCATCTTCTGCATTGCCGCTGTCGGTGGCTTTTCACTACGCTTGCTTGTGGCCGCCCATCTTTTGTAGTCGCAGCCGCCAGTGGCTTTTTCGTCACTGGAGGCACCACTTCCGCCATCACAGACGCTTGGATTGGCAAGCGCTACTCTGGTTCACTAGTGTTGCCTCGATCCGCCGGCGTCGCCTTAGAGAGAAGCCACTCGGATCCATCTTCCACCATTGGCCGCACAAATTCGGGCGACCCGTCCAAGCCCCTGCGCCTAGGAGTCATCACCTCCACCACCGGACTCACAGATCCAACCCTGGATGCCCGACATCGGCCGCCGTCCGCCGCTGAGCTCTTTGGCTGTTCGAGCTCCTTGTGTTCTCTGTTCGGGTTGAGCACCAGATTGTGCCTGCTCGTGCATTGTCGTGAGGCCATCGGAATTGCCGCCGCGTGATCGCCGAAGCTGTTGCCTGAGAAGTCTCAGCTATCATCGCCGCCTTCGTTGCCATGAGCCATGGTGAGTCTTTGATACGGTTTAATAGCCGTATCGTATAAGAAACAAAGGGCTCCGTGAAGTAAAAAAAGAAGAAAAAACTTGGGAAGGCGAGAACGTCGTTGTCTCCCATCGGAAAAACTTGCGCTCAGGACGAAGCTCACGAGCGGCACTTCGCTTAGGGTGGCAAGAACGTCGCCGTCTCCCATCGAAAAAACTTGCGCTCGGGACGAAGCTCACGAGCGACACTTTGCTTGGGGAAGCGAGAACGTCACCGTCTCCCATCGAAAATAACTTTCGCTCGAGACGAAGCTCACGAGCGGCACTTCGCTTGGGGAGGCGAGAATATCGCCGTCTCCCATCGGAAAAAAACTTAGCGCTCGAGACGAAGCTCACGAGCGACACTTCGCTTGGGGAGACGAGAACGTCGCTGTCTCCCATCGGAAAAACTTGCGCTCGAGACGAAGCTCACGAGCGAAGAGGCGAGAACGTCGCTATCTCCCATTGGAAAAAATTTGGTGCTCGAGACGAAGCTCACGAGCGGCACTTTGCTTGGGGAGACGAGAACGTCGTCGTCTCCCATCGGAAAAAACTTGACGCTCGGGACGAAGCTCACGAGCGGCACTTCACTTGGGGAAGCGAGAACGTCGCCATCTACCATCGAAAAAACTTGTGCTCGGGACGAAGCTCACGAGCAGCACTTCGCTTGGAGAGGCGAGAACATTGTCGTTTCCCATCAGAATAAACTTGGCGCTCGAGACGAAGCTCACGAGCGGCACTTCACTTGGGGAGGCAAAAACGTCATCGTCGCCATCGAAAAAAAACACGGTGCTCGGGACGAAGCTCACGAGCGACACTTTTCCTAGGGAGGCGAGAACATCGCCGTCTCCCATTAGAAAAACTTGCACTTGAGACGAAGCTAACAAGCGAGGAGGCGAGAACATCACCGTCTCCCATTAAAAAAACTAGGCGCTCGAGACGAAGCTCACGAGCGGCACTTGGCTTGGGGAGGCGAGAATCTCACCGTCAAAGGGGATATCGTCAACTCGACCCCATAGCGGGGGAGGTATCGCCAACTCAACCCCGAAGCGGGGAAAACCACCAACTTGACCCCGAAGCGGGGGAAACTATCAACTCGACCACGAATGGGAGGCGCCAACTTCACCCCGCAGTAGGGAAATCGCCAACTCGACCCCGGGTGGGAAATCGCTAACTCGTCCCGTAATCTGGGAAACAACCAACTCAACCCCAGAACGGGGGAAACCGCCAACTCGACCCTAGAATAGGGAAACCGCCAACTTGACCTTGGAGCAGGGGAACCACCAACTCGACCCCAAAACAGGGAAATAGCCAACTCGATCTGGCCTGCAGCTTGTGAGAACACGAATATACTTCACGAGGGCCCAGCACGGGCATATGCATTTAAGGGTGAGGAACGTCATAATAAGCTCAGTACAAGTAGGGATAGACGGGGGTGTCATAGTGGGCCTAGTAAAAAAAGATGCAATGGGGGCAACACAACAAGCTCGGTAGTTATACGTAATACTTACAGAGGTTGTCCGCGTTCCAGCTATGGTTGAGCTCAGTTCCATCGAGTGATTGTAGCCGGAACAACCCGAGACGGGTGGCGCAGATGACTTCGTACGGTCCCTTCCACTTAGAGCTCAGCTTCCCGTGGAGGTTTGGGTTGGCCTTCTTCTTGAGGACAAGGTCGCCAACCTAGATGGGATGCAGTCGGATAGCTCTGTTGTATGTCTTAGCCATCGCCGCCTGATATCGGTCAATGTTGAGAGTTGCCTCTTGGTGAATGGCATCAGTAAACTCTAACGAGATCTGGCGGGCGATGTCGTCTAAGGCCTTCATGGTGTGAAGAGATCCGAGCTTGACTTCCTCTAGCGTGACGGCCTCGTCGCCGTACAATAGTTTGAACGGGGTAAACCCTGTGGCCTGGCTGAGCGAAGTGCGCGTCAACCAAAGCACGCTTGGAAGCTCGTCTACCTAGGGACCTTTTGGGAGGTCTAAGAGACGAGTACGGAGTCCCGACAGGATGATGCCATTGGCCCTCTCAATGGTGTCGTTGGCCTTCGAGTTGCCAACTGACGCGAAACAAAGGTTGATGCCCAGGCCCACGCAGAACTTACGAAAAGAGGACGCGTCAAATATAGTCCCATTGTCGACAGTCACCTCCCTTGGCATGCCGAATCGGCATATGCATTCTTCCACACAAACTTTTGGACCATCGCGGAGGTCGACGGCCATTTGGAGTAGTCGACGGCCACCATGGCGAACTTGTATCCCCAGGTCTGGGGTTTGAAGGGACCGACGGTGGTATTGGCTGCAGGTCGTTTGCAAGAGAGTTCGTCCCACGCCCCATCCATTGGCAGGCGGGGCACGTTCGCACGAGGGACTCCGCATCCCGTAGGGAGTAGGCCAGTAGAATCCTAGTCGGAATTCTTTCGAGACCAAGGCATGGGGTGCAAGGTGGGAACCGCAGAGCCCTAGTGTATCTGCGAACTAGGTCGTTACCCTCATCCTTGGACACACATTGGAGGAATGGTTGGCAAACACCGCGCTTGTAGAGGGTGTCATCGTGAACAACAAAGCCTCTTGCGCGAATCTTCAGCCTTCGTGCCCGGGTAGTATCCACGGGCTCAACCCCATCAGCAAGATACTCGATGATCGGTCTCCTCCGGTCTTGCTCCCGACGGTGCACACCCCTGGGAGCTCCTTCACCGCCGGCTCCGCCAATACCTCGTAGAAAGCGCCAACTGGTCTCTGTTTGCGTGCTAGCGGCCCTTGCCAGGATATCCGCCTCAAGATTGTCCGAGTGCAGGATGCTACGAATAGTGATGTCGTTGAAGTACTTCTCCATGGCGCGGACGAGGGCTAGGCACCTTACCAAAGCTAGGTCCCTAGCTTGGCAACTCTTGTCAATGTGACAAGCAATGAGTTGGGAATCGCTCTTCACTAGGAGTCGTTTGGCCCGCGACGCTCAGGCTTTGTGTAGCCCCAGCAGCATGGCCTCGTACTCAGCAACATTGTTCATGGCCTCAAAGTCCAGGTGAGCGAAGTAGAAGGTGTGCGTTATTCGAGGACCGCCCCAGCCCCCACACCTTCCGAGCACCAAGAACCGTTCACATAGATTGTCTGAAGTGGGTCGGCCGGCAGGGGCGGTCAAGGGCATCTCCACAGGTGTCCATTCCGCGACGAAGTCCGCCAACACCTAGGACTTGATGGCGGTGCAAGAGACGAAGGTGATCGAGAATGGTGCTAGCTCGCCTGCCCACTTGAACGGGCGCTTCCCTGTTGCGAAGCATCTCCCCGATCGGAAAGGATGACGGTATCTAGATCTCGTGCACTAGGAAATAGTGCTGAAGTTTTCGCGAAGCCATGAGGACAATGTAGGTGAGCTTCTCTAACTCGGTGTACCTCGCTTTAGCCCCTTGTAGGGCTTCAGACACATAGTACATGGGTGCTGCTTCTCTTCTTCCCGAACTAGCACGGTAGTGGGAGTTGCCACGACATAAGCAAGGAAGCCCTCCCCTGCTTTGGGGCTGTGCAATAGGACACCAGGTAATTCTTCAGGTCGTCGAGGGCGGCTTGACTCTCCTTGCTCCACTCTAAGGCACCGAACCTGCAGATCTTGAAGAGGGAGCCCTTCTACCGAGCGAGAGACGAACCGCCCAACGCAGAAGTCACCGCCAACCTGCACTCGCAGATGTTTTGAGGAGGCTTCGCGTCGAGGATGGCCCGAATCTTTGCAAGGTTCACCTCGATCCCATGCTTCGACACTAGGAACCCCAAGAGCTTTCCAGCTTGCACTCCAAAGATGCACTTCTCGATGTTGAGCTTCATGCCAATTCGACGTAGGTTGTCAAAGGTGTCTTGGAGGTTGGTGGCATGTGCCTGCGCAAGAACGCTCTTGACAATGATGTCATCCACATATGCTTCCACACTGCGGCCGATCTGGGAGTCAAGCGCCTTGTACACGAGCCTGGCGAAGGTGGCACTGGCATTCTTCAGCCCAAATGCCATCCGGACATAGAAGAATGTCCTAAAGGGTGTGAGGAAACTCATGAGCTCGCACCCCCGAAGTGGCGTGTAGAGACCCGAATATGCAAATTCGAACTCTCCTGTGTTTAATGCACTAGTCCAAGATCACGCTAGTGCACATAGTGTAAACATAGATGAAATATCGACCACATCATGATTTACTAAGAAGACTCAAATATTATTAATTATCAGAGTTACAACCTTATGGCCAAACTTACAGATAATAGTCTAAAGGGCTTAAGAAACTAGCAGTGGAAAACAGAAATGAGCGTAGTAGCCATTCAACATGCCCACAGGCAATCAACTAGGCAGCGAAGTCCTAATTTGCAAAGCTGTTGAATAATCATCTTTCAAATACCTCTGGCTGATGTGGTTCTTCTTCAGCAACTGAGCAAATATAGATATAGTCGTGAGCACAAAGAGTACTCAGCAAGTCGTTTGTAACAAAGATGCAATATATAATGATGCAAGGCTTATCAAAGGATGGCTGAATGATTATTTTGTAGAAAGCGATAATTTAGAGTAAATACAATAAGTAGATTGAATGCGCAATTTTGGAAAGGACGTATATAAATAATTAATGAATCAACGAATTGCATAAATCACAAGTGAATTAACCATTCACTCCCAATCAACTTACTCTCAACTCGACCAAGATTTTTGTGAAAAACCTACCCCTCATGTGAAATCACTAAGCATTGTCCATAACCGATGACACGGCTATTCGAATAGTTTTACACTCTGTAGAGGTTGTACAACTTTACTCACAAGAGATAATTCATCTTAATAACCAATATGCTTCCTTAGGCATAAGACCCAAATAATTTATCACAAAGCCTTTACCTCACTCTGATCTAGCTAAACACCACCCGCTGAGGTTTCACCGCTGAAGGGTTAAATCCCCCACAGTCAGAAGCCCCCTCTTGCGTCGACCAGTTGGATTGTGTTGGTCAATCCTGGGGAGTGGGAAGTCATCCTTTGGACATGCACGCTTCAAGTTGGTGTAGTCGACGCACATGCACCATCGCCCATTGGACTTTTCGATAAGGATTGGGTTGGCAAGCCACTTGGGGTGCACCACCTCCCGGATCACATAGGCACTGTGGAGCTTCACCTCTTGCATTGCAGTGGCTTGGCGCCCACCTGACATTTTCCGGAGCCTCTTCTTGATGGGCTTGGCCTCGGTCCCGAACCCCATGATCAAGTCAATCCTGGCAAGGGTTGGGACATGTTCGCCCAACCCGGCGGCAGGATGCGTGCTCGGCGGTGAGCCGCCGAAACCCCGAGTCGCCGAATGTGGAGATAAACATGATGTCTACGGAGCTTCCCCATCCACGAACACACACCTCACTTCACACCAGACGATGGAGGCGAAGATCACCAGGGTGTGGTGGGTTGTGGTGTGGAGGCTGACTCCAGCTGCGTCCTTAGGGCAAAATGTGATAGGGATGTTGACCTACTGTAGGAGCTCGGTTAGGGGGTCGTACAGATGTGGTGTACCTGGCGGGCATAGGCCTGGCATCGTCGCTTTGACGCAAAGGTATGTAAGTTTCCGTCGGTGATCGCGTGCACTATGTGATGCCGAGGATTGGCGGCTTGCCCCCAACCTCCAGTCGAAGTGGAGTAGCTGGGGTGGGCAGTGCAGCCACCGCCGTGTCATGGGAGGTTGGTTCATGTTGGTCGTAGCCTGGGCTTGCTATCGTTGAAGTTGTCAGGGCCGACGCGACAAGAGTGCATCTTGAAGTCTCGTGAAAAGTCCACCCATGCAAGACGCAGAAGCGGTGGTTGGCGCTGTGGTCGCTGCATTGCTTTTCCCACCTTCGACCGCCCTCATGCTCGTGCTCAAGATAGTGGTTCTGGTGGTCGTCACGGCGGCCATCGTTGTGGCTATGGCACGGTCGTCGTGACCACGATGTGGTTGAGCATCTTTGGACTTGACATGGTACATGGGGCGGTGGCGGCCCTGCCGCCTTTCGGCGGTTTTAGGGTCGGGCGGGTGCACAAGGGCCATGGCAGCTGAGGCCTCCGCCTCCCGGCGAGTCCTCCCCTCTTCGGACTTAGTATTTCTCCATGATGGAAAGCAATTCTGCTACCGTCTTTGACTCCTTCTGATCCATCTTGCCGGCCAACTCCCCCTTATGCAAAGCCTGTCACACTGCTTCGACAACGCTTGTGTCGGAAATGCCCTGGACTAGGCAATGGATGTGGATGAATCGGCGCATGAAGTCACAGATAGACTCGCCCGACACTTGCTTGAGCGCATGCAAGTCGAAAAACGTGACCGCCTTGTTTCGGCTTCCTTGGAAGTGCTTGCTCAACTTCTCTTGAAGTTTCTCCCACGAGTACACCGAGCACAATGGGAGGGAGAGATACCAGGATTGAGCGACCCCTGAAAGGGCTAGGGGCAAGCTTTTCGCCATGATGGCTTCGCCTCCTCCCACTGCCGCTATGGCATTTTCGTACACGTGAACGAACTCCACCGGGTTGGAGCTCCCCGCGTACTTGGTGACCTCAGGCATCCAGAAGTGCACGAGCCACAGCATGGCTTGCAGGCCCGGGCTTAGCGGGTTTGAGTGGTCGATGAGATGGGCCACCTCGTGGGTAGGAGCCCCTGGAGGTAAGGGGGCGTGGGGGAGGTCTGGCTGAATGCATCTAGGTCTCTAAAAATTGGTTTTGGTAATTAATAACAATATTATGTTTGGGACTAACATGTGTGCTAAGATGTGTTAAAAGGTTTAGTCCTGAAGCACAAATGACAACACAACAATGGCATGCAAAGACTAGCAATGATCGACTTGGCTGAAGACAAAGGTGAAAATTAGCTTTAGGATCCCTTTTTCATTTTGCCGGTCTCGGAGTTTGGGGAAAAGATCGGATTGTTAGGCTAGACGCCGTACTATAAAGGGGGACATAGCTAGTAGCTTGAGAATTAACTTTGTACCATCTTGATCAACAAATAAGTCATGCATGCATCTAAAACTGTTTTTAGAATCTATCGACAGAAAAAGCAGTAGACATAGGCGGTGATATCTGGCAGTTATGGAGTGGTACTACCTAAGGCGGAGTACCAAACTTCTATGATACATTTTTTTCCAGAGAGCGTGTTTTTGGTCAAATTTTAAAGCTCTAGAAATCGATAGTACCGATCTCAAGGTGTTGTACTACCACAGTGCGGTAGTACCTTAATGCATGTTCAACGACTAGTTCAAACACATTAAATGCACCCAAAATAACCAATGAACAGTAGGTGCAGTAGTACCGATCCCAGATGGTGGTAGAACCGCACCTACATAATTTTTCTAGGATTTGTTCCAAACGGTCAAATTTGTGATTAGGGGTTGTGACCTGTAAGTACCCCGTCACCAGCACAAGGGCATGTATCTAGGGCCTCATTGAATACACTACTCATTTGCTCATATTTCCTATTTTTGAGTAGTTGAAGAGCATTTAAGTGCATTGATTCATTCGTTGATCACTTCGACACTTGTTTCTCCTCAAGCAAACACTGTGATCTATTACTCTTGGTGCTTGCCAGCACCTAGCCAATTTGGAAGGAGTTTGCGCGGTGACCTCTTCAAGAAGTTTGTGAAGAGGTCCGACGCCGATTGTGAGTGGTTTGGTGCTCACCATCTCTGGAGTGAAGTAAGAGTAATCTTAGTGGATTGAGATGGTTAGGCTTATAATTCGTGAAGCTGGTCCAATTCGTTTGGACTTACCTCAATATGGATTAGTGAAGACCAATAAGTCTTCGATACCACGGGAAAACATCGTGTCTCAATTGTGATTATTTCTTGTCTTTACTCTTCCGTATTTACTTTTCTAGCAATGAAATTGACATATCTTGAATAGCTAGAATTGTACTTGGCAGAGACATCTTGTGGTGCCATAGAAATTTAGAGAATTTGCAACTGACTTGTGCTAGGTTCACATATTGCTCACTATGATTAAAATTGTTGAACTTAATAGTGAAAAAATTTAGAACCTCCTATTTACCCCCTCCTACCTCTAGTTGGTTATCCTTGAACCTACACTAGCGCGGGGCTGGGTGTGAGGTCTTGTGTCTGGCCGACTTGAAGTATGTCAGCCCCTTGGCACCCGCAGCTTGTTCCTACGTCCCCTACCAAGGCCAGGGCTTCCCTCCGCACTTGATCGAGTTGTGCTCGAAGGTCGTTGGCTTCTCAGACTCCGGCCAGAGCCTGTAAGTTCGCCCGAGCGCAAACCTTGACCAGCTCAGCCCGAAGGGCTTCAATCTCGGGGACCCCGGCACGCATCGTCTCCCGCGCCAATGCACGTGCAACCTCCAACTAGATTCTTAGCTCCTCAGCTTCTTGCGCTTCCGCGGGCGGCGAGGCTCGCACCTTGACCCGCGAAGTCTCAAGTTGCGCCCGAAGTTCCCCTACCTAACGAACCTCGGCCACAGACCGCAGAGCCTCGGACTGCGACTCCCTCAACTGCCTTCAGAGATCCTCCACCTCCTGCTCTACTTCCTCATGAGCATTTGGAGGGTCGGCCTCTCGAGAGGCCACGGTCTCGTTGGTGACTTGGGCCTCCGTGGAGACGTCCAGCTGCGCCTCAGAACTCGAGGCGACGTGGGCTGCGACCCAGCTCGACTTTAGCCTCAGAGGGGGTTCACACCCTTGACCTCAGCGACCTTCTGTGCCTTCCCCTTCTTAGGCGGCATGGCTTCTTGCTCGAGATCCCCACAAATAGCGCCAAGTATCATCGGTACGAATCTGTACAGTAAACTTAGAAGCACCTCCGATCGGATACAAGGACCATTAAGGATGCGAAGGGACTTAAGTAGAAGCACACAACAACCCAGTGTATTCAATATGTGTGTTTAGGGTTACAAGAATGGCCTCTCCTCTCCCATTATAAGGGGTCCTATTTATAGAAGGAGAAAGGAAGACGAGTGAAGCTACAAATTTGCCCTCGGTGTCTAGCTTACTCCTAGGGGTATTCATGTTATTTGCTTAATTCGGGCCACTCCACATTTGGGACCTCGGCACTAGCCCAGGATCGGCCTCGGGCCTCGCTCGGGGTTTGCCCCGGACTCCTCCGAGGTCGGTCTTGCGCACCTCGTCAGGATTGGTCCCGCGTATCTTGCCTGTGGTTGGCCTAGACCCTTCTGGTCGACTGGGGTACCCATCCAGGCGCCATCACTCCGAGGTGGTCGTAGGCCCGAGGTAGCGCGAGAACCCTCCCATAACAGTAAACTCTCTCCTCTTTCTTTTTCTTGAATTAATTTCTGATTTAAAGTTCAAATAACTCGTTCTCACTCATTTTAGCTCCAAATTTACTGAAATTTATTTTTATATTTTTATAAATTCAAGATCTATCTAATGGCACTGGTTTTATTCAATTTGCAGTTCATTTGAATTTTTATTTGTATTTATTTGTTCGCTCTCTTGTGTATAGTTTTTCGATGCGACCCTCCGACTAGAGTACGAAGACGTCTAGGCGCCGCAGTTCGATCAAGCTGAAGAATTCCAAGACCACCCTGCTTGTAAGCCAGGCGAGTCATCACTTTGATCATTTTGCTCTTACATTTCAATGTAAAGTATTTCGATTTAAATTATTAAAGTGCATGTTTTTAATTTTATTACGCAATTTATATTCGCATTAGATCATAGATAATTCCGTATGTATGATTGAATAACCCACTCCTTGTCTTTGGACTTAACACCTTAGCGCCCTAGGATTAATGACTAATCTACTAGTAATAAGTCTCTACTTAAAGCGACATGCTTAATGTGGCTTAGATACTCGGGAGGGGATTAGTTGGCTTAGATACTCGGGAGGGGATTAGTTTGCCCTGACATCATTTCATACATAAAAACTTGGTTTGGGCAGTTGATAGTGGAAGTGACTAGTATGTTGAACTCCATTATTTTATGCTACCAAAAGTCCCATCTTGCTCAAAAATTTGGACTGTGGTAGAACCGCCCAGATAACTTTAAGGACTGAATCATGTGACGATTTCCTAGTGTAAAATAGTGCAACCGTAAGTTTATAATATGTATGACCTAGCCAACCAATTTGTATCGACCTAGTGTGGAATGCGCCATAGGTGTGAACATATACAGAAGGAAAAGCTTTTGATGTGACGACGTAAGAGGGGGCTTCTGGGGTGGTTGTCGTAGCCCACAATGGTGAAAATTTTAGCAGGTATAGTCTCACTGGGGAGATGCAATGTAAAGGGCTTGTGGTGACTTTCTTGATCTGCATGTCTAAGAAAACATGTGGAATATAATAAGTTGGTTGTCTCTTTTAGGTAAAGTGTATAACATCTACAGATTGTGAACTGTTTGAACAGTCGTGTCCACGGTCATGGGCAGGCATAGGAACTTACTTGAGGTAGTGTCTATTTCGAAAAACTCTATGGTTAGAATGAAAAGAGTTGGACAGTTAAAGTCTTAAATTGTGTTGCCCTAGGCGCCCATTGTTAATGATAAGAGATGTAACTCTCCAAATCTAGCATATGGTACAGGTAGCCATATAACAGTGGATGGAATCTGTGCTACTATTAATATTGCAATATTTCATATACTTTAGAAAATCTGTTTTGGCTAAAATGCTAAGTCTTAGGAATTTCTAATTATTCATAGTTTTAAATGATGGCTTTAGCAAATAAAAAAACTTGAGATATTGCATTCTGTGTGTTGACTCGTGGAGCACTATTGCTTATGCTCACACTCGCTCAACAAATACTCAGAACCTGTGAATCAAGAGTAGTACGTATACTACGATGATCAAGGAGCTAATGGTGATGAAGATGGTGGGGCTTAGCTTAGTATCTAGTAGATTAGGTCTCCCCCAGTCTAGCTAAGGTGGTGTTTGTTTGCATTAATATTCTTCAAGTTCTTGGTTAATATCGATCACACACAAACCTTCCTCGGCCGCTTGCCGGGGGAGAGATGTGCCTTCCCCTAGTTGCGTCCGCTACGCTTGCGTATTTTATCTAATATATCTTTTGGCCTAGTCAGCTATATTGTAAAGTTGACCCATTGCGATCTATTTAAACTCCGATGTTGTACTATTAATGTATGGTACAAGGATTTTCTGTGTGCATTATTTACTGATCTAGAAAATAGTACAGTGATTTCATATAGGACTATGGATTAACTAAATCCGGATCCGACAAGTAGAACCCCCTCCAAGCCTCAACTTCTGCTTCCCGGATCCATTAAAGCAGAACAAACCGAGGCATGCTTTCTGTGTGATTCTATTCACAAACTAAAAACGCATGAAAAGCAACAAAAAAAAGGGTAAGTAATCTCAAGGTTATCGCGTCCAGTCGAAGCAGAGCATCCGAACTAAAGCGACCAAGGGAACTCGCAAAAGTCATCAAAACTGGTATGGATTCTCCGCATATATAGGTTACCTCGAGTAAGCAATCCAAGCCAAGGTATCTAGGTCGCCGCCTCGCTCCCCCAGTCCACCCTTCCACACGGCGGCCTGCAGCAACCGAAACCAATCAACCAGCAGCTCACCACGCGAGGCGACCACCACGGCGGGCATCACCGTCCTCGCCGGCGCCGGCGCAGCAGCGGCATCACCAGCACCACCTCCTCTGGGTTGGGGATCTGAAGGGTGAGCGTGCGAGGGAGGCGGAGGAAAGGAAAGGTGGCGACGTCGGATGCGTGCGTGCGTGCTTTGCTGTTTGCTGCGGTGGTGGCGCGGCTGCTGGTGGTGATGGCTGTATGCTGTGTGCGCCGCGAGAAATCTCAGCCACTATCTTTTTTTTCTTTTCTTTTTTTTAGATCAGCCATTATCTTTTCTTGTGGCTGTGGATTTCTCGTTTACTTCATGTGCCAAAACATGTGTTGCGTGATTTGCTAGCTAGCACGTTTTCTATGGAAGTTTTAAGACTTATACTCTCTCGCTCACGAAAGAGTTTGCAGTGCCACGATCAGGAGCGGAGCCAGAAATTAGATATAGGGAGGACAACATAAACATCAAGTAGAGTATAACCAATGAACTATACCGAATTTACCGATCCAATAGTCATATATCAGAGTAATATGTTTCGCAAATTACAATGCAAAGAAAATTACATCTCTATTAACTTAAACTACGACTACCAGCAAGATCATATGCCTTAATAATATCATCATTACTAATCTTTACGGCCAATTCCTTTTTAATATAAATTACTAAACAATCTCATAGAAATTCATCTCCCATTGTACTTTGAAGTCGCGTCTTCGCAAGTTTTATAGGTGAAAAACATCTCTCGGTGGTTGCAGTTGAAATCGAAAGAGTTAAGACTAATCTTAACAACCTGTCCACCATAGGATAAGATGAATCTTTACGAGTCTTAACTAGTGCACTTGTTAGATCAGCAAGTAATGGTAATGCACTTAGGTCTGGATGGTTGCATACATCAAGTTGAAAATGTGGCAATTGGCATTCCAATTGAGCTCTTTTTTGACTTGAGAAATCGCTGAGAATCCTTTGAGAGGATAATATTTGTTTGGATGGCTGCAGGATAATATTTGTCCACTTCACTTTAGGAGGATAATATTCTTGACTTGAGAAATCAGCATGATCATTAAGTGAAGTGTACTTTGTATTTTTTTGAAGGGGCCAAATCACTAATTAAATATATAAAATTAATTACATAATAAAAAAATAGTAAGAGGTTGGGGGGTGCCAGGCCCCTCCCAGCCCCCCCTCCCTCCGCCACTGGCCACGATGCATAAATTGGTAATAACGTAAATGTAAGGAATACCATTTGTTGGATAAAGCAGAGATAACTCTCTTCGACAAACTGAGTCATTTCCCTTTTTTTAACGTACATGCATTTCACTCCAAAAAAAGAGAAAAAAACTAAACAACATTCTCGTTCTAGTGGACACGATAACACTTGAGGTGGGGCCCACGCCGTGGGGCTCACGTTACGTGACCCGCCTCACGCTCGCGGGAGGGATTCCGTTTCCGTTGCACTGCTTACTCTCTGGGCCCGCCATGCTGACGTGTAGACGATGACGTGGCGCATCACTTTCTTAACGGGATCTCCGTCCGTCACTGCGAGTGAACCAATCCTGGATTTGCCCCCAAAAAAGTTGCCTTATTCCTTTTCAGGGGCACGCTAGAAATTCTCTAGTGCTAATCTGGGAATGGGTTAACTCCCAGCGCTGTACGAGGAATATTCTCTTCTTTATTTCCCTGGCGATGCGAACAGTGACGGGCAAGCGAAGACACCACCAGGTGTTAACATGTGGGGGGCTTGGCCGCTTAGGCTATTTTCTCCGGTAACTTTTTTCTCTAAGAGATTTTTTTTGCTTCCTTAAGCTATCAGCACAAAAAAATTTGCTTGGTTACTTCCTTTGTTTCACGTTATAAAGTATGATGTTTTGTGCATGATAGACTACTAAAGTATTATAAAGCTAGCTTATCTACAAAGTATATATAAAAGTTGCAAAAATATTTTAAATCTTCTATGATTTTCTTCCTGTTGTAGGGGTGGCCCTCACCTAAGCCTATCCGGCCTGTTAGAGAATTGTAAGGCCCAATATAATATATGTGATGACATGTACACTCTTCAGAGAGATACATGATTGTAAGGGTAATATTATAATTATGCCTTATGGAGATATATATACGCGTCCTGAACATGTAGAAGGGACAAGCATTGTCCATCCATCTCAACTGTTCTACTACTCTATCACTTTACTGTTTGATCAGTAGCCACAACAGTTAACCGCTTAGACTATTTTCTTCAGTAACTTTTTTCCCTAAGAGATTTTTTTTTGCTTTTGCTTCCTTAAGCTATCAGCACAAAAAAAATTGCTTAGTTACTTCCTTTGTTTCACGTTACAAAGTACAGTGTTTTGTGCATGGTAAACTACTAAAGTATTATGAAGCTAACTTATCTACAAAGTATATATAAAGCTGCAAAAAAATTTTAAATCTCCTATGGTTTTCTTCCCATGAACAACAACGCTACGGAGATGTAGGCCCTACTTATATATGGTGATCTTTCGCAAATCTAATTCACACCGTCAACTCAAAGATCTTAACAGTAGGGAGGTGCTGGTGGGGGCATGGCTCCCTCACAATCCCAATGTTTGTATTTTAGCTCTTTAAGATTTAAATAAAATGTGATAGTATTAGTACTATTTGGTCATTTTTATCAAATAATGTTGCATTGTATTGCTTATTTGGTCCTTATTATATCAAACTAGTTGAATCCCGTGCGTTGCTACGAATTTTTAAAATTTATTGTACTACATGTTTTAAAACTTACGGGTGGTAAAAAAATTTAGAATATGCATACAAATATGTTCTAAAAGTTTTTAAATCTGTCAAGTAAGTCAGAGGCGGAGGATGCGGGGAAGAGAAGAGGAGGAGCGAAAGAACTACCTACATGCAGATCTAGATGACTGATCTTTGATTGAATGGTTGAAAAGAGAGGAGAAAGAATAAATCGACGATCGTTAACTTATATTTTTATAATAGTAAAGATTCTTGGCACAGTCACTACTGGTAATCTCGATGGAACTGGACGTGGTTCTCAGCGAAGAGCATGTCCTAGAATCCCATGATCTAAAGCGTGAGCGTGCGAGCGAGGCGGAGGAAAGGAAAGGTGGCGACGTCGGATGCGTGCGTGGGGGCTTTGCTGTTTGCTGCGGTGGTGGCGCGGCTGCTGGTGGTGATGGCTGTGTGCTGTGCGCGCCGCGAGAAATCTCAGCCACTATCGTTTGTTTCTTTTTCTTTCTTTTTTTTAGATCAGCCACTATCTTTTCTTGTGGCTGTGGATTTCTCGTTTACTTCATGTGCCAAAACATGTGTTGCGTGATTTGCTAGCTAGCACGTTTTCTATGGAAGTTTTAAGACTTACACTCTCGCTCACGAAAGAGTTTGCAGGTTTGTTTGTTTTGTTTTGTTCGGAGGAAGGACGTTTTATTCGCATGGGTTAGCTAGCAGCAGGATACTTAAAAGTCGATGAGTTCAGCTAGAAATTCAAAAAGATTGGTTTTTGTTGGGTGATATACAGTGCCACGATGCATAAATTGGTAATAACGTAAATGTAAGGAATACCATTTGTTGGATAAAGCAGAGGTAACTCTCTTGCATAAACTGAGTCATTTTCGTTTTTTTAACATGCATGCATTTCACCCAGAAAAAAAAAGAAAACTAAACAACATTCTCGTTCTAATGGACACAATAAACCTCAACAGGGGCTGAACACAAAACCAAACCTCTCCAGGGTGCAAAGCACAAAAGAGCGCAGGCAATAATGAGTGATCTGCGGTCGGAAGCGGCCGATCACATGGCGGCGATGCAGCCTCGCGCTTTTTTTCGGGGGCCCCAAACTTGTGGACGGCGTTTCCAGATCAGGTGGATGGTCCAGATCCGCTCCCGGTCACTACGGACGGCGATGCGGGGTGCTGTGGGCAGTGCGGGCCCGGGCTAGTGGGGAGAAGTGGCGCTTTTGGACTTGAGGTGGGGCCCGCGATAGGGGCTCACGTGACCCACCTTGCGTGGGGTGGCGCTCGTGGCGACGAGGGAGGGACGGGGATTCCGTTTCCGTTGTGTTGCAAGAGATTTGGAGACAAGTGATTGAGACAAAGAGTGAGTCTTTATTTCTGATGTATGTATATATATATAGTACATAGAGAGGTGTTAGCATAAAGTAAAAGGTGGCAGTTTTATGCAGTTACAAAACATTGGGCACATGTGTTATAACACTCCCCCTTGACCAATGTGTCTTCATATGATCACCTTGATTCATCATCTTGGAAAATCTCTAAAACCACAGCAGGGAAAAATATGAGGAGAACCGATAGAGTAAATATGTCATGAAAAACTCCTTTAAAACCCAATGGGAAAATTTAAGGAGAAAATGATATGACATATATTTGATTATATCTCCTAAAACCCACGTGGGGAAAAGAGATATGATTACATTGTCATATTGCCTCATTAAAACCTTGATGAGAAACCTTTAAAGGAAAAACTCATAAAGGAAAAGAGTACAATGTTTTATTTGAACGGGTTAAGTCTTAGGAGATTTCTCCTCCTAACATCTGCAAATCACGTAGTCTATGCATACCAATTTCATGAACACATTTTTGGAATGTGGAAGTTGGTAATGACTTGGTGAATAAGTCTGCGAGATTATCACAAGACTTAGTTTGCAGAATACTTATTTTCCCACTCTCTTGCAATTCATGTGGGTAAAATAGTTTAGGTGCAATATATTTTGTAATATTGCTCTTTATGTAACCCATTTGCATTTGAACAACATAGCGACATTATCTTCGTAGATAATGGTAGGTGATGTATAGCACCTATATCACATGACTGTTGTATGTGATTAATCATTCTGCGAAGCCATACACATTCACGTGATGCTTCATATAATGCAATTATTTCAGAATGATTAGTGGATGTAGCCAATAGAGTCTGTTTCGAAGACTTCCAAGAGATGGCTGTTTCACCGTGTAAAAATACAAAGCCTGTTTGAGATCTGGCATTATGGGGATCTGATAGCCAGTATCTGTATATCCTATGAAATCCATATTTTTATTCTTTTTGAAGAATAGACTGAGATCTTTAGTGCATTGAAGATATCTAAGGATATTCTTCACTCCTACCCAATGTCTTTTGGTTGGAGTAGCGCTATATCTAGCAAGTAGATTTACCGCAAATGCAATATCCGTAGGGTGCAATTTGCAAGGTACATAAGCGCTCAGATGGCACTGAGATATGGAACCTCGGGTCACAATAGCTCTTCATTGTCATCTCAGGGTCTAAATGGATCTTTGTCCCTGTCTAGAGATCGAACAACCATGGAGTTTTTCGATGGATATGATTTGTCCATATTGAATTTTTCCAATATTTTCTGGACATAGGCTGATTGATGCATTATGATGCATGTATGAAGGTACTCAAGTTGTATACCTAAGCAAAATTTGGTTTACCCAAATCCTTCATTTTAAATTCCGTCTTAAGATGATTACGTGCTTCATGTAAAATCCTATTGAGGATCTTTTGGTGAACACGCATGGGCAATCATCAATGTTGGAGCATCCCTTTTGGTTAGGAACTCACTTAGTCGGTTGTACCACATTCTACCCATTGTTTCAAGCCGTATAAAGACTTGTTTAATTTTACACAATACATATTGCGATTTGCGTTTGGATTCGAATTGAAATTCCATCGAACTTTCATGTATATGTCCGAATCAAGTGACCCATAAAGGTATCTTGTCACTACATCCATCAGCGAAAATAGATGATTTTGTCAATGATATTAAATATCGAATGTTATTCCACTCATTCTTGGAGAATATGTTTCATTGAAATCAATGCCGGGTTTCTGCGTGAACCCTTGTGCTACAAGCCTTGCTTTGTATCTCACCACCTCATTGTTTTCATTCCGTTATGGACGAAAACCCTTTTGAAACCGATGGGAATACTTTGGGAGGTGTATGTATCACATTGGTGAATACATTTCTTTTCTTGAGCGAGGCTAACTCCTCTTGAATTGCATCCTTCCATTGGTTCGATCAAGTCTTTGTTTGCACTTTGCCATGGTCTTAGGATCGGATCATTTTGAAAGTTGTTTGCAATTGTTATGGAGAAATTAATGTCGACAATTGTAGTCTTACGATCGTATGATTCTCCAGAATCAGAATAGTTAGTGGAAATTTCTTGGACCCCTGGTGACTCAATGTTATTTCCCAAATCATTTGAGTCGGGGTATTCCGATGTCCCAAGATCAGTATTTGAGTGCACTGTTGATCTGGGTTCAAGGATCCTTTGGTGTCTATCAACTTGAGGTTGATCTGCATTTACATTCTTTTGTTTCCTTTGTCGCTTGTTAGAAGTTGTATCCACCATTTGTCGTACTTCTCCCCTCTTATTTTGAGCCGGAGTTGAGTGGTATTTTGCGGTACCTCCACTCTTTCGGCACATTTACGGCAGGATTATAGGATTTTGTGACACCATTATAATCGATAAATGCATCTGGCAGTTT
The DNA here is from genome assembly GCA_036346245.1 of Bonia amplexicaulis. Taxonomy (NCBI): domain Eukaryota; kingdom Viridiplantae; phylum Streptophyta; class Magnoliopsida; order Poales; family Poaceae; genus Bonia; species Bonia amplexicaulis. The sequence goes on from CM070757.1 coordinate 17,138,289, forward strand.
ATTTGCAATATTTTGCAAATGAATGAGTTTCGGAACTTGAAGTTCAGTCTCTCTAGTACGTGGGTCTGAGGCAGGAATGCCTTGAACATTCTAATTAATTTCCTGGCATTTAGTTTGGTACTTGTTGTCTCCCCAATGCCGGAAATGTTCCTCATTGAATATGCAATCGTCGTCTGAGGTCAGTGAGCAGGTCCCTGTTAGGGGTTCGAGGTATTTTATAATCGACGAGATTTATACCCAACATAGATCCCAAGTTTCTGTGCGGTCCCATTGAGGTGCAGCTGCGGTGGTGAGATCAGACGTATGTAGCGCAAGAACTTTCGCAGATGGGAAATATCGGTGGATTTCATTACTAATTATAGCGGGGAAGTGCTATGATATGCGGTTGGACGCAATTGAATTAAGTCAGCAGCGTGTAAGATTGCATGACCCCAACATGATGTTGGTAAGTTGCAATTCTGTGGTAATGGTCTTGGAATGAGCTTGATTTTCTTGATAAGAGATTCTGCTAAACCATTTTGTGTATGAAGATATGGAACAGAGTGTTGAACTTGTATCCCAAGAGCCATGCAATCGTCATTGAAGGCATAGGATGAAAATTCAGCCGCATTATCCATTCGAATTGATTGAATTCGATGTTCAGGATAATGTGCTCGTAATTGGATAATTTGACCAATTAACTTAGCAAATGCATGGTTTCGTGTGGATAAAAGACACACATGTGACCATCTAGTAGATGCGTCAATGAGAACCATGAAATATCGAGCGGTCAACACAATGGTTGTATATGACCACATATATCTCCTTGAATGCGTTCAAGGAATTTAAGTGGTTCACTCGATTTTAAGATAAGAGGGTCTTAAAATCAATTTTCGGTGGCACATGAAGTGCACACAAAATCGAGGATTCGGAAATTTTGTTTTGAGATATGTATGACCAATAGAATTGCTAATAATTTTCCTCATCATTCCAATGCCTGGGTGGTCAAGGCGATCATGCCATGTTTGGAATGTGTTTGTGTCTTGGAAAATTACTTTGTACGCAATATGTTGAACATGTTTGATGTATGTATAGTACAATCCGGAGTTTAAAGATGGAATTTTCTCTAGTATTTGTTTGCCATATCCGTTGTTTTGATTAAGAGGAGATATTCCTCTTTGTTGTCATTTGGGTTTCAATATGGAAACCATTCGACGGATATCTCTATAACTAAGTAGAGTGCGTGTTGAATCGGGATACAAGAGTGCATCCTCAATTTCAATTGTGTACCCATAGGGAGAGTGATAGGCGACCGAGCCTACTATCGTTGCATCGCGTCCAGCGATTATTAAAATATTTCCTTTTCTCCTTGGAAGAGTTAAGAAATATATTGTGTCCCTAAGTATAGAGTTTGTGGTACAAGGCATAATTCCTCCTCCGTTGGATTGACTCCAAAAATCTATATACACAAAAGAAGAATTTAATGAAATTCTTAGAGTATATATAGAATACATACAAACTTTATTTGCAATACCGAATGTGTTCGATATATGATTGTAGCATATAAGCCTACAATATAGATAACAACATTATTTATATTACAACACTATAGTACTTAGTAGCTATTGGACTAGGAGTCTAATTGAGATCTCCAAACATGTCTTGAGAATGAAATTCTTCAAGTATGTCCTCGGTGCACATGAGATCATCCTTTTTTGTAGAAGTACATGTGTCTTTGAGTTCTTGAATGAACTTTTGAGAGCATCCGGCTTCATCATTGTTGGATGTGAGATTGAAGTGTGCTTCAAATCTTTTCTCTTGAGCATTCTTGCCATGAACCAAAGACTTGAGGTAGAGGTTCACAAGATGCTTCGGGGTGCGGCATTTCGTGGTAGGATGGTTGTAGCAACCATATTTTTGACAAATTTCATGTTTGTCAATTCTTTTACCAGAATTGCCTTTACCTTTCTTGAATCCACTTGGTTTTTGCTTCTTATTACGGTGGTGTTTACCTTTAAAGTTCTTTGAATGGTCTTTTAAACCATTGAACTTGTTGTTATTTTGATTAGCATGAACTTCAGGAAGTGGAATAGCCCCGATGAGATGTTGCTGATTGTTCTTTAAAAGAAGTTCAGCATGCTTCTCTGCCTGAAGTAAAGTATGCATAAGATCAAAATAAGTTTGGTAATTTGCAGCAGGCCATTGCTGCTGTAGGACCCTATCAGATAGGAGCATTTGTAGAGAGAGTCTTCTCTATTTTGTCCGCATCTGTTGGTTCATTTTCATAAAACCGCAATTTGGAGCAAATATTGTGAAGGGCAAGGTTATAGTCTCCAACTGATTTAAAATCTTGGAGTGTAAGATTTGCCCATTCATGATTAGCCTTAGGTAAGATAACAGCTTACTGCTGTTCATATTTATTTTTGAGGGCTATCCATAATGTAAGTGGATTTTTCTCATACAAATATTCAGCCTTCAAATCTGGATGTTTGTGATTCCGTATTATGTTTAAAGCGGAATATTTCACAATATCTGGAGGAATTTGATCTGCTGGTGGATCAAATATCACCCTTTGCAACCCACGTGTGGTGAGGTTGATTTTTAAGTCCATAGCCCATGTAGGGTAGTTGGTACCATCGATAGCGAGAGCCTCAAAATCTTTGGTAGCCTTTTAAAAACTACATCAAAAATACACCATAAATGATTAATTTACATGAGGTAAATTAATGTGTATGGTAATGTTGCAAAAATATGTGAAAAACAATATGAGTATTGTAATCCGAATGAATATATATACCCAAATTAAATATAACATGTGGTTATATTTATGATACCGTGTAATCACAATATTGGTGGTGAACACCAATTTATTGTATGGCGTAGCGTACAAATGAATGTAGCAAAGTGCCATAAATTGTGATTTTTTTTTATTTATGTTAGGTATAATATTTTGCAAAATTCCAAATTATTAAGTACAATGGTACTCATTAAATGAGAATTTTTTAAATTTAAATTTGCTAAGATAGCAAATTTAAATATGGTCGCTATTTGTATTATGAGTAAATTGCAAATAATAATCCTACATATGTAAAAAATTATATAAATGTGAATGCACATTTATTTAAATATTTACATAATTTTCAGATCATGTAGGGACTGAAATGCGAATTTATAATAGTACAAGTACAATTATAAATAAGCAGAGGGACTATACTGTAAATTATACAACAGGAAATTATTAAAAGAAAATCTGCATTTTTCATGAACTAGAGGGAGAAAAATGCAAGTTTTCGGAAACTTGGGCTGAGGCCCATTCGGCCTTTAGGCCCAAGAGGGGAGGTGGGGCTTTTGGGCTAAAAAGCCCATTTGAAACCATATATAAATGAGGGGTGGGGAGGATTTAGGGTTCCCCACTCCCTGTAGCCGCTTGCCACGGAGCCGCCCGACGCCTCCATGCATGCCGCCGACGACGGCCTTTGCCATGCGCCACGCCGCATCGCCGGTCGCCGTCTGCTCGTAGCGCCTCCACCGCTGCGACGTCGTCGCCTCGCCCATCCACCTTGTCGCCGCGTCTTTGGCCTTGTTGGTGCCCTCTGTCTTGCGGTCCGCTACGGCCGGGGCCACCTGTGGGGGTCTGCTGTGGAGACCGTGGCCGCTTGGCATGTGGGCGTGAGCCGTGGCCGGGTCCCATGGGCGCCGGGGCTGTCTTGGGGACCTCGCCGGCCAGTGGCCAGGGCCGAGACCGTCTTGGGTCGGTCGGCTGCGCCTCGCCGTGTAACGCGTCGGCCAGGTGGGGCTGCCATTGCGGCCGGGTGGTCGAACTCGATCGCGCGCCTCATGGCCGATTCTGCCGCCGCGCCATGCCGGAGGCCGCATGGGGGCGCGCCGACCGGGTGCTCAGCGTCTTGGCCGCGCCTCCGCAGGCGCCTTTGCCTCGCCGCCGGCCGGGCCGCGTCGTCTTGGCCATTTGTTGGGGCCTGCCGGTTCTTGGCTGCCGCCGCTGGCGCCGCGTCGGGTGCGTCGTGAGCCCTCGGGCCCGGCCACGATCTGGCGCCGTTGGCCATGGATCGAGGCGGGCGTCGCGAGTGTTGCCGCAACCACCGCCTTTGTGCTGTGCTACTGTGATGCCGGGCTGCCGTCGCCGCCGCTGGGGACGAGCGGATGTGGCACTTTTGGCGCGGTGGGCGGTCGTGCTCTTCATCGAGTTCATCTTGTCTATTTGGTTCTCTGTTTGTATGAGCATGCGTGCGATAACGTGTTGCAAGAGATTTGGAGACAAGTGATTGAGACAAAGAGTGAGTCTTTATTTCTGATGTATGTACATATATATAGTACATGGAGAGGTGTTAGCGTAAAGTAAAAGGTGGCAGTTTTATGCAGTTACAAAACATTGGGCACATGTGTTATAACACGTTGTACTGCATGCTCTCTGGGCCCGCCATGCTGCCGTGTAGATGGTGACGTGGCGCACCGCTTTCTTTACGGGAACTCCGTTCGTCGCTGCGAGTGAACCATTTGCCCCCAAAAAGTTGCCTTATTTATTCTCAGTGGCACGCTAGAAATTTTCTAGTGCTAATCTGAGAATGAGTTAGCTCTCGGCGCTTCTGTACAAGCAATATTCTCTTCTTTATTTCCCTGGCGATGCCAACGCTAACAGGCGAGCGAGGACACCAGGTGTTGACCGGTCTGTTCCTTCTGGCTACGGTTTATAGTTTTAACTGAAATTTTTGAATTTTAGTTGTTTGCGACAGAGATTACGGAGAGAGATACTCACTTGTGATTTTAGTTGATACAGATGTTAGGCTTTTAACATGTACTACAATTAACTTGTAGATCCCGTCTTGAAAAATACTCTATTTAAAAGTTAGATACTATAGCAAAAACTAAAAAACTGCTTTTAAAAGCCATAAAGAACAGGTCCAATATACGGGGGGCTTGGCCGCTTAGGCTATTTTCTCTGGTAACTTTTTTGGCCTAAGAGATTTTTTTTTTTGCTTCTGCTTCCTTAATCTATCAGCACAATAGAATTTGCATGTTTACTTCCTTTGTTTCACGTTATAAAGTACGGTGTTTTGTGCATGGTAAACTGCTAAAGTATTATGAAGCTAGCTTATCTACAAAGTATATATAAAAGTTGCAAAAATATTTTAAATATCCTATGGTTTTGTTCCCTTGAACAACAGCACTACGGAGATGTAGGTCCTAAGTATATATGGTGATCTTTCGCAAATCTAATTCACACGGTCAACTCAAATATCTTAATAGTAGGGAGGTGCTGGTGGGGGCATGGCTCCCTCACAATCTCAATGCTTGTATTTTAGCTCTTTAGGATTTTAATAAAATGTGATAGTATTAGTACTATTTGGCCATTTTTATCAAACATTGTTACATTGTATTGCTTATTTGGTCCTTATTATATCTAATTCTTGGCACAGCCACTACTCGTAATCTCGGTAGAACTGGAGGTGGTTCTCAGCGAAGAGCATGTCCTAGAATCCCATGATCTTGCAGCGATAGAACACCGAGTGTTCCAAGTTTAGCAGGAGAGCCACCGCTTGTTTTGCCAAGTTCGACAGGAGAGCCACCGCTTGTTTCACCTCTGGCTATTCTCAATTGTTAGGTTGCGCGCCATGAAGCCGCGGCCTTGCGCACCTGCATCAGTAGGCCAAGAAAATTATATAAGCTTAAGCTCGAGTGACAAGCAAGCAAGGAGTGGAAATTAATATGCAAATTAAGGCAACAACTTATTGACGGTGGCCGTGCAGGGTGTAATGTGCCCGTTGCTATTACTCCAACTCCCAATGATATCGTCTGACCAATTCTATCGTCGATTAACAAAATATTTCGCCTCTTATCTCCACAGTTTCTTTGGATATAGCCCTCTTGATGTGGATGACTTACCTCTTTGGCTCTCTGTCGGTGCCTCTGCCACAGCTACCTTGGTGGTGGTGAGAGTATACTAACGGTTGTTGTCGTCCTCCACTACCACAGTGTCCACTTGCACGTCACCCACAGTCAGACCTAGGAGGTGTCGATCTCTGGGTTGTACCCAGAGAGGCATGACGACGTCTTCATCATGACCGATTGATGCTAGTGGCATTAAGTTGTCTATCGTTGTAGCTGTGGTTGTGATATCGACAAGGCCAAGGGAAATAAGGTCAAAACCAGCAGAAGCATGTTGCTAGCCATTTGTTATACTATTGGAGCTAATGTTAATTACATACTAGCATGGGTGGAGCTTCTCTAGAACCAAAGGGGCAATGGCCCCCTCCCCTAGAAAAATTCACTCGGTACTAAATTTTTGGTTTCCTAAAAAGTGTTGACACTTGCAGAGTATCAAGTTAACTCACTCTCTTCCACCTCACCAAAATATTGACGTGGAATGTCCTTAGCATCAAGCTAGTTGGATCGTTGGGTGTGTCCTAAGTGTAAGAAAAAGTCAATGTCAATGGACCATGCGTACCGCTATCAAATGGCATACTACAACTATCCATCCACTTTTTAATGTTAAATGAAGGGTGTATGGTGGAAATATTACAATAACTACACCTGATATCCGCACTGGACTTATATCGTGGGATGACACTTTCAAAAAAAAGATAAAAAAGCCCATCATGACCATCAACTCAAAGATCTTAATGGTAGGGAGGGATTGCTAGTGGGGGCCATGGCCCCCTCACGATCCCAATGCTTGAATTTTAGCCCTTAAGGTTTCAACAAAATTTGATAGTATTACTATTATTTGGCCTTTTATCAAATATTATTGCATTGTTTGGCTTATTTGATCCATATTATATCAAATTCTTGGCTCTGCCACTACCCGCAATCTCGGCAGAACTGGAGGTGGTTCTCAACAAAGAATGTGTCCTAGAATCCCTTGATCTCGCAGCGATAGAACACCATGTGTTACGAGTTTGACAGGAGAACCACCTCTTGTTTCGCCAAGTTTGATAGGAGAGACAATGCTTGTTTTGCCTCTAGCTATTCTCAATTGTCAGGTTTTGCGTCATTAAGTCGCGACCTTGTGCTCCTGCATCAGTCGCCTAGGAAAATTATATAAGCTTATGCTCGAGAGACAAGCTAGCTAGGAGTGGAAATTAACATGCAAATTAAGGCGACAACTTACTGACAGTGGCCGTGTAGGGCGTATCGTGCAAGTTGCTATTACTTCAGCTCCCAATGATATCTCTAACCAATTTCATCGCTGATCAACATAATATCTCCACAGTTTCTTTGTACGTACCCCTCTTGATGTAGATGACATACCTCTTTCGGCTCTCCGCGGATGCCTCTATCACTACGTCCTTGTAGTGGTAACGAGTTTGACCCTTGTGGTGGTGCGAGTGTATCGATCGACTAGATGTTGATGTCCTTTCCTACCACAATGATATCGTCAGAACCAATTTCATCACGATCAACATAATATCTCCACAATTTCGTACCCTCTTGATGTAGATGGCATATCTCTTTTGCTTGTCACCCACCATCAGTCCCAGGAGGTGCCTATCTTTGTGTTGTACCCAAAAAGGCATGATGGCATCTCCATCATGACCGCTTGATGCTACCGACATTAAGGTGTCGATCGTTATAGCTTTGGTTGTGACGTTGACGAGGACAAAGGAAAATGAGGTCAGAACCAGCAGAAGCATGTTGGGGCCATGACCCCTCCTCTAGAAAAATTGCTAAAGAAGTGTTTAGCTTGTTACTTAAATGCTACTCTCTCCATCTAGATCATAAGTCCAAGTCCACATACACACGGACCAAGGATGTACTAAGGGCACTCACAATGGTTTGTTACTATTGTTTGATACTATAGGAGAGGAAGTGTTTAGGTAGGCTTTTCGTAATAATCACCACAATAATTTGATACTAAAGCTTGATACTTGCATGAGTGTTCCTACTCGCAATCTCGATAGAACTGGAGGTGGTTCTCAGCGAAGAGCATGTCCTGGAATCCCATGATCTTGTAGCAATAGAACACCGAGCGTTCCAAGTTCAACAAGAGAGCCACCGCTTGTTTTGCCAAGTTCGACAGGAGAGCCAGTGCTTGTTCACCTCTTTTTATTCTCAATTTTCAGGTTGCGTGCCATGAAGCCGTGGCCTTGCGCACCTGCATCGGTAGGCCAAGAAAATTATATAAGCTTAAGCTCGAGTGACAAGCAAGCAAGGAGTGGAAGTTAATATGCAAATTAAGGCAACAACTTACTGGCGGTGGCCGTGCAGGGCGTACCGTGCCCGTTGCTATTACTCCGGCTCCCAATGATATGGTGTGACCAATTCTATCGCCGATCAACATAATATTTCTCCTTTTATCCCAACAGCTTCTTTGTACATAGCCTTCTTGATGTAGATGACATACCTCTTTCGGCTCTCCGCTGGTGCCTCTGCCACAGCTACCTTGGTGGTGGTGAGAGTGTACTAACGGATGTTGTCGTCTTTCGCTACCACGGTGTCCACTTGCATGTCACCCACAATCAGGCCTAGGAGGTGCCGATCTCTGGGCCATACCCAGAGAAGCATGATGGCATCTTCATCATGATCGATTGATGCTACTGGCATTAAGTTGTCTATTGTTGTAGCTGTGGTTGTGACATCGACAAGCCCAAGGGAAAATAAGGTGAAAACCAGCAGAAGCATGTTGCTAGCCATATTGTTATACTATTGGAGCTAATGTTAATTACATACTAGCATGGGTGGAGCTTCTCTAGAACCAAAGGGGCAATGGCCCCCTCCCCTAGAAAAATTCACTCGGTACTAAATTTTTGGTTTCCTAAAAAGTGTTGACACTTGCAGAGTATCAAGTTAACTCACTCTCTTCCACCTCACCAAAATATTGACGTGGAATGTCCTTAGCATTAAGCTAGTTGGATCGTTGGGTGTGTCCTAAGTGTAAGAAAAAGTCAATGTCAATGGACCATGCGTACCGCTATCAAATGGCATACTACAACTATCCATACACTTTTTAACGTTAAATGAAGGGTGTATGGTGGAAATATTACAATAACTACACCTTTGATATCCGCACTGGACTTATATCGTGGGATGACACTTTCCGAAAAAAGATAAAAAAAAGCCCATCATGACCGTCAACTCAAATATCTTAATGGTAGGGAGGGGTTGCTAGTGGGGGGCCATGGCCCCCTCACGATCCCAATGCTTGAATTTTAGCCTTTAAGGTTTCAACAAAATTTGATAGTATTACTATTATTTGGCCTTTTATCAAATATTATTGCATTGTTTGGCTTATTTGATCCATATTATATCAAATTCTTGGCTCTGCCACTACCCGCAATCTCGGCAGAACTGGAGGTGGTTCTCAACAAAGAATGTGTCCTAGAATCCCTTGATCTCACAGCAATAGAACACCATGCGTTACGAGTTTGACACGAGAACCACCGCTTGTTTCGCCAAGTTCAATAGGAGAGACAGTGCTTGTTTTGCCTCTAGCTATTCTCAATTGTCAGGTTGTGCGCCATTAAGTCGCGACCTTGTGCTCCTGCATCAGTCGCCTAGGAAAATTATATAAGCTTATGCTCGAGAGACAAGCTAGCTAGGAGTGGAAATTAACATGCAAATTAAGGCGACAACTTACTGACAGTGGCCGTGTAGGGCGTATCGTGTTAGTTACTATTACTTCAGCTCCCAATGATATCTCTAACTAATTTCATCGCTGATCAACATAATATCTCCATGGCTTCTTTGTACGTACCCCTCTTGATGTAGATTACATACCTCTTTCGGCTCTCCACGGATGCCTCTATCACGGCTGCCCTTGTGGTGGTGCGAGTGTATTGACAGATGTTGATGTCCTTTCCTACCACGACGTCCAGTTGCTTGTCACGCACCATCAGTCCCAGGAGGTGCCTATCTTTGGGTCGTACGCAAAAAGGCATGATGACGTCTCCATCATGACCGCTTGATGCTACCGGCATTAAGGTGTCGATCGTTGTAGCTTTGGTTGTGACATTGTAAGATCGAGGAGGCCGACTAGGGGTGAATAGGCGGTCTAAAATTTCTCTTTAAATTATTAATATCAATTTAAGATATTTTCTATTTGCCTAAACCAAGTAAACAATACGTAAGCTAAATTCAAGTTTGTTTAGCTCAAATAGCGCCTAGAACAAATAAGTTCACCTAAGTGCACCAACAATTATAGCCTAGGTCAAGGCTTGCAATCTTAGGATGACAAGCAATCAATTTAATTCTATGAATGTAAATTGATTGAATATAAATTGAGCATGAGGAAACAAACCACAATCGACACGTTCTCTTTTTACCGTGGTGTTCGGAGACTTGCCAGTCTCGCCTAGTCAACATTGAGGTAAGTCCGAACTAATCGGACCGGCTCCACGAATTAAGCCTTCCACCTCAATTCTACTAGTGGTAGCTCTTTCCTGCTCCGGGTAGGTGAGCTCCAATCTTCACAACTTTCTTGAGAAGATCACTGCGCACAACGCCTCCAACGCTATCTAGGAGTCAGAAAACTCCAAGAGTAACGAGTCAAGTCCCTTACTTGACTCTCACCACGTGCAACGAATGCACTAGCTCAGTTTGGACATCAAGTCCAGCTCTAGATGCAACACATGCACTCTAAGTTCCTTCTCCTCTCACAAAGTGCAACAAATGCACAATTGAGTGGAGAAACTCACTCTAGCTCAAAACAACAGAAATGAGTTCAGCAACCACATCTCCAACAGGCCACAGGAGGGTATTTATACCCTACACCAAAAACTAGCCGTTGGAGCCAAATCCCTGAAAAATCAGGGAAATCGGAAGTACCATCGGCCAGAGGCCGGTACTTCCGCTCGCCTCGCCAACGGTTAGAAAAATAGTCGTTGCGGAGAAAACCCTGTTCAGACCGCCCACATAGGATTGGTCAGACCGCCTGGTCTAGTTAGACCGCCCACATACTGGTCGGACCACTTCTCAGAAAAATCTGCGGAGTCACTCTCTGGAAAAAAGGTTCCGCGCGAAGGAACGGTAGTTCCTCGAGCCGGTCAGACCGCTATCACAAAGCCAGTCGGACCACTGGGACAATGCCGGTCTGATCGCCGTTCTCAGGCCAGTCTGACCGCCGTTCTCAGGCCGGTCTAACCGCCAGGTCCGGTAGTACCGCTCACACAGAGCCAGTACTTTTGACCTCCGGTAGTACCTCTACGCACACAGCGGTAGTTCCGATTTTTCCTAAGAAGTGCAGATATCTCAACAGATTTTGCAAAACATATTTGCAAACTACAATATCATGCATACAAGGATCACACATGATTCTCAACAAGTTACAAAACACATTTGCATACTTTTGAAATCATGACACAAAGAATTGGTACATGGACTTCTCACATTTGTAAAACGCATTCGCAAACCTAAGTTATATGCCACAAGGATTATATATGAGCTTCAACCATTTGCAAAATATATTTGCAAATATAAACATCATATTACAAAGAATGGAAACATGGACTTCAAGTACTTGTAAAACACATTTGCAGTGTATAGTCCCATGTTACAAGAATGCAACATATGAGCTTCAACTATTTGCAAAACACATTCGTAAATATAAGCCTCATGTCAAGATGAGTTAGACGAGGTGAGGTTGAGCTTTCAATACATGATGAGGTTCAAACTACTATATGTGACCCCTCTTAATAGTACGATAATCTATACTAGCAATCCGGTCTTTCAATCAAACACTAAGACCAGTAAAAGACTAGGAACACATCCTTAGCCCTAGGTAGTTCATACATTTGCCTTGGGTCATCGTCTTAATATGCATCAACTCATGATGCATTCTTATCATCAACTCCATCAACACATGATGGTCTTTACTTGATTTGATCAACACATGATCATCTTGGACATGCATCAACTCATGATGCATCATTTTCTTGATGGCTTTCAACACATGAAGCCATCCTCTTCTTACATCTTGACTTGATGATCTTCAACACATGAAGTCATCCCAAGTCATCCTCATTTGTGGAACCTAACCTATTCATCCAACTCATGAAAAATATTAGTCTTCAAAACAATTATCATTAATTACCAAACTTCACTATTAACACATAATGGAGGGACTAGATTCAACAATCTTCCTTTTTTGGTAATTCATGATAATTTCAATAAATAATGAGATAGAAGTTGATTTGTGAGTATACAACTTGTACACAACAATTGTATATTCTAAAATAAGCTTTAAACAAAGCTTACTTATCTGGTTGTCATTAATCGTCCAACCATTAACATATATAATGGAGGAGTTAGATGACAACCCGATTGCACATGAGTATATATAAACTACACAAGCTATATATATACTCAACGGATGTGTTTCAACGTAAAGATCCTAAATATACATATTAAAAGAAGCATGGATCAATACTCATGAAACTCTAAAATATAGAGAGAGCTCGCCCTAAATGTATGCATACAAGTGTATATAATGAAGACATATGCATATATTCATTTTGGACTAATAGAGGAGTTCAATCTATATTTTGGATCTTAGGAATGCATTAGTATGTGAGAATGTGTGATTTCAAATGCATACCTCTTTGAATTCACCTTTCCATCCAAATGAAACTAAGCTATAATATACTTGCACAAACATATTAGTCACATGAAAGATTTATCATTTAATCATATATTTGGATGTGAGAAATGCAGCAAGATTAAATGAAAGATATACTAATACATTTTTCAGTGATTTCACATTTTCATTTAAACGAGACTAAGCATAGATAAACCTACACAAACATATTAGTCTCATATATGCATTTGTCATTATCACCAACACATTATAAAAGTATTTGTCATTAGCACTAAAATATTACAATAGTATTTGTAACACTTAATAATGTTATTTGTCATTAACACCAAAACCAGCTAAAATAGAACTTGATCTTTCAGACATTGACGAGGCCTAGGGAAAATAAGGTCATAACCAACAGAAGCATGTTGGGGCCATGACCCCTCCTCTAGAAAAATTGTTAAAGAAGTGTTTAGCTTGTTACTTAAATGCTACCCTCTCCATCTAGATCATAAGTCCAAGTCCACATACACACGGACCAAGGATGTACTACGGGCACTCACAATGGTTTGTTAGTATTGTTTGATACTAGAGGAGAAGAAACGTTTAGGTAGGCTTTTCGTAATAATCACCACAATAGTTTGATACTAAAGTTTGATACTTACTTGAGTGTTCATACTTGGTTTGATACTAACAACCACCCTACATATTGTAGTATCATGCTCCCCAACAACCATCCACTCAATACTAAATTCTTAGTTTCTTAAGAAGTGTTGATACTTGCATAAGTATCAAGCTCCTCTCCGACCTAACCAAAAGGCTGATGTAGGATGGTCTTATCATCAAGCTAGTTCGACTGTTGCATGTTCTTTAAGTGTAAGAAAATGGTAATGTCAATAGATCATACGTATCCCTGTTAAATAGCATACTACAATTGCTCATCTATTTTTCAACATTAAAGAAGGGTGTATGATGAAAATATTATAAAAACATTAGATTTCCGAATTGTGGGACGACACTTTTTAAAAATAAAGTCTTGTATTGTAGACAGAAAGAATAATATAACACTAAACTAACCCCTCTTACTAAGTTATATCTAGGTGTATGATCTTAATTGGCCGCCTTTGTGTCTTTCTCCAAGCTCCGCCACTGATGTTAACTAGTTGTTCTCTGGCCTGTAATGTAAAAGTTAGGTACTTATAAGCTCTAACCTTATGATGGTAACTGATTGTTCTCTGGCATACAATGTAAAAGTTAGGTACTCATATGTTCTAACCCTATGCTACGGAAGTCAAACAAAAAGGTCTTTGTAAAAAGAATGATCATATGAAACATTTTTTCTTTAAAATTTTGAGAAAAAATCGCTTGTATGTTTCTTACTTGTTAGTTGGTCAGAGTCCATCAGGAATGGTGCACTGTGGATAAGATCTTTACAATATTTCTGTACGTACGTTCATGTGGTTGTTGTGACTCTTTATAGGAGCGGTTGAATTCGGTTTTCTCAGTCGCTTCTGATTTTAGATTATTGGTTAGTAAAATTATATTATAACGGTTATTGTTTTTTAAATTATTTAATTAAAAAAATTAAAAACACTACTGTATCTCATAGACAATAAAATAATTAAAATTGAAAAGTTAACATATTTATTTCTACTTCTGGCTGAAGTTGAAATAAATGAAGCCACACGTGCAAGCTGCACTAGAGTGGATGGCGTCTTTGATGTGGTTCAGGTCAGTTCTCATTCCACCCTCGTCTGGATGCTGTCCATTTTAATTTATCGTTACATGCGTGATCTAAAGGTAATGTTACGGCCCGGATGTCCGGCTTAGGACGCATAGCTGTAATATTTTTTTGGCTATCTTTATAATATCTTTTGTTTATATTTGTAATAAAAAATAAAGAATGATAAGTGTATTTTTTATCCATAACATTTCTCGCCTATATCTGTAATATCTGCAGGCCATATATGCAACAAAAAAAGAAAGAACGATGTATTCGCATGTACACTCCGATACAATATTTTTGGATAATATGTGCAATATTTTTAATCATCGTATGTAATAAAAATATGTGATATAAAAGTCTATGTTGTATATACAAAATAAAAAAATGTTGCAAGAAAAACACAATCGAAAAATATTATAAATATTGATAAAAAATATTACAAACATAGCCAAAAATTAGTACAGCTGAACATCTAGATCTACTAGTCAGATCGTACGTCTGGATGCTAGCATTTCCTAATCTAAGCATCGTAAGCATCTGCCAATTTGAAGGAACTAGGGTGGCACCTAGGATAGGTGTGTATACGGCTCACAGGCCGAAACCTTAATTAGTAGACCATGGGCGACGATGACCTTTTTCTGTATGTCAGTGTTGCATCTAGTGCCGCTAAGGTCTAGCTCCAAACATATTCAACTCTAGAAGTCATTTAAGATATGTTAAAATTTTAATATTACTTTTTTTGCTTTTGGTTTTATCCTTTATTCTTTACGTGTCTCAAAAGATATAGCGATGTTTTTTAAAAAAACTATTATTATTATTATTATTTATAAAAACTAACAGCCGCTACAGTGCAATTGTAGTCGAAAGTCTACAGGAAACCAAAAGCCATAGCTTTTAAACCGTTTAGAGCACTACCTAAATCGAACTCCTTTTTCAATTTATGTCGCACAAATTTCAGATGTAAGATTGCAACCATGATTCAAGAGAATATCGTTGGCCCTGAATCCTTATGCACTTGGCCATCTAGGCATAGACGAGCATAGTTGGGGCTAGACCTGTCCAATAGATGGTCCGACCCAAGCCCAATTTGGCATAAGTCTTTTAGCATGTTAGCCTAAATGGGTCATGTCGTGTTGGCCTGTGGGCTGAAGGGGCAGCCCAGGCACGGCCAACGAGCTGATGGGCCATGCCATGCTGGCCTGGACCCGTTCAGCCTGACAGGCCAAGGCGGGCCCATCTACTCCATTTGCTATGAAAATTTATAAGAAATATAAGAAAATCCTAGGAAATATAAAAAGGACAAAATACAAAATAAAACTATTTCTAGTTATACAATTAACTATATAAAATTTAAAATAATAAAATGAAATCATATAAATATTAAAAAAATAACGAGCCTAACGGGCCTTGCGTGTCGTGCCGTGCCCAGCTCGACACTATGTGTGACGTACCGTGCCAGCACGCTAGGTCGAGGTAGTGGCCCAGGCATGACCCAGGACGATCCGCTGCAGGCCGTGTCATGCCTTGGGTGTGCCTACAGTACCAGGTTGTGGGTCGGTCCAGCAAGCATGGCCTATTTAGCCACCTCTAGTTAGGGCAAAGACGAGCAGAGGACCGGTGCGTTGTAGAGACGAACACTAAAGGGAGTAGCAGAACAAAAAGAAATCTATTTCACGCCCCACGCTCCTAGGCAAACTAGAAAGAAGATAGGCCTGGTCGTAACGAGCAAAGGACAACATGGGAGTATGGTGCGGCCTGAGCATGCGAGAATCATAGCTCCATGCCCCCCACATGCGGCCGAGCAAACAACATGGTGTGGCCTAGATACGGGGGAAGGTGCGACACCACGCGATCGGGACTGCGTCATCCATGGCCCGAGTTGCGTGCCCATGCCGTCACCCCAAAATTCCCAAGCGTGAGCCGCGTCGCGCGCTGTGTTGGGCTATTGAGCGGCCCACCTGAGCCCACAGCGTGGCACGGTGGCAGGCTCCCATGTCTATTCTCTGTCGCGCTTCAAAAGGCAGCTTCTCTAGGCCGTCGGACGGTATCCATCGCCTCCTTCACATATGCATTTTTCAAAAGTTGCTTTTTAAATTTTATTTCAACAGCTACTTCTACCAATGTTACTATTCTATTTCAGCCAAAAGAACATAGCTAAAAGTCATCGATGCATACCAATTAAGGCAGCGCTCATTTGGGCTTAAGTTTATAGCTTTTGGACTTTTTGGTACTGTTTAAGGTTTTTTACTTTAGCTGTTGTAAACTTTTTAGCATAATTAAATTAAAAAATAAAAATAAAAAATAGATTCACTTATCACAGACATGCAAAGAAATACAGAAAAAAGAAAAGACAAAAAGGCTTAAAAACTAAAAATCAGAAAAAAAAATATATATATATATATAATTAAGAAATGGGAAGTTAAAAGTTAGAAGTCAAAAGATTAAGCCCAAACCATTAAGGCCCTGCTCAATATAGCTTAAGCTTATTGGCTTAAGCTTATTTTTGCACTATTCATAATTTCGTCTTTTACGAATTTTGACTTTTTGAGCTTTTTGTCGGTTCTTTTTTCTCGTATTCGTTGCGTTGTGCGTGATGGCTAGCATATTTTTATATTTTTAATTTTTAAATTAATTATGTCAAATAAGCTCTCTCACCACTGGTGTTTTTTTCACCAATTCTGATGTTTTCAGCCATAAGCCTTCAGCTTTCAGCCGAACCGATCACCAAAACACCATCTTAACCACGTGGTGCGGGCCCGTCACGCCAACCAAAGCGTTTCTGACTCGCCAAGCCAAGCCAAACCCTTGCTGCCTGTGATCATGGTCATCCTGCGTACGGAGTGGACGTCCCACACATATAGTTTCCACTGCTACTTTGCTAGCACAGATGCATGCATGGCTTGTGCCAACTGCTACGATCGATCGTTACCTCATGCAAGCCAGCGCGGATTGCTGCATGCTACGACTCTCTTTTGCCATTCCTTCGTTCAGTAAGTCTGCTGGTACACCATGAAGGTGATCATAAATAAAGAAATAATAAATAACTGATATTTAGTTTATTTTAGATTTTGCGTTTATGGAAGATTTAGCTATTTACAGTCGAAGACTTTTCTTTAAGTGGTTTTGCTCAGTTACGAGTGATTTCAGACCACGGACTTCAGACTTCGACTACGGCATGCTTCCACCACGGCATGAACACAACTACAACTACGGCTAGCTTACGACCACGGCAGTTTTCGACCACATCCAGCTTTCGACCACAGCAGCTATCGATTACATCTGGCTTACGACCACGACAACTTTTAACTACAACTGGTTTCGACCACCTTACGACCACCGCAACTTTCGACCACGTCTGGCTTTCGACCACGATAGATTTCGACCACGTCTGGCTTCGACCACGACAGTACGACTTCGACCTTTCGACCACGGCAGTACGACTTCGATCTTATGACCACGGTAAGCAATCGTAGCAACATTACTCTTTAATGGTCGTAGCTACAGTACTTGATAGTCATACACTTTATTGGTCATACTCGATAGTCGAAGGTTTTACTGGTCGATAGTCAAGGGCTTTGCGGTCGTTGGTCGTAGGTGTTGCGAACTGCTTTCATGGTCGTAGATTTGGCAGTCTTGTCGATACTCGTAGACTTCACAGTTTGTTGTTCTGTCTTTAGTAGTCGGAGGCTTAGCGATCGGTTGTCATAAGCTTCACGGTCAGTACTCGTAGACTTCATGGTCGGTACGAGTGCTTCACTCTTGTGATCTTCGAGTACGTCGAGTACTCGTGTTGGGCCAGTGGTTGACTGGTCGGTGTGTGGTGGTCGTTGATGAATGGTCATTGCTGCAGTACCAGGTGGGTACTCATAGTTGGAGAACTCAGTACTCGATAGAAGTGGTTTCACAATTATGGTAAGCGGTCGTGTGTTGGAGTGTCGCCTATACTCATAGGTTTCAAGTACATGTTGCGGCTGTGATTTCTAATCGATACTCGGTAGTCGGTACTCGATAGTCGGTCTATAGCGGTGCGGGTGGTTTTCGAGTACTTGTGGGTTACGAGTACTCTGAGGTAGCGGTCGTGTTGAGTGGTCTGAGGGTCTGTTCCAGTTAACGATGGACTATGTAGTCGTAAACGTTTTGAGGGATGGTCGTGGATGGTTTGGTTCTTGTCTGGGGATAGACAAGGGTATGTTTTGCTAATGTGTGTTGATTATGGTCAAGTTGGGGAGAACTTGTACCAGAAGAGAGTTTCTTTGGTCTTTGCATGTGCAGGTGGGCATGGAGGCGGTCAGGGTCGGTGACGAGGAGGACCGGGACTAGGAGGGGTAATATGAGGTCCAGGCGGTCGGGATGTCACGCGAGTTGGTCGAACTCATGCTGGAGCACGTGGAGGTCAAAGGTGGATGCTACGTGGAGGCGTGGAGACGGTTACGGTCGGTGACGAGGAGGACTGGGACTAGGAGGGGGTAATCTGAGGTTCAGACGGTTAGGATGTCACGCGAGGTGATCGGTCTCATGCGAGAGCATGCGGTGATGGTGCACGATAGAGACACAGGAGGGGATATCCTGGAGGCTTCGTCGTGGGAAGTTGTGGATAGAGTCCATGACTTGTACGATGTGGTTAAAACCCGTGTTATGAAGAGTTTCAAATCTATTGGTTTTAGGAAGAGATAGGATCTCATGTCCAGGTGGATAAGGACACGATTTTAAGGTGTTCAAGTAGAACATGCTTTGTACGCTGGCCTATAAAAGCAGGGGAGGCTGTTGGTTAGCGTATGGGGTTTTAGGGCTTTCGTGGAGAAGGTTTTTAGGGGTGTCGTAAGGCGCTTTGTAGCCAAGAAATTGGTGAAGAAATAATAGATCAGATTCTTTTCAAAAAAAGTTCTTCGGTGACTTAGTTCCTCTCTGTTTTGTTGTGCTTTGTTTTGTCTTCGGCATGTACTCGATCGAGCGGTGGTCGAACGGCTGGAGATTTGAAGCGAAAGGAGGTCACGACTTTGTGCGTCGTTATCATACCGAGCGATCGGAACGAGCGGACGTTCAATCCGAGCACTCGTAAGCGAGCGGTCAGAGCGAGCGTTTGGGACAAGCGGTCGTAACGAGTGGTCATAACGAGCAGTTAGGCGACAGAGGCTGCGATCGTTACTTTTATTCGGTAATTCAGATTAGTTTTCTTTTGATCCTCTATGCTGTGTTTTAATTTTAAGTAATAAAAACAAAAATAATTTACCCTCCTGATTGTGCCGTACAATCCTACGACTATTTCTCAGGAGAGCTTGCGGTCACTCAGGACATCTCCGCAGGCAGGCGAGAACCGAAGGCAGAACCAACCACTACTGAGTTTTTTTTTGAAATAAGGTCTACTAGTAGGGGTGCAAACGGGTTGGGTTAATTCCGACCGATCCGGCACCGAATTCGATTGGTACCGAATCCGATTGATACCGAATCCGATTGATACCGAATCCGGAGAAAAAATATGGGTTAGGATATGGTAACAGCAATATCCGTCCCGAATCCGATATGTCTTCAAGTTTGATTTCAGATTAGTGCTACTATTTGACGTTTCATTTTATTTTGCAATGGTAAAATAAAATCTTCCACATCAGCTATTAAGTAGTAACATCGAGTTCTTGACAGTACGTCCTCCTACTCCATTTGTTGTACTGCATGCATTCCTTACAAACAAATAGGGATGCAAACGGCTTGGGTTAATCCCGATCGATCCGGCACCGAATCCGATTGGTACCGAATCCGAAGAAAAAATATAGGTAGGATATGATAACAATAGTATCCGTCTGAATCCAATCCGTTTACACCCCTATCTACTAGTAGTCAAGATATGGCTACAGCGCCACTATAACTAGATCAGCCGTCAAATAGGAAGCTTGCTGCTTGCCAGTCCCAGACTTTCCCCTTTAGATAGACGGACTCAGATCCTCTGCAGTCTTGGACAAACAGCACACCCTGAAAATTCTATGGAAATCGCATGTCGTCGTGCGGAGGTCAGGGCAAACTGCGACAGGTTTTCGCTTCGCTCTCACGGATCCGGATCCACCGCCACTCCACGATGACCCATGCACCCTCGCAAGCTGCAGTACAGCTGCGGAAAACGGGTATCAAGATCTGTCCTACAGGATGCCATGTCGCCAGCACGGACAGTTCATGCTCACTGTCTCATTTGGCGCGCTCCAATCCGATCTGAATCCCAACGGTGCCGTCTGTGGTCTACCTAGAACGGAACGGACAGGTGTCTGAATAGGATCCATGTTCGTAGCATGCAGCTGCCTGGTCTAAAAAATTTCGATCACTAGGAAGTCGCAGGTCGGACTGATCCGTGGCATTTGATAAATAGGGAGGAAGGTGGTGACATGCTTCGTGGAGTGGCGAAAGTAAGCCAGATGTATAGCTAGCGGACTTGTACTCTAAGTCAGCCACTGGTACTGGTCCCGCTCGGTTGGACTGAAAAAGTATGGTTTATGGCTGAAATTGTACTGTAGCGGTTGAAATTTTACTGTAGCTGAAGATGATTTATTTGATGTAATTAAATTTAAAATAATTAAAATAGAAAAAATATGCTAGCTCATTACAGACAGCGCAAACGAATACGAGAAAAAAGAACCAAAAAAAAAGCTCAAAAAAGCTAAAAGTTTAGAAAAAAAAACTAAATTTATGGATAGTAAAAAATAAATCAGAAATCAGAAACTGAAGCCGAAATAAGCGAGGCCTAATTTCGTTAGAAAGATCGATGTCCAAGGATCAAATACTTTTCCATCGATCGCACCAGCTATGGTGACTGAATTTCGTTTTCTTTCTTTGTTTAGTCTTGGAGTATCTTTGGAACCTTTGGTTCACCTACTGCACCGAACTCCTGAAGGGGACGTTGCTCCGACCTTTCACTAGCCACCGTACGATTCGATCGATCCACCTTATTTAATTTGATCGGAGAAAACATGGAGCATAGACGTCTAGCTAGGTACGACTTGAAACCTTGAGAATTATCTTGTCTTCGGAACTTATAATTGGTACGAAATGTTAATTTCTTCCAGAAGATGATAAATTTTTCCGAATGGGATTTGACCGCGCTCATTGTGATTATACATTCCAAGAAATTTGACCTACCCCTGGAGAAATATTTAATTATTCAGGCAGCGTTCAATATGGCTTAAGCTTATGGCTTAAACTTATTTTTGCACTATTCATAATTTCGTCTTTTTCTGATTTTTGACTTTTTGAGCTTTTTTATGCATTCTTTTTTCTCGTATTCGTTTGCGTTATGCGTGATGGACTAACATATTTTTTATATATTTCAATTTTTTTAAATTTAATTATGTTAAATAAGCCTCTCTCATTCTGATTTTTCGATCATTCTGATGTTTTCAGCCATAAGCTTTTAGCTTTCAGCCGAACCGATCACCACCTCAACCTGGATAAAAAAGTTTCAGCTTAGCGTAACTTCCTTAATCTCCCGGTTCATACGTGAATTTAAATGTCAAAACCACCTCTCCCTCCAAATATGTCAGAAATTTCCGCGCTTATCCTTTTGCGAAGAAAAAACAGATTTAATTTCTTGTACAAGTCATTCAAAGTTTCAAACACCTCCATTTCACCTTCCATAAACCCCAGGACCCTGAACGATGAGCTATGCAAGTACTCTTATCGTACGAAATCATTCTGAAGTACTAACCAACAAGCTGATGGTACAAGAAATTTAATCTAGCTAAGATTTCTTTCTCCTGTCACATAAGTGGCCAGCCGTGACGTAACAAATATCCAGTACTAACCAACAAGCCGTTTGGAGCGCGGATTTTTTAAATTTAATTATGTTAAATAAGTCTCTGTCAGTTATAGTATTTTTTTAGTCAGCTATAGTGATTTAATTATGTTAAATAAGCGTTCCAGAAGGATAGAGAAGCATCCAAGTCAAGTCAGAGCTGGCGAATTATCTATCGGGTTGTGGACAATTTGGGACGAGATGATTAAGAAATGTACTGTAAATACAGGAGATAGCGACTCGACATCATTGCTGCTGCTGCTGCTGCTGAGTCCACCGCACTGAGAGTACTAGTATTAACTAATTAAGCATGACTTTGGGTTGAAGCAACGGCGAAAAAGAAAAGAAAATTGTGAGATTAGCTAAGCCCTCCTGGCATTTTCTTCCATTTTGTGCCCTTTTTTTTCTGGGTCCCATGACATACATCCTGATTGGTAGATGCTGCTTTTCTTTCTTTTTCTTTCTTTTTGGAACTGAAGATGCATGGAATTATGCCGTCTGCCACACGTCATGCTTCGGTCAGATCGTCAAACCCTTCGTAGCTAGTGCTCCCATTGGGTTTGCGTCTTCTAGAAGTGTCTTGGTGATATTACAGGTAAGCCATTAGCTTGTAACTTGTTTTGCTGTTCGAAAATCTCGATAATTTCGTAAACTTGAGTAAGTCAGCTGTTATTTTCTTCTCTTCTTTAATTTAGGACCTTCTTCACGTAAACATCGTAAGTAGATCCATCCAAGGTTAAAGTCGCTGTATAGGTAGAACAACTTGTCATTGGAAAATTGTTCAACTAACTTGGAAAGACTCGTGTGGATTAGTATATATCCTGCGTATATTAAAAAAACATGTACTCCAATATAGAAGTGTCATATTGATTCCTCTTATTATTTATCCACTCGAAGTTGAGAAAAGCTATGGTTGTTATTTTTTTTAACTAAAAGAGAGACGTACTTGTGCATATACCAACACTCACATACACATGCACGAATGCGCCAGTCTTAGCACACGTCTAGAAAGACAGATATCAAAGATAAATCTACGACCTTATAAAATCCCTATTGAAACACAATTACGTATATGTAATACTCTTTTTCCCGTAATATAAGTATTTATTTTTTAGACGCAACATCCTATAATATAAGTCTATCGCGAAAATCAAAAGTGCAGTTATTATAATATTTTCACTATATACCTCTACTTTAACGCTGAAAAAAATAAGTGAGTAGTTGTAATATACCATTTAATAGAGATATACATGATCCAATAGTATTAATTTTTTAAAAATTCAATGCCTCATTGGTCCATGTGTATGGCAGATTTTATACTTATATTACTGGACAAAAGGAATAGGTGGTCGCTAGGATTGAACAAGATGTGGTTCCCAACTATGGCTGTTAATTTAAAGCCCGCTCATTTCGGTTAAAAGAGAAAGAGATCGACTGTAATTTTATAGACGGTTAAAATGTAAGAAAATAGCCTGCTATAGATGGCTTTCATACCATTATACTAATATTGTCTATATTTTACAAATAACTCATTATAGATAACTTACAGATAATCAATTATAAAAGCTATATCTAATATTATCTATAAATAATATAAAAAGTATTATAAATAACAATTGTCTGTATCTTTCTAAATACTTTTAGCCAAATAATATAGGTGCATGACTGTATGGCGATCGAGACTCGAGGGTGTAAATGTCCTGCCCATCATTCTCTCCACTCATCACGTCAAAGTATGCGGGCCCGCATTGAGTGTGAGCAGGGGCCCCACAAAAGTATCGCAAACGAGCTAGTGGAGTAGTGGACTACCAAACCCAACGACAGTGGGTCCCACGAGCCCCTACTACACGCAAGAATAGTATCAAAATTCCCTGAGACAGACAAGTGTGTTATACATGGTTAATTACTGAGAAAATATATTATGAATGTGACAATATGACAACCGACAATGTAGGAGAATAGAAGCATTGGTATTATTGTGGGGTGCCTAGCCCCTCGAACCATTAAGATTAGCTGATAGGACTTGCATTAAACTCAATAATATAATATAGTCTGTCTAAATAAATATACTATTATATTCTTACCATTTGCATTTATTGAGATCAGATCGGAGAATTTCACTCTACTCTATTTATATATATAAACCACTAAGAGGGTATGAGAAGACACATTCACTTATTTTTCTACTCACCAGCTCTCTCATACACATGTGGTGATCTCTATCTTTAACAAGTCCACATGCTCAATAGAATAAGGGTACCTTAGTACCCACCATCGTGGTGTATGCCACTACAGATGTCATTAGTGTGTACCTTCTGTAGTTAGTAGATGTAAGGTTTGGGTAACAAATAGCGGTACATTTCTTGATTGTTCAAATTTGTTTGGCATCATGCCATGAGATAGCCAAATTTATGGCAACGGCTGCGGTTTATGTTTTTTGACTGAAAATTTTGAATTTTGGCTGTTTACGGTATAAATTACGGAGGGAGAGATACTCACTTACGATTTTAGATGGTACAGATGTTGGGTTTTTAACGTGTACATCGTTTAACTTGTAGACCCGTCTTAAGAAAATATTCCGTTTGAAAGTTAGATATTGTAGCAAAAGCCAAAAGCCGTCAGCTTCGGAGGAAAAGAACAGATCCCATACCAAGCTAGACAAAGACATAAAGCTCTCTATTATAGTTGATTGACAAAGGACTTCCGCTTAAATCCAGTGGAAACGGTTTGTAGGAAACTAGGAATGTACGATGCTCGCTTTACTGATCTCGAGCGTGACAAAAATTAGTTCGAGTAATGGTGCCCTTACCCAGGGGCGGAGCCTGGAATTAGATATAGGGGGACAACATGAACAACAAGTAGAGTAGAATCAATGAATCATACCGGATTTACCGATCCAATAGTCACATATCAGAGTAATATGTTTCACAAATTACAATGCAAATAAAATTACATCTCTATTAACTTAAACTACGACTACCAGCAAGATCATATACCTTAATAATATCATCATTACTAATCTTTACGGCCAATTCCTTTTCAATATAAATTACCAAACAATCTCGTAGAAATTCATCTCTCATTGTACTTCGAAGTCGCGTCTTCGCAAGTTCTATAGCTGAAAAACATCTCTCGGTGGTTGCAGTTGAAACCGAAAGAGTTAAGACTAATCTTAACAACCTGTCCACCATAGGATAAGATGAATCTTTACGAGTCTTAACTAGTCCACTTGTTAGATCAGCAAGTAATGATAATGCACTTAGGTCTGGATGGTTGCATACATCAAGTTGAAAATATGGCAATTGGCATTCCAATTAAGCTCTTTTTGACTTGAGAAATCAGCAAGAATCCTTTGAGAGGATAATATTTGTTTGGATGGTCATGAGGATAATATTTTTCACTTCACTTTAGGAGGATAATATTCTTGACTTGAGAAATCAGCAGGATCATTATGTGAAATGTACTTTGTATTTTTTTGAAGGGGCCAAATCACTAATTAAACATATAAAATTAACTACATAATAAAAAAGTAGTAGAAGGTTGGGGGTGCCAGGCCCCTCCCAGCCCCCCTCCCTCCGCCACTGCCCTTACCTAACCTAGCCATGTTCAATAAAAAAAGGTTGAAGTTTATTTTCATCGCAACCAAGGTGCTTAGTGAAATTTGGGAGTAGCTCATAAAGATAATGAAATAACAAAGCTGCAAGGAAGCACAATATCATAAACTTACAAACTAATGGGAGCGCGTAAACAATTGATATATGTTGCGACGATCGACATGTTAAACGTACGGTTGTTGATAAGTCTTTTTTTTCTGCAAAGAAGTAGGTTCAACCTAATCAGAGATAACGAATCAGCGTGTTTAATTCAGTCAAATAAATATTAATTTTACGCCAAGTCGTGGACCAAAATGATGCAACCACAGGTACAGATTGAAAAGAAAAGGGCGAAAATTGTACCAATTAACACTCCCACGTTCCAACTCTCGTACAACTCGGCTCTGTTATAATATTTCATATATCCAAAAACATCAAACATCCAGCACATGTCGACATATCGTTTGATCAAAAATCATTGCAAGACGGACAAGAGTGAAGAAAGTGGTGAATTCGATTTGGGCTTCGACTTTTGACTTATAATTACAACAGATAGTTTTTAGCTCTAGTAAAAATACTAGTGCGAACGAAACGAATATCGATAAGTCGATAAGCCGCTTCGAAAAGACTATCTCAATAAGACACTTTAAAAAAGATAAAAAAAATTTATCCTATTTATTTATCTAAAAACTATAAACTCAAAAGGCAGGTGCTACCAATCCACAGCCATCACTGACCAAACGCACCCAACAAAACCAGCTCTCCTTTCATCCCAGCAGAAAAGAAGGCAAATTAATATCGTAGAATCGTATAGCAACGAGAAAAGGTTTACAACCTTTGACCGTTAGAACCAAAGAGTCTGCTAAACCGATGAGTAATTTGTCCAGTCTTGAAAATTAAGTCTTAGTGAACTGAATTTGCTCGTGTATGACCTACTCTGTCCGGTTCACAAAATATATATGCTGTTTTGAGCATCAATACAGTCATAAAAATGCAGCTTGGACCATTAATTACTAATTATAATATTTTTTTAAGACCTAATAAAATTGTAATACTACGAAAGTACTTTTCGAGATAAATCTACACATTTAATTCTTATATATCTAACCTAAATATTTTAGAAAGATATCGATAACCGAAGTTTCTAAAATTTATCTGTACATGTCTCTGAGACGAGGTGTTTTCGTGAGCCTGAAAGGGCGCCTATTTCTCGGTTGGACAAATAGAACAATTTGTGCTGGTGCACGCGAACAAAAAGAACCTACTTGTCGACAATAATCATGAAGGAGCCTATCTTTCTTCCTTCGTTATAAAAATCAAGGGAGAAGCAGTTAGTGTGGTGCGGTGGTTGGTGAGGCCTCCGGCCCCCATAAATTCCCAGCCCCAGGCAGCACGCCTCAGCAGTCAGCAGAACACCCACCTCCTCCCCACCACCAGCAGCTCGGCTCCGGTGAGGAGGCAGATCGATACGATGGGCTCCACCGCCGCCGACATGGCCGCTGCCGCCGACGAGGAGGCGTGTATGTACGCGATGCAGCTGGCGTCGTCGTCGATCCTGCCGATGACGCTCAAGAGCGCCATCGAGCTGGGCCTGCTGGAGATCCTGGTGGACGCCGGCGGGAAGGCGCTGACGCCGGCGGAGGTGGCGGCGAAGCTGCCGTCCACGGAGAACCCGGACGCGCCGGCCATGGTGGACCGCATCCTGCGGCTGCTGGCCTCGTACAACGTCGTGTCGTGCGAGGTGGAGGAGGGCAAGGACGGACGCCTCGTCCGCCGGTACGGGCCCGCGCCGGTGTGCAAGTGGCTCACCCCCAACGAGGACGGCGTCTCCATGGCCGCCCTCGTCCTCATGAACCAGGACAAGGTCCTCATGGAGAGCTGGTCAGTTCTTCCTCCTTATTTCTTCAGCTCACCATGACCAGTATCAGCAGCACTGCAGTCTTAACAACATTCTTTACCTGGCTCGCTTTCGCTAGCTGACATGTGGGCCCATCCGTTATGCTAACTGTTTTCCTTTACCAAAGTTAGTAGCAACACGTTAGCACAGTAGTTGTATGAGCTAGAGAACCTTGAATTTCCCTCTCAAATATAATCAAGGGGCGGAGTCACACCTCGGATAAAGTAGGTTTTAGTCTAAGATGTAGAAAAATATCTAGTGTATAACTTAGGTAAATTCAGTCCAATCTATATAATATTTTCATGATCCAGTCTAGATAGTTTAGATCATTTCACCACAGAGTCGATGTGTAACCAAATCTTGGTTCCGTCACTGAATATAATGCAGTGATGATAGCAAGTAGCTCTGAACTTGGTCACTCCGCTGTGTTTTTCGGCTTAATTTGCGACCTTTCAGAGAGGTAACGTAGCTACGTACGTTCTGTCTAGAGAACAATCAGGGGCCGTCGATCTCCGAATCAACGGCTCGCATCTAGAGAGAGCCCTCCCGATCCCATCACGCTGTGCTCAACCGACAGAAAAAATCGTTTCTGGTCTGGTCGCTTGAAACAGCCACCGGTTCTCTGGATATAGGTACGGCTTAAAAGTATCGTGGTTTTTGTCTAATTATAAGAAATTGAGAAAGTAAAAGATATTTGCGTTGAAAAATTATTTCGTTTAAAATGACTCTACAAATGATTTATAGGAATCATCTTTAAAAATCGTTTCTATTTAAAAGTCAGCATCTAAAAATTAAAAGACAAGGAATCCTATAAGAAATTGGAAAGTGTTACATGAGACCAAAATTAAACGTGGATATATTCTACTATCTTTGACAATTCGTTTGGCGTGGACAGGACAGAGACAGAGAGTAGAAAGGTAGGCAAAGATTGTTCTAAAAAAAAGGTAGGCAAAGATTCTTCTAAAAAACGGTAGGCATTACGCAAGCAGCTGCAAAGCAAGAAGAACTGGTCCACAAGGCGAGCTTCTCTTGCCTGGCAATGATCATATAACCAGACGACGTGCCAATTTGGTAAAAAAGAAAAACTCCGGTGTTTTATAAAAATAAGATTTTGGGTTCTGATTAGGGCAGAGGATTGCAGGATTCAGACAATTTGGCGTTTTTACCCACAATTTTACAATCACATCGATTGGTAAGAATAAGAACTCGCCTTGGTCATAGATACATTCGTTTTGAGATATGTGTAGTTAAAATTTTAAAACATTGGCCATCGGTATCTTTTAAATATTTATATTGGATATATTAAAACCATATATGTATATTTATCTCAAAAATTACTTTTCTAATACTATAATTTTATTGAATTTTATAAAATATGTTACAATAGAAATTAGTGATCAAGTGATATTTTAGAGACCATAGCAATGACTAAAACGGCATGTATTTATGATCCAAGGGATTACCCAGTAAAATAAATTACGAGAGGGTCTTGAGTAGCAGTGCTTCCATGGTCACCGAAAATGTGTAGCTGACGTGTTAGCACCTTGAGATTCGTGTTAGCACTGGTGGGGAGATTGGGAACTGACGTGTCATCTGTTGATTGGTTGGCAGGTACTACCTCAAGGACGCGGTGGTGGACGGCGGCATCCCGTTCAACAAGGCGTACGGGATGACGGCGTTCGAGTACCACGGCACGGACGCGCGCTTCAACCGCGTCTTCAACGAGGGCATGAAGAACCACTCCATCATCATCACCAAGAAGCTCCTCGAGTTCTACACCGGCTTCGACGGCGTCGGCACCCTCGTCGACGTCGGCGGCGGCATCGGCGCCACCCTCCACGCCGTCACGTCCAGGTACCCGCAGATCAAGGGCGTCAACTTCGACCTCCCCCACGTCATCTCCGAGGCGCCGCCGTTCCCGGGGGTGCAGCACGTCGGCGGCAACATGTTCGAGAGGGTGCCCTCCGGCGACGCCATCCTCATGAAGTGGATCCTCCACGACTGGAGCGACGGGCACTGCGCCACGCTGCTCAGGAACTGCTACGACGCGCTGCCCGCGCACGGGAAGGTGATCGTGGTGGAGTGCGTCCTGCCGGTGAACCCGGAGGCGACGCCCAAGGCGCAGGGGGTGTTCCACGTCGACCTGATCATGCTCGCGCACAACCCCGGCGGCAAGGAGAGGTACGAGAGGGAGTTCGAGGACCTCGCCAGGGGCGCCGGGTTCGCCGGCGTCAAGGCCACCTACATCTACGCCAACGCGTGGGCCATCGAGTTCACCAAGTAGCTAGATCCATCGCCTCTACGGACGTACGTGTTGCTAGCTGCTCCTGGCCCCTGGCTGCGTTTGTACTTTTGCTTGGTTTCTGCTGGTGTCCATCTCCTCCTTAATTTTCTCTTGTCCTGAATTGTTATTCTGAGTCGAGTTCTAGTGGTTGTGGCGTCGATTGTACTATTAGTAACGCTCAAGGCTACATATGTGCATTATATAATGGGTCTGTCTTTAACGGCTTTTAAAAATAGTTTTTAACTTTTGCTACAGAATTTAACTTTCAAACGGATTATTTTCTCAAAACAGGGTTTACAAGTTAATTGTAGTACACGTTAAAAGTCTAATATCTGTATCAACCAAACTCGCAAACGAGT
This sequence comes from Bonia amplexicaulis, assembly GCA_036346245.1. Lineage (NCBI taxonomy): Eukaryota > Viridiplantae > Streptophyta > Magnoliopsida > Poales > Poaceae > Bonia > Bonia amplexicaulis. Next base: position 17,168,424 of record CM070757.1, read on the forward strand.
ATCTTTCTTCGTAACCTCTATCGCAAACAGCTAAAATTCAAAAATTTTAGTCAAAAATTATAAGCCACAGTCATATCAAACAGAGCTATAACATGGTGGGCTGGTGGTCCCGTTCTTTTTTACTTGGTCTTTTTAAAAGTTAAAATAAATAGAACAGTTTCTCTAACAGGTTTCTCGAACGAGATGTCACCTCTCCAAACAGCAGCTTTCCCAACTTTGAAGTGTATATTTAGGCCTTATTTCGGGCGTCCCCTCTTGAACATCTCAAATGGGCGGGTTTTCCTTTCCCACAAAGGAATGAGTCTCTCAAATGAACTGCCTACCGACGAACAACTTCAGTTAATCTCTGCGCCGTCGTCAGTACTAGTAGTAATCAACACGGGCGTCCGATCGATCCACACAGAAGAGAACAACGACGAGTGTTGTTTATGCGATCCTTTTTACTCGCGCGGGCCATGTCGCGCTTTGCTTCACACAACCAAGACATGGCCCACTAATCTCTCTTGGTCTGCCTATGCTTCTCCGTTCACAGCCCAAAAGGACCTGGCCCAAAAATCGGACGCTGCACATTTTGTCGCCAAAAAACTAAACCCTAACTTACCATCAGTAGTGCCACCATCCTCATATTCAACATGAATAGTAATGCCATTGTCCAGTGAACATACATGAAGCACTCCCAGCTTCAGATGATGAAAACACCCAAACCCACCTCAATACCTCATAATTCGCCATCATTGATACGTACGTTTGGTCACCATCTCGCACCCCGTAGTTTCCATAAATTTGAAAAAGAAGTTTCTAACTTAGGTGCATTCAATTTGAAAAAAAAAGGTTTTTGTATGTTGTAACCTACAGATCAGTTATCATACGACATAAAAAAGGCACTGTTTGTAATACAACATCTAAGGGGAGGCTATGATAAAGGGGGAAGTGAGGGATCATGTAGTGAGGTACCGCTGTGGTTTATAACTTTTGGCTGAAATTTTTGAATTTTGGCTGTTTACGGTACAGATTACGGAAAGACAGATACTCATCTGCGATTTTCATCTGCGATTATTTTTGTTAATTTTAAAGTCCTCAATACCTTATTATTCATAACACAAATATGACATTCCAATTAACCTGCCAATAACTTTTAAAAGAATGGATGTCAATGTTTTTTTTGCGACATTTGAACTAAATTCGAATTAGTATTGTAGTAGTATACATACTACACATTCAAACCTAACAAAAAAAAACAAGATGGCTGCCAATCTTTTCTTTTACAATATTTGAACTAAATTTGTGAGGACCCCTCGCTCAATGGCCACACGCATGCATGGTCAAGATTTAATCACTATTATAATTCATAATCTGCAAACAATATTTTGATGGTACATACGTCTCTTTAGACAAGCTAGTAATTTGGAATACTATGGTCTGGAAGGATAATACACCATTTAATACTTTACTATTTAGGGTGTCATTAGATGTTTCCATATATACTAGACACATTTGCATGAAGCCAAAATTAGCCTCGACTAACCAACTTCTGAGATCAGAACAACCTCTTACCTCGATCTATCTACATTAGTAAGACTAGACATCAACCCATGCGCCCGTACGGGCAAGTGATTTTTAAAAAATGTGCTTTTCATCAAAATGTAAAATCAAAAGTAAATTTAGATTTCCGAGTTTGAACTTTTGAATTTTGGCATGTAATTTTAAAATTTCCAAACTTTGATTTATTTTTTATTTACCATGTTTCCAATTTTAATTTAATTATTAATACTAATTTTAATTCAGATCTTGATCTCTATTATGATTTTATATATTTCAAATTTGATTCTAATATTAAGTTCCAATTTCGAAATTGTATATTTCGAAATTGATAGTTATTTCTGAGTCAGTTTAGATTCAAACTATTTTAATCAGGTTTACATTATTAGTAAGACTAAACATCACCGATTGTTCTTATTTATATAGATATCGAGGAGTTTGTACTGGACTTGTCTTCAATTTTTCAATTGGAGTCATTATAGTATAGCAGCCCGTATTGGCACCAAGCTGTGTATATAACATGGACAAATCTTGACCTTTTCCGACTAATGTCTAGCTCTATCTGAATGGCCTGGATGTTTTATTTTTTTTCAGTTAACGTGAAAATTTTTAGCTTTTTTTTTTTCTGATTAATACAGTAATTCCTTTTTTTTATTTCGTACGATTAATATGGGGCTAATATTGAAGGAGCCTCCAATCAGCAGAGACAACGATAAAAATGATGCGCCGTAAAAGAGCTCTTCATTCGTAAGAAAAGGCCATATGTATCTACAGTACGAGTAGCTGCAAGCTAGCGTGACGAAGGGCCTGTTCTTTTTGGCTGCGGTTTATGGCTTTTGGCTGCGGTATGTGATTTTTGGGCTGTTTGTACGAGAGATTATAGAGTAACAGAAATTTACGTACGGTTTTTGCTGATATAAATAAAGTCGGTAAAGTATGTACTACAATTAATTAGGAGACCCTATTTTAAAAAAATACTCTATTTAGAAGCTAGTTCCATAACACAGGCTTGTTGTGGTCCATCGTGCACCCTAGCGTGACGAAGTTCCATAGCACAGGCTTGTTGCGGTCCATCGTGCACCAACAGCCTGGAGGCACAACATTGCACACGCACACAAGCCGTCGTCGTCGTCGCCACGCAGAGAGTACGTACAAAAGCAGACCTAGGTTTAGGCCTTTGGGTCCTTCGAATCCCTAGGTTTTCCATGTACGTACGTACCCGTGCCTGGCCCGGCTGTTCCTGTGAGGTCGACCTCGTGACAGAGGTACATGCATCCGCGCCTCCTCTTTCCCTTTTCCCCCCTTGCAAGTACTTCGCATTATGTGCAAGAGGAAAAAACTGCCACTGGGAGGGCTCTACTACTGCTATAATTCTCATATGGGAGCTTCTTCGGACATAAAACGCTACGTGATTACGTAAAAACACAGCTACAGCCTCTGTTTTTGTAGCCGGGGATAGCTCCGCTATGCTACATGTATCAGTCGATCCCTTTGAATTTGTAAGCACTAATTGTGATTTCTTCGTCCTCTTGTTCGTCATGTTACAGCCTTTACGACTGCTTCAGAATCTCTACATCCTCATTCTAGCTGCTACGACCACCTCCTGTAGCCGTACGACCATGTTGTAATTGCTACGACCACCTCCTATAGCCGTACGACCACGTTGTAGTGGCTACGACCACCTCTTATGTCGATACGACCACTCTATTGGTTTACCGACTACGCTGACAGTCGTTACGACCACGTTGTGACATCTTCGATCACTCCTCGCTGCTCCAACCACGTAGTCGTAAATTTCAGCTGAAGTTACGACCACGTTCACTGCCTGCGCTATACTTCCTTCGACAATGGTAGATCACCGTAATCGTAGCCCCTGACGACCACGTAGTGATTCTGCGTAAAGTAGCTTTGCTCTACGACCGTGGTCGTAACTCTCTTTACAACCATGTCTGCTGCTACTGCGCACGCCGCGCACTCGATCGCTGTGGTCGTAACTCCTTTACGACCATGTCTGCGATCACCGCTGTGGTCGTAATGACTTACGACCACGTCTTCAGCTCTGTGACCATGGTCGTAACTCCTTTACGACCACGTCTGTGAACACAATGAACTCGATAAACTTCCGAACCAAATCGCTCTTCTCTTGTCTTTATATCTTTCTCTCGATCACACCAATCGCTCTTGGCCTCTCTCGCCCTTCTCGCCTTTCTTTATCGCTGTGCTCACTCGGTTATATGGCTCTGCCTTTTATACCTTGCTCTAAAGACTTCGACTCGGTTACGACTACGACTACTGTTCCAACTCGGCTACGACTGTAAAGCGGACTCTCATACGACCACGACCCGAACTCGTATACGATCACGACCCGTACTCGTATACAACCACGACTGAACTCGTACTCGACTCCAACCACTTATGCATAGCCAGGACTACGACCACTATCGAAAAAACAAGAGTACAACTCTAACATGTCATCATATTGCACAGAACGACAGGGGATACAGATCCCCTAATCTCTGGAGCGCACACACGCTAGCTACACTTTGTTGGTTGGTTTCTCATCGATTTGTTTATCGCGCAGGCTCGCCACTGCCAACAATAACATTCTCATCGATTCTCGCTGCTACGTTTTGCCCCGATGGTCCGGCAGGGGCAGGATGATTGCGATGCCCGGCAAAGCTAATCCGACAAAAACGCAACGTGCCAAAAGCTGCATTAAACCTAATCCCCGCCATTAGTCTACTCTTGTTTAATCACGTCGGCATTGATTCGAAATGTATGGCACTAATCTGCCTGGCCACCGAATGTGCTGCACCTAAATATTCTTCCTTTTTTTCTCTGGGACCATGCATGCTTTACGTCTCCGCAAGGGAAAGGCACACGATAGAAAAAGAAAGACCACCGGGTAATGTATCTTCTTCGGAGCAGATATATTTCTCTTCTTCTTAAAACGAATGAATGGTAACGCTCTTGCCCTTGGTTTCAAAAAAAAAAAAAATTGGTGCTTTGCCTGCGCATGTTTTTTGTTGTATTTTTTGGATGCAGAGAAAATCAGGCGATTTCCTCCTGTCAAGTTTTGGCAACAGAAAACGAATTAAACTGCTCACACGAATCGAAAAGGAGATTTATCGTGCTCGTAACAGAGACCTAGAACCTGTGAAAGCGCAGCGAAATGCTAAATGCGCTCCCCGGTCACAAAAGTCAAAGAAGAAAACAGTCCAGAAGAAGAGAGTATGGAGAGGTAACATCCATCGTTGATGTGTTTGCGTCAGTTGGTTCGATTCAATTACGGGTCCCTTCATTTTTTTTTATTTCTAAAAACTGTTTTTTGATTTTTTACAGTGACTAATTTTTAAATAGGCTGTCTTTTTATTTATATCGACGAAAATCACATACGAGTTTTCTATTACTTCATACTCTCCCTTGTGAACAGTATAAAAAAACATAAACTACAAAAAAAAAGAAAAGAAAACAGCCCTTGTCCTGTAAAGTGCGAGGAGGATGATGTGAGGACGATGTTTGTGGCCTTTGGTGGGGCCGGCCATGAGGGTTTGTCGAGAGGGAGGTGGGGGCGCGCACGGCATTCGGCATTATTATTTCAACCGGTCGAATTAAGCACCCACCCTCTTGTCTCTAACCGAATAATCTATTTATTTATCCGAGGGACCGAATGATTTATCTGGCTAGCAGCGGTACTAATTAAGGTGATGCTAACTTAGTGTGCGATGCGCTTTATGCTCTGCTTTTGCGAGGCAGGGGTACAGAGATTGAACAGGGCACTCCACTACTCTGCTTCACGACAAGGTGAATTAGGTAGTGATCATTTGAGAACTATTTTGGTGGTTTATGGTGAAAAGACCGTAATAGGCTGAAAAAATATTATAGCTGACAGAAACTTATTTAACATAATTAAATTTAAAAAATTAAAAAATATAAAAAATATGTTAGCACATCACAGACAATGCAAACGAATACGGGAAAAAAGAACGGGCAAAAAAGCTCAAAAAAAGCCAAAAGTTCAGAAAAAGACGAATTTATAAATAGTAAAAAATAAGCCAAAAACAGAAGCCGAAACTATCACAGCCTTAATCGCCGTGTGTGAAGTGGCTGTGCAATAGCGTCTACGTCAGCTATCGCAGATGGGGAGAGCTTGGTGCACGTTCTTGTTTGTTTGAGTCGTGTGTATGCAGGATTGCAGAGATGGAGCTTGGAGAATTTTATCCAGGGGAGGCACGTAGTTAAGAGATGAATATGCCGAGGGGCAAGGGGTGCTCAGTTTGGGGTTTTTTTGTAGCTAATTTATTTTGTACTGTAGCAACTAGTAGATCTTTTTAACGTAATTAAATAAAAAAAAATAAAAATAGATTCCCCCATCATGAATAATATAAAAGAACATAAGAAAAAACAAAAAACCAAAAGGCTAGAAAAGAACGAAATTAAAAATAATGAACTAGAAGTCAGAAGTCAGAAACTAAAGCTAAAATGAGCAGTTAAGCTGTTTTAGCTATTTTGCATGACATGTTGACAGGTCTAACGCTAACTAGCTAGCGACGTGAGAGTTTGTGAACTAGTTGTACTGTTCAAAAGATCTTATGGAACAATATGTTGTAAATATTGCGGTATAAGCATATTTTCTATTTTAATTCCAATAATAATTATGATAATAGTAATCACCCAAGCATGGCAAAAGAATGACTTAAACAATATATTGACATAGAAATCAATCAAGTCATTGCAAAATGAGTGAATACTCAAAATGAACATCATATATGACATATTCAACAAAAGCATGTCATTCATAACATCAATATATTCACATGCTAATCCTTTTGTAAACATGGCATATATGAGCATCACTAGAATGTAAACATATCCAAGATAATAACATGCTGCCAACATATATAGCCAATAGAACATGACTAAAAACAGCATAAGACATTTTAATTGTTTTAGTATTGCTCTCAGAACATGGTTGCTCAAGATCATACATCTTGGCCTTCTCATGTTGATGTCGATACTCTTAACAAAAGTTCTAATAACTAGACTCTAAGATTTGAGCTCCTCTTTATGTTTTCTCTACCAAAGCGATTGCAAGAACGAGAATCAAAAGCAGTTTGATTTCGGTTTAACGTTAACATGCAAATGAATAACAAGCAGTAACCAGCAATCTATCAGGATATAGCATCAGGATAAAGAGCATAGACAAAAGATATAATCGAGTAGAGAGAGTACTAGTTCTATCAAATTCTATTGCATATAACGGATCATTCACGAAATATAATCAACTATTGCCTTTGTCTGTAAAGCAGATCAAATGAGCTCAAATTAAGTCTAGTTATCTAAACTAATCTCGATGTCGACGATTTCTTCACGAGCAAGCAATCACACCACAAAGCATCTCTTTCTGAAGGTGCCGGAGAGCGAGATGAACAACTCACGTGATAGTGATATTGAAATCACTAGAAGAAACCAAGAAACGGAAGAGCAGGGCAAGGCACCTTTGGTAAGTCTGTCCCAGAAAACCTATCACCTCTCGTGCCGATGAACAAAGAGGTGTGGTTGTGGAGATACAAAGCCCTTCTCCAACCTCAATGAACCGTGGCGGGAGTCGAAGGATCGGGGTAGTGCCGCACAAGACCTCACGAGTACAGGCCAAGTGTGCTCAAATCACGCAAGGAGCGTTCGTCGATCTCTTCCTCCCTCGGCTGGGCCCCAAATCCCACAACCCAAACTAGGGTTACGGGGAGCCAAGACGAAGCCTCAATCGGAGATGGCGCGGAGCCCCACACCTCCACACACAGAGAGAGTCAAGAGGAAGAGGAAAACCCAAGAGATCGAGAAAGATCGGAAAGAGATCCCTCACCCGGTGGATTGGCTCGGCCATATGTAGGGATGCGGAGGTGGCGGCGAGATGACGCGAGCGGCGGGCTCAGGAACCCGGCCGGCCGCGCCTCCGTCGGCACCACGCGGTCGCCGATCCCTCCATCGCCGCCGAATCCGCCGATTGAATCGCCAAGTCGGGCGAAGGAGACGAAACAAGCCGCCACGGGCCTCACGCGGAGAAGCGCTCATGGGAGGAGACGTCTCCTCTCCTTATCTCTTCGCGTTCACCACCGACGTGTGGGCCTCACCACTTTCTCTTCTTTTCTTTTCTCTTTTATCAATTGGGAATTTACACAAATGCCCCTGTACATACAATGATCCCACCAATTTCCATTGATAAAGGATTCTCAATGTCTTGATTAATATCACATTTGTTCGACGATGGGTACCTTGCGGGTTTGAACCCAAAGTCTAGCGACAAGGACTACGACTCTGCACAGACAAAGGAGGACTACGCCTTGATCCAATGCCTTGGTGTGAGAGCTTTCGCCCAAGTCACATTCTGTACTGGGCGGCTTGCCCTTTCCCTCTCGGGTTGGGACGTTCCGGTCATGTCCCGGTATCTAGCTTATGAGCGCTTAAGAGAGTATACCCTTATCTCTCTTTGATTGCGACCTCACAATCACACTCACGTGGGTGAACCCTTCTAGGAGTCTGTGGGACGACTCCATAAGTCATATCTGAGACCTCGAGTTCATTGAGAGCCTTTGCTCAACCTTCCATACAGAAAGAGCACTGCAGCTAATGGGACCCGTTAGATGTGCTCTTTAATTTCACACAGTTTGTTGTCCTAGAGCCTAGTTCACGGGATCTCCGATCTCCTAGGATAGGTTACTACCGATGTGAACCTTCATACGGGTATAAGCCCCATTCCCTGAGATGTTGCAAGGATGACCTTTTGAGCCAATCCTTTGGTGAAAGGATCTGCCAAGTTCCTTTCAGACTGGATGTATTCTACAGAAATAACACCCGTCTCTCGGCATGCCGTCTCGACTTAAGTCGTCTCTTTATGTGTTTGAGGACTTCATATTGTCCTTTCTACTCTTCGCCTTAAATGAGCGGTTTGGTTATCGCAGAGATCAATATAGTCGAATCGGTTTTCCGGACAGGCGGTCGAAAGGAGTTCTCGAATCCATTCGCCTCTCATGGCATGAATCTAGTGCAACTAGTTCAGCCTCCATGGTGGACCGTGTAATGATAGTCTGTTTTGAAGACTTCCATGAAACGGCCCCACCTGCTAGAGTGAATACATAGCCACTCGTAGCCTTCATGTCGTCCGAGTCACTGATCCAGTTGGAATCACTGAATCCTTCCAAGACTGCCGGATGACCAGAATAATGTATTCCCAATTTAGAGGTTCCCTTTAAATATCGAGTACTCTCTAGTGCTATCCAATGATCATCTCCTGGATTGGACGTATAACGACTCAATCTGCAAACAGCATATGAGATGTCTGGCCTCGTTGCACTAGTTAAGTACATCAGGGATCCTATGATTTGAGAATATCTAAGTTGATCTTTCCCATGCCCAGTGTTCTTATGCAGCTTTGCATTTGGATCATAGGGTGTGGATACTGGCTTACAGTCCATAAATCCAAATCTGGTTAGGACTTTATCCACATAATGGGATTGTGAAAGAGTAATCCCATTCTCACCCTTTATAAGCTTGATGTTTAGAATAACATCAGCTTCACCCAAGTCTTTCATATCAAAGTTACGGGAGAGGAAAGACTTTGTATTATTAATCACATCCATGTTGGTCCCAAAAGCAATATGTCATCTACATAAAGACATAGAATGACACCTTCTCCTCTCGAACCGATAGTAGACACATTTATAAACCCGTTTACACAAAAGCCGACCGACGTCATCGTACTATCAAATTTCTCATGCCATTGCTTAGGAGCTTGCTTTAGTCCATACAGGGATTTGATCAATCGACATACTTTCTTTTCTTGCCCTTCAACCACAAATCCTTGTTGTTGCATATAAATCTCCTCATCCAACTCTCCATTTAGGAAAGCGGTCTTTACATCCATTTGATGTACTAGGAGCTTGTATCGCAGACTATTGCTAAAAGCACTCGGATTGTGGGTAGCGAGCCACAGAGAGTATGTGTCAAAATAGTCTTCTCCTTCCTTTTGCGTGAAACCTTTAGCCACTAAACGGGCCTTGTACTTTTCAATAGTGCCATCGGTCACGCTTTCTTTTAAATATCCATTTGCGACCTCTTGGCTTACAACCAAAGTGAGATCCGAAATTTCCCAAGTTCCATTAGCTATGATGGAATCCATTTCGCTCTGAACCGCTTCCTTCGATAATCCACATCCGGAGATGCGTATGCCTCTCGAAAGTGTTCGTGGTTCATCATCCACGACATAGGTGACAAAGTCTTCACCAAGTGACTTTTCGGTTCTGTCTCTTACTCCTCCTCAACTCCAAATCAAGTAGTGATATCCACATTAGGAAGAATAGAGATCATCTAAACCGAATGGTCACTAACTTCCTTTGGTCTCATAGGAAACACTTGCTCAAAGAATGTCGCATCACGAGATTCCATCACTATATTAGTAGTGATGTCAACTACCTCGATTTGACCACTAAGAATCTATAAGCGGTGCTATGAAAAGCATATCCTAGAAAGACACAATCAACGGTCTTAGGACCAATCTTCCTTTCTTGGTAATGGTACATGAACCTTAGCAAGGCATCCCAAGTCAGAAGAAATGATAAGTTGGGTTTCTCCTTCCATCCTTCATAGGGTGTTTCCTCCCGATTGCGAGGTGGAACCCTATTCGAGATATAGTTAGTGAGAGCGCCTCACCCACCAATAGTCCAGGCATACACGAACTCAAGCATGGCGTTAACCAAGTCACATAGAGTTCGGTTCTTCCTTTCGGCTATTCCATTTGATTGGGGTGAGTATGGTGGAGTAACTTCATGAATTATTCCACTTTCTTCACGTAATTGGGAGAACTCATGTGAAACGTATTCACCTCCTCGGTCCGATCTTAACCGTTTGATTTTCTTTTCTAGTTGATTTTCAACTTGACTTTATAGATTTTAAAGTGTTCAAGTGCTTCATCTTTCGTTTTAAGTAGATAGATGTAACAATACTTAGTTGCATCATCTATGAGAGTTAAGAAGTATCGTTTGCCACCTTTAGTTAATATTCCATTCATCTCACAAATATCGAATGGATTAGTTCAAGTGGAGAAGTGCTTCGCCCTTGACGCTATGAAAAGGTTTTCGGTGCTTAGCTTGCACACACTTCACATTTTGAACCCTTCTCATAATTATAGCTAGAATTAAACTCATTTTACTTAACCGCATAATGGCTTGAATTTACATGACACAACCTTGAATGCCAAATATCATGAACTTTATTGCAATGGGAAACATTAAAGATGTTTACATTATTCAAATCAAGAGTTGATAAGCGGAACATGCCTCCGCTATCATAGCCTTTGCCCACAAAGTTACCAAACTTGGTCAAGATGACCTTATTGGACTCAAATACAAGCTTTATTCCTTGCCTACATAACATTGACCCGCTAAGGAGGTTGCGAGTCATCGCAGCACATATCAAAGACGTCTCTCGGGATGAGTGTTTTGCCCAGTGAGCTTGAGCAAACTGTCCAATCCCACGTCTTGTAGCGGCTCCGCTGCCCATTAGGACGGATCCACCACCTTCACCCGAAATGAAGAGAAACAAGATCGATCGGCACATATATGTCTAGTAGCACCGTATCAATCCACCAATCAATAGATGGATTTGCCATAAAGGCACGAGGTACATACTCTTCCAAGCTGGAGCTTGCCAGCACGACATTTGCTTCGGCCTTATGGCCTTTGTGCTGACCAGGAGCGGGACCCTTGCCCTTTCGATTGCGACAATGATTGGCCTTATGGCCAGCCTCTCCGCAAACAAAAGCAGATAATGTCTTCCTTTTCTTCTTCATTTTCTTTGGTTGGAGCTTGTATTGGGGTGACTCTTGAATTTGGGTTTCCGGGGCCTCCAATTCTTTTGACTTCCACTTGATGAGCTTGGACTTGAGCCTTTCCCATACCGTCACACGATCCGCACGCTCTTGACATTGATAGCGGTGACACTCATTGAGCGTCAAGCGCTCCTTTATATGTCACGAGCGGTCACAAAGTCACGCCACGAGGGCGGTAACCGCGAATGACGCTTACTTGGAACTTCTCGGTAGGGCACGTCGATCGACTTAAGTCACGACGTGGAGTTGAAGCTCGTGAAGTCGCTCCATCACCGACCGTCCTTCCACCATCTTATAGTTCAAGTAATTTGCCGTTACAAAGGACTCGTTCCCGTTATCTCCTTCGGAGTACTTCTCATCAAGCTCGTCCCACAATTGCTTGGCATTCGTGAAGTTGACGTGAGCGTCAAACAAGCGGTTAGACAGGATGGCTAGCAAGCGGGCTAAGAGCGCATTATTGGCCTCTTCCCAGCGCATCGTTTGGTATCTCTAGCGGAAGCGGAGGACTTGAAATGACCGAAGAGCCTAAGGTCGGTCGACCAAAGTTTAGCCCTCGCCGCTAACGTTTGAAGTTGACACCGTCAAAGACTTGAGCTTCTGACGTCGGAAGAGGAAGCCATTCTTTCAAGAATAGGTTTTCTGGATTGTTGTAAATATTGCGGTATAAGCATATTTTCTATTTTAATTCCAATAATAATTATGATAATAGTAATCACCCAAGCATGGCAAAAGAATGACTTAAACAATATATTGACATAGAAATCAATCAAGTCATTGCAAAATGAGTGAATACTCAAAATGAACATCATATATGACATATTCAACAAAAGCATGTCATTCATAACATCAATATATTCACATGCTAATCCTTTTGTAAACATGGCATATATGAGCATCACTAGAATGTAAACATATCCAAGATAATAACATGCTGCCAACATATATAGCCAATAGAACATGACTAAAAACAGCATAAGACATTTTAATTGTTTTAGTATTGCTCTCAGAACATGGTTGCTCAAGATCATACATCTTGGCCTTCTCATGTTGATGTCGATACTCTTAACAAAAGTTCTAATAACTAGACTCTAAGATTTGAGCTCCTCTTTATGTTTTCTCTACCAAAACAGTGCAAGAACAGAATCAAAACAGCAGTTTGATTTCAGTTTAAACGTTAACATGCAAATGAATAACAAGCAAGAACAAAGAATCTATCAGGATATAGCATCAGGATAAACAGAGCATAGACAAAAGATATAATCTGAGTAGACAGAGAGTACTAGTTCTATCAAATTCTATTGCATATAACAGATCTGTTCACTGAAATATAATCAACTATTGCCTTTATGTGAAAGCATCAAATGAGCTCAAATTAAGTCTAGTTATCTAAACTAATCTCGATGCGACGATTTCTTCACGAGCAAGCAATCACGACCACAAAGCATCTCTTTCTCTGCTAGATGCCGGAGAGCGAGATGAACAACTCACGTGATAGTGATATTGAAATCACTAGAAGAAACCAGAAAACAAAGAAGAGAGGGCAAGGCACCTTTGGTAAGTCTTGTCCCGAAAACCTATCACCTCTGCGTGCCGATGAACAAAAGAGGTGTGGTTGACGGAGATACAAAGCCCTTCTCCAACCTCAATGAACCGTGGCCGGAGTCGAAGGATCGGGGTAGTGCCGCACAAGACCTCACGAGTACAGGCCAAGTGTGCTCAAATCACGACAAGGAGCGATCGTCGATCTCTTCCTCCCCGGCTAGGCCCCAAATCCCACAACCCAAACTAGGGTTACGGGGAGTCAAGACGAAGCCTCAATCGGAGATGGCGCCGAGCCCCACACCTCCACACAGTAGAGAGTCAAGAGGAAGAGGAAAACCCAAGAGATCGAGAAAGATCGGAAGAGATCCTCACCCGGTGGATTGGCTCGCCATATGTAGGGATGCGGGAGGTGGCGGCGAGATATGCGGCCGGCTCAGGAACCGGCCACCGCGCCTCCGTCGGCACCACTGCGGTCGCCGATCCTCCATGCTTGGCCGAATCCGCCGATTGAATCGCCAAGTCGGGCGAAGGAGACGAACAACCGACACGGGCCTCACGCGAGAAGCGCCATGGGAGGAGACTTCGTCTCCTCTCCTTATCTCTTCGTTCACCACCGACGTGTGGGCCTCACCACTTTCTCTTCTTTTCTTTTCTCTTTTATCAATTGGGAATTTACACAAATGCCCCTGTACATACAACACAATAGTGTGTTCATATTGGTTGCGACGATGATTTTTAGCTAAATATAAATATTAGTGTCTAAAAGAAATGGTTTTTAAAATAAAAGGGCGAGCGGTACGGAAAGTGGTAGAAGAGATGTGCACCAGATATGAGTAAAAAGTGGGATGTGCAATATGTCTGTAATTTCTATTTTATCTTTAAAACGAGGCAAAAAAAAGAAGAAGCCGAAAGAAACTGTTTTAAAAAATCGGTTGTTAATACCGGCTTAAGCCAGTTGGAGAAGCCAAATGATTCGCTGCCGCCGTGTGGGCTTTTCGTACTTGTGATCGCAGGCCATGCACAGGCACAGCACGAACGCCCGTGCTGCTGCAACGCTGGATGCCTCGGCGTGACGCCCATCCGTCCGTCCACGGACGGCGACGACAGAGCAATCACACCACTGTTGGCTCACAACTCCTGGCTGCATAACGCTGATGGCTCCTCACCAACGCCTCACCCATTTTAAGGCCCGTTCATTCCAACTTTATCTTCTGATTTCTAATTTTGAAAGCTAATAGTTAGAATTATCGTATTGGCTTCATAATTTCGGTTTATTTTACTTTTTTGGCTTTTCTTTTTTTTTTTGCTTTTTTCTTTTGCATGATCCGTAGAGATATAATAGTATTTTTCTTATTTTTTTAATTAAATGACTTAGAGAAAACTAACGACCGGCGCAATTTCGACCAAAAGATAAAAGCCAAATGCCGCTAAAAAGTCGGGATAAACGGGGCCTTATTGTAATAACTAGTTAGGCTTCTCCTGTTGTTTCTCCCGTGGCAGGCGTCTCTGCTTGATGGGCGTCAGCAGCATGCAGCATCGGTTTGTTTCAGTGAAAGAGAATTAATTCTGGGCTGTTGTTCATCGTATCTCGATAGGACATTATTGGCGCGCGCACTAGATTGGTTGAATAAGGACGACCAGGACATTGGTATAGAATTAATATTTGCAATATGCAGCTAGTTTATTTGGATTAGATGCTCTCTTCTTCCACCGCTTTCTTTCTTTCTAGACAATTTTCGTTTACAACATCGAGCTAGATAAATGAGGTCAGTGCTCTGAACGATAAAAATCCCTGAAGCCCGTTTAGAATGCACGAATCTTACATAAATTTTACAGTGAGCACTTCAATACCAGTAGAAATCTGAAACAAATTCTCGGACTCTGAACGGACGAAAGAGTCACCGACTTCTGAACCCCGGCCCGGTGTTTAACGGGCCTGTTTGGCAACGGCTGCGGCTTGTGGTTTTTGGCTGAAATTTTTAAATTTTGTCTGTTTACGGTACAGATTATGGAGAGATAAATACTCACTTTCGATTTTGAATGGTGCAGACGTTAGATTTTTAACGTGTACATCGTTTAACTTGTAGACCCCGTCTTAAAAAATACTGCTTTAAAGTTAAGATCAGAAGAAAACTAAAACCATCGGTTCGAAAAAAAAAAGATCAGACCCAATACCGACTCAGCTGGGGAGATCTTTATTGTGGAGGCGCCACTCTGCATTGTCCCCGATCCACCAATCGTAAGCTGCGCATGCTATCGCACAAAAGTGCACATGCCCTGTCACCTATTTGAAGCCATGCCCCCAAAATAATTCTCAGCAGAGCCATGTATGCCACTTCTTCAAGAGCCAAAATTTAGGCACCCCCTCTCTCTCTCTCTGTGTGCATGCGTAGGCATAGGCATATGCTTTTCTGAGGTGAGCATGGGGAGACGGCCCTACCGCACACATGGCTTGCCCACCATCTAATCAACCAAACCAAACCAACCCACTCAACCAATGAACTCAGGTGGTGATCATTTTAACTTATTTTGGTGGCTTATGGTGAAAAGATCTGTAATGATGAAAAAATAATGTAGCTGACAGAGGCTTATTTAGCATAATTAAATTTAAAAAAAATTAAAAAATATAAAAAAATATGTTAGCCCATCACAGACAACGCAAACGAATACGGTAAAAAAAAGAACCGGCAAAAAAGCCAAAAATTCAGAAAAAGACGAAATTATGAATAGTGAAAAATAAGTAAAAGCCGTGGATGGCTCGAAACGAGCGAGACCTCAACCATGCATCCCCCTCTCACCTCACTCTCCTAAAATCCGCTCCAAACGGCTTAGGGCATGTTTGGCACGGCTGTGATTTATGATTTTTAGTTAAAAATTTTGAATTTTAGCTATTTGCGACAGAGATTATGGAGAGAGAGGTACTCGCTTGTGATTTTAGTTGATACAGATGTTAGGCTTTTAACATGTACTACAATTAATTTGTAGACACCGTCTTGAGAAAATATCTCGTTTGAAAGTTAGGTACCGTAGTAAAAGCCAAAATCCGCTAGTTTCGGTCAAAAAGAACAGGTCTTAAGCTATCGACTTCTAATTTTGGTTTATTTTAGTTTCTCTTCTTTTTTCTATATCCTTTGTATTATCTGTGAAGATATAATGATTTTTTGAAAATTTTCTTAAATTTTTTTTCTAAAAAAAACTAGCAGCCACTACGATGCAATTTCAACCTAGAACTAAAACATGAATCCGTAAGCCACTTTGAGCTGCCAAACCCCATGCATTGCGTGCTAGAGCAATGAAAAGGGAAGATTCTTCAACAGCAACCGATCCAAATCCAACATGAGCCCAGCAGCAGACGGCGACCTGCTCCCAATCGAACTCAACCAACCAAGCAGAGCAACAGCATCGACCGGTCTCTATTCAATTCAGATCAACAGCTAACGGGAATCATGTGACAACAGACAACAACAGTCAAGTGAGCCTCAAGACAGGCCCAGCACATGTGTTTGTGCCCCGATCCGTAAGTGCTATGCGTACCAAAGGCTCTTCCGCCGCACCAAATATCATAGGACATGTCTATTGCTTACCGAACGAAACAAACGTGTGTACGCGCACAAGATGAATATAGTTGAAAACAACTTCTTACCAACAAAATGAATATGGCTGAAAACAACCCCCAAAGAAATCCGAACACTAATGAGTGGATTCTTTTGGGCTTCGGCTTCGGCTTTTGCTTTTCGAATTCTATGTGTTCGCGAGAGACAATACGTAGAGGAAAACATCCGTATACGATTTTGGCCGATATAGCTGAGCTCAGTACAATATCTACTACAATCCACCTATAAACCCTGTATTGAAAAACGTATATTTAAAAATTAGTTACTATAGTAAAAATAATAAGATAAAACTAAAAACAACCTAGCCATTAATGCTATGTTTGCATGTTCATCCTCTGATAGGTGTCACCCGCTAACCTATAGCGAAGTTCAGTCGTACGTGCAGCCTTTCCCTAGAGCCCTGATTGGGTAGCTATTACTCCTAGATCTAACAATTTGCAGTGCATTTACGCAACACCTACGTGTATATATCGCGGTGCATTGGACGGACGAAATTTCTGGCGAGGGCGTGTCGCGCTCGTTGTCACGGGTAGACAGGGTCTATGAATCTTCCAACCGTGCACCCGTCCACCGTCCGTACGACCCTGTCTGTTTGTAAGCATAGCGCAACGCTTATATACATAGAGCCCCTCCAAAAAACAGCTGCTCCAAAACAAGGCCCCTTCTCTCTTATAGACTTTTCAAATAATTTTTTAAGACTAGAATCATATGTATCATCTACGTTAGTGTCTCTATAGGACGCATTCTTTTCAATTGCGAACATGACTTTTGGTGAAATTTTGAATTTTACTATTTATGGTACAAATTACGAAGAGATAGATACTCACTTGCGATTTTGACAGGTACAAATGTTGAGCTTTTAACGTGTAGATTGTTTAACCTGTAGACCCCATCTTGAGAAAATACTCCGTTTAAAAGTTAGGTACTGTAGCAAAAACCAAAATCCGCCGGTTTCGGAGAAAAAAACAGACCCATAGTCTATTGGTATCTTAAAAAGACCAGACCACCTACCCAACGATTAAAACTATTCATCGTAGTCAAAAACCATCAACCGCGATAAAAAAATAGGAATATATAGAGTCTAACCCCTCCCTACCACTCCCCCTCTCCTTCCTCCTCCTCCTGCCCATTATCTCTCTCCCCCTCCTACTATTGTTTATCTCTCTAGAAGCAGCCAGCTGGCCATGGGGTTCCCGTCGGTGTGCTACTGCGTCATCCTGCCGCAGCCGCTCATCCTGGTGCTGCAGCTGCTCGACTTCCTCCGGCACGCCTTCCTGCTCTGCCTATCGTCGCTCGGCCTCGCGGCGCCGCCGGCGGCCGACGACCACCCGGCCTACGCGCCGCCGCCGGACCTCTGGGCGGCGGCGGCGTTGATGCCGCCGTCGTCGTACGCGCTTGTCGGGCCGGTGCCCGGGCCGGCGGCCATCAAGGCCCGGCTCCCCGCCGTCCGGTACGCCGACCTCAAGAGCCGCCGCGCTGGGGCGGCGGCGCCGCCGGCCGTGTGCGCCGTGTGCCTGGGCGCGCTCGAGGCGCGGCACCGCGTCCGCGAGCTCGGCAACTGCGCGCACGCCTTCCACAAGGCGTGCATCGACAAGTGGGTCGACAAGGGCCAGGCCACCTGCCCCCTCTGCCGCGCCCTCCTCCTCCCCGACGCCGACGCCGGCATGCTGACCTCCTCCTTCTTCTGATCTCAGCCACCCAGCCTCGCCGCCGCCGCAGGTCAGTATAGCTACTAGCTAGTCCCGTGTCCGTCCGTCCATCCATCCATGGATCCATGCTTTCTTGGTAGATACGGGGAGCCAAATGGTAGGGGAGAGAGAGAAGAGGAGGGGTGTGCGTGGTGGTCTAGTATTATTGGTAGGCGAGGCGCTAATTATGAGGAGGACAGGGATGGCTACCTGCATTGGATCTGGTGAATGAGCTCAGCCCTATAGATAGTAGTAGATCCATCTAAGCTCTCCTCTTCACTTTTTTTTTCCTTTTTTCCTTTTTCTCTTTTTTTTAAGGGTTTCCCTTGTTATTATTAACTTAATTTGTGAGGGGAACCAAGAGGGATGTACATATCTGCCTCCAGTTGACAATATTGGAAGAATAATTGTCTCTCACATCGGCTAACTTGATCTGATCTATGCAATGTGTGATATGCTGACATGTGTGTGTGTGTTTGCGCTTGAGGTTTGTACTTAATTGTGTAGTGATGTGATGTGATTATGTATGCACGTACGGGTGGATCTCTGCTGGGGTTTCCAATGGATATGTTGCTCACATGTTTGATGTTTAGGGGTTAGGCCTCGCGTCACCGTTGTGGAACAACACTACAACATAAAAGATTATCACAGACGGTAGACGATTTAAAACATCATTACAGATGGTTTTATAAGTCATCTGAGTTTATAGGTCAGTAATAATACGAACTCATCACAGACGACTTTCGAACCACCTGTGATAGTTGACTAACATAGACAGTTTTTATAGAAACCGTCTGTGATATATGGTTTATCACAGACGGTTTCAACTACAAATCATCTATAATATTAATATCATAGACGATTTGTAGTTGAAATTATCTGTGATAAAACATATATCACAGACGGTTTTACTGCAAACCGCATGTGTTAGTCAACTATTACAGACGGTTACGAGCTAATAACCGTCTGGGATATTCTTTTCTGCTCCTAAGCCTATTTCTATTTGTTCGCTAGCCTCAAGAAATGCTAGCCATGCCATCTGAAACAAACAGATCAACACAATATATATACATCCAATTCACATTCATTTATTTCATAAACAAGAACATCCATTTCACAAATCAATTAACAGAAATAAAATAAATGGATATCCATGAACAAATACACATATGAACAATTAAGCCAAATCTTATCCTAGTGAAATTTAGTCTATATTATGGAATTCACCATCTTTTTTTATGACTTAGACATCAAGAAGTATGCACACTGTCCTCGAATATATTTGAGGTCGGCTGTTCCAACGGAGTTGTAGCGGTGGATGTAACTTGTCGGTAGGAAGATTAATGTCGTGCATACATATATAAATTGATAAGTATGAAATAATTATCGCAGGATTAACATATCTCAGGATTGTCTTCGCGGAACCGAAGAGTAGTTGCATGTTGTGGCAAACATAGAATCTACAGGTGTTGTTACCCGGTGGCTACTGGTGGCACTGCAAGAAATAGAATTTGTTAGTTCGAAGGGCATTACTACGAAGTGTTGTATATGATTAATGTGTACTAGCGAATACTGGAAAATCTAGAACGTGTCGTAGGGCGTTGATCCCTCCCTTGGATTTCCGTACCTTTACAACGTACATGGCGAATGACCTACTTGATTCCAAAAGATTAGCCTTAGTTATTGGGAAAGTTTGACTTGCAGCTAGAGATGACAATGGGTACCCGAAACCCGATATCCGGTGGGTTTTTACTCTATTAGGGCATGGGTCTGAGTCAATTTCCTAACCCATGGGTCTCTTAATGGGCAAAACCTAATCCATCGGGTTCGCCGGTTTGCATGCGTTCCTATAGTACCCAAACCCAGTAAATCCATGGGTAATATAAACCCGATCCATAAGAGTTATAAACCCGTGCTCCCGTGCAAACCCATTGACTCATAGCCCACTAGTCAAGTACAAGGCGATTGATGTCTCTCCTTTTGGTTTTAACTGAGTTGTGAACTGTGAATTTGTAATGATATACTATGCAAGTGAACTATGAACTGAGAATTGATAGAGTGAACTAGTGATGTGCATTGTGGATTTGTCGTTGCTTGTTTCATGCATAGTAGCATATAGATTAAAATTATTATTGATTTTCTAAGGCACCGCACTGCTCGAAATATAATTTGTTAGTTCAAAGAGCATTACTACGAAGTGTTGTATATGATTAATGTATACTAGCGAATACTGAAAAATCTAGAACGTGTCGTAGGGCATTGATCCCTCCCTTGGATTTTCGTACCTTTACAACGCATATGGCGAATGACCTACGTGATTCCAAAATATTAGCCTTAGTCATTGGGAAAGTTTGACTTGCAGCACATGAACAAAGGTTTCTTCGAGTCCTCCATCAAGTCTCGAAATTTAACATACTCTCTCATCACAGTTCCTTTCTGCATCACGAAGCATCCGATTGATTGTCATCATTCAGCCTATCCGAATCGGAACCACAATCGACATGATCATCCGACGGTATATCATTGGCTTCATCGACGATGGGGGCAGCGATGGCGAAAGGGAGGGATCGGGAGGGCAAAGGAAGACCAATTGATTTGTGCTTGCTAGGGTTTGGGTGCCCTAGTGGGAGGAGGATGACGACGAGGAGAAGGGGACTAACTTCACCAATGAGACGTCGCTGGAGTAGGAGGATTGGAGGAGGAAGCACGCAGCAGAGGAGGTCGCGAGTGAGAGAATGGCGGTGGAGGCAGTCACGACTCGCGAGAGGAAACGATGCGACACGACGGGGAGATTTTTCCTGACGTGCGGAGACGAGGACTTTTCCCCGTGGAAAACGGCGTGGATCGGGCCTAGAAATCCCTGTCCTGTGGGTTTCCAAACGCACCTTCTAGCTAGCCCAGGAATTATTCCCACACGGGTTTCCACCTAGGGGAATTGGCCGGGATCCCAGTGGGGATTTGGATTCCCAAACAAGCCCTCACAGTTTGAACTGTCCTTTGATTTTGCTTGCTTAGTGCAATCTTTTGATGCTTCTGGATCGAATTGGTATTCCAAATAAATCTCATTCTCTCTCTCTCTCTCTCTCTCTCTCTCTCTCTCTTTTCTTTTCTTTTTTATGCTTTTGAGATGGCACGAATTGGGTTCTTGACTAGTGAGCTTAATGTGGCACCTAAAATTGTACAGTACCATCAATTTGCGGTGGGTCCTGGATGCAATTAAAATCTGCAGTCTTGCAGTGCCATTGTCTCATGGAAACTGGGGTTTTCTTCAGCTGAAATTAATGAACAAAAAAATTCAGGGGTTTTTTTAATTAAAAACTCTGTCTACAGTCTGAGAAGTACTGACTGGCCGATGGAGAAGACGCACAAGCATATGTTGTAATCAAGTGTTCTGGTTGTAGTTTGTCCTGTTTAGCTAAGAGATGAATACTGAGAAAGCAATTGAATTAGTTTGTATACGCACGTAATAATCTGTTTAGAGTAGGATCAAGTGCTACGGATCTGTTTATTTTTGGCAAGCTTATGGCTTTTAGCTGTGGCTTATGACTTTTGTACTGTTCGTGTAAGAGATTACAGAGTAACAGAAACTCACGTGAAGTTTTTGTCGATATAAATGAAATCTGCACAATATGTACTATAATTAACTAGTAGACACTGTATTAAAAAGATATTTCGTTTAAAAATTAATTACTATAGAAAAACTAAAAAAATAGTTTTAAAAACTGAAAAGAACAGGCATGCCACGGGCTGTGTCAGTCAAGATCAGATCGATCCACTTGCACAACCGTCGGATCAGATCGACGAAGAACAAAAATCAAGAGGGGCCAATGCTCCGCAGCACAAGAAGTTGTGAGGTGTAGAGAGTAGCGAAATATTTTCTCGAAATGAAAAGCGCGAAGAAATCCATAGGATTGTGACATTGTGTCGTCTACATGAGAGTACTAAATAGGCACAGCCCCCTTTGTTCCAACAAATCGGCGATGGGTCGGTTGTTTTCAATTTGTAACTTATAACTTTTTTGAATAAATAAATATTACGATTTTTTTGTAACTGTTTTGAAGCAGTTTATCAAAATAAACTTTTTAAAACGATTTATCGGCATTCAATTCATTTATACAAACGTCCTCGTTAAGACCAAAATTCATAAACCACATGTCACACTCTAAAAGAACAAAATCAATAACAGACCCCTCCTTGTTTCTTTTGGCAACCGTACAAACTAAGGTTGGGGTTTCGACGAACCTCGTCGGAGAAGAGCGTTAAACCGTTGGCTGTCGTCGAGCTCGTCGTGCGCCGCCATGGACTGCTTGCTAGCTTTGTGTTGCGCTGCTCTTGAATCCTTGGAGTCGTCTCCCTCGGTGCGTGGACTGTGGAACAGTGTTCATACGACGCTGACGTTCTTATTTGTTTATTTAAAGAAAGTCATAAATTGAAAAGAACCCGTCGAGCCAGGAGGAAATCACAACTTGACCCTTTGGATTCCTGATTACAACACCAACACTAGCCTGTCTTGGCAGCTCCACAAAACTTCCCGTCGACGTTAAATTTGAACTAGCCCTGAACCGGCGCCTCCCATCTCCCCAACGGCGCCGAGGCCGTCGCAATTACCCTGAACTCAAATTCCTCGCACAAGTTAATTATCCTAGAACTGCTTTTCCTTTTGCATCCGGCTCCTTCAAGTTGACTTGATTCAGGTTGCTGTACAGAGCACGTAACAAAAACGCCGATTTTTCAACAGAGAAGCTTGTATCTCCATGTGTCAAAAGCATCTCGGAATGTTCTTTTTAGCTACGGTTTATGGTTTTTGGTTGAAATTTTTGAATTTTGGCTGTTTACGGTACATATTACGGAGAGATAGATACTCACTTGCGATTTTGACAAGTACAGATGTTAGACTTTTAACGTGTAGATCGTTTAACATGTAGACCCTGTCTTGAGAAAATACTCCGTTTGAAAGTTAGATACTGTAGCAAAAGTCAAAAACCGCTGGCTTCGAAGGAAAAGAACAAGCCCTCTATCACTCCAGTTTTTCCAAAAAAAAAAATGAGCAGTAGAAAATCACGGGCCTCTTTTGCCAACTTATCAAGCAACAAAGAAACCAATCCGTCGGTAGCGCATTTCTTGCTGATCGCCATGCAAAACTCTTCACCTCAGGCATCACATTGGCTGACCAAATGTTGCTCCAGCTGCTTTTCCTGCAAGCTGAAACACTACGTGAGGAAGCGTTTTCAGACGCCATTAAATCCAGAGCCAGCTTATAAGCACTTGCCACAGAGAAAATTCCTGAATTTTCGTAGCTCCACGCAGTAGGGTCTTCGGCAAGTCTTTGTGGTGATTTCTTTGGCGAAAGCTTATGAAAACACTATAATTTGGTGAAAAACAGGATGTTAGATGCTTATTTAACATAATTAAATTTAAAAATTGAAAATATAAAAATATGTTAGACAGACTCATCGAATATGAGAAAAAAAGCTAAAAAATCAAAAGTAGAGAAAGACGAAATTATAAATATGCAAAATAAGCTTAAGCCAAAAGCTCGATCGAGCTTCGGCTCTGGATATCCATATGGCTTGAGAACAGGTCCGCTCAATATGTCTTGAGCTTCGCTTATTTTACCTATTCATAATTTCGCATTTTTGGTTTTTTGAGCTTTTTGCGGTTCTTTTTCGTATTGGCTTTTCGTAGCTCTCACGCAGTAGTTGTTTTTTCGGCAAGAACACCACCTTATTGGAATCTTTATTTTTTCAGAATCTCAGCAGCATCCAGGGAAAGAAAGGTATGTCCTACAGGCTCTGGATGCCACTCTCTTGTGCCCGGAATCATGAGTACAGAGACGCCTTGGATACAGGCCACAGAGAAAAAGCTCGTGGAATCCAATTGTCTTCTAAGGGTATGTTCTCTATCTCACAAGTCCAGCAGTTTTTAACTTTTACTACAATACCTAACTTTCAAACGGAGTATTTTCTTAAGACGGGATCTACAAGTTAAACGATCTACACGTTAAAAGCCTAATATTTGTACCAGCCAAAATCGCAAGTGAGTATCTATCTCTCCGTAATCTGTCACTGTAATGCACCAAAATTCAAAATTTCATTAAAAGCTACAATGAAAAGAACAGGCCCTAAATAGTTTCTGACTTTTAGTTTTTAAAAGCTAGCTTTTAAAAAAGTGTCTTTTTAAGATGGTTTCTATAAGTTATTTGTAAAATCACTGCAGAACTTATTTTGAACAAAGTAGTTTCTTAACACAAGTGTCCCGATCAATCTTTCTCGTAATCAGTCAAAAGGCAACACTTTTAAACATAGCCATCCCTAAGTACTTCAAACATTCTCCGTGAAAACAGTATCGATAAGATTCCCATTAGGATAGTATTTGGCCTTCAACAATCTTCCGCATAGACTGTCCGGGAAATAACAAAGCTTGGTTAAACAACCTCAGATCCAAAATCCAATTCCCCCTTTGCTCTTCGGCAAAATCAACTGCTCCCAAGGAACGGCAATGAGTCTTCCTTTTTCTATCTTCTGCACACCATCAATACTGCGGGATTAACCTCATAAGCTCATCACAAAGCGTGACCGGCGGTTTGGAAACACCCATAGCCTAGGTCGGCAAAGGCTTAGCGGCTCCGCTCATTTCAGCTTGAATTTTTGGTTTCTGGTTTATTTTTTACTATTCCTAAAATTTATTTTTTTATGGTTTTTTGCTTTTTTGCTGTTCTTTTTTCCGTATTCGTTTGCATGGTTCATGATGGGCTAACCTGTTTTTCTATTTTTAATCTTTTAAATTTAATTACGTCAAATAAGTCATCATCAGCTATAATATAATTTTAGTTAGCTATAGTAAAATTTTAATCATAAGTCAATTTATTTCAGTCTAACCGAGCGGCGCCTTAGGCAAATATGCCTCTCACTCCGGTCCAAGCATTAATTCGTAAGCTTTGATTAATTATCTACAATGCAAACGATAACCACCTTTACCTTCAAAAAAAATGAAAACCACCCACAACTACCGGGCGCCTTGGAGCATCAGAGATGTTTTGGTGTTAGCCAGGATGGCGTAAATTAGCTATAAGAGCATGTCCAATGCAAATACTTAGAGAAATATTTAACAATTAAAAATTGATTTTTTTGTCACATAGGATAGATAAGGCTCTTATTTTAAAGCATCGGTACTTAGCAGGTGTTTATATGTATAATTATATTTAATTAATAGATAATATAACACCTAAGTACTCATGGAAGAGATACTTGCATCGGAGAAAGTAACTTTTTATGGGTGCTTGATGATGTGGCTATATTATCTCTCTTTAAGCATTCATGTATAAGTATCTTGCATTGTACATGCCCTAAGCTGCGTTGTAGCGTTTGCTAAAAGATGGGGTCTCTTTTTCTTAGTTTGTAAAAATGTTTTAAAATTTTTACAAGAACTAATTTTTAAATAAAATATTTTTACTATAAATTAATTATAGTACACAATATAACAACTTTATTTATATAAGCTAAAATTGTACGTAAGTTGTTGTTAGTTCGTACTCTCACACGAATACACCAAAAACCATAAGCCGCAACAAAAAATCATAAACACAAGCAATATTTTTATTTTTCCCTAGTGAATAAAATAAAATACAAAAGATAATAATAAAAGTCCCCAAGAAAGATTTTGAAGTGAAACAGGACCTAGAGCGTTCTTTTGGGTTGTGACTCATAGTTTTTAACTACGATTTATTAGTCCAATGAATATTGATTGTTGAAAGAAGCTTAACCAAACACCAACCAAAAGTCGAAAAAATGGGACCCTAATGCACTGCAAATGCATATGCTAAGCTGACATCAGCACCGGCTACGAATTTCTCTCTTTGCGATGAGCCTTTACTGTAACCAAAAAGATGTATACTTTTGGTTACGATTTATTAGTTTAATAAATAGTGATTCTTGAAGGAAGATGGAACTAAAAGCCGACTAAAAAGCCGAAAAGAGCGAGTGTCTAACCCGCTGCACATGCACATTCCAAGCTGACATTAGCACGGTTATAGATCTCCCTCCATTCGAAGAGCTTTTAGGCCATATATAATGGTGTGATGTCAGCTGTCTATAAAATCTCGTCACGTAGGACACGAGATGATATGAAGGAGAGAGGAGCAAGAGAATTGATCTATTTATTATATAGTAGTCAACTGTAACACAGTAAATAAGACACATTATGTTATAAAGAAGTTGTCTATAAAGACAAAAGACAACCTATTGTATAAACCGTTTTTAGTGCCGTCTATAGATAATATAGAGAATATTATAGACATCAGTTATCTATACTATTATATATATCTTTACTGTAACCCGATTGATATTTTTAAACATAAAAGATAAAACCAGATCCAACCAAAAATCGGAGAATTTAAACTTCCAAGCCAGAATCCAAAGCTTTTCGTATCAAGCTCCAACTTCAAACCACCCGCTTCGTCTCGCGCATCTGCGCCAAGAGACTCCAATATGGGAAAATCCAATATCCCCCCCCAACAACCCGCTTCGTCTGCCTCGCCAAATCATCGAGCACCTTGCGCTCCGATGCATCGTGGTGCGATCTTCGCGTAGATCTGGTGGCCCCCCGAAGCCTCCGCGCCGTTCTAGAAGCTTCTACGGAGGAGGAGGAGGTAGCCACGGGCGCGGGGTTGGTGCTCGGGGGTTAGGGTTTTTGGGAACCCTAGCCACCGCCGTGCGATGGCGTCGTACCGGCCGTACCGGCCGCCGCCGCAGGCGCGGTACGGCCACATGCCGGGGCCGCCCCGCCGTTCCACGCGCCGCCGCCCCACCAACCGCAGTTCAACTTCGTCCCCGCGCCGCCGCAGCAGCAGCATCCGCCGCCTCCGCCTGCGCCGCAGATGTATTACCAGCCTCGACCACCGCCGTATGGCGGCAACAGCAACCAGGCGCTCCTCCCCGCCCCGCCGCCGACTCCCCTCCCCTTGGCGCCGCCCCGCCTCCGGAGGCCCAGGCCCCGCCGCCCCCGAAGGAGCAGCAGCCCAAGGACGAGCTGCCGAGAGTGGAGACGGAGGAGGAGCGGCGAGCACGGAAGAAGCGCGAGTACGAGAAGCAGCGGGTGGAGGAGCGGAAGCAGCAGCAGATGACGTGCCACTCGCAGGCCACCGTTCTGCAGAAGACGTAGCAGGTGCGTGCCGCGCCACTGCAGCAGCAGCCGCAGAGCCGACATCAGCACCAGCCGCCTGGTGGGTCCCGGGAAGAGGAGCCCTTTTGGGCAGTAGGCACATCAGTAGACAAAATTGTTCTGAAAGAATCACACTGCCAATTGGCAATTTCCCGTGGAAACTGTATCTACAATTTGTTTCTAGATCTGTACAAGTTTTGAGGAGCTTCCAAGAGCAACTGATTTGAATGAAATGTTGTCATTCTGTGTTTATTTCAGAATCGAACTCTTCGATGACCCTGGTGCCCTTTTTGGTTAAATGCAGGTTTAAGAATGAACTGCCAGACCCAAGTGCTCAGCTGAAATGGCTGCCTGTGAATAAGGACCGGTATACATAACTAGTTGTCTACTCTCCTTCTTTGTCCCAGATTGCTCTGTTTTGTTGCTACTTATACTAGTGATTTACATGTTTGGTGCAGTACAAGCCAATTCAACATTGCTTATCTAGTTTTATTAACATGTTTGGTGAGTACAAGCCAATTCAACATTGCTTATCTAGTTTTATTATCTTTTTATTTGAAGGTCAATTTTTGTACTTTGACAGTGGATATTGATAACCTATTTGATTATATAGCATATCTAAGCCAGTAGTTTTTTTCTGTTGGCAATCCTATGACATCCGTTTGCTGTTAGCTAGTACAGTCCCAAATTTTCGGTCATTTGGTCAAGTTTGAAGCATAGGTTGAGGAGACCCAAGGAATGACTTCTATGGAATAGATAAAAAAATGTTCATTCTTCCCTGTTGCTTTATTAGCCGAATTCAATTTTGTGCGAGGGCTGATGACTAGATCTATGCAAAGAATTTATTATAGCCAGACAGATGATCCTGGATTAATATGGTTAAATCGTTTACAAGCATAGAGTGAATACATTATTGTCCAAATAGCTTGTTAATCTGAGGGTCCTTGAGTCCTTCAGTGATACTGTTAGTGACTAATCATTTCTCCTGATTAGAGGACAATTAATAGTTACATTATTTCTGGTAGTTATGCATAGAGTGGTATTCAGAGCTATAGTTTCACAGGAAATGAGCCTCCTAAGTTGATTGATATTTGGTTACTGAAACAAAGAATTTTATACAAATATGACCATTATCATTAGCTAGTATCATCATGTGTGAGCGCATGGTGACTTCACTGTTGTTTGTTACAGACAGGCCTGTGCCATTGCCATGAAATTCGCACTACTATGCTTTCTTATTGCAGTGTTAATTCTTGGTGCTTCTCTCAATTGTGCTTCACGCTGCATATTGCTATTATTTTGGGACAAGAATACCCAGTCTTTGTTTTCCTGTGCTCTGCCCTTTTTGCAGATATACCAAATACAGGATAACTTCATTGGAGAAAAACTACATTCCCAAAATGATTGTCCCTGAGGATCTTGGGATGCCTCTTGACCTACTTGATATGAGTGTATACAAGTAAAAATTAAGCCGACTATTTTTTCACTTTTCACAAGTGTTATCCCTCTCTGAGGATACTTTCTAGCATCCCTAACTTATGTGCCAAACATGTCTTTAGCCCTCCTGCTGTTCAGCCACCCATGGCTCCAGAAGATGAAGAGTTATTGCGTGATGATGAGGTACTCACCCCTGTTAAACCAGAAGGTATAAGGAAAAAGGAGAGGCCCACCGATAAAGGTGTTTCTTGGCTGGTCAAAACACAATACATTTCTCCACTTAGTACGGATGCAGCCAAGACGGTAATGCCAACTATTCTTCTGTAAATTTAGTTACAGAAGTTCTGCTGGATTACTTCATATATATTAAATAAAGTTGTTTGGCTATTCCAGTCCATTACTGAAAAACAAGCGAAGGAAAGGCGAGAATCAAGGGAGGTTCGCAATACTTTCCTGGAAAATATTAATGATATGTATGATTTTCCTTTTACCCAGGCCCCTCTTTGATTTGTGAAGGTTACCCTGTTTTCCTAACCTGGTGCATCCAGTGACATTATGTTTCTGTGCATGGGTATATCAGAGAGAAACAGATCGAAGCCATTGAAGTGTCCTTCAGAACAGCTAAATCACGACCTGTTCATCAGACTAAACGTGGGATGGAAGCAGAGTGGGTTCTGCCTTTGCTACCTGATTTTGATAGGTATGACTTCTCAGATGCTACTTTTTTTCTGTACATTTTTCATCTTGACGTATGACGTGCAGTGACCACTGTCAGTTCATTGAAATATGTTTTGTTGCATGTTCACTTCCCTATCTCAGCGGATGAAAAACTGTTTAGCTTCCCACCAGCTATAATCTCAGGATTATGTGCTCCAAAAACTCATCTTCTCTAATACTTTGACTACATGAAAATAATACCAAATTCTTGAAAATAATATATATATATATATATATATATATATATATATATATATATATATATATATATATAATTTTGTTAGTATATTATGATAATTCATCATGGTAAAGTCTTGCATTGGAGACCGTAAAAAGAAAAGTTAAAAACGACCTACATTTTGGGATGGAGGAAGTAGTAACTTGCATAATTTCTCCTGTTTTGCCATTAGTTAAAAGCTATCACTGTGCAAAAGTTTGCCTTTAGGGCCAGATAGGCTGTTTGGTGAATTTAATTGGTCTTGATTTTTCCCTTTGTTGACCTCTATAGGTGCAAGGATCAGTTTGTTATGGTGAATTTTGATGGAGATCCTACCGCTGATTCAGAGCAGTATAACAAACTAGAGAGATCTGAACGTGATGAATGCGAATCCCAGGTGAGTTCCCTTTATTTTAGTTTTCTTCTGCCCTTTGCTTTCTAATTTGGTTGCAGTATATGTTATCATGCTCATGCCGATATGGGTGTATCTACAGTTCAGTGGGGCATTGTAGAAACTGATATTTTGCATTGATGGCATGCCGATATCAAATTCATTCTAGATGCATAAATTTCTTGACATGCCACCAATATGTCACTGATACTCCACCTAGATATAACCTTGCAACGCATATATTTGAGGCATTTCCATGTTTTCATGACACGCTGTGATGAAAAGTTTTCTCGTGAATGGTTCGGACCCTACAAAACAAGAGAAATTTTTAGCATACATGGTTCCGTCACCCTATGAGGTATCAATACTTTTCTAGTATATTTCTATTTTACACGTGATCAATTAACAAATTATGTTCATGGCCATTATAGCATTCAAATTTGTACTTTGTATCTATAGTATATCAATCTGATGACGATTATTGTGGTTTCCTTTAGCTTAGCAAGGACTTGGATGATGAAAACGAAGATATTCAGTACTCCTGGCTTAGAGAATATCACTGGGAAGTATGTGCTACTGTGCTCCTGTTTTTGTGATTGTGTCTCATTTTCATTCTATTAGCTAGCGTAAAAATGCTCTTCCATTTTACATACCTTTTCTTGTTTCATGATTCAGGTAAGAGGGGATGATAAAGATGATCCCACGACATACCTTGTCACATTTGATGGTGATGGTGCAAAATATTTGGTAACTTGATCTGTGTATACTTTATTAATTTTGGTACATGAGAATGATTCATTGCACATTTGTGTGAACATATGGCATAGTCGTTTTTGCAGCCCTTCCTACTAAGCTAGTATTGCAGAAGAAGAAAGCTAAAGAGGGGAGATCTGGGGATGAAATTGAGCATTTTCCAGTGCCTTCCAGAATTACTGTGAGCAGGACAGCTCACGGTGGTGGGATGGAACATGGAGAATCTTCTAGCATGCATGTATGATTCATTCTTCCTTTATAATTGCTGGCATGGATCTTGCTGTGCAGTGAACAATTATTAGTATTATAGACAACATAGTGCTGCTAGGTAGCTTATTACTTCTTCAGTTCTTTGTTTCTATTGAGTATTTTCTGTAAGCGGTTCATATTCTCACCAAACCATATGTGTAACTACTGGGTTTCTTGTTATCAATTCACATTTTTGCTCTTAGGATCTTCACCTTTTTGTTAGCTCTATGTGAGCATTAACAGTCATCTTTACGCATTACCTGTATCTTTTAACTAAAGATATTAATATTATTCCTTTTAGGAGAATTTAAAGCGACAAAGATCTTCTGTTGATGATGATCTTGATGAGCATCCAAAGCACTCGTGTAGAAGATATGGACCAGTATAGTGGAGAAGAATATTCTGATTGATCAATAGATATAGACGGATAGACCATCATTATCTTGCACCAACAAATTTGATCAGCATGTATGAATCTTTAAAGATCTCATATGTGTACGCTGTGGTGCCTTCAAAGTAGTTGTGGGGTGCAGGGTGGACAAAAGAACATGCCTGAGCACATTCGGGCAAGAACAGATTTTGAAGTGCAGAGTGCGGGAAGCAAGGCAGAGTGTAACTGGACCTAAAGACTTTGGTCTCAGTAGTGATGGTAGAAAGTCTCACCATCATTGTAAAGACGTCTTTGAAGTCTTGGAGTGATTCTCAACTGTTTGTTTTGATGATATAGACCACCATTTTGCATCTGTTTTGCCCTTTTCCCTCCATTTGATTGTGTAAGTACAACAATTTATTTATGTCAGGATAATGGACAGCTTGTATCATGCTAGCTGTTTCTTTTCCGGTGGACATGATGGTCCGCATATTGAAGGTCATGTATTTATGCACTAGGAATACTAGGTGCGCCTAGTGAACATCGCGAGAAGCATTGCAAGAAGGGTAAATTGTGGTTTCAGGTTTTGCGAATGCGTAATTGTGATGTTAATTGTCAAACTTGCTTTGGGGTATCCTTTTCATTTTTTAAGCAAAAAAGGATTGAAAAATGACCATGATGCCCTTGTATAACATAAGAGGAATTATAATCCTTTCCAATATGGAGTAGTATTTTTAGTAACATTCCTTGTTTGCCTAAAATAATGGAGAAGTATTGAGGTAGATGGAAGCGCAAACTTCAAACGACAGGTATGCCCAGATAATTTAGAAACCACATGTACCTGTTTAGAAAAGCTTGAAACTACAGCTGTGTGCAGTGCAATTTACATTAGAACAAAATAACAATGTTTATGATGACTATATGTTATTGTGCTATTAGCTGTTGGTAATGTGTTAATTGCAATGGTAACAGCAGTACCTCGTCAGGTCATCTGCAGGAGTTCTTACAACTATTTCTAGGAATGGTGTGTTCTGAGTTGGCATTGGAGATTCAAAAGATTATTTGATCATCTTATGATGCCAGTGGGCCCTGTCTCACGCGGTCACACTTGGTGGCAATCAGGTATTATTATTCATCATCTAGTATTGTCAAACAGCTTTTGTAATTTTGTAGGGACTGATATTTTTTTCTCTTGCTGATAGTTCAGACATAATTATATAGCTTTTAAGCTATTGGGGTTCTCTAAAAAAGTATGTATCATGGATTTTCCGACATCCTTCTCTCCCATTGTTCCTAACCAGCATTTCTGACACATCTCATGTCTGTTGTGTGATTTTGACAATGCAGATATCGCAATTGGTTCTGAAACTATTGCCAGAAAATAATTGTAGATGTGGGGTGTAGGTCGACATTTGTCTTACATAATTAGTAATTCAAGAATCCCATATGCTCTTTACGATGTCCGTTATATTTTTTTACTACTGGGTTCTTCCATGCTTTGTGTTATACAATCAGTTGGAAGATAGGTTGTGTCACATGTGTGAATTACTGTTCATACATACTGTTCATGCACATGAATAGTACTCGTGGGTATTGTAACAGTAGCTAACCAGCTAGATTAGTTAAGAGATATTGTTAGTTATGATTTTATTATACATCATCCCAGTGGTGTTTACCCCGTAATGATCTAAGAATCATTACCAAGGTTCTAAAACTTAGTAATCGGTACTCTCGCTTGGTCACCTCACTTTGTAGTGATTATACGGTAATCGGCCTTATACTCAGCCTTGTAACCGGTTTTTCTATCTTAATAACAGATTTATATATGTAATTGTATGTTCATGTAAAATCAAAGCCACATTTAATGCTATTGTTTGGTTGGTTCATAGTTAGGACATTAAAATCTTCACATCTATTCCAAAATACTGTTTGTGTCCATATTTTGTGGCGCTTGGTTGATTTTATAGTTAGGACATTAAATGGTTACACTAAATTCATGCATCTTTTTAGCATACTTCTACTTAACAGAAAAACAGAGAGAAGAGAACTCAACTCAGTAGTAGGGGAAGAACTCAAACTCAACTGCAGACTGGGCTTGAGGTGGAAGGCCACTGTCGGTGGGAGGGGCTGCAGTAGGGGAGGATGTCGCCTAAGGGGGCCGCAGTAGGGGAGGATGAGGGAGGAGCTGCAGTAGGGGAGCACGCCGCCTGAGGGAGAAGCCGTAGTAGGGAAGGACGCCATCGGAGGGAGGAGCCGCAGCAAGGAGGCATTGCCGGAGGAGGAGCCACAGGGGAGCCCGGCCGGAGGAGGAGGCTGTGGGAGGCGGCACGGAGGGAGGAGCCGTAGCAGGGGAGCCCGCCACGGAGGGAGGAGATGCAGCAGCAGCCGTCACCGCTGCCCTCCTGCGCCTAGGGTTCCTTCCCGCGTTGTCGCTACGATGCCACCCTTGGGCATGTGTGTGCCACTGCCAGTGCTATAGGTTGTGGGCTTTCTCTGCTGGTGTGTTGTTGTGGGTTTAATTAAATTTGATCGTGGGCTTCATGCCTTCATTAGACTGGACAAGCCACTCGGGCAAGTACACGGCCTGTTAGTCGATTACTTTGATTACTCGCTCGGTTATACCGATTATGTATTCGTTTTTGCCTGCTCGTACTCGGTGAGGGGACCTAGTCCTAGTACTCGGGCGAGTACTCGGACGAGTACACTTAGTTTTAGAACCATGATCATTACATTTGGTGTCAGGGCCATTCACCATGGGTTCTGTTGCCGAGTTAACATGTGGCAAGATCATTGTTGGCTATGAAAAAATCCTCATTGGACTCAAGAATGTAGAGAGTATGCTGGCAAAAGATGATAGTAGCAGAGGAGAAGGTACAAGCAGCTGTTGTTGCGTGATCTGTGTTGGCACCACCGGCACCACCTCCGCTGCCATCGACAACGTCTCTCTCAACCTTGTTGCCCGTCGTCGCTCTAATGGCACCCTCGCCAAGCACCACCTCAGCTGCCATGGACAACGCTTCTCTCAACCTTGTTGCCTGTCGTCGCTCTAATGGCACCCTCGCCAAGGAAGAAGAAGGCCGTTGTCCAGCCATCAGCCTCTCCATGTGGCAGGCCAACACCATGCCTTTGGAGGTGTGGAACGCGACGAGTGACGCGTGGGAGTTTTCTAAAATCATCTTAGGATTATCAGCTTCTTAGATAATGTACGTTTGTAATGCAATTTGCGCTGATATGAATGACGTTATAGGTAGTTTTCCTTTTAGTGCTGACACGGTCAAGTTGGTAGGTTCCTAGCTACATATCTTCATTGGGATTGCAAATTATTTCAGCTTCCATGCTTTTTAATGCTTGCTAGTTTTATTTGTACAAGGTTGTGATGCTGTATCTACTTGTATTTGGATTTATCAATGGAAATACAGAATTGTTTTGCTACTACTTTGTCTTGTTTGATGCTTCTTGCACTTTGTTTTTATGAATTTTGTCACTTTTTGATACAATGTTTCTAAATTAAGTATGATCACTGTGCAATGTTTTGGTATCAGATCTTTTGAAGTGAAATGTATAGAAGTTTCATGAAGGATAAAATTTTGTAACATTGGAAAGATGCGAAATGAATCACTTGAATGCTTCATTCTTTCACTTGCTGGATTTCTCCAAGAAATGGTGTGTAAATAACCAGATAGTTTATCCTGATCTCAATTAGAGATGATGATGTCGTAAGCGAAGGAGTACAAGTGTGTAACAGTATTGAATATTGATTTTCTACAAGTGTAACAGCTTTATTCGGCCGTAATGTGTTTTCATGTCTGCTGCTGTCTTTGTTGCTGTATTGGACAGTGTATAAATGGACCATGGTAAGAACACCACCCATGATGGAGTTTTTGGAATACTGCAAGCTGCAACATGGGCAAGCTGCGTTGTTCTGATTAGAGTTTGGGAGCATAAGACCATCTAGCGTGTAATCATTCTTGGTTGTTCTGCCAGTAAAAGAGTCGACATTGGAAAGCTTTGCTGTTAACTTGTCCTGTTTATTTCAGATGTAATGATTATCTGTTCTCATTAGGTGTTAAAGCGTGGTGTAATGTCTCCCCAATTCTATTATTGCATGACTGCTGCTATGCGGTCTTGTCACTGATGCTGTTCAAAAAGGTTAATATGTACCCAACATCTGTGTCATGCTTCCTTAAATGTGGGCAGTGATTGTGGATCATGGTGTGGTCATGATGGATGTCGAATGGTTGACATTTGTGGTTCCACTAGTGTGCAGCAAAAAAAACATTTTCCATTGTTTATTTTATCTTTAGATTTTAGACGATAGCACAGTAAGCAATCACAATTCACAACAATGATAGAGGCCTGTGAGTAATTGCGCATTATATCAAGTAATTTTATGTCCAGTAAGATGGATGGCACAGAGCCTCATTAACTGCAACGCCACAGAAAAAAAAGAAGGTTAGTATCTTTTCAAGAGAATGCTGCTCATGATATTTCTCAGAATCTTAGAATGGTATTTACATGAATGGTTTAAATATTGCAAAGAAGTGTCATTTCAACTTAGTTCAAACAATTTTGCATGTGAATCTGCAACTAGAAGAATTTCAGATTATGGTTCACACTGTAAAATTTGTCATTTTGCAATCTACCATGATCATGCAAGGCTGCAAGATTACCAGTAATCCTTATGCTCGGATCAAACACAGTTGCACAAGCATCCTCTCAAGCAAATCCATGGCACTACTAGATAGTGGGAAACCGTGAACGGAATTGTTGCTTGGGGTACTGAGGAAGCGACCTGACATATCTGCGGGTGTTATCGCTTCGAAGAAACCCAAGGCTCAGAGTCATCAGGTGAGCCTATTAGCTTTTGGATCAAGAATGAAAGCAGAGTTATGAACAAAAATGGTGAAGATTCGTGAGATTACCTTTCGGTAGTAAAGGAACACATGTAAGTTTGAGAAACCAAGAAAAAGCACATGTTGGACCAAATGTTAGTCTGAATGAAGGCATATGTATGAATTCGTATGCTATTACTAGGAGACTATAATTTGAAGCTTCAACCTATGGAATGTTCTTGGATATTTAACAACAGAAACATTTGCCAATTGAGTCTATAGTTATAGAATATATTTGACACAACCATAAAATGATAATACTAAAAATCATTGTTAAGACTCCTCTTTTTTTAAAGAAACTTTTTAAGATTCCTTGTTCCAACTCACCTGTTTAGTAATGGAATCTGTGGGGCACCTATGCTAAACTAAAAACTGAAATAATCTAGTCTCAGGTCTCTTCGGCAAAAAAGAAAACTGAAGAATGACTGCTGAAGGGGGGCAGGTGGGGGGGACCAAATCTTTAGTTGTGTAGTGACTATACCTCAGTTATTAACCTCAGCTGATGAACATAGTCTGTCATGAACCTTAGTTCATAACGGGGTAAACATCACCAAGAGGATGGCCGGATGGCGTCGGCGTAGAAGGGGGAGGAACTTTAGAGGAGAGGAAGACTTTGTTATTTCTCTTATTTCTTCCAATAGAATGCGGTAGTCCTCTTATATAGATGGGCTCACCCTAACAGATAGAATATAATTTCAATCCTATCTCTAACAAATATAGAAACTAATATCATATCTCTAATTATATCTCTAACAAAAGAAAACTAATCTCTAACTCAAATAGAATCTAATCTCTATTTTCTAATAATGGACCTGCTGGGCCCAAGGCCCACGTCTATGACATTACACCCTCCGGACATGCGGCTACGCCTCGAGTGCTAGAGGGCGATCGGGGTTGCGATTCGCGTTGACGAAGTGTAGCGCTTCCGACTATATGATGCCTGCAAAATAAGTTTTTTTTATTTTTTTTGACTTTTTTAAAGTACTCGGTCGGTTTAGAAAGCGACCGCAACCCACACACGATTAAGCGGGCGGCGCCAAGGCGACTAGCGGGCGGGCGGCTGGAGCGGCGGCCGTCGGCAACGGCCGTGAGTGGCGGCAGCTTTCGGCGAGGCGGACCGGCGGCGACGGGCCGGCGGCGGCGGCAGGCGGGCGAGGCGGCCGGCGGCGGCGCTCGGCGGCGGCAGGAGCGGCGGCGGCGCACGGCGAGGCGGACCGCGGCGGCAGCTCGGCGCGGAGACAGACCGCGGCGGCGGCGGCACGGCGGAGACGGCCGGCGGATCCCGATCTCGCCGATTCGAGGCACGGCCACGGAGAAGGCGACGGAATCGGCGGTGGCGGCGAGAACGCCATATCCGGTGGCGGCGACTCGGGCGACAGCGGCGGCGTCCGCAGCGACCTGCGTGGATCCGGGCAGTGGATGGCGACCCCCGGGATCCACCATGGTGATAGCGGGATCCGGTGCGGGCTGCCTGGATCTAGCATGGGTGACCGAGGCAGCAGCGGCAGTCCGGGAAGAAGTGACTTTGTTGCTGGTGATGGAGCTGGCGACCCTCAGCCAGGGCAGTGAGGAGATGGCCACCGGCGGTGACCGTGGAAGAGGCCGCCGGCGGCCGTCTGCCAAGAGCATCGAGCGGCGACAGTGGTCCATGAAGAGGATGGCAGTAGCGGCCCGCACCGTGGAAGACCGACGGTAGGATCCAGCAACGGTGGCCGCCTCCGAGAGTAGAGATCACTCCTCCCGGGCGATGATGCAAGTCGGCAGAGGCTAGGAGGCAACGGCGGCAGCTACAGTAAACCATAATCCTAACCTTTGCTCTAATACCATGTTATGAATATTGTGTATGTATTTAAGAGGCTCAATGTACAATATATATAGGGTACAAATGGGACAAAAGACTAAACTCTAATACAATAGGAAATATATCACTAATACCCTTAACATAGGCTTGATTGTTTTGTTGCTAACATAGGCTTGATTGCTTTGTTGCTTTAATAGTGTTATTTTGGTTCTCTTTACGATATTTATCTTCTTTATTCTTGATAGCATGTATGTTCATGCTATATCTCATAAACTTTAATCTAATCTGAGAACTGATGCGCATAAGAAAAGTGCCAGAGTGTAACAACATGTAGATATAGTTAGCATAGCAGCATCCTTCCTACAGATACTTGCACACAGACATCCATACAAGAGTAGTTTTCGAAAATTGACTGCCAAAACAAGAGTTCACTTGGAGTCACAATCTTCGCTTGCAACACTGTCCTGCAGGTGCAAACTTCATACACTGCTAAACGTTAGTCATAGTTCCAAAAGGTTGTTAGAAGTTGGTATCTCTGATCGTTAGCTGAATCTGATGCAAGTAGTGAGTTCGGCAAAATCGGCTGCTTGTACTACTGGATGCCAATTTTTAGCGTGAAAGTTGCATCCGAAGCTACACTGATTCTGCCTACTGTTTGAAATTACATGTACTAAAGAAAGCTCCTCTTGCAGTTGCTGTACCTGGTATCAAGTGGCATTGGTTGCTCATGATGGACTTTGCAACCTTCTTGTCAAATATTTTCTTCTCCTTGAGCCCTTGACTACAACCATATAAGATTCAGCCGGTATTCTTTTCTGATGGTTAGGGAAAAAAATTGTTTGGTGAGTAAAACACATGTGAAGCCATGCAAGAAATGCTGGAAATCAATAAGCACCCAGCCTTTTGCGTGTGGAACATTTCAAATGCTCCTCAATGGATCAAACATTTCAGCACTTCAATATTGATGCATTATGCTTCTATGCTAGTGGCGCTATTGTTGCAGTCATACGACCACTCACTGCAGCCATACGAGCACGTTGCAGACGCTACGACCACCTTCTGCGTCGTTACGACCACTCTGTTGCTTCTCCGACCACTCTGGCAGTCGTTATGACCACGTTGTGACTGCTCCAATCACGCCTTCCAGCTCCAACCGCGTACTACGACCACGTTCACCGCTGCTGCACTGCGCTTCCTTCGATCACAGTCGATCACCGTAGTCGTAACTCGATTACGACCACGTTGTAATTTTGTCGACTACGTTAAAGGCTCTATCGACTGCTGTTGTCCTAACCCTTACGACCACGTTAGCTGCTTCACGACCGTGATCGTAACTCCTTTACGACCATGTCTTCCCGCTGAGGTCGCTTATGACTACGTCTTCTCGCTCTGTGATCGTGGTTGTAACTCTCTTACGACCACGTCTGCTGAACACCTTCGCTCGTTGTGGTCGTAAGTCATTTACAACCACGTCTACGATCACGATAAACTCGATACTTGATAATTTCTCAGAGCTAAACCGTTATTTCTTCTCTTCTTTATTTCTTTCTCTCGATCACATCGATCTCCACGATCACCCTGATCGCTCTCTCTTTTCCTTGCTCTCTCGATCACACCGATCACATTGGCTGCATACCTTCGTTACAATGCTCTGCCCTTTATACCTTACTCTACGACTACAACTCGGGCTCGATTACGACTATGACTACTATTCCTACGACTCTGACCTAGACTCGATCAACTGACTCGTACTCGTATACGATCACGACTTCTAAACAGAAAACAAGATTACAAACTTTAACAGCTATATTTTACTTCTCGTCTTATCTTGTCACAGACATTTTACACAGTTTCTTCTACTTCGATGGCTCAAACACTTCACTTTCTTCGGCGTGTTCAAAACAAGATATTCGTGCAATGGTACATTGTGAAACATGGTGAAGTGTTGGAAGGGAGCTTTAGAAATATAATATCGAATGTGATAAAAAAAAACACGGTGTCATATATGGGGTGAACACAAACATATATCACCGAAGTGTTTGGTAGCACAAAGAGTTCCCCTAAGTTGAAGGCCCAAACACTTCGCTGTAGCTTCTCAAACTAGTGTAGGAGTACACAAGAATAGACTGAGATTTTATGAGAACTGCTTGAAAGGAACTTCTGGGAACAAATGCGATTTACAGTGCTTGTAATGCATGGGTAACCATTGTCAAGACGGTAATACCTTCAAAATGCTGTTGGCTCCAAGAGTTTCCCCAGATACTTCATTGCAGCTCTTCAAACTCTCTCTCAAAAAAAAAAAAAACGAGTGACAAATAGTAACACCTTCAAAATGCTTGTTAGCACCAAGAGTTCCCCCAAACACTTCACAGGGATTCATCCAAAGCTCTACTTGGAGCAATGGAAAGCTTTGTGCGAAGTGCTTGAAGGGAACTCCCGGCGACACCAAGCGTGGTTCTCAAGACACTAGACTCGTCAGACCTACTTAGCCTTGGCTGATGAACACAGAGGTGGTGGCTGGCTAGCTAGCTGCTACTTATAATCTGGAACGGCTCGCTCTCTTGTTCTGTATGTTCTTCCTCGTACTCCCTGTCTTTCGATCAAGGCGCACGCTCTACTACACGGCGAGGAGATTGCCGGACGCACCTGGCCGCGATCGCGGCAGAATTGGGGAGGGAGGCGAAGGGAATCCCGGCCCAGGTGGTCGCCTGCGGTGTCGTGAGCTCCGTCGAATCGTAGAAAGTAGAGTTCCGGCCTCATGGCGGAAACGTTAAGAGCGTGGCTTCGCTCATGCTGTAGCCGCGCACATTCCTTTCGTATCCAAACGCAGCGCGATCCGGACAGTACGTTCGTATAGGTTCTATCGAGCAAAACAGCTGGGAAGGCTCCTAATGTGTAGATCAGGGTTAAACAATTCGGCGAAATTTCGATCGAAAATTTCGTCTATTTCGGTGGGTGACGAAAGCCAAATCATTCCGCCAAATTTTGGTCGAATTTATTCCTATTTGAAATTTGTGTAAAATTTATAAA
Organism: Bonia amplexicaulis; assembly: GCA_036346245.1. Lineage (NCBI taxonomy): Eukaryota > Viridiplantae > Streptophyta > Magnoliopsida > Poales > Poaceae > Bonia > Bonia amplexicaulis. The sequence goes on from CM070757.1 coordinate 17,209,706, forward strand.
AAAATTTGGGTTAAATTTTGTCAATAATTAAAACGATTTTGAATGGGTCATCTGAAATTTCGGCCAAAATAAACAAAAGTTCAGAATTTCGTTCATTTCGCCGGGCACCGACTTTTTTTGCAATCCAAATTAATTTTCCCTAGTGTAGATACATTAATTTTATGCCATGTGTTTCGATGATTTCCCTATCTTTATTGTTCGATAATACTTCATTCAGTCACGAAAACATATCGTTTTAGATATCTATATGATATTCAAAACACCATTTTGACAACTGAATTCTATTGTAATATATCTATAAACGCAATAAAATTATATTAGTATGAAACTACTTTTCGATACAAATCTACACATATAATTTTTATAAATATAAATATTTAAAGAGCAATCAGTATTCCAAATTTTAAAAGTTTAACTGGCTCGACTCCCCAACCTCAAACTACCACCAGCAGCGATTCACCACGCCGAAGATATAGGGTGGCAAAAAGAAATCTATGATTATGAACTTCAGGGGAAATAACAAGTACACGATAATTATCACATCCTGTAGGATATGCATATCCAGATTTTTATCAAATCCGGGGCAACTTTTATTATGTTCCTTTAGGAATTATAATTGTGGCCGAAGTTTTCCGATGACTGAAAACATGGCCAGGTTCAATGTATACATAGTAGGACATTGATAAAAAGAACCGATCGCATATGTGGCGTTGTAGCATTTTTTAAATTTGATCCTTCAACATATAAATTTTTAATTTTGGCCTCCTCTAAATCCGTAGAAAACAGTAACAGATGACGTATGTCATCTATAAAATAGGTGTCACTGTTATGAAAAATAAGACTTAATTAAGTTTTTCTCGCCTGCATTGATTTGAAGCGTAATTATGTCGTGGGGCAGAGACTAATTAATTGTTTGATTATTGAACGCTATTTTGGACTCTAGCGGAGGGCGAGGAACAGGCAAGGAGGAAAGCATGTACGTAGTGTACTGGCTCAGCTAACTGTGATGCTAAGCTAATTGATCTCATATTGCTAAGCTCTTGTGTTTTACAAATACAAACATATTGTCCTATTGAGGAGCGCCACCACCGTTGCAGCCAGATGCTATTCAACCAGTGCGGCAAGTGGCGCCGAGCCCACTCAGCGCGACAGGCTAGTGGGCCCACCTCTTGCCGCACCTATTTGTCATCTACTGAGATAGAGGGAGATACCAGGGTGACTCTTAACCTGCCGTGACATAAGAGGTTGGTAGGTGACACGTGCCATATATCGTTACTTTCGTGAACACGAAGGAGATCAGATTTATAAAAAAATATATATTTGAAGGTCTATTTAAAAAAACACATCTGGTAAAGAGGATAAGATGCTCGAAGAAGGGCGACGCCTAGAATATCGTTCCCTAGCCACATCGATTGCGAAACAAAACGGAGAGCTGAAGAATGTGTCCAGGTTCAATGTCACACAACGTTGGTCACCTACATATACACTGCTAGTACAATACCTTTGACCACCCTATCAACTCCAAAGCTGAGCTCATCAAACTCCAAACAGCAAGTCTGCCGTGTAAGTGGAGATTTAGAGAGAATTGCACTACAGGGATGTAACTATGCATACTAAGTAGCATGGGAGAAGTAGCATTTGTTAATTGTAGCAACAAATTAAATGCATCAAGCTTCTGCACATATATGATCTTGGTTCCTGCAACTCCGTGTTTGGATATTCATAAGCTATTTCAGCTCTCCAAAGTATATTAAGACTCGTGCAAATGATAAATTTTTTAAAACAGATCAGACAAGAGGGATGCCTATAGGGTGCAAACAGAGCGGATAATTTACGTCCGTCCGACCGACCGAAGGTTTATGAAACGAATACGGAAGTGGTAGATGGGTATTCGGCACTATCTGTGTCCAACTCTGACTCCTAGGAAAAAAATATAGAATAGGATATGGGATAAGTGATATCCGTCTGTATATATCCGTATGTCAAGTGATATTATGAAGACTGTTGTGACTTCACATAGGAACAAGATAACATATAGGCAAATTGTCACATCTAAACAAGCAAAAGTACTGAGTGTTCTTTTTTCAACATCTCAGTAATTAGTTTTTTATGTTTGCCCTAATTGTACCATACTGTCTAATGTCCTGTGCAAAGAAGCGGATAATTTCCATCCGACCGATCGTCCGAAAGATTATGGAACGGATATGGAATGGAGAAATGGATATTCGGCATTATCCGTATCTGACTCCGACTCCGAGGAAAAATATGAAATAGAATACATGATAAGTGATATCTGTCTGTATCTACTCTGATTGCACATTTTGATACCTATTGTAAATATATAAACAAAGGAGGCTAGAAAAGTACATGGTAGGACCATAAAGGACAATGGGACGGTGGTTTGAATTTCGCAAGTTTGTATCAATCTTTAAGGTATATTTGATGGTCGTGATAGTATATACACGTCAAGAAAGAACCCATTCTTCTTTTGTTTCTGATACATGTTTTCCTTTTCCTTTTTATGTTTTCTCTACAGTGTCCAATCTTGCTGCCACTAGAAATCCATTGTAGTAAGCCAACTGGCCCAAACCGGCCCAACTGCGAATGAGACCTCTCCCAGGCCGAGGGCGCCTGCTGTCGCGCAAACTCAGGCGCAATCGTCGAACCTGGTCCAGGCCGAGGGCATCTCCCTGGACGGTCTGCCACTGCTCTCGGACGGCACGCTTCTGAGACACGGTGGTAGGAAGATGTGTTAGATCCGGACTCTGGCTAATTGGGTTTACTCTTCGGTCCTTAGATCTTAAATCGGTTATATATCTTATGCATCTAAGTCCATGGGCTGCCCACAAGCAACCTCCTCAATCAACAACCTTATAAGTAGTATTAGGATTTTCCCCAAAAGACTAGTTCGATGGGTAGAGGCTCCCTCGTACTTATAAGTTGTATTTTTTCTTTCCTACAATCTATGTGAGACTATTTTTCAATAATCTTTTCCTCATAAATGGATTGTGCACGCCCCACTATTTTCTTCTTGGCTTCTTGCGTCCGCATGCGTTTGTAGGAGTTTATCAGTACTTAGCTTCTTGGAAAAGATTTTTTTTTCTTTATATCTCGATTCGTGAGATCTGATGCTTGAGCTGATCTTATTGGATACATCGTGAGAAGACCACAATAAGTTGTTTCTGTGCTTTGCTGAATGAAGTGATGAATTTCTGTGATCGATTGTGGTTACTGTTGCGATTGCAAACGAATAATGTCGTCCTCCGATCGAGAATCGATCGCTGGGATTAAAGTTTCCGTTCGAAATAAGAAATCTCCCGTTTTTTTCCGTGTCATCTGGACCGTCGAATTGCGGTTGGACGGACTGCACATGCCCCCCAGTTGATGCACAGGTGCAGTTTATCAGTACTTATGGGTGGTTTATATTGTTTTTTTGCTGATGTCTTTTAACTCTGGCTAATAAATAGTAACAGCTTGTAGAGAGAGATATATTCGTATTTGATTTTGATCGATATAAATGAAACTACTATAGTGTCTACTATAATCAACTAGTAGACTCCACTTAAAAAGACACTATGTTTTAAAGCTAGGTACTGTAAAAAATGTATTTACTGTAGAAAACGGCTTTTACAAGTCAATACGAAGATGTCCTAAACTTGTTGGGAAAAGATTTTCTTTCAGTAGATTTGGACTCGTGAGATCGGGCTCTTGATGTGATCTTACTGTATACAAAGTGAGAAGACCATAATAAGGCCTTACTTATTTCGGCGTGAGCTTCTAACTCTAATTTATTTTTTATTATTTCTAAATTTCATTTTTTTCTGACTTTTTAGCTTTTGTTGAGTTTTTTTTGCTGGTTTTTTTTATATTCGTTTGTATTGTCCGTGATGTTCTATTCTATTTTTAAATTTTTAATTTTTTTAAAATTTAATTACACAAAATAAGCCACCATCAGTTATAGTACAATTTTAATCAGCTACAGTATAATTTTAGTTGTAAGCTATTTTTTTCAGCCTAACTGAGTAGGCTGTATGTTGTTTTGTACTTTGCTAAATGAAGTGATGAATTTCTGTGATGGATTGTGGTTACTGGTGAGAATGCGCTACACGCCCCCCGTTTTGTGAACAACTGCAGCCTAACTGTGCCCATTGAAATGTTTCATTTCATGTTGCCTTTTTATCTGTTATAGAATTATTATCTGACTTCGGTTTGATAGGACTAAAACATGGTTAGAGGAAGATTAGTTTTTCCAGTTAGAATTTGTGTGATTTGATCCAACACGGTTGTATGTAACTTATCCAAAGAATCGGAGCTGCTCCATAGTATCATCAGTAGAAGTGAGATTGATCAAATTGCAAGGATCAAAGCAATGCTGCAAGCAAGACACAACTTGTAGTTACAAACTATAAAGTTCTAAAAGACATTGGATGTTTCAGTCTCTGCTTATTCACACATTTAGGAAAGGGAAACGGTGTGAAATTTGATTTCTTCATTTTCTCCTAGTTTCCTTGAATCTTCAGTGAAAATTTTTTCTCAATGTAGAGTGCTCAATGATTAAGCAATCAATATTAATCGATCAAAGCACCACCCTTGCCACTATTTTTCTTTTTTGCATTCGCTTGTTTATTTGCGTGCGTATGCGTTTTGAGAAAATGCTGTAAGATTATATTTGGTAAATTGTGATGAGAAACGAAACATCCCCTATGGCCTCCCTACGTTCACAAGAGACGAACAGCATTAGCAAAATATCTGCCATTCTCAAAACTAAGTGAAACAGCATTGCACCGAACTGGGAGTTCCAAAACTTGCATCAAAGATCCACAAGGTTAAGTATTCTAGGCTTCTAGCGAAGTAGCCCCCAAAATTTAGAAAATCACATCAATCTCACATACTAGCAGCACTAAAACAGGATTCCCCAAATACAGAAGAAAAAATTTCCTGTTTGCTTAAACAAATTCGAATAGACTAAACTGCGGCAATGTCTATCTTGCAATCGTTTAGCTCTTAGAGGCCTTGTCCTTGGTCTTTTGGATCTTCAACACCTTCTTCACAATCTTCTGCTCCTCAACCAAAAATGCCCGAATGATCCTGTGAGGCACAGATAGCTTAGCTCACCAACAAATTGTTGGAAGAAAGAAGGCACATAATTGTTGGAAGAAAGAAGGCACATAGTGTGTTAGGATGGTTACCTCTCTCTGACTGCGGTACCAGACAATACACCACCATAAGGACGGTTCACAGTCCTCCGGTTCCTTGACAATCTGGACCTCTTGTACTCAGCAGGTCTCAGGTGTGGAATCTGCAGTTTACCATATGCAATTTTCATGAGGACACAATCATATGGCAATGTTAAAAATGGCAACTTAATATACCAAAAGGCACAAACTACCTGTTTGACGAAAACTTATCATTCTATCCTACCGTATATCACCTACCTGTTCCACTAAATAGAAGGTAGTACATACTATATATCCTACTGTCGTATTTAAACTTGAATAGTCATCCAGCAGCAATGCTCAAGTAGATAAGAGAAAATGTAATTTCATGAAGGTTCTGTACTGACAGCAGTGCACACATCCATTGTCAATGCTACTTATTATGACACATGTGGAAGTGATGTATGGGCTCAACACACAATGAAATAAGGATCATTTCTACAATATAACACGCATATGGTGGACGCCTTAAGTACCCAGTAACACTTAGACCCTATTCAAAAGTGTTGTTGCTTTTGGCTAAAATGATATGGTAGCAGTTACCTTTTTCTAAAGTATTTAGTTAAAGAAAATAAAAAAAATAGGAAAAATGAAAAACACCGGTAGATCTCCATAGATAATGCAAAGGGAAAAGGGAAAAAAAGAGGGGGGAGCCACGTTAAGAAGCCAATGTGTTCCAAACGGCTTTTGGCTTCTGAAGCCATAAGCTGTTTGGAACGGGGCCTTAAGTCTCCTTTCAAAAATTAAAAAGCACTCAGAAAATTCCATTTCCCAAATAAAAGTAAAGGTAAAATATTAACCAAATCAATTTCAGATATTGCAATCAATAAACATCCTTGGAATTTTCCAGATAGTTGATAAAAGTGGACACAAGGTCATCAGTTTGGAAAGAAAGACTTTAAATGTAATCATGGTCATTACAAATGGTGTCATTTGAACTATGCAACTGATCATCATCCGACCTCACCATCTGCAGAGTGTACTTATGAACATAATGAATGCAAATGCATAGCAAATAACAAAGGAGCAAAAGACTAACTGTGCAATAAGCCTTGTACATAAAAAGTAAAACCTATGGGAAAAATATATGATAATGCATTGGGCCTCATAGAGAAGATTAGGCTTAATCCACATGAAAACTTCAGGCATATGCTTGTCATGTTTCTCTGTAATCATTGGACAAGCGAATTGTTAGACAAAAAGGTAAATGACAGACCAATGATCCCGTAATTAAGTTTATTTCAAGACACAAGGAAAACAAGCACCACACAATATGTCGCAACCAGAACACGTGTGTACAGTACACACTGGCAGAGCCAAGGCCCGGCGACCCCAGGCGGCTGCCCAGGCTCACCGGTGAGCATCCCTGCGGTAGGCAGGAGCCACACGTCATCGGCATCGTCGGGGATGAGAGCGGAGCCAGCCATCTGCCCAGGCTCTCAGGATGGGCTGGCTCCGCCACTGACAGTAGATATGTGTATGCATAGATTTCAAATGCAAATTTCACTGCTATCTCACTAAAAGAAAAGCTACACGGTAAAACTGAATCCTTAGAAGAAGAAGATACCTTGCCAATCAAAAAACAGTACAAAATTGCCACAACATGCCACATACTAGAAAGTAAAACTTACAATCGAACATTATACTAACAAAAACAGTCAATTGAGCCAAACTACGAAAGGTAAATACACCAGAGATTGAACGGACCAAACAGTCAGCTAAGCTGTAGCCAAATGTACAAAACATGATTCGGCAAGAATTGGCACCACTTCCGCTCTTATTATAACATTTCACATGAACATGAACCAAAAGTTACTACAAGATACTAATGCTAAAGCCCATGGGACTCCAAAGGTAAGAGCTTTTTCCCCATATTTCCATCAGGAACCGCTTGACTGAATTGATCAGGTAGTGTTCACGTGTAAGATTCATACAACCTACACATGCTACAGAAAACTAATGCAAGAAATAATAAATCGTCCGACAAGGCAACATACTCCTTGGATCTTCTTCCCGGTGACCGGGCATTTCGGCCCGCTCGCGCGCTTGTTGGTGTACTGGTACACAAGCCTCCCACCTAATCAAGAACACAAATCAATAAGAGCTATGAGCTAAGATCCAGGTGGGAAAACCCCAAGAAATACTCCAAATTAAACAGCACAACTGCAAAACCAGATGAAAGTGAAACACACACCACAACAAATAAGGTCTAAATCTCGCACGCAGATCCATCTAATTGTAACCCAAACATTAGCAGCAAGAATTCTATCCCAACGATTGCAAGATTAACCGAAGGAACGAGCAATCTAAAGAGATCTTACCGGGGGTCTTGACGACGCGGGTCTGGTTGGATTTGGTGGCGTAGCTGTGCCGCTTCCGGTACGTCAGCCGCTGCACCATCTCGCCGCCTTCTCCTCCCTCTCTCTCTCTCTCTCTCTCTAGAGCGGTGGCGGCGGCGGGGCGGAGGGGAGCGAGGGTTCGACATGGAGAAAAGTATTTATAGGGTGAGTGGCGGGTCGGGTGACCTAGATCTGACGGTGGAGGATGCTTTGCCAAGTGAGTGGACGGTTAGGTTCGTTTTGTGGATCAATCTAGGTTTTTTGACCCGAGGACGAACTGCAGCAGCAATAGCAACTGGTCGAGATGGACCCATTACGTTCTGTTTAGGTTTTCAGTGGTAGCGACTAGCTTCACTGCTCTTCTTATATATTTTATAAGTGTGGCTCTATTAAATTATTAGGCTGCGCCGTATATTTTTTCTGTCTACGATGATAACAGAAGCAAATACTCCTAAAAATCCAACTAAGTCTATCTTTAATAAAAAATTAAATTGACCACCCTAAAGGACTAGTGGTCACAGCCACAATGAGTAGGATCCCAAGAAAAGCACAACCTCTATCACTCTTAAAGTCAACCACACGGAAACCTCACAGACCACCAATATCAATTTTAGATTTCGGAGACGAAATCTTTTTAAGGAGGTACATTGAAGGAACCCTAACTTTCATCTAATGCCAACAGTGAAAATTAAGCAATTTAAACAGTAATTAAAAGAGTAACTAAGTTAATTACAACACAATAAATTACAAAAAAATAAATCCAGTCCTTACAAGCAAAATAAAATTATTACAACAATTGAATATTTATAGGATTGTATTGCGCATTTAGAATAAATAAATTACAAGTATTGCACTAAAATAGAAAATAATAAAAATTACAATGGCATCATTTTAGGACCTTGCATTTTTCCGGTGCATTCTTGGCGAAGTGTAGCCATCTAAAACCAAACCAAAATCCAACCTTTGATTTCGCGATCTAAACATGGAGGATAAAAACAATCCAAGGGAGAATAAAAGGAATAAAAGGTTTTGCCATCAGACCTGTCTAGCTTTAGAATGCCTAACCGAAAGAGAGTGCTCATTGAGGTTCCCAAACCGTCCAGGGCCGGTCGGCACCTCTCACTTAAAATGGGCCTCATCATCTGATGAAAAACAAATCCCATAGCCCATTTTATTTTACCGACTTACCTCACGAAATCAAAGTACATTGCCATTTTCACCCACAGCCCATGAGGTAAAATCACAAATTTTACCAAGCCACAAGAGAGAGAGCAAGAGATAAGCCCAACAGAGACAACACACAACCAGGGAGGAGATAAGATCAAGCACACAGTGCATGGCCAGAGAGAAGCCAACTGAAAGCTTCCACTCCCCAACCCATTTCTTAGTTCATTCCCTCCCCAACCGGAAAGCCAACCAAGCAAAGGAAGAAACACCTTGCCATTTCCTTGCCTCACCCAAAACACAAAGCCAAGCCAAGCACAAGGCCTCACCACCACCAAAGCTCAAAACCACCACAGAGAGATAGTGAGGAAGATGAAGCTAAGAGGAGGGGGCCTACAAGGGAGTTGGGAAGACCACGGCATGAAGATAGAGGCTGTGACGACCAAGGGCCGACGAGGACCACCGGGACCATGCCGAACCGAACCGGGACAAGGAGGGGATGAGAAGGACCAACGAAAGCACGTGAAGAGCGTCATCACCACCACGCCCATCGTCGTCGCCTCCCCATCCCCAACTGAACTGAACCAAGTAAGGCCATCACAACCCCTCCCTTAGCCCATCCACATCGGATTAGACATGGTCAAGATCTGTATGATTGAAACTAGAGTGGTCGAGATATGTGTGATCGAAGACCAGTGTTGTGGAATCGATATAGTCGAGACCTGTGTGGTCGAAATCGACATGGTTGAACTGATGTGATTGATTCAACATGGTCGAAAATCTACATGGTGGTCGGAGATCTGTGTGATCGAAGATTGACGTGGTCAAAAATCGACATGGTCGCCGTGGTCAAGACCTAAGTGGTTGAACAAATGTGGTTGGAGACCAGCATAGTCGGAGACTTCGTAGTCTATCCGGATAATGTGGTCGAAGACCAACGTGGTCAGAGACCGGCGTAATCGGAGATCTGTGTGGTTGAATCGGACAACGTGGTCAGAGATCAATGCGGTTGGAGACCTGAGTGGTCAAACGATCTAACGTGGTTAGGGACCAGTGTAGTCGATGATTGGTACTTTCGACCAGCTCTGTGTGAGCGGTCCGATCAGTGAGCGGTACTATCGGCTTTGTGTGAGCGGTACTTCTAATTTACGGAACGTCCGGCTTGTGTATCGGTACGTTTTTCCAGAGAGACACCTGTGTGGAGTCTTCTCATCCCCGAGGAAATCGGTAGTTCCGCACGAGTGCTGCGGTACTTTCGATAATCGGTAGTACCGAACTTTGCACGACGAAACTGCCGGATTTGCCTGCAACGGCTAGTTTTCTGACCATTGCTGAGGGGAGCGGATGTAACGGTCATTTGCCTGCGGTACTTTCAAAAACCTATTTTTCTGTCCCAACGGATAGTTTCAAGGTGTGGGGTATATATACCCCATTGTTGCCGATTGGAGTATAACTTTTGGCACTCTATTTCACTATCTTGAACTAATGTGAGGTCATTCTCTCAATTGTGCATGTGTTGCATCTTGTGAGTAAGCAAGAAGGTTTCAGATTGCATGTGTTGCATCTAGAGGTGGGTTATGTATCCACTTGAGCTTATGCATACGTTGCGCGTGGTGAGAGTCAAGCGAGGAACTTAACTTATTACTCTTGTAGTTTACCGACTCCTAAACAGCGTTGAAAACATCGTGTGTGGTGATCTTCTCAAAGAAGGTTGTAAGAAGACCTAGCAAAGTTGTGAAGGTTGGAGCTCACCTACCCGGAGCAGGAAAGAACTACCACTAGTAGATTGAGGTGTTTCAGCTTAATTCGTGGAGCCGGTCCAATTCGTTTAGGCTAACCTCAACGTGAACTAGGGAAGACCGGCAAATCTCCGATCACCACGGTAAAAGGCAATCGTGTCAATTGTAATTTGTTTTCTTGTGCTCAATTTACATTCATAGAATTAAATTGACTGCTTGTCATCCTAGAATTGTAAATCTTGACATAGGCTTATCTTGTTGGTGCACTTAGGTGAATCCGGTTGTTTTATGCGTATTTGTATTAAACCTTTTTGTGTTAAGCTTCCGCATTATTTGCTTGATTTAGCCAAATATAAATTGATATTTAATTGGAGAAGATTTTTTAGACCACATATTCACCCCTCTAACCGGCCTTCTCGATCTAACAGAGGCCAGAGGCACCGGAGAGGAGGTCGGCCGGGCTAGAGGCGTTGGCGCAGTGGCCGATGCCGAAGTCAAAGCCGAGCTAAAGCGCGATGGATTGGGAGCCAAGTCGAGGGGTGGCGCCGTGGGGACGGAAGCGCTTGGAGGAGCAGGGCGCAGGGAGTTGGCCGGCGCTTAGATGGGCTGGAGTGGGGAGGAGGTCGGCAGGACCGTGCGGCTAGTCGAATTGAGTGGGGAGGAGGGAGATCTGAGGAGGAGGAAGAGTGAGGGAGTAAGAAAGGGGGAGGAGAAAAGAGTCGAGTAGCCAGAGGGGCTTCAGCCAAGTGAGGATAAGGAAGGCAAGAAAAGAAATGGGAAAGAGAGATGTGAGTTGGGGAAGAAGAGATAGGGGATGGGAACCAGGGAACAGCTAGGGAGCCATTCAGTTGGTTAGGAGTGAGAGAAAAACTGGGGTTAAGAGGAGAGAGGTTAAGCGTGAGCAAGAAAGTTCGTATAGCATCACTTAATTTGTTTCGTTGCGTAAGTAAATACCCTGGTAAATTGATTAGTTGCATTCAATCCGTTGCAGCCCATTAATTTTTGTTTAGAATTATTAGTATAAATTAAGCATCGTCAGTGGACTAAAATTTGTACGAGTATAGATTAAATTGGTGCACTTTCGTCTAAATTGTTTTGGTGCATGTCTAAATACCCAGATAATTTTTGTTAATCCCTTGTAAAAGAAAGAAACCCCTTTAAGATTTATTTAGGTGTTTAAGTGCCATTCGAGATTTTAGATCTGTACATGATTAAATAAAATTACGCATAGCGATTAAACTTGTACGTGACGATTAAATTAGCAATTGAGCCGTAAAAATCTGCATATGGCCAAAATAAAATATAAGGATCACACGGAGACACTTCATTGCAATTTATTCAATTATTTACCATATGTTATTTTCTTCGCCATCGATACATTGAACCATAGCACGCGTACTAACTGTAGGAAAGAAACCAAAATTTGGGGTGCAACTTTTATCCTAGTGACTTTGGGGCTCAGAACTTTGAACTAAACTCATGCAAGCATCTCTTTGAGCATGTGATCAAAATATCTTAGTAAAAACAAGTATTTACCTATTAAATCATTACCACCCTACATAAAAACAAAAATAAGGTTCAAATCGAATGAATGCTATGAGAAAGGAATGAAAAGATAAGGGCAAACAGTTGGAGAAGCCACTATTAGGCCAATAAATAAGTGGGTGAAGGGTTTCCAGGGCAGGAAAGAAAATGGGCGGTATGAAACCTTCTGCATAGGGATAAAATATAAGGTTAATCAGACTTTACTTGTGTAGTGGACCGACAAATCGTATCAACCATTGTTTCATCTAAATGTGGGCAGAACCAGTAATTTTACCAATATTATTATATTCTCCACATAGGTTAGTAATTATAACTAGTAGTATAAAGCCCGGGAGTGGGGATCCAAAGGAGGAACCTAGGTATAGAGAGTGAGAGAAGCATATATTAGCTCAGTGGAGTGTTAGATAAGTGTGAATGAATCGGCCCAACCAACAGCTATGTTGCTTCCGGTGTGTACCGGTTGAGAGTAGCTAGATGGGGATATAATATACTAAGATAGATGTAAAGTTAGCGATTCGGGCACATCTAAGAAATGCGAAGAACAAGAATTAAGGTGACTATGGGTAAAATGGCACAAGCTCTATATAAATTATGAATTCATATGGAGGCTATGAAACCGATAGAAGTTTTTATCCACTATACAAGTGTTCAATAGATTTCTAAATATGCTAGGCTAAAACTTTTCAAAATCTAAAAACCTTATTTTCTATAAGTTTTGGAAATGAGAAAGAGAAAAAGAAAGAAAAAGAGAAAGAGAAAAGAAAGAGAATGAAATAGAAAATGAGCAAGAGAATGAGAATGAGAAGGAAGATTTTCAAGAAATGTTAAGACTATGAGCATTCAGTGCATTTTGCTAATAACGCTTGCTGAGTACTATGTACTTATTCTTTCTATTATCTTTCCTTGTTTAGAAATAGCTCAGTCCGGAGATTTACTAGGACCTGATGAATTTCACACGGATGACTACCCCTACGCCTGGTGGAAAGCTGCGAACTCAAGTTCATTAGATTATCACCCGATGTTAGTCTTGGTATTTTATAATTTTGTTTAGAAGCCCTTTTCCTTTCTGAATAATGTAGTATTTGAGCCATAGTGGCCTTGTACTAGACTACGCCTCACGTGGTTACGATTATGTAATATTTAGATATGTCTCTAATATTGTTCCACTACAACAATTTGATGGGCTTATTATTCGTTGAAGCGGTGTTCTATCGGGCAAACAAATAATAATACATTGCCTAATTGTTATTACCCCCTCGAGATTATGTAATATTTAGATCTATCTCTAACATTGTTCCACAACAATCTAATAGGCTTATTATTCGGTGAAGCGGTGTTCTATCAGGCAAACGAATAATAATCCATTTCCTAATTATTATTACCCCTAGATAATGATATGAGGCGTCATAATTACGCTATAATTCAACTTAGTAGCACATATAGATGCTAAAATCGCTCCGACGTTAACACGCCTACCTGACATTCACACTACAACATAAAAGTGATTTTTTGAGAGTGAACCTAGAGCAATCATATTCTCATCAAATCGTTAAATACCCAAGGAAGACACATGTAGATTTTCCAAGATGGATAGAATCATATGAGTGCTATCATTCTTATCTTTATCAAAATTTAGTGTAGATCTACTTCACCATACGCGCTCTAAAACTTTATCTTGAAAAGAACAATCCTCTGCTAATCTAGAGGGAATTGACAATATACCCCCATCCTTTATTGCCACTTGACAGTATGCCACAGAGTTTTCGGTAATTGATTATTTGCCCATCTTTCCTAGACCTCTTAATCATTTGCCTTTTTAGACAATTTTACTAGGAATGAAAATGAATTGGATACAATCGAATAGTCTCAAATACGAATACAAATACGAATTCGAATATTCTCAAATACGGATACGAATATTCTCGAATACGAATATAGATTTTGTCGGATACGAATATCGGATAAAACGGATTCCTAGCGGTTTTGCCGATTTTTCATCGGTTACCAGTTTTAAACTGCCTAAATTCGAATTTCGAGTCACAAAATTGTGCAGTTTTTTCATGTATTCTAGAAACGGATCGAATACGAATCAAATAGTCTTGAATACGAATACGGATACGAATATTCCCGAATACTAATGCGAATACGAATATTCTCAAATATGGATACGGATATTCTCGAATACGAATGCGAACATTTTCGAATACGAATTTTGCTTACCACATTCACATTTTTTGGATATAAATATCGAATAAAATATATTATCCATTATCGTTTTTTACCCCTAAATTTTACGCATAACTTTCTTCCTTGTTTCTTCCTCTTCTCTCTTCCTGGGGAAATTTAATCATATGCCATTCTCGACCGACTCGCGTGACCACAGCGATAATTACTATTATTAAGAGTGGCAAAAAATTAAAAGCCCCCTCTTCCTGCTCCCACCACAGCTAACCTGATGTACACCCTCTTTCTCAATCACTCTCGTCTCTCTCCCTCGAGCCGCGCCACCACCGTGGGAATCTGAGCCTGTGGGGCGCGTCACCGCACGCATGAAGCCATGCAGCTGGAGGACATGAAGCCGCGCCGGTCTATCCGCCACTGGGCCGTTCACGGTGACGGGAGACGACGTCGGCCTTCCTCCGGTCTGGCCTCATCTCTGGTTCGTCCACCATTGTCGGTCCGTCCGCGGCGACCCCCGCCCTACACCGGCGCAGGATCCAGGCCCCCTCAACGCCGCCGAGCCGGATCCGCCTCCCTGAGCTCAGATCCGATGGCCTGATTCGTCACCCCGAGCCGGATTCGACGGTCTTGTCACCGGGGTTGGACGACAGACGTGCATAGGAGGAGGCCGAGGCGGAGGCGGCTCACACGGGAGGCGCTCGCGGACGGCGGCGGCGGTGGAGCGGCTGCCAGCGTCTCGCGTGAGAGATGAGAGGAGAAGGGAGAGAGAACGAAGAGAGGAGGAAGAGACGGAGAAGAAGGGTCGAATGGGCATTTTTGCTAAAAAAAAGGCAAATGATGAATTGGTTAGACAGCCCGCACAATTAGGCTGAAAATATGTATTTTATCGTTAAAATTGTAATATAGTCGAACTAAAATTATATTATAACTAATAGTAGTTTATTTGATGTAATTAAATTTAAAAGTTTAAAAATAAAAAATAGATTAATCTATCACAGGCAATGCAAACAAATACGAAGAAAAAAAGAATCAACAAAAAAACCCAAAAATATCAGAAAATCAGAAAAGATAAAATTTAAAAATATTAAAAAATAAGTAAAAGCTCAAACCGAAATGACTATAACTAAGAAAAATAGGACACATAATCAATTGCCAGAACTTTATGACATATTTTTAAGTGGCAACGAAAGATGGAGCTTATTGTGAATTCCGTCGTTAATTGTTTCAATCTGTAGCGAAATCGAAGAATAGAATAGTAAAAGGCTACCTGCAATTACAAAGACCAAAGTTGGAAAAGCAGAGGAACCTCTTTCTCATTTCTTCCTTTCTTGCCCCTCCACCTGTCCTCTTCCCACCCACCGCTTCGAGATCCCCCCTTCCTCTCCCTCCCCTCCGTTTCTTGATCCGGCAATGGCCGCCCCGCCGGCGAGCTCCTCCGCATCGACCCCCTCGAGCTCCGCTTCCCTGTACGCCCCCGACGGTTTATCTTATTTTCACCCTTACAAAAGATATTTTTCTCTATTTCTGCCGGCGCGGATCGATTGGTTCTTGATTTTCTTTGGTGTTTCTGGTGAGCAGTTGAGTTGAAGAAGCAGATCTCGTGCTCGATGCAGCTGTCCAATCTCAGCGACGACTACATCGCCTTCAAGGTCCGCTCGTCCTTTCCAGAAATCGTTGCGTGTTTTTCCCCTTATTATGAATTGTATCGGAACCCTAGAACCAGAGCAATACAAGGGTTGCTTTGATGTGTTGTACTGTTCGATGTGTTATAGCATGGTATCATAGGTGGCATTCCTGGAAATCTATTTTCCATGAATGGATTCATTCGATTTGACCGGATAGTGATGCGAAAATGTGATCTTTTAGATAGCTCTGTGATGCGATGCCTTCAAACTGAATGTTTGGATGCATTTTGGGCAATTGGAATTTACTTTTATTGGTGAATTGTATGGCTTAAAACAGTTTAGAGCTGTTTCTCTTTTTCTCCGATTGCATTTCATATGCTCTGTTGTACAAGTCTTGGTGGTATTTGATTGCATAAACTCTAGAGTTGAAGGTTTGAACCATGGGGGTTATATTGTTGCATATGATACCAACTACTACCTACTAAGCATCATTTGGTTTATGGACTGCTAAATCCGTGTAAAAGTGGCCATTGGTGCCACTCGTGGGACTGGTTTACTCTTGATTACATTTATGTAATGAGGTTATTTCTGTTTTCCTTGCCATTTGATGGCTAGAGGTGAAACCTTCTGGTGTTTAACTGCTTAGAGATGTCTGTGATTGAGTGACTATAATCCAAGC
Organism: Bonia amplexicaulis; assembly: GCA_036346245.1. Taxonomy (NCBI): domain Eukaryota; kingdom Viridiplantae; phylum Streptophyta; class Magnoliopsida; order Poales; family Poaceae; genus Bonia; species Bonia amplexicaulis. Next base: position 17,226,194 of record CM070757.1, read on the forward strand.
TCGTAAGAAATATCGTTTCAAGGAGGCTGTATTGTGTTTTTATATATTTCCTGTGCTCTTCATTGTTTCAGGTAAAAACTACGAGCCCAAAGAAGTATTCGGTGCGTCCCAACACAGGGGTCATCTTGCCACGGTCTACCTGTGATGTTGTTGGTTTGTGATTCTTAGCCCCCGGGTGATTTTTTATATGGCCAACCCATCCTCTCTTTGGTGATTTTTGTGCATTTGTATTGTTGTAGTGACAATGCAGGCACAGCGGGAGGCCCCCCCTGACATGCAGTGCAAAGATAAGTTCCTAGTCCAGAGCGTCGTTGCACCATCTGGTGTTACTGTGAAGGATATCACAGGAGAAATGGTAATGAGGATTGAGGCATTAGTGGAGGGATTATTTTTGGAGCTGTACATTTCTTTTTTTTTTCTGTAGTGTTCTTTTTCTCAATTGACTTTGGAGGTGCACCTCTATTGAATTGAAAATTTTGTTATTGAGTGTGGTGTTTGATGGCTCGACAGTTTACGAAGGAGTCCGGGAATAAGATTGAAGAGGCGAAATTGCGAGTCACCTATGTTGCTCCTCCACAGCCACCATCTCCAGTTCCCGAGGAATCCGAAGAAGGTTCCCCATCTAGGGTTTCTGAATCAGAAAATGGAGACGGTCCTGCTGGGGGATTCACCAGAGTGAGTTACCATGATTGTTGAATTCATCCATCTTTCATTTTCTCATAGAAAGGGAAATTTACTTGATTCTGAAATCATTGCAGGCACTGAGAGAACACATAGAGCCTCAAGAAAAATCTTCAGAGGTCAGTTATTATTCCCCTTAGGATGTGACTTTATAACAAGTTCACTGGTGATTTGGCTGAGCGATAAGTTTGTTATTGTCTACTATTATATTTGGTAGCTGGCATCTTGTATCCTAATACAGTGACATGCTATTTTATGCTGTTTCCTGTGGTTTAGTGACTCTTTTTCCCCTTATTTCTTGAATTATTGCTATAGTGACATTGTAGTTTAGTATCTTGTGGTATAGAATATCTTATGTTCTCAAGTGTTGGTATTGCAGGCTGGAGCTTTGATTTCCATATTGACCAAAGAAAAGAATTCTGCAATTCAACAGAACCTTAAAATTAGACAGGAACTTGTGAGTGCAGTATCACATTTTGTCGTTCTAGCCTAATGTATTGTGGCTTCATATTGGAAGTATTATAGGTTTTTAAAATATGGGACATATCTAGTGCAAACCTCCACCTAGCTGCTACCGTTATGAAACACCTGTGGTAATAGATGTACCTGTTGATATTAAAATTGATTAATACGAAAGCTCCAAACTGTAAAGAAAATGAATCAAAACAGGACCAGGTAGATCATATGCTCTCGTATGCCAAACTGGGACGTGAGATATGGCAAGGCAGGTATATGTGCACCATCAAGTAAGACAGGCTGTTGAGCCCAAGTTAGTTAACACCCAACTGTTTTAAATTGTTTTTTCCCATGTTAAAGCAGGCAGTATGGTGTTTGCCATATGCTAACCAAAAAACTTCGAAAAGACAATGTTTGCTCTTATTTTTTACTAACCCATAGAGGAATCTACATAATCAACAGTTCTTTGTACTGTTTGCTTTCGCTACCTCAGCCCGATACTAGTTGGGATGAAGAATGTTCCAACTTGAATTTATACATTCTCAAGATCACTAATTCTTCTTCAATTTATGTATTTTAAATAATAGTGTTATCCAGTTTTCACGATAAACTTTAGTTATGTGTTGGGTTCTTTCTCTGTTATTGAGTAACTGTTTGTTTCTGCATTTCAACCTTAAACCAGATCTTGTCTTTGATATTTTGATTAAAGTATCCATTATATACAATTTCAGAAATTTGATATTTTAATTACTTGATCTACCAAGTGAAGCAGAAGAGTTTGATCCAAAGAACCACTTGTGCCACTTCCACACCTCTGGAACCTCAAGAATGTCACTAGTACTTCTGGCAAACCACTTCTGCTCTCAGTATAAGAAAACCATTCTAAATACTATACATCCTGAACTACCCACATCCTTGTTAGAAAAGGAAACTGAGCTAATGAAAAATACATGGAAGTATGGAACTAAACCTGAGCCCCACCTAAGTAACCTCTCGGTGGTGAGAAATAGCATCGTTTGAGGAACATCTTCCTTTCTTGCCCCTCCACCTGTCCTCTTCCCACCCACCGCTTCGAGATCCCCTTCCTCTCCCTCCCCTCCGTTTCTTGATCCGGCAATGGCCGCCCCGCCGGCGAGCTCCTCCGCATCGACCCCTCGAGCTCCGCTTCCCTGTACGCCCCCGACGGTTTATCTTATTTTCACCCTTACAAAAGATATTTTTTTCTCTATTTCTGCCGGCGCGGATCGATTGGTTTGTGATTTTCTCTGGTGTTTTTTGGTGTGCAGTTGAGTTGAAGAAGCAGATCTCGTGCTCGATGCAGCTGTCCAATCTCAGCGACGACTACATCGCCTTCAAGGTACGTTCGTCCTTTCCAGAAATGCTTGCGTGTTTTTCCCCTTATGAATTGTATCGGAACCCTAGAACCAGAGCAATACAAGGGTTGCTTTGATGTGTTGTACTGTTCGATGTGTTATAGCATGGTATCATAGGTGGCATTCCTGGAAATCTATTTTCCATGAATCGATTCATTCGATTTGACCGGATAGTGATGCGAAAATGTGATCTTTAGATAGCTCTGTGATGCGATGCCTTCAAACTGAATGTTTGGATGCATTTTGGGCAATTGGAATTTACTTTTATTGGTCAATTGTATAGCTTTCACAGTTTAGAGCTGTTTCTCTTTTTCTCTGGTTGCATTTCATATGGTCTGTTGTACAAGTCTTGGTGGTATTTGATTGCATAAACTCTAGAGTTGAAGGTTTGAACCATGGGGGTTATATTGTTGGCATATGATACCAACTACTACCTACTAAGCATCATTTGGTTTATGGACTGCTAAATCCGTGTAAAAGTGGCCATTGGTGCCACTCGTGGGACTGGTTTACTCTTGATTACATTTATGTAATGAGGTTATTTCTTTGTTTTCCTTGCCATTTGATGGTTAGAGGTGAAACCTGCTGTTGTTTAACTGCTTAGAGATGTCTGTGATTGAGTGACTATAATCCAAGCTCGTAAGAAATATCGTTTCAAGGAGGCTGTATTGTGTTTTTATATATTTCCTGTTCTCTTCATTGTTTCAGGTGAAAACTACGAGCCCAAAGAAGTACTCGGTGCGGCCCAACACAGGGGTTGTCTTGCCACGGTCTACCTGCGATGTTGTTGGTTTGTGATTCTTAGCTTTTTCCCCAGTGATTTTTTATATGGTCAACCCATCCTCTTTTTGGTGATTTTTGTGCATTTGTATTGTTGCAGTGACAATGCAAGCACAGCGGGAGGCCCCACCTGACATGCAGTGCAAAGATAAGTTCCTAGTCCAGAGCATCGTTGCACCCTCTGGTGTAACAGTGAAGGATATCACGGGGGATATGGTAATGAGGATTGAGGCATTAGTGGAGGGATTATTTTTGGAGCTGTAGATTTTCTTGTTTCTGTAGTGTCCTTTTTCTTAGTTGACTTTGGATGTGCAACTCTGTTGAATTGAAATCTTGGTTATTGAGTGTGGTGTTTGATGGCCTGACAGTTTACGAAGGAGTCTGGGAATAAGATTGAAGAGGTGAAATTGCGAGTCACCTATGTTGCTCCTCCACAGCCACCATCTCCAGTTCCTGAGGAATCTGAAGAAGGTTCCCCATCTAGGGTTTCTGAATCAGAAAATGGAGATGGTCCTGCTGGGGGTTTCACCAGAGTGAGTTACCATGATTGTTGAACTCATCCATCTACCATTTTCTCGTTGAGAGGGAAATTTACTTGATTCTGAAATCATTGCAGGCTCTGAGAGAACGCATTGAACCTCAAGAAAAATCTTTAGAGGTCAGTTATTATTCCCCTTAGGATGTGACTTTATAACAAGTTCACTGGTGATTTGGCTGAGCGATAAGTTTGTTATTGTCTACTATTATATTTGGTAGCTGGCATCTTGTATCCTAATACAGTGACATGCTATTTTATGCTGTTTCCTGTGGTTTAGTGACTCTTTTTCCCCTTATTTCTTGAATTATTGCTATAGTGACATTGTAGTTTAGTATCTTGTGGTATAGAATATCTTATGTTCTCAAGTGTTGGTATTGCAGGCTGGAGCTTTGATTTCCATATTGACCAAAGAAAAGAATTCTGCAATTCAACAGAACCTTAAAATTAGACAGGAACTTGTGAGTGCAGTATCACATTTTGTCGTTCTAGCCTAATGTATTGTGGCTTCATATTGGAAGTATTATAGGTTTTTAAAATATGGGACATATCTAGTGCAAACCTCCACCTAGCTTGCTACCGTTATGAAACACCTGTGGTAATAGATGTACCTGTTGATATTAAAATTGATTAATACGAAAGCTCCAAACTGTAAAGAAAATGAATCAAAACAGGACCAGGTAGATCATATGCTCTCGTATGCCAAACTGGGACGTGAGATATGGCAAGGCAGGTATATGTGCACCATCAAGTAAGACAGTCTGTTGAGCCCAAGTTAGTTAACACCCAACTGTTTTAAATTGTTTTTTCCCATGTTAAAGCAGGCAGTATGGTGTTTGCCATATGCTAACCAAAAAACTTCGAAAAGACAATGTTTGCTCTTATTTTTTACTAACCCATAGAGGAATCTACATAATCAACAGTTCTTTGTACTGTTTGCTTTCGCTACCTCAGCCCGATACTAGTTGGGATGAAGAATGTTCCAACTTGAATTTATACATTCTCAAGATCACTAATTTTTCTTCAATTTATGTATTTTAAATAATAGTGTTATCCAGTTTTCTACGATAAACTTTAGTTATGTGTTGGGTTCTTTCTCTGTTATTGAGTAACTGTTTGTTTCTGCATTTCAACCTTAAACCAGATCTTGTCTTTGATATTTTGATTAAAGTATCCATTATATACAATTTCAGAAATTTGATATTTTAATTACTTGATCTACCAAGTGAAGCAGAAGAGTTTGATCCAAAGAACCACTTGTGCCACTTCCACACCTCTGGAACCTCAAGAATGTCACTAGTACTTCTGGCAAACCACTTCTGCTCTCAGTATAAGAAAACCATTCTAAATACTATACATCCTGAACTACCCACATCCTTGTTAGAAAAGGAAACTGAGCTAATGAAAAATACATGGAAGTATGGAACTAAACCTGAGCCCCACCTAAGTAACCTCTCGGTGGTGAGAAATAGCATCGTTTGAGGAACATCCCATGAAGTCATTTATTCGAGTGATCTTTTAACATGAGCATGACAAATTAAAGGATTAATGGTCTCCCTCAAAGATCAACTGTTGTGCATAACCTCATGTGGTCAGGCTATGCTATTCTAAGGATCTAGGCTTATAAAAAAACACAGACCAGTGTCAATAAACAATTCATTACTGGCCTATCTTTTTGTCGAAATTTTATTATTCAGTGTTGTCATTTGTTTCTGTTCATATGGCAGGATATGATGAGACGGGAAATCAGCAAGAGGCGCGGTGGAGGTTTCTCCTTTGTAATTGTCATAATTGTTGCTTTGATCGGGATCTTCCTGGGCTATATGATGAAGTCATAATTCTTTCAGTCCCTGTCCTTTGGACATATTGAGGGGGGACTGGACTCCATTCATGCAAGTTATGTTTGGGAACTTGTAAAGACCATTGGAATCAAATGTCTGTTTTGTCAAATATAGGAGTGCGCGTGAGAGAAATGTTGAGCCAGTTTAAGCTTCTTTTGTTATAAGTTTCATTGGGTGAGTTGTGCGCATTGCTGACGCTGTTTCGAAAATGCATTGCTTGGTTTTGTTGACAATTTGCCTTGTAGATGCGAAAGTGTCGGTCGTTGGAGTATATGTAGGGTAAATCTGATGTGCCACACTAATATGCTATTTCATTCTCTGGAAGAAAGAAGTGAGTTTCATTTCACAGTAATACGCTATCCCATTCTCTGGAAGAAAGAAGTGGTTTCTCTTCTGTAGGAAGAAGTGTGATATGCCACACAGAAGGTCCGAACAATTTATTCTCTCCTTGCCCTTGCTGTCATCCATGCAACTGAAGTAAAAAACATTCTGGCAACTTTGGCTTGATGTGATGAAACACAGAGCTTACATGATGGTGCTCATGTTACAGTTCCTGAACACGTGTGGTTAAACATGGTGTGGCCTTAATTCCATGTACAATAGGCATCAGGAGGTCAATACCCAGAAAATCAATAGGGTGGCTGCAGCCTTTTCCAATTCAAAGAATAGATGATACATCGGTTGCACTTTATCAGTCCAGCAAATGAATGCCACGAAATTTCAAAATTTTTGCAATGTCACGAAATTTCAAATTTTTGCACTTTGTTGGCCTAACAAATATCAAATTACTCCAAGTTGGGTGAATGTAACAACGTGATAAACTACAAATTATCTTCCAACAAAACTGATAACACATGAAATATATGTACACCAGTTTCTCTTGAAGCAAACACTTTCCTGAAACCTTAATTCAAATTTTCCTCAATCTTCCCAACGAAGTGCATTTACATGTAAAAAAGGAGGCTAACATGGCCAGTAGATACTTAGTAATCTTGTACAAAGGGAGATTCCCTTTTATCTACCATAAACTAAACAACAATCACAAGCATAAATATCTAGGAATACAATCAACACAGGCACAACCTTATTACCCAACATATGTACAAGGAGCCTAAAAACAACCTATATTTGGGCTCAGAAACTGAGGTGTTTTCACCTCATCTTGTAAACCTAAAAAAATCTGAACGCACACTTTTTCTACCTTATGCTACTCTTCCTGGAGTTGCATGGAGCAAATCACTCGGCAACCATATCTCCCTTGCTTATTTCAGCCCCACACCAGAGGCGATCAAGAAGGTGGTGGGAAGCAGCTAAGTGCAACTTCTTGCCAAGCATTCTCTGGAACTACAAAAATCGAATCCATAGTGCATACTAGATTGTACTTACAGTCTTTACACTTCATCTGAGTATGTAGCTTGCGCATTGGCAACATCCTTGCTCTCGTGGGAGGGCACCTTTCCTCTTAGCTCAGTGCAGACAAGCTGTGTCAAGAGGAGCCCAGCAAGGAGAGCTGCTGCCATCAACATTGTGAACACGGCGCTCCAGCTCTTTGATGAGATGTATCCTGTCAGCAATGGCCCGATGGCAGCGCCGACCGACCCTGTCCCATCAATGATTGCTGTTACAGTGGCCAGTGCCCGGAATTACCATTCAATGAGCTATGAGTGCCAAGGTCAGCTGACACTGCAGTTGTGATTAGGGCATAAGGGCCATTGACAAACATGCCAGTGATGAACATGAGGCAAATGTTCCACATTATCGACATGCTTCCGTATGTGCGGTACAAGAAGAGGGCAGGTATCGCACAATACATGAAGCTAGCAGCTGTGATTGCTCGTGCATTTAAACGATCCGAGATGTGACCGGCAAGGACTCCTCCCAACACACCTCCAACATCAAAGATTGTTGATAAGCTGCCAGCCATCGCATCGGAGAGGTACTCGCTGCCAATAGCTGAAACAAGTAAAGGCCTATTAGGAATGCATACTCGGAGGGCAGCTTCAGTTATAACAAAACAAAGTATTCCATTGCTACTCAAGCATCAAAGGAAAACAATTCCATACAGATTTGAAGCATGGTAAGAAGACTTACGTGTATGGCTGATGTAGAATGGTAGCCAATACAGGAAAGTGTATGCAACCAATTTGGAGAAGAAGAGGCAGAGAGCAAATGGCGCAACTCCAGGAATCCTCCATGCCTCTAAGAAACCTACTGCCTTATGTTTCACTTCTTGGCCTGGTTCCAGAAGGGGCTCCTTCGTGGTATCCTTGTCAGAGTTAGTGTCCCCATCATCAATGTCTATCTCCATGACCTCAGGACTAACGGGCAAGAAGATAAACACCATCAACCCAACAAAAGCCTATGATAAGGCTTGGGATGGCAAATGACCAACCCCACCCAAACTTCAGCAGAAATGCAGCCAGCAGTGAACCAGATATGTTTCCGATAGAAGTATGTGCATTCCATATACCCATAATCAATCCCCTCTTGCTCTTTCCAAACCAGTTTCCAACAACTGCAACAACTGAAGGCCATCCGGTTGATTGAAATAAACCAGAAATCATTCATCCATGCAACTGAAGTAAAAACATTCTGGCAACTTTGGCTTGATGTGATGAAACACAGAGCTTACATGATGGTGCTCATGTTACAGTTCCTGAACACGTGTGGTTAAACATGGTGTGGCCTTAATTCCATGTACAATAGGCATCAGGAGGTCAATACCCAGAAAATCAATAGGGTGGCTGCAGCCTTTTCCAATTCAAAGAATAGATGATACATCGGTTGCACTTTATCAGTCCAGCAAATGAATGCCACGAAATTTCAAAATTTTTGCAATGTCACGAAATTTCAAATTTTTGCACTTTGTTGGCCTAACAAATATCAAATTACTCCAAGTTGGGTGAATGTAACAACGTGATAAACTACAAATTATCTTCCAACAAAACTGATAACACATGAAATATATGTACACCAGTTTCTCTTGAAGCAAACACTTTCCTGAAACCTTAATTCAAATTTTCCTCAATCTTCCCAACGAAGTGCATTTACATGTAAAAAAGGAGGCTAACATGGCCAGTAGATACTTAGTAATCTTGTACAAAGGGAGATTCCCTTTTATCTACCATAAACTAAACAAAAATCACAAGCATAAATATCTAGGAATACAATCAACACAGGCACAACCTTATTACCCAACATATGTACAAGGAGCCTAAAAAGAACCTATATTTGGGCTCAGAAACTGAGGTGTTTTCACCTCATCTTGTAAACCTAAAAAAATCTGAACGCACACTTTTTCTACCTTATGCTACTCTTCCTGGAGTTGCATGGAGCAAATCACTCGGCAACCATATCTCCCTTGCTTATTTCAGCCCCACACCAGAGGCGATCAAGAAGGTGGTGGGAAGCAGCTAAGTGCAACTTCTTGCCAAGCATTCTCTGCAACTACAAAAATCGAATCCATAGCGCATACTAGATTGTACTTACAGTCTTTACACTTCATCTGAGTATGTAGCTTGCGCATTGGCAACATCCTTGCTCTCGTGGAGGCACCTTCCTCTTAGCTCAGTGCAGACAAGCTGTGTCAAGAGGAGCCCAGCAAGGAGAGCTGCTGCCATCAACATTGTGAACACGGCGCTCCAGCTCTTTGATGAGATGTATCCTGTCAGCAATGGCCCGATGGCAGCGCCGACCGACCCTGTCCCATCAATGATTGCTGTTACAGTGGCCAGTGCCCGGGAATTACCATTCAATGAGCTATGAGTGCCAAGGTCAGCTGACACTGCAGTTGTGATTAGGGCATAAGGGCCATTGACAAACATGCCAGTGATGAACATGAGGCAAATGTTCCACATTATCGACATGCTTCCGTATGTGCGGTACAAGAAGAGGGCAGGTATCGCACAATACATGAAGCTAGCAGCTGTGATTGCTCGTGCATTTAAACGATCCGAGATGTGACCGGCAAGGACTCCTCCCAACACACCTCCAACATCAAAGATTGTTGATAAGCTGCCAGCCATCGCATCGGAGAGGTACTCGCTGCCAATAGCTGAAACAAGTAAAGGCCTATTAGGAATGCATACTCGGAGGGCAGCTTCAGTTATAACAAAAACAAAGTATTCCATTGCTACTCAAGCATCAAAGGAAAACAATTCCATACAGATTTGAAGCATGGTAAGAAGACTTACGTGTATGGCTGATGTAGAATGGTAGCCAATACAGGAAAGTGTATGCAACCAATTTGGAGAAGAAGAGGCAGAGAGCAAATGGCGCAACTCCAGGAATCCTCCATGCCTCTAAGAAACCTACTGCCTTATGTTTCACTTCTTGGCCTGGTTCCAGAAGGGGCTCCTTCGTGGTATCCTTGTCAGAGTTAGTGTCCCCATCATCAATGTCTATCTCCATGACCTCAGGACTAACGGGCAAGAAGATAAACACCATCAACCCAACAAAAGCCATGATAAGGCTTGGGATGGCAAATGACCAACCCCACCCAAACTTCAGCAGAAATGCAGCCAGCAGTGAACCAGATATGTTTCCGATAGAAGTATGTGCATTCCATATACCCATAATCAATCCCCTCTTGCTCTTCCCAAACCAGTTTCCAACAACTGCAACAACTGAAGGCCATCCGGTTGATTGAAATAAACCAGAAATCATCTGAATGACCAGGAAATAGTAGAAGTTGTGGATATTTAGCCAATATCCAGCACCGAAGAGGGCAGTGAATATGGCAGTCCCAAGCATGCCAATTGTTAGAAAGATCCTTAAATCCATGCGGTCACCAAGATGCCCAGCGAAGAACATCCCACAAGAATACACCGCAAGGAATGCAACATCTATCTCACCAAGCAATGCTGAACCATCAACGGTGTTAAACGGCAACCAACCAATGTTAAGAGTGTTTTGTGTGTGCAATCGTCCCCATGGGGAGAACCCCACCTTCGTTTGAGGATCGAGAGCACCCTTAACAATGCTTGTTATCTTCCGAGTCATATGAAAGCAAGTGTACGCAAAGAATGTAAGAACCAAGACAAGCGTCTGGTAACTTCTTAGCGCATTGACACCTCCAAATAACCGAACGCCAGGAGGTTTCCTACTCGTCATCTCATGAGATCGAGCCATGAGACTTATAAAGCACACAGTGCAATCAGAGCAGAGACACAATTCTTGATACGACAATGCTTACCACCTGAAAGCATCAAAGGAGGATGTAAGTAAGAGTGTAAGAATGGGCAAATGGAGTACATCGATTGCGTGTTGAGATAGAAAATCAAAGTTATACATCTCTTAATCAGTAACATCAATAAGCAATCATGCTTTCAAGAAAAAAAAACTCAAAACCACTAATCCAAATGAAACCTTGTACCATTTTAGTTACCACACAAATATTGAGAAAAATTATGCATCCAATGACCCAAAGCATCTCAACATATTTTAGGGAGCAAATTGATCCATCTGTTTACTAGTCAAGTTCAACGATCACAAGTGCAAGACATCCAGTACACCAGTGAAAACAGAAATCTTTCTTGCTCGTGTTCCCTACAATAACTAAGATCATGCCATCCACGACCCTGATCATGCATAAAGTACTCTCTATCTTTACCCTGATCATGCATAAAGTACTCTCTATTTTTATCCCCAACTAGCAGATTTACCTGTACAACTACGCGACTAGATATTATGGTATAATTGTATTTGATATACAACTCTAATTCTTATAATTAAAATATAACCGTATTTATTATATAACTCTAATATCTAATATATATGATTAATCTGTACCGTTATAATCTGATCACACCAAAATAAGGGGTGAAGATACT